>JAIOJX010000005.1:91901000-92501000 GCA_022376925.1 Tragulus kanchil | reverse complement strand
GGACTGGGTCAAAAAAAGCACTTTCCTTCTTCCTTTTAAAAAAACTTTTTTTATTGGAATGTTGCTTTCCAATGTTAGTTTCTACTGTACAACAAAATGAATCAGCTATACATATACATATATTCCCTCTTTTTTCTTTTTCTTGTTGGATTTCCTTCCCATCTAGATCGCCGCAGAGCAGAGTTCCTTGTGCTGTACAGTAGATTCTCATTTTTTACATAGTATCAGTAGGGTATGGGCTTCTCTGGTGACTCAGCAGTAAAGAATCCAGCTGCAATGTGGAAGACCCAGGTTTGATCCCTGGATCAGGAAGATACCCTGGAGAAGGAAATAGCAACCCACTCCAGTGTTCTTAGAGCCTGACATGCTACAGCCCACAGGGTCACAAAGAGTCGGCAGGACTGAAGTGCCTGAGCACACATGTATCAGTAGTGTGCACATGTCATCCCAATCCTGCTTTCTTCCGCAGAGGTAGGATTAATGGGAAGAGGGAAAAATGGATGCATAGGTACGTTCCCCTTTCCACAGCCCAGGAAACCAAGGGGACATTGTTTGAACTGTGTTTCTTCAGTCTGGTTCTCTTTGGTGCTTGACATAACTCAGTTTGCAGGGGTGGTATGGGAGAGAGAGGCAGAGAGGCATTCTTTTCCTTTCCTAAACCAGGCCAGGAATATATTAAGCCATTGTTTTCTAGTGCTGTGTACACTGACGAGCACACTCAGTGATTACATTTCATTAAAATGTGTTCTGAGTTCACAGAACTCAGCAGAGGAAAAAAATGTAAGTCAGCTGATATGTCAGCAGCAGCGAAATAATTCATTCTCTCTTCAAAAAGTTAACGCCAATAACAATAGCCGTGATTCTGGCAACAGAATAACGCTCCGGAGGGTGACTTTCAGCTCTTGGCTCTCTCCTTTCCCTCCATGTCCAAAGGACATTCTCCCTGACAACAGAACCAAGAACCAAGTGATTTATCCTCACTTGTGTCAGCTGCTGAGGTTCATGAGACCACACAGTGTGGCTGGTGGGCCAGGTCTTCCTGTGGCTGTAATTACAAAGGAAGTGCCTTTTTTTTTTTTTTAAGAGAAATTCAAAGTGATGTATTTGCTATTGAAGCCTTTTGGGATATGGCGAAGATTAACCTTACAGCCTTGGGGTGCCAGAGTAAACTGTACTTAATAGAAGTAATGATCATTTTCCTACTTCCTTAGCCCTGAAACTTGCAAGGTCAGTGAAGTGAAGGAAATGTTAAAAGATACAGGAATGAACTTTATGTTGACCAGCCTCTAAATAAATAAATAATTGATTAATTCTCTACAACTTTTCTCCATTTTCTTTGGAAATACAGATTTTGAGTAACAAGCATTAATGTGCTCTTTTTAAAAAATACATATTGGAGAAGGGTTTATAACCTTTCATTTGTATCTGTTAACTTAAAATGTGAAAGTGTTAAGTTGCTGTGTCCGACCCTATGGTTTATAACCCACCAGGCTCCTCTGTCCATGAATGTCTCCAGGCAAGAATACTGGAGTGGGTAGCTGTTCCCTTCTGCAGGGGATCTTCCTGACTCTGGGATCAAACCTGGGTCTCCTGATTACAGGTGGATATTTTGTTTACCGTCCGAGCCATCAGGGAAGCCATCTGTGAACTATAGTCTTTAAAATGAAAAAGTAATAATAGTTGTTAGCTCTGTTGCTCTGATCAGGGATCAGCTAATAACTACATTGCACAGGCCACATCCACCCTGCTTTTTTAAATAAGCTTTTATTGGGGTACAGCCACGCCCATCCTTTACAAATCATCCATGGTTACTTTCCTGCTTCAGAGGCGGAGCTGAGCAGTTGAAATAAAGACGCTATGCCCTGTAAAGCCGAAGGTGTTTACTATCTGACCCTTTACAGAAAAAAAAGTGTCGACTGTTAGATATGGTACATCAAACCCTCTAGGTAATGTGGATTCAAAACACATTGAAGGCTGAGTCTCTAATAACTTAATATATAGTCAGAGAAACAACATCCCCAAGTATAAGTGATAGTACAAGTCAAATTTAAGTTCATGTATTCATTGATTCAAATTGAGTGCTTTTTTAGTTCTGCTTAGAGCCAGGCATTGTTGTGAAGTAAAAGAAGCATAAGTAAGCAAAGAAGACTCGGTGCCCTCACGGAGCTTGCCGCCTAGTAGAGCAGACAGATGACTCACAGATACACATATTGTCGAATGCCTGAAATGTGCTGAATTTCTATATATATTGCAGGCACACTAATGGTCTTGTTTGTCATTAGCAATAAATTGGTTAATTTTCCTAAATATCTGGATCTCCTATGAGGTCTATATCTTTTTAAAAAAGGAAAGGGTAGAGAATGAAAATATTTCATACTAGTAGTTCTTTCTCTGAGCTTTTTATACATGGTCAAAAGTTATACATTGATCTAACGTGGCAAATAAGATATACGTGTTTAGATATGGCAGAAGAAAATTTGACTTGACAACAGTAAACCTGTGCTTTTGTCCCTGCTGAGTCTCTTTTTGTCTGAATGGCCATTAAAGGTTCTTTGCAACAGGTAGTGGATTGTACTCTATCGGTACTGCTCAGAGTTGAGTACCAAAATCACCCACGGAGTTTGTCAAAGCACATGTTGCTGTCCTCCCCGCTGAGTTTCTGATCCAGTGGCTCTGGGGTGGGACTGCTCAGAGGTTCAAACCTAGGTCTCCTGATTACAGGTGGATATTTTGTTTACCGTCCGAGCCATCAGGGAAGCCATCTGTGAACTATAGTCTTTAAAATGAAAAAGTAATAATAGTTGTTAGCTCTGTTGCTCTGATCAGGGATCAGCTAATAACTACATTGCACAGGCCACATCCACCCTGCTTTTTTAAATAAGCTTTTATTGGGGTACAGCCACGCCCATCCTTTACAAATCATCCATGGTTACTTTCCTGCTTCAGAGGCGGAGCTGAGCAGTTGAAATAAAGACGCTATGCCCTGTAAAGCCGAAGGTGTTTACTATCTGACCCTTTACAGAAAAAAAAGTGTCGACTGTTAGATATGGTACATCAAACCCTCTAGGTAATGTGGATTCAAAACACATTGAAGGCTGAGTCTCTAATAACTTAATATATAGTCAGAGAAACAACATCCCCAAGTATAAGTGATAGTACAAGTCAAATTTAAGTTCATGTATTCATTGATTCAAATTGAGTGCTTTTTAAGTGTCTGCTTAGAGCCAGGCATTGTTGTGAAGTAAAAGAAGCATAAGTAAGCAAAGAAGACTCGGTGCCCTCACGGAGCTTGCCGCCTAGTAGAGCAGACAGATGACTCACAGATACACATATTGTCGAATGCCTGAAATGTGCTGAATTTCTATATATATTGCAGGCACACTAATGGTCTTGTTTGTCATTAGCAATAAATTGGTTAATTTTCCTAAATATCTGGATCTCCTATGAGGTCTATATCTTTTTAAAAAAGGAAAGGGTAGAGAATGAAAATATTTCATACTAGTAGTTCTTTCTCTGAGCTTTTTATACATGGTCAAAAGTTATACATTGATCTAACGTGGCAAATAAGATATACGTGTTTAGATATGGCAGAAGAAAATTTGACTTGACAACAGTAAACCTGTGCTTTTGTCCCTGCTGAGTCTCTTTTTGTCTGAATGGCCATTAAAGGTTCTTTGCAACAGGTAGTGGATTGTACTCTATCGGTACTGCTCAGAGTTGAGTACCAAAATCACCCACGGAGTTTGTCAAAGCACATGTTGCTGTCCTCCCCGCTGAGTTTCTGATCCAGTGGCTCTGGGGTGGGGCCTGGGAGTTTCCGTTGCTCGGGAAGGTCCCGGGTGAGGCCAGCTCTGCTGTTGGCCTAGGAACCATGACTCTGAGAACCACTGCCCCCTGTGATCATGGGGATCCTTCCTGTTCCTCTAATATTTTTAAATTCCCTAAAAGAGCTGTGCAGATGTTTGAACTAGACTAGGAGATCACACTAATGTTTTGACCAAGGTGACTGCTTAATATTCATGACTATTTACTAAGGAAAAACTTCCAAACAAGTGAGAATTCTGAAACTCATTCTTATGGATTGATGTGCACTTAATACATTTTATATTGTTTCTTTGGGAAAATCATTGAACACTCATTTCTAAGGGTGGAGGCCATGACTGTTCATGATTTTCTCTTTGTATCCCAAGTGCACAGAATGCGGTAGGTATCCAGTACTAATGTGTTTAATTGACCCAAGTTCAGGAAAGGACAGCATGTTTCTTAAGGTCATCTTCCTGAGTTGCTGCTGGTTTTCTGTAGCAGTCTATTCAGAATTATGGAGCATTAGTTCCATTGGATGCCAAAACTCTAAAACTACTCATAACATGTACTCTGTGTCTTCAAACTATACTGTTATTATTTCTATGGAAATTCCCTAAAAACCTTCACTGAATTGTCTGTCTCCTCCCCTGAGTATGGGTAGACAAAAAACAGGCAAATATAAAAACCAGCGTAATAAAGCAAATGAATTTTTCCATTCCAAATTTTCTATTGCATATAATATTTACTTAATGCAGTCAATTCAAGAGATTTTAAAATATGACTTTTGCATAGCATCCCCCAAAGCTATAATGTGATTAGAGTAGGTTTTTTTTCTTAATTTTTAAAAAAGATTTATTGGGATATATTTGTTTTACAATGTTGCATTAGCTTCAGGTGTATTTCAAAAGGGCATGGTTTTAGCAAAAAGTTATACATTGATCTAACGTGGCAAATAAGATATACGTGTTTAGATATGGCAGAAGAAAATTTGACTTGACAACAGTAAACCTGTGCTTTTGTCCCTGCTGAGTCTCTTTTTGTCTGAATGGCCATTAAAGGTTCTTTGCAACAGGTAGTGGATTGTACTCTATCGGTACTGCTCAGAGTTGAGTACCAAAATCACCCACGGAGTTTGTCAAAGCACATGTTGCTGTCCTCCCCGCTGAGTTTCTGATCCAGTGGCTCTGGGGTGGGGCCTGGGAGTTTCCGTTGCTCGGGAAGGTCCCGGGTGAGGCCAGCTCTGCTGTTGGCCTAGGAACCATGACTCTGAGAACCACTGCCCCCTGTGATCATGGGGATCCTTCCTGTTCCTCTAATATTTTTAAATTCCCTAAAAGAGCTGTGCAGATGTTTGAACTAGACTAGGAGATCACACTAATGTTTTGACCAAGGTGACTGCTTAATATTCATGACTATTTACTAAGGAAAAACTTCCAAACAAGTGAGAATTCTGAAACTCATTCTTATGGATTGATGTGCACTTAATACATTTTATATTGTTTCTTTGGGAAAATCATTGAACACTCATTTCTAAGGGTGGAGGCCATGACTGTTCATGATTTTCTCTTTGTATCCCAAGTGCACAGAATGCGGTAGGTATCCAGTACTAATGTGTTTAATTGACCCAAGTTCAGGAAAGGACAGCATGTTTCTTAAGGTCATCTTCCTGAGTTGCTGCTGGTTTTCTGTAGCAGTCTATTCAGAATTATGGAGCATTAGTTCCATTGGATGCCAAAACTCTAAAACTACTCATAACATGTACTCTGTGTCTTCAAACTATACTGTTATTATTTCTATGGAAATTCCCTAAAAACCTTCACTGAATTGTCTGTCTCCTCCCCTGAGTATGGGTAGACAAAAAACAGGCAAATATAAAAACCAGCGTAATAAAGCAAATGAATTTTTCCATTCCAAATTTTCTATTGCATATAATATTTACTTAATGCAGTCAATTCAAGAGATTTTAAAATATGACTTTTGCATAGCATCCCCCAAAGCTATAATGTGATTAGAGTAGGTTTTTTTTCTTAATTTTTAAAAAAGATTTATTGGGATATATTTGTTTTACAATGTTGCATTAGCTTCAGGTGTATAGTGAAGATATTGTTATACATTTTTACAGAATTTTCTTGTTTACATAATACATAATCCCCAAACAGTTATAGGTATATCCCCTGTCCTCACCCGCCCCCGCCAGGTTGATGCTTAGTCCCCATGTAGGTCCCTTTGGTCTTACAGCTTAATCACAGTGGTTTTCTTTATTACATATGATAGTGTAGGTTTCCTTGTTGCTCTTTCCATACCTCTCGTCCGATCTTCCCTCCCCGCAATGACCATAGGTCTTTCCTCTAAGTTTGTTTCTCCTTCGCTGCTCTGCGTGTGCATTTATCAGTACCATCTTAATGGATTCCATATATATATGTGTGTTAGTATACTGTATTTGTCCTTTTCTTTTTGGCTTACTTCACTTGTATAATGTGTGGTTTTTTAAAAAAAATGTATTTATTTTAACCTCTGTTTATAAGATACCTACTATGGGCTTCCCTGGTGGCTCAGACAAAGAATCTGCCTGCAGTGCAGGAGATCCAGGTTTGATCCCCAGATTGGGAAGATGCCCTGGAGAAGGGAGTGGCTGCTCACTCCAGTTTATTGCCTGGAGAATTCCGTGGTCAGAGGAGCCTGGTGGACTACAGTCCATGAGGTCGCACCGAGTTGAACATGACTGAGTGACACAGACATGGGTCTAAAAAAGATAAAATTTCTACCTTAAGGGACTTTTCAATCCTTAGTTGGATAAGGGAGAGATTGCAAATTCAAATGTCTAAGGACCTAGGCACCCAACAGTTGAAATTTTACATTTTTTGTGAGTTTCTTTTAACATTCACTCAAGTTAAAAGTAAATATAGGGCTTCCCCTGGTGGTCCAGTGGTTAATGACACCGCCTTGCGGTGCAAGGGGCGCCGGTTCGAGCCCTGGCCTGGGAAGATCCCACGTGCCGTGGAGCGGCTGGACCAATGTGTCCAATTGCCGAGCCGGAGCTCTGGAGCACATGCGCCCAGAGCCAGTGCTCTGTGACAACAGACGCCACCGCGATGGGAGGCCCACACGGGCCAAAGAACAAAGATGGATGAAAATGGAGAAATGAAAGACCAATGGAAGTGGCCCGCCCGCTCCCCTCCTTCCCCAACCCGACCCCTGCCCAAAATAAATAAATAAATAAATAAATAAATCTTTAAAAAAAAAAGTAAATATAAACAAAACATGTTGTTGGTCATTGAAACCCAGTTCACCAGCTGAGTTCCAATAAGAAGTCTTCAATTTGTAATTCTCACATATGGATTGCGTACACATAGTATTTGGAATGGGAGGTGAAAACAAATTTAGATGCAGACATTAGGAAAGGCTGTCTAGAGAGAATGATATCTGACATGGACTTGGAAAGATGAATAAGGGTTCAGAATCTGAACAGAGTCAGGGTAGTGCATGAGAAAGGAGCTTTCCAGGTGGTACTAGTGGTAAAAAATCCAACTGCAGTGCAGGAGATGTAAGAGATGTGGGTTCAATCCCTGAGTCAGAAGATCCTCTGGAGGCAGAAATGGTAACTCACTCCAGCATTATTGCTGGGAAATCCTTTGGACAGAGGAGCCCGGCGGGCTCCAATCCATAGGGCTGCAGGAGGCAGACAGGACTAAGCGACTGAGCACATGCCACCTAGTGCATGAGGAAATAGCGAGAGAACAGGAGAGAATACTTAAGGGAGGTAGACGAGGCAGATGTCCAGTCTGTCATGAACAGTTTATTCCTAATAACAAGACCACAGGATAGTAGCTACCAAGAAAGAGGCCTGGGAGTGTATTTGGGATTCTAGTGTGTGGGGCTCTGGTGGCCAGGGGAGAGCTTTATACTCAGTTTGTTAGACAACTTGAATCACCGGTCATGGACGCCACCCGAAAAGCTCCTCTTACACCTTCTCTGACTGAAAACAGTGTATTGGGAATTGAGAGTGAACAACTTTGAGCGGAAGTGCTTATTTTTTTCTTGTATTCCAAGAAGAAAGTGAGTTTTTTGATTCTGTTGAATAGTACTTAAAAGAGACTGTCCTGACGTTGGAAATATGAGGGTTTGCAAAAATCAGTCACTGACTGTGATTAAAACCTAGCACATGCGCCCAGAGCCAGTGCTCTGACAACAGACGCCACGATGGGAGGCCACACGGCCAATGAACAAAGATGGATGAAAATGGAGAAATGAAAGACCAATGGAAGTGGCCCGCCCGCTCCCCTCCTTCCCCAACCCGACCCCTGCCCAAAATAAATAAATAAATAAATAAATAAATCTTTAAAAAAAAAAGTAAATATAAACAAAACATGTTGTTGGTCATTGAAACCCAGTTCACCAGCTGAGTTCCAATAAGAAGTCTTCAATTTGTAATTCTCACATATGGATTGCGTACACATAGTATTTGGAATGGGAGGTGAAAACAAATTTAGATGCAGACATTAGGAAAGGCTGTCTAGAGAGAATGATATCTGACATGGACTTGGAAAGATGAATAAGGGTTCAGAATCTGAACAGAGTCAGGGTAGTGCATGAGAAAGGAGCTTTCCAGGTGGTACTAGTGGTAAAAAATCCAACTGCAGTGCAGGAGATGTAAGAGATGTGGGTTCAATCCCTGAGTCAGAAGATCCTCTGGAGGCAGAAATGGTAACTCACTCCAGCATTATTGCTGGGAAATCCTTTGGACAGAGGAGCCCGGCGGGCTCCAATCCATAGGGCTGCAGGAGGCAGACAGGACTAAGCGACTGAGCACATGCCACCTAGTGCATGAGGAAATAGCGAGAGAACAGGAGAGAATACTTAAGGGAGGTAGACGAGGCAGATGTCCAGTCTGTCATGAACAGTTTATTCCTAATAACAAGACCACAGGATAGTAGCTACCAAGAAAGAGGCCTGGGAGTGTATTTGGGATTCTAGTGTGTGGGGCTCTGGTGGCCAGGGGAGAGCTTTATACTCAGTTTGTTAGACAACTTGAATCACCGGTCATGGACGCCACCCGAAAAGCTCCTCTTACACCTTCTCTGACTGAAAACAGTGTATTGGGAATTGAGAGTGAACAACTTTGAGCGGAAGTGCTTATTTTTTTCTTGTATTCCAAGAAGAAAGTGAGTTTTTTGATTCTGTTGAATAGTACTTAAAAGAGACTGTCCTGACGTTGGAAATATGAGGGTTTGCAAAAATCAGTCACTGAGGATTAAAACCTGTTTGGTCACAAGTTATTTTTAAAACCCTGCAGCTGTTTTCAAGTGGGCGTTTCTCTTGGAGAGAAGTCCAGAGTTTCTTGGAGTTCTATTCTGATTCCTTCATAACTTGCCAAAGGTTGGCAACCTCTGCTCAGCCGATGTCCACACTGCAGGGAGGAGAAGGAACATCTCATCAGTGTCTGGAGAAGGTGATCCCCCTGGGAAGCTCAATGACGCCTCATGTGTGGCTGTGTGAACTGTATCAGCCTTAGGGACAAATGCTTGAGTGCATGCACGTGTGTGTATGTGTGCACGCATGCGCGTGTAGCACTCTGTTTGAACTCTGATTTCCAGGTTGAAGTTGTTTACCTTCAAAATAACCGAGAGAGAAAAAAAGGGGAAGCCTGAAAAGGGACTGTGGAGGTGAAAATGCTTTTCTTACAGCAGATCAGAATTACAAGCAGGTCCCCTGCAGACCTGAGGTTTATTGCTTGCAATTCCAGATGAATTACCGTCTGTATTGCAGTCATTGTATTTAGGTTACATCTGCTTTCTCTTAAAGTTCCTTGGTAAACCAAAACTGTTAGTGAGTAGGAGCCTGACTCTGAAAATTTTGAAAAGCAACTGTGTCCAGATCACAAGATCTCTCTTTGTTTTTGTTTTCATGGAGGAATTGTTCCAGGTTTGGTGACTGTTTATTTAAACCAAGTACAAATACAGGGAGCTGAGTAGATGGCCTTATGTTAGCCTTATGAACTTTAGTTTGTTTGATTCCTTTCTAACTGCCAGGGCACACGTGTTAGTGTCTCCCTTGCCTTTTGCTTTGAGTTTGGTCATCTTGGGGGAAAGAGGGAGATGAGAGCATTTGTCCTCAAGTTGTTCTCAGCCTTACAGCCTCCATACTCTTGAGGTCTCCCCAAAGTCAGGGGCTGTCAAGTTAAAAAGAGAAAAGCTGGTTTCTCCGTGAACAGCTGAGACTCCTCATGTGATTTTGGTTTACATTTGAATGGGTTTCACATTACATTTGGGAAATTATTTCTCAGTTCTGGCAACCTTTGCTTTTGGATTTCTCCCACAGACTAACTTTTTTTTTTAAGGGCGTTAAATATGAGGGTTTGCAAAAATCAGTCACTGAGGATTAAAACCTGTTTGGTCACAAGTTATTTTTAAAACCCTGCAGCTGTTTTCAAGTGGGCGTTTCTCTTGGAGAGAAGTCCAGAGTTTCTTGGAGTTCTATTCTGATTCCTTCATAACTTGCCAAAGGTTGGCAACCTCTGCTCAGCCGATGTCCACACTGCAGGGAGGAGAAGGAACATCTCATCAGTGTCTGGAGAAGGTGATCCCCCTGGGAAGCTCAATGACGCCTCATGTGTGGCTGTGTGAACTGTATCAGCCTTAGGGACAAATGCTTGAGTGCATGCACGTGTGTGTATGTGTGCACGCATGCGCGTGTAGCACTCTGTTTGAACTCTGATTTCCAGGTTGAAGTTGTTTACCTTCAAAATAACCGAGAGAGAAAAAAAGGGGAAGCCTGAAAAGGGACTGTGGAGGTGAAAATGCTTTTCTTACAGCAGATCAGAATTACAAGCAGGTCCCCTGCAGACCTGAGGTTTATTGCTTGCAATTCCAGATGAATTACCGTCTGTATTGCAGTCATTGTATTTAGGTTACATCTGCTTTCTCTTAAAGTTCCTTGGTAAACCAAAACTGTTAGTGAGTAGGAGCCTGACTCTGAAAATTTTGAAAAGCAACTGTGTCCAGATCACAAGATCTCTCTTTGTTTTTGTTTTCATGGAGGAATTGTTCCAGGTTTGGTGACTGTTTATTTAAACCAAGTACAAATACAGGGAGCTGAGTAGATGGCCTTATGTTAGCCTTATGAACTTTAGTTTGTTTGATTCCTTTCTAACTGCCAGGGCACACGTGTTAGTGTCTCCCTTGCCTTTTGCTTTGAGTTTGGTCATCTTGGGGGAAAGAGGGAGATGAGAGCATTTGTCCTCAAGTTGTTCTCAGCCTTACAGCCTCCATACTCTTGAGGTCTCCCCAAAGTCAGGGGGGCTGTCAAGTTAAAAAAGAGAAAAGCTGGTTTCTCCGTGAACAGCTGAGACTCCTCATGTGATTTTGGTTTACATTTGAATGGGTTTCACATTACATTTGGGAAATTATTTCTCAGTTCTGGCAACTCTGCTTCAGTTTCTGTGTGTTGGGGATTTTCCATCTGAGTTCTTGAGAAAGAATTACACTGAGTTTGTGGAAAGTCGCAATCCTAAATGGACAAAGGAAGAAATACCTTAGGTTTGAATGGGTGTTTTTCAGTTACACTACTGTGTATGTGTGTGTGTGTGTGTATTTATCTTTTTAAATTTTTTCCTGCTTTGATGTGATATTTTTTTTTGAGGGGAAGGTCGATTTCAGTAGGAGTTTTGGGGAAATCTTTGCAACAGTGGTTGAATCTGGATTAGACAGGGGTTTCCAGCAGCAGTCACACCTTCTCTTGAACAGCCTGAGACACCTAGCCTGGGGACAGCGTCCCCTGGCTGGATAGGTCACCTCCCAGTTCTGCCCTTTTCTCCGTGAGTTGATTATACTTCCCCCGTCGGTGCTCACAAGGCCCCTGTCAGTCTTTGCCTGCCTGTACTTTTTCTGTTTTTCTTTAAATTTGTTGCGCTCATGTTTCTTGATACTTTCGCTTCTTTCAGCTTTCAGAGGTCACATCCCTGCTTGTTCCATTTTCACTTGGGTCTTGAAGTCTTGCATCCTTTCCTTTGAAAAAATGTTCCTTCTTACATGACTTGTGCTGGCATCATCATCATGAAGACCTTCTTTTCAATTTTTTTAGATGCTGACATGGAAAGTTGCAATTTATTTTCTTGGTGCCTTACTTTCTTAATTGCTGTGATAAGAAAACTTGTATTATGCGTCAAAATAGCCATATATAATTCAAATACACAATGCTGGACGTAATTCATTATCATGAAGGTCTTCTTTTCAAGACCTTCCTTTCATAGTGGAGAAAGCAGTAGCTGTCTTGCTTAAAGACTGGTTGGAAAGGCTTCATTTTGCTTTTTTTTTTTTTTTTTTTTTTGCTTTTCCTAAGTGCATTGGGCTGCTGCTTCCTTAGAAACCACACGCATTCCTATGTGAAATTAAACTGGCTTTTTAAAGATTGTGTGTGGGGGTGGGGAACTCAAGTAATATTTAGAGTCTCTGGCCTCTATCTCCCACAGGTTTTTCATTAACATTTTGTTAATTTGAAGCTGATCCTATATTTAGGACTAGTCTCCTGAGGTAGCCTCTGGTTCCCTTTCTAGCTGGAAACCCAAGGACCCTGTGGGTTTACTTCCTCTTTCCCTGGTCCTGCCCCTAAACGTTTCCCACCAGATCACACCTCTTCACAGAAGTTCCTGGTCATCAGGACTCTTTAGCACTTACGAGTGTCTTTGCCAGTATGTCCTCCGTAATAACTCTAATCACATACTAAGTAGCAGGCAATTCCTTTGTGAAGAAATGCAAGAAGTTAATCAACAAAATTATATTTGTGCAAATATAACTGATCTAACACTGCCAGCATTGAGATGCCTTTGAAAATGGCTTCGTCTCACAAAGGAGAGTAATAACTTTCTAGCCTTTGTCCTATGTAAACCATGCTATGCAGCCTTACCTGACAAAAACCCAGGGACCTAATATATTCAGATAGCATGAATTTATTAGACTTTGATAGTGAGGAACGCTTTTACGGTGTTTGCAAAGAATTTTCTTAGATGCTGACATGAAAAGTTGCAATTTATTTTCTTGGTGCTTTACTTTCTTAATTGCTGTGATAAGAAAACTTGTATTATGCATCAAAATAGCCATATGTAATTCAAATATACAATGCTGAACATAATTCATGTGTATAATTAGATAGCTCACATCAGAAGATCCAAGGGGTGCATAGAAAATAATGTCAGTTCTCTGGACCTGGCATAAAATCAGCCTCTCTATTGGATATTTAACACTGCATGCATATGTATTCTGTTGATATACATTTGCTCATGAGTGTGTGGACATTTTTCACCTGTGAAATACAGACTTCAGGAAATTCTTTAAAATTATAGCACATTGTCTATAGGATGAAGACTTAGCTTTACCAGTTCATTGCCCATCTATTGCATTTCTGTGTTTGTCTTAGAAAATGCTGAGATGTGGGAGGTGAAGACGTACAACAGATATTAAATGTCTGTGTGGGCATTGCTTCATGCTTGAAAGATACAGAAGTAAGTATCAGAGAGTTTACTACCAGAGTATAGCTTATGATTAATAAATGAATGTTTCAGAGGATAGATATTTAGGATTTCTGATGTAGGTTTCAGTTGTATTAAGGGGCCTCCTGTACAAAGAAGGGTTTCTTTTTTTGGCCACTTCTGTTGGTCTTTCATTTCCATCTTTGTTCTTTGGCCCGCGTGGTTCTCCCATCGCAGTGGCCTCTTTTGTTGCAGAGCACCAGTTCTGGGCGCATGCGCTTCAGAGCTTCAGCACAATAGTTGGACACACGGTCCAGCTGCTCGCAGCACATGGGATCTTCCCAGGCCAGGGATCGAACCAGTGCCCTTGCACTGCAAGGCAGTGTCTTTGCCATATTTTTTTGACAGGAAATTTTTAAATGCAAGAAGTTAATCAACAAAATTATATTTGTGCAAATATAACTGATCTAACACTGCCAGCATTGAGATGCCTTTGAAAATGGCTTCGTCTCACAAAGGAGAGTAATAACTTTCTAGCCTTTGTCCTATGTAAACCATGCTATGCAGCCTTACCTGACAAAAACCCAGGGACCTAATATATTCAGATAGCATGAATTTATTAGACTTTGATAGTGAGGAACGCTTTTACGGTGTTTGCAAAGAATTTTCTTAGATGCTGACATGAAAAGTTGCAATTTATTTTCTTGGTGCTTTACTTTCTTAATTGCTGTGATAAGAAAACTTGTATTATGCATCAAAATAGCCATATGTAATTCAAATATACAATGCTGAACATAATTCATGTGTATAATTAGATAGCTCACATCAGAAGATCCAAGGGGTGCATAGAAAATAATGTCAGTTCTCTGGACCTGGCATAAAATCAGCCTCTCTATTGGATATTTAACACTGCATGCATATGTATTCTGTTGATATACATTTGCTCATGAGTGTGTGGACATTTTTCACCTGTGAAATACAGACTTCAGGAAATTCTTTAAAATTATAGCACATTGTCTATAGGATGAAGACTTAGCTTTACCAGTTCATTGCCCATCTATTGCATTTCTGTGTTTGTCTTAGAAAATGCTGAGATGTGGGAGGTGAAGACGTACAACAGATATTAAATGTCTGTGTGGGCATTGCTTCATGCTTGAAAGATACAGAAGTAAGTATCAGAGAGTTTACTACCAGAGTATAGCTTATGATTAATAAATGAATGTTTCAGAGGATAGATATTTAGGATTTCTGATGTAGGTTTCAGTTGTATTAAGGGGCCTCCTGTACAAAGAAGGGTTTCTTTTTTTGGCCACTTCTGTTGGTCTTTCATTTCCATCTTTGTTCTTTGGCCGCGTGGTTCTCCCATCGCAGTGGCCTCTTTTGTTGCAGAGCACCAGTTCTGGGCGCATGCGCTTCAGAGCTTCAGCACAATAGTTGGACACACGGTCCAGCTGCTCCAGCACATGGGATCTTCCCAGGCCAGGGATCGAACCAGTGCCCCTTGCACTGCAAGGCAGTGTCCTTACCCACTGGACCACCAAGGAAGCTCTCAGAAGGGTTTCTTAATGCCACATACCCAAGTCACTTCTCACTCTTATCAGAGAGGCTGGACCCCCACCTAGATCGTTCATTCCCAGATCTCCCGAGGAATAAGGAGGTGGCAGGACAAGGACCAGCATAAGACCTCCACCAAAGATTATTCCTTGATTGAGGTTGCTTGTGAGTAAAATCAGTTAGAAGCAGCAGTGCCATAAGTATTGATGCAGTCTGTCCTTGAGCTTGAAACCTACCACTCACATCAGCTGTGAGCCTCTGGCCCTCACATCAAAGGCTTTTCCTTTTGCTGTGACAGCAAAAGGTTTGAAGTTCTTGGAAGCTGGTAACACTGAGAAACTGCACTCCCTGTCTCAGAAACAACCCCACGAGAGAACCTTGGAAATGGTGCTCAGTTTCCAAAACCATTCTGTAGAAGACAAAATACCCTGACATGCATTTCCAATATGTTTTCTCTTTCCTGTCTTAAAAAATTAAATATCTACTTCTTTAAAGTTACCCTGTGAATTATTAGACCTTTGGGAGCCAAATCTGGGACCAGAGCCATCATGTAAAAATACATATATTTTTGGCTGGGAGAATATATTGCATATTTCATACGGCCAGTACAGAAAACCATTTAAAGAATGTTACTTGCTCAAAAGTTGATACTCTCTGATTGTGTGTTCATGCTTGAAAGATACAGAAGTAAGTATCAGAGAGTTTACTACCAGAGTATAGCTTATGATTAATAAATGAATGTTTCAGAGGATAGATATTTAGGATTTCTGATGTAGGTTTCAGTTGTATTAAGGGGCCTCCTGTACAAAGAAGGGTTTCTTTTTTTGGCCACTTCTGTTGGTCTTTCATTTCCATCTTTGTTCTTTGGCCCGCGTGGTTCTCCCATCGCAGTGGCCTCTTTTGTTGCAGAGCACCAGTTCTGGGCGCATGCGCTTCAGAGCTTCAGCACAATAGTTGGACACACCGGTCCAGCTGCTCCGCAGCACATGGGATCTTCCCAGGCCAGGGATCGAACCAGTGCCCCTTGCACTGCAAGGCAGTGTCCTTACCCACTGGACCACCAAGGAAGCTCTCAGAAGGGTTTCTTAATGCCACATACCCAAGTCACTTCTCACTCTTATCAGAGAGGCTGGACCCCCACCTAGATCGTTCATTCCCAGATCTCCCGAGGAATAAGGAGGTGGCAGGACAAGGACCAGCATAAGACCTCCACCAAAGATTATTCCTTGATTGAGGTTGCTTGTGAGTAAAATCAGTTAGAAGCAGCAGTGCCATAAGTATTGATGCAGTCTGTCCTTGAGCTTGAAACCTACCACTCACATCAGCTGTGAGCCTCTGGCCCTCACATCAAAGGCTTTTCCTTTTGCTGTGACAGCAAAAGGTTTGAAGTTCTTGGAAGCTGGTAACACTGAGAAACTGCACTCCCTGTCTCAGAAACAACCCCACGAGAGAACCTTGGAAATGGTGCTCAGTTTCCAAAACCATTCTGTAGAAGACAAAATACCCTGACATGCATTTCCAATATGTTTTCTCTTTCCTGTCTTAAAAAATTAAATATCTACTTCTTTAAAGTTACCCTGTGAATTATTAGACCTTTGGGAGCCAAATCTGGGACCAGAGCCATCATGTAAAAATACATATATTTTTGGCTGGGAGAATATATTGCATATTTCATACGGCCAGTACAGAAAACCATTTAAAGAATGTTACTTGCTCAAAAGTTGATACTCTCTGATTGTGTGTTGAGCATGGGCCACATATACTCATAGATATTAGATTACATGGGAGTCCTCACAATAGGTACCTGAAGGTTAATGCATGGTTTCTCATGCCCTCCTTCCCTACCAAATGCTGTGAATTCTACTGAATAAAAAATAGAAATAGTCAGGACTTCCCTGGTGGCCAAATGGTTAAGACTTTGCCTTCCAATGCAGGGGATAACGGTTTGATCCCTGGTTAGGGAATGACATCTCATATGCCTCAAGGCCAGAAAAAAAAAAAAAAAACAAGACATACAACAGAAGCAATATTATAACAAAGTCAGTAAAGACTTAAAAAATGGGAAAAAAAAGACTGTGGCAGATCCTAGTAGGGCAATGAAACTCATTCATGAGTATGACGCTCAGGTACCAAAGCGGTTCCTGGTACATCATTCATCTGTTCTGCCTCTCTCCTTTTGGGACTGTGACAGAAAGCTCATTATTCCTTCCTGTCCCCCATCTGGCAAAGATAAGGTTACTTCTATCAAACAGACTATTGGACTGGATAATAATTCCATTTCGACCCTTTAGATCCTTACCAAATGCTGTCAAGCATCAGAAATATTTCATCAGCCATTTCTTCTCACCATCTGTAGGCCCAAGATAATGAAACAAATGGGGCTGGCTTTGTTATTTCTTACTTGTTAAAATTTTCTGTTGCTCTTGGGAGTGAAGCTATGAAGTTCTGTAAAGTGTGATCAGAGAAAAGAAACTGAAATTAAAATAAAAACTGAGCATTTTTCCCAATGGGATTAAAAAAAAATCTGGTCGTTTGCTGAAAGCCCAACTTAGATTCCAAGGACAATAGATTCAGGCATTAAAGTAGAACTGTATATATATTTCAGTATGAACAAAAATATGTATGAAAAAATCTAAAATCTTTGCAGACTTTTCTAGAGGAAAAACATCAGCCTAAATATCTGGGAAACATGTAAAAATACATATATTTTTGGCTGGGAATATATTGCATATTTCATACGGCCAGTACAGAAAACCATTTAAAGAATGTTACTTGCTCAAAAGTTGATACTCTCTGATTGTGTGTTGAGCATGGGCCACATATACTCATAGATATTAGATTACATGGGAGTCCTCACAATAGGTACCTGAAGGTTAATGCATGGTTTCTCATGCCCTCCTTCCCTACCAAATGCTGTGAATTCTACTGAATAAAAAATAGAAATAGTCAGGACTTCCCTGGTGGCCAAATGGTTAAGACTTTGCCTTCCAATGCAGGGGATAACGGTTTGATCCCTGGTTAGGGAATGACATCTCATATGCCTCAAGGCCAGAAAAAAAAAAAAAAAAACAAGACATACAACAGAAGCAATATTATAACAAAGTCAGTAAAGACTTAAAAAATGGGAAAAAAAAGACTGTGGCAGATCCTAGTAGGGCAATGAAACTCATTCATGAGTATGACGCTCAGGTACCAAAGCGGTTCCTGGTACATCATTCATCTGTTCTGCCTCTCTCCTTTTGGGACTGTGACAGAAAGCTCATTATTCCTTCCTGTCCCCCATCTGGCAAAGATAAGGTTACTTCTATCAAACAGACTATTGGACTGGATAATAATTCCATTTCGACCCTTTAGATCCTTACCAAATGCTGTCAAGCATCAGAAATATTTCATCAGCCATTTCTTCTCACCATCTGTAGGCCCAAGATAATGAAACAAATGGGGCTGGCTTTGTTATTTCTTACTTGTTAAAATTTTCTGTTGCTCTTGGGAGTGAAGCTATGAAGTTCTGTAAAGTGTGATCAGAGAAAAGAAACTGAAATTAAAATAAAAACTGAGCATTTTTCCCAATGGGATTAAAAAAAAATCTGGTCGTTTGCTGAAAGCCCAACTTAGATTCCAAGGACAATAGATTCAGGCATTAAAGTAGAACTGTATATATATTTCAGTATGAACAAAAATATGTATGAAAAAATCTAAAATCTTTGCAGACTTTTCTAGAGGAAAAACATCAGCCTAAATATCTGGGAAACATGTATGTTAAACTCTGTTTTATTATTATTGTTATTTAATTTCATGCCACAAGCTTTTTCTTAGTTATTTATAATTTTCATCCATCTTTATTCTTTGACATGTGTGGGCCTCCCATCATAGCAGCCTCCCTCGCAGCTGAGCACAGGCTCTGGGCGCATGCGCTCCAGAGCGCTGGCTCGTCAGTTGGACATATGGGTCTAGCTGCTCCACGGCAAGTGGATGTTACCGGGTCAGGGATCGAACTGGTCCCCTTGCACTACAAGGTGGACTCTTTACCCACTGGACCACTAGGGAAACCCTAGCTCTGTTTTTTTTTTTTTTTTTTAGATTTATTTATTTATTTATTTTGGGCGGGGGTTGGGTTGGGGAGGGAGGGGAGCGGGCGGGCCACTTCTATTGGTCTTTCATTTCTCTATTTTCATCCGTCTTTGTTCTTTGGCTCCTGTGGGCCTCCCATTGCAGTGGCGTCTGTCGTTGCAGAGCGCCGGCTCTGGGCGCATGTGCTCCAGAGCTCCAGCTTGGTAATTGGACACATCAGTCCAGCCGCTCCGTGGCACGTGGGATCTTCCCAGGCCAGGGATCGAACCGGCGCCCCTTGCACTGCAAGGCGGTATCCTTATCCACTGGACCACCAGGGGAAGCCCCTGACTCTGTTTTTGACACAGGGAAAGGGTTTAATTGATACAAGTGCTTTGAATATTTACCATATTTACTGGTATGGTGTCATACCATAAGTTACAAGTCACAGTAGGGAAAGAATGGAAAACTACTAAATTGTTCTTTAATTGTTAAGACAATACTTTCTATTGCCTCTTTTTCTATAGTGTGAAAGAAACTCAGTGTTGACCTTCTTTTTGTGAAACCTAAAAATAAAATTAAAATACTACTAGTAAAATAAAACTACTAAGAAGAAGGACAGAGGAGTGAGAAAGATTATTTTTGAGGGAACCATGGCCATTTGAAACATGACCTAATGCTAGCTGTTTTTCATCAACATGTTTTAAGCAAACACATTCTTAGCTCTGTTTTTGGTTTTGAGTGAACAAAAATATGTATGAAAAATCTAAAATCTTTGCAGACTTTTCTAGAGGAAAAACATCAGCCTAATTTGGAACATGTATGTTAAACTCTGTTTTATTATTATTGTTATTTAATTTCTAAGTTTTTAGTTATTTATAATTTTCATCCATCTTTATTCTTTGACATGTGTGGGCCTCCCATCATAGCAGCCTCCCTCGCAGCTGAGCACAGGCTCTGGGCGCATGCGCTCCAGAGCGCTGGCTCGTCAGTTGGACATATGGGTCTAGCTGCTCCACGGCAAGTGGATGTTACCGGGTCAGGGATCGAACTGGTCCCCTTGCACTACAAGGTGGACTCTTTACCCACTGGACCACTAGGGAAACCCTAGCTCTGTTTTTTTTTTTTTTTTTTAGATTTATTTATTTATTTATTTTGGGCGGGGTTCGGGTTGGGGAGGGAGGGGAGCGGGCGGGCCACTTCTATTGGTCTTTCATTTCTCCATTTTCATCCGTCTTTGTTCTTTGGCTCCTGTGGGCCTCCCATTGCAGTGGCGTCTGTCGTTGCAGAGCGCCGGCTCTGGGCGCATGTGCTCCAGAGCTCCAGCTTGGTAATTGGACACATCAGTCCAGCCGCTCCGTGGCACGTGGGATCTTCCCAGGCCAGGGATCGAACCGGCGCCCCTTGCACTGCAAGGCGGTATCCTTATCCACTGGACCACCAGGGGAAGCCCCTGACTCTGTTTTTGACACAGGGAAAGGGTTTAATTGATACAAGTGCTTTGAATATTTACCATATTTACTGGTATGGTGTCATACCATAAGTTACAAGTCACAGTAGGGAAAGAATGGAAAACTACTAAATTGTTCTTTAATTGTTAAGACAATACTTTCTATTGCCTCTTTTTCTATAGTGTGAAAGAAACTCAGTGTTGACCTTCTTTTTGTGAAACCTAAAAATAAAATTAAAATACTACTAGTAAAATAAAACTACTAAGAAGAAGGACAGAGGAGTGAGAAAGATTATTTTTGAGGGAACCATGGCCATTTGAAACATGACCTAATGCTAGCTGTTTTTCATCAACATGTTTTAAGCAAACACATTCTTAGCTCTGTTTTTGGTTTTGATAGGAAGTCCACCATGAATTCATATATTGTGAGAAGAGCTGATGCTGCTGAAAGAAGCCTGGTTGTTGTCAGACCTGAGAAAGGAGTTGATTTTCTCAAGGAACCCTTATTCCATCAAGGGTGTTAAAGTATTATAGATTACATTCACACAGCAGATTGGTGAGTCCTTAAGGGACAGTTTCCACTCTTTGCTTGCTCCTTGGTGTGTCTGTACCTAACAGTTTTGCTTCTTGTTAAACTGTAGAACTCATACATTATGTTAGCTTCCACAGAGAAGCTTACATGTGTACATCCCAGGTGAAATCTCACCACCGTAAATACATCACCACCAAACACCATAGAATACACTTCCTAAGTCATTTATTTAAACTAAAATTAAATGCAGAGAAATGTCTATTAGCCAAAAAATACTTTTCAGAATCTATCGTAATAGGATTTAAATTGTCTTTATTCATGGCCTTGGGAATTATTTGTTTTAGACTTAAAGGATCATTTCCCCCCAAATGGAATATCCTGACTCTCCTACAGATATAAATTGAACACGTGTTAAAGATTTTATTTATCTCATTATTAGTGAGAGAGCCAGACAGATGTTATAACTCCTCAAAGGAGAGCCACAAATTTATATGGAATAAAGGAGTGTCACGTGAGTTTGCAAATGTATCTGAAGCTGTTTTTCTCTAATGGGAAGGGGAAAAGAAGTTAACTGAATCACTAGGAGACAGAATTTATCTTCATGTCTGTAGACAACACTTATTTTGCTTTGCTTCTCAGTTATATACAATTTAAGGAGTTATCTTAAACAATTCAAAGACAGTACTAGGCTAGCATCAGAGAACCAGGAAAGTCGAGCTCTAAACTGCATGGTTTCCATTGGAGACTCCAGCAATCTCTTTTATTATTTCCTTATGTTAGTTATGGTTGACATAAATGAACATTTGAATAGGGCCAGAGGAATTAGTGGAGAAGTAACATACAGCTGTCCTTTGGGTATTTTCTGAAAGGTCCAGGGTTATTTTAATTCCTTTACAAAGTCTTCTTTTACAAAGAAGAGTCTTTTACAAGTCTTTTACAAATTCCTTTTACAAAGTCTTTAGATTTATTTATTTATTTATTTATCCATTTTTATTTTTGGCCACGTTGGGCCTTCATTGCTACTCATGGATTTTCTCTAGTTGTGGTGAGTTGGGGCTACACTCTAATTGTGGTACATGGGCTTCTCATTGTGGTGGCTTCTTCTGTTGCAGAGCACAGGCTCTAGAACTTGGGCTCTGTAGTTGTGGCACCCAGACTCAGCTGATCTGCAGCATGTGGAATCTATTCAGACAGGAGTGGAACTCTGGTCCTCTGCATTGGCATGCAGATTCTTAGCCACTGGACCACTGGAGAAGTCCCGACCAAGACTTGTTCTTTCTCTGTTATAAAAGATGTGTACATCCCAGGTGAAATCTCACCACCGTAAATACATCACCACCAAACACCATAGAATACACTTCCTAAGTCATTTATTTAAACTAAAATTAAATGCAGAGAAATGTCTATTAGCCAAAAAATACTTTTCAGAATCTATCGTAATAGGATTTAAATTGTCTTTATTCATGGCCTTGGGAATTATTTGTTTTAGACTTAAAGGATCATTTCCCCCCAAATGGAATATCCTGACTCTCCTACAGATATAAATTGAACACGTGTTAAAGATTTTATTTATCTCATTATTAGTGAGAGAGCCAGACAGATGTTATAACTCCTCAAAGGAGAGCCACAAATTTATATGGAATAAAGGAGTGTCACGTGAGTTTGCAAATGTATCTGAAGCTGTTTTTCTCTAATGGGAAGGGGAAAAGAAGTTAACTGAATCACTAGGAGACAGAATTTATCTTCATGTCTGTAGACAACACTTATTTTGCTTTGCTTCTCAGTTATATACAATTTAAGGAGTTATCTTAAACAATTCAAAGACAGTACTAGGCTAGCATCAGAGAACCAGGAAAGTCGAGCTCTAAACTGCATGGTTTCCATTGGAGACTCCAGCAATCTCTTTTATTATTTCCTTATGTTAGTTATGGTTGACATAAATGAACATTTGAATAGGGCCAGAGGAATTAGTGGAGAAGTAACATACAGCTGTCCTTTGGGTATTTTCTGAAAGGTCCAGGGTTATTTTAATTCCTTTACAAAGTCTTCTTTTACAAAGAAGAGTCTTTTACAAGTCTTTTACAAATTCCTTTTACAAAGTCTTTAGATTTATTTATTTATTTATTTATCCATTTTTATTTTTGGCCACGTTGGGCCTTCATTGCTACTCATGGATTTTCTCTAGTTGTGGTGAGTTGGGGCTACACTCTAATTGTGGTACATGGGCTTCTCATTGTGGTGGCTTCTTCTGTTGCAGAGCACAGGCTCTAGAACTTGGGCTCTGTAGTTGTGGCACCCAGACTCAGCTGATCTGCAGCATGTGGAATCTATTCAGACAGGAGTGGAACTCTGGTCCTCTGCATTGGCATGCAGATTCTTAGCCACTGGACCACTGGAGAAGTCCCGACCAAGACTTGTTCTTTCTCTGTTATAAAAGATGTGAAGTTCATTCTTAAATTTCATGATTTAAGAATTTGTAAGGTTAGATGCCAAGAATTTCTGAAGGGAATGAAACTAGATGATGCCGAGACGCAGATGGAGGTCGCTGCCTCTGTACCAGCTGTCTAGGGATCAGACTGGGAAAAAGGTGGATTCATTTCTAATTGCAAGAGGAGGCACACAAATCCTCGAGGAGGAGGCAGTGACAATGTTGAAAATCTACATGAGAGGAGTCAGTGAAGGACTTTAAGCTCCCTGGGCCTAAATCAGTTTCCTTTTGAAGGAACTGGCAGAGAACCCCATCAATATACAGTTTTAGAGATAGTTTATTGTGATTTCCCTTGTGCATTAATTAGTTCCATCTGTCTCTGTTTAGTACAATAAAATCAGTTAGAAAAACATAGATGTGTTTGTGTGCTTAAATGTTATAAAAGAGCAGAGAAGGGCGTCGTGGTCCTGTAGATAAGGGTTGTTGAGAGATGATAAACAAATGGTTCAGGCTACAGATGCCTCAAGTCTGCCCTAGAGAGAAAGTACTAACTGAAGGAGTCGACGGGGCTTCTTTTCTGAAGATTACAGAGCAAGCACTGGCCTGGAAATCTGATTTTTCTTGGGAGAATGTCCTCATCTTGCAGGAGTCTGGAGTAAGTGCCTGTATAATCCTTTTCATTAACACAGTTCAAGAGCTCATGGGCTTTTAAAAAATGCTTATTTATTTGACTGCGTTGGGTCTGTGCTGTGGCACATGGGATCTTCCTTGTGCCAAGAAGGATCTTTTGTTGCAGAGTACAGACTCCCTAGTTGTGGTGATTGGATTCTGGAGCACACAGGCTTCAGTACTTGCAGCACGTGGGCTTAGTTACTCCACTAGCATGTGGCATCTTGGTTCCTCAACCACGGATCAAACCCTTATCCTCTGCATTGCAAGGCAGAGTCTTAACCACTCAAGCACCGGGAAATCCTAAACTCATAAGCTTTGAAGTTTTCATCAGCTACTGATAAAACAACAACTTCCATAATGTTTGGGAAAAATTATTTGGAAATATTTCCTTCAGGGAAGAATTGGGCACCTGGTTAGATGAAAATAGGTCAAATGATAGAAGTCGCCTTTGTTTTGTAGGTGTGAGTCCAGGGTTTGGTTGGAAACCAACCTTTTTTTCAGGTGTTTGTTTCTACGTTGGCACTGCTTTCCCTCACATCCCTGGTTTCCCCACGTCTTTGTTGTTGATTTATGTCGGAAAGAGCCTGTACGAACTGTGTCCCTAGCCTAGTGTGGGCCAGTTCCTTCTCACTCTCAGAGAACTCTGTGGCCAGGAGACTCTCAGAGCTCATCAAATTCAAGGCCAAATAAGTGAAAGCTGAAGAATGTACAAACACAGAAAAACAAAAATCATGGAAACTTGAAAAGAACAAAACAAGAGACTGTAAGAGGTGCCACCGAAGTGAGGAAATCTGCTCAGACACTGAGATCTGATTTGCAGCCAAGCCTGATGGGAATGTCTGGCGCCATCAATATACAGTTTTAGAGATAGTTTATTGTGATTTCCCTTGTGCATTAATTAGTTCCATCTGTCTCTGTTTAGTACAATAAAATCAGTTAGAAAAACATAGATGTGTTTGTGTGCTTAAATGTTATAAAAGAGCAGAGAAGGGCGTCGTGGTCCTGTAGATAAGGGTTGTTGAGAGATGATAAACAAATGGTTCAGGCTACAGATGCCTCAAGTCTGCCCTAGAGAGAAAGTACTAACTGAAGGAGTCGACGGGGCTTCTTTTCTGAAGATTACAGAGCAAGCACTGGCCTGGAAATCTGATTTTTCTTGGGAGAATGTCCTCATCTTGCAGGAGTCTGGAGTAAGTGCCTGTATAATCCTTTTCATTAACACAGTTCAAGAGCTCATGGGCTTTTAAAAAATGCTTATTTATTTGACTGCGTTGGGTCTGTGCTGTGGCACATGGGATCTTCCTTGTGCCAAGAAGGATCTTTTGTTGCAGAGTACAGACTCCCTAGTTGTGGTGATTGGATTCTGGAGCACACAGGCTTCAGTACTTGCAGCACGTGGGCTTAGTTACTCCACTAGCATGTGGCATCTTGGTTCCTCAACCACGGATCAAACCCTTATCCTCTGCATTGCAAGGCAGAGTCTTAACCACTCAAGCACCGGGGAAATCCTAAACTCATAAGCTTTGAAGTTTTCATCAGCTACTGATAAAAACAACAACTTCCATAATGTTTGGGAAAAATTATTTGGAAATATTTCCTTCAGGGAAGAATTGGGCACCTGGTTAGATGAAAATAGGTCAAATGATAGAAGTCGCCTTTGTTTTGTAGGTGTGAGTCCAGGGTTTGGTTGGAAACCAACCTTTTTTTCAGGTGTTTGTTTCTACGTTGGCACTGCTTTCCCTCACATCCCTGGTTTCCCCACGTCTTTGTTGTTGATTTATGTCGGAAAGAGCCTGTACGAACTGTGTCCCTAGCCTAGTGTGGGCCAGTTCCTTCTCACTCTCAGAGAACTCTGTGGCCAGGAGACTCTCAGAGCTCATCAAATTCAAGGCCAAATAAGTGAAAGCTGAAGAATGTACAAACACAGAAAAACAAAAATCATGGAAACTTGAAAAGAACAAAACAAGAGACTGTAAGAGGTGCCACCGAAGTGAGGAAATCTGCTCAGACACTGAGATCTGATTTGCAGCCAAGCCTGATGGGAATGTCTGTGAAATACTGGAGAATACAGTTGTCAGGTTTGCTGAACACAGCAAAAAATGTCTAAAGTATACAGTGGAAGTGCCAAAATCAAGATCCATAAGGTTTTGCATGATGTATTTATATCATGGTATCTGGCCAAAAATGCAGCCAACTTTGTTTTCTTTTGTTTCCACATCATATGGTAAAAGAAAGAGGAATAGGTTATTAAGTGGCTGGCGTTCTTCTTTGCAAACGCTGCGGCCTGTGGTCAGCCCTGCCACAGGTAAGGTTCAGCCTGTCTAGGGCAGTGAATGGGCTGGCTGCCACGATGGGCCATTTGTGCCAGGCAATATGTGCGCACTGAGTCTCTCATTTGTGTCCAACTCTTGGCGACCCTGTGGACTGTAGCCTGCCAAGCTTCTCTGTCCATGGGATTTTTCAGGCAAGAGTCCTGGAGTGGGTTGACATTTCCTTCTCTGCGGGTCTTCCTGACCCAGGGATCAAACCTGTCTCTTACATCTCCCTCACTGGCAGGCAGGTTGTTTACCAGTAGCGCCACCTGGGAAGCCAGGTGATGTATGTGACATTAAGCTTCTGTACATTTTCTTTTCAAAGTTTTCTTTACATAGTGATTGACTTGAGCTAACTTTTTATCTTATGATCATTTTTTAAATTATGAAAATATGATAACTCGTTTACAGGAGACTCAGAAAAATATAGAGCGAAGTTCCATGCAGTTCCACTATGTATTACAATGATTTAAGTAGATGAATTAAGATTTTTAGTTGGAGTTTCAATAATCTTGAAAATTAATAGGATAAATATACTTGAAAATTAGCTTTCCCTCACATCCCTGGTTTCCCACGTCTTTGTTGTTGATTTATGTCGGAAAGAGCCTGTACGAACTGTGTCCCTAGCCTAGTGTGGGCCAGTTCCTTCTCACTCTCAGAGAACTCTGTGGCCAGGAGACTCTCAGAGCTCATCAAATTCAAGGCCAAATAAGTGAAAGCTGAAGAATGTACAAACACAGAAAAACAAAAATCATGGAAACTTGAAAAGAACAAAACAAGAGACTGTAAGAGGTGCCACCGAAGTGAGGAAATCTGCTCAGACACTGAGATCTGATTTGCAGCCAAGCCTGATGGGAATGTCTGTGAAATACTGGAGAATACAGTTGTCAGGTTTGCTGAACACAGCAAAAAATGTCTAAAGTATACAGTGGAAGTGCCAAAATCAAGATCCATAAGGTTTTGCATGATGTATTTATATCATGGTATCTGGCCAAAAATGCAGCCAACTTTGTTTTCTTTTGTTTCCACATCATATGGTAAAAGAAAGAGGAATAGGTTATTAAGTGGCTGGCGTTCTTCTTTGCAAACGCTGCGGCCTGTGGTCAGCCCTGCCACAGGTAAGGTTCAGCCTGTCTAGGGCAGTGAATGGGCTGGCTGCCACGATGGGCCATTTGTGCCAGGCAATATGTGCGCACTGAGTCTCTCATTTGTGTCCAACTCTTGGCGACCCTGTGGACTGTAGCCTGCCAAGCTTCTCTGTCCATGGGATTTTTCAGGCAAGAGTCCTGGAGTGGGTTGACATTTCCTTCTCTGCGGGTCTTCCTGACCCAGGGATCAAACCTGTCTCTTACATCTCCCTCACTGGCAGGCAGGTTGTTTACCAGTAGCGCCACCTGGGAAGCCAGGTGATGTATGTGACATTAAGCTTCTGTACATTTTCTTTTCAAAGTTTTCTTTACATAGTGATTGACTTGAGCTAACTTTTTATCTTATGATCATTTTTTAAATTATGAAAATATGATAACTCGTTTACAGGAGACTCAGAAAAATATAGAGCGAAGTTCCATGCAGTTCCACTATGTATTACAATGATTTAAGTAGATGAATTAAGATTTTTAGTTGGAGTTTCAATATCAAAGTCTTGAAAATTAATAGGATAAATATACTGAGAAGTTAGAAGAATATAGTAGACCTAAAAGCTATGAACCAATTCAGGATAACTGTTATTGTGTATTGGAGTATGGCCGATTAACAATATTGTGGTAGTTTCAGGTGGACAGCAAAGGGACTCAGCCGTACATAGACTTGTATCCCTTTTCCGCCAACCTACCCTCTCATCCAGGCTGCAACATGACGTTGAGTAGAGTTCCATGTGCTAGAGTAGGGCTGTGTTGGTCACCCATTTTAAATATGGCAGTGTGTGCGTGGCCATCGCAGACTCTCTAACACTCCCTCCCCTCCATCCTTCCCCACTGGCACCATAAGTTTGTTCTCCAAGTCTGTGAGCCTGCTTCTGTTTGTAAATAAGTTCATTTGCATCATTTCTTTTTAGACTGTGCATATAAGGGATGTCACATGTTATTCCTCCATCTCTGTCTGACTTACTCCACTCAGTATGACAGTCTCTGGGTGCATCCATGTTGCTGAAAGTGGTCCTATTTCATGTGTTAATGGCTGGGTAGTATTCTATTATATATATATGTACCACGCCTTCATCCATTCATCTCCCAGTGGAAATTTAGGCTGCTTCCATGTCTTGGCTATTGTAATGACTGCTGCAGTGAACACTGTGGTGCACATATCCTTTCAGACCGTGTTGAGTTTTTACTGTGAGATGGAAGTTAAAACACGTTGGCTAGACTTGCAAGAGTACTTTGGAACTTTAAAAACAGAGTATTCATCTCTTTCGTCCTGGAGTGGGTTGACATTTCCTTCTCTGCGGGTCTTCCTGACCCAGGGATCAAACCTGTCTTACATCTCCCTCACTGGCAGGCAGGTTGTTTACCAGTAGCGCCACCTGGGAAGCCAGGTGATGTATGTGACATTAAGCTTCTGTACATTTTCTTTTCAAAGTTTTCTTTACATAGTGATTGACTTGAGCTAACTTTTTATCTTATGATCATTTTTTAAATTATGAAAATATGATAACTCGTTTACAGGAGACTCAGAAAAATATAGAGCGAAGTTCCATGCAGTTCCACTATGTATTACAATGATTTAAGTAGATGAATTAAGATTTTTAGTTGGAGTTTCAATATCAAAGTCTTGAAAATTAATAGGATAAATATACTGAGAAGTTAGAAGAATATAGTAGACCTAAAAGCTATGAACCAATTCAGGATAACTGTTATTGTGTATTGGAGTATGGCCGATTAACAATATTGTGGTAGTTTCAGGTGGACAGCAAAGGGACTCAGCCGTACATAGACTTGTATCCCTTTTCCGCCAACCTACCCTCTCATCCAGGCTGCAACATGACGTTGAGTAGAGTTCCATGTGCTAGAGTAGGGCTGTGTTGGTCACCCATTTTAAATATGGCAGTGTGTGCGTGGCCATCGCAGACTCTCTAACACTCCCTCCCCTCCATCCTTCCCCACTGGCACCATAAGTTTGTTCTCCAAGTCTGTGAGCCTGCTTCTGTTTGTAAATAAGTTCATTTGCATCATTTCTTTTTAGACTGTGCATATAAGGGATGTCACATGTTATTCCTCCATCTCTGTCTGACTTACTCCACTCAGTATGACAGTCTCTGGGTGCATCCATGTTGCTGAAAGTGGTCCTATTTCATGTGTTAATGGCTGGGTAGTATTCTATTATATATATATGTACCACGCCTTCATCCATTCATCTCCCAGTGGAAATTTAGGCTGCTTCCATGTCTTGGCTATTGTAATGACTGCTGCAGTGAACACTGTGGTGCACATATCCTTTCAGACCGTGTTGAGTTTTTACTGTGAGATGGAAGTTAAAACACGTTGGCTAGACTTGCAAGAGTACTTTGGAACTTTAAAAAACAGAGTATTCATCTCTTTCTAGATTAGACTTATGGGTATATCGCAGGGCTTGAGTGATTTCATCTTTAAACAAAGGATACACTCAGCACACTCCTCATTGTCATAGCAAATATCCATGTGTTTGTCAGACTCAGTAGATTAGAAAGTCTAGTGGAATTTCTTAGGTTCTAAATGTAAAACAAAGCCAGCTCTGTTCACATTTGTTGTTTCAAGGCCTTGTGATCTTTTCCTTTTTTGAATGAGGAAAGATAGGGGAAGCCATTGAGTATTGAACTGTGATCATGGCGTAATTTCTATCCTAACACCCAGCTGTAGTTCTGTCAGATCTTCAGATTTGCAAAATCATGACCATCTCTCCAGGGATAAAAGTAATAGAGGTTTCCAATAATGAATAATTCCTGAAAAGATAGGATAGTTACTTTAGTAGAGATTTTGGGAAAAAAAGAATGTCTAAGATATCTTACATATCTTTGTTAACATTGTTTAGGTGCCAGCCACTGTAGCTGGTAGCAGGAGTCGGTCAGCTCTTACAGGTGATTTTAAAACTATGATTATATAGAACTGTGCCTTTCCTAACCCTCAGCATTGCAGGCCTATTCTTTATCAGCTGAGCTACCAGGGGAGTCCCCTAATCCTCAGAGGACAAGTTAAATATAGTTGAGATGAAAGAAGAAAATGACTGATCCTCATAAGTTTTGGACTTAGTTAAAGAGAAAAATAAGCGTGACGATTCCTCATCCTGGTCAGTGCCACACTGGTGGCGCTGCTGGAGCGGAACCGTCCGGAGGAGCCCAGTCGTGGGCACAGACCTCATCAAGCAGGACAAGATCACACGGTGCTGATCTGTTCATCTTTGAACTGCTGTTTGTATAAGCATGTTCCTTTCTCAACTCTAGACATCTCCATTTCTCCCAAAAGGAAAGAGGACAGTAGTAAACTTTGAATCTGCCATGTTGAATCTGGAGCGTGTGAGGAGAGCGGAAGTTGTTGACTGGGTGGTTGGAACTCTAGGCTGGCCGAACCTGGGAACCAGAATTGGAAAGCATCAGGGTGTTGGGGGACTTAAAGCCACATGAGGAAATGGGTTATCCAGGCAGAAGACAGATCCCAAAGGGGATACCCTGGAAGCAGAGGGAGAGACTGAGGAGGAATGCCAAGTGAAGACTCAGTAGTACCATTGCTGTAAGTTTAGAGATGCTCTGGGGCCCCTTGAAGGCAGAGGTGCAGCAACGCATACCAATGCTTACTAAGCGTAATATGAAAAGACAGTTTATCCAAACCATTTTATGAGTGAAGAAACTGTTCACAGCAGTAGAACCGGGACTCATACCAATTTTACTCTGATCATAACCATTTGTCCAGTGTAAACTTTTGAGTGTTATTAGATAAACGATCAAACAGAGAGCTGGAAGTGACCGTAGATTGCCAGAAACAGAATTCCAGCAGGGATCCTTAAGAATTCAGCTTACTTACCCAGAGACCTTAGACGTGAGCAACAGATGTGGAAAAAATCTAGTTTATGTGACTATGGGGAAAAGCTGTAGTTGGAATGCTGTATCCTTTTCCGGACACCTTATTGGCAGAGAGAACCACTAACTTGGAAGGGACCCGAAATTCACTTGTGGATGAAAAAGCAAAAGAAATGCTTGAGGCAGTAAAAATCGTGCAGAAAGTAAAGAAGGTGACACGTGTGTGCTGATAAGGCCGAAGGGCGGACAGATCTGAGCAAGCGCGAACCCACGTCAGACTCAGGAAGAGACACTGATCTGGAATCCCCATTTTTGTTTCAAATCAGATGTTTCCTACTTTCTTCCTAAAACAGGAAAAGGGGTTGCTTTTAAATTTTATGCCTTTAATTTTCTTTAATCCTTGTCTGATGGAGATAAAAATAAGAAAATCATTGAACCAAAATTCAGGGACACTCAGCAAACAAAAATGGATGTTAACTGCGTAAATTCTCTTGACTGTCAGGGAATCAACAGATTATGTAAGCACAAATATTCCAGTGAATCATTACTGATCCAGGCTCATCAACGTGATACCTGTGTTAACTAGGGAAGAATCTGAATCCAAAAGCTGTTATTAGAAGAAAGTTTTATTTCCCTTCTCTGGTTGCATTCCCAAATTATGACCTAATATTCCTGAAAAGACCAGTTTAATGATCAGTTATTATGATTTTATTGATATTTTATGGTATTATATGGTACTTATAGGTATTATGTTTAGTATATACATTAGACTTCTAAAGGACCTGATGGTGTTTGAGTAGCATTTCTCTTGCCCAAACATTTTGATTAATTCATTTATATGTTAAGCACTTTCTTCATTTCCAAAGGAAAGGTAAAGCCTGGCTTAGGTCAAAACTTAGATGTTGAGAATGAATGATGTTCACATGAGGGAGTTTGCAGGTAGGAAATGCCCAGGGTGAATCTGGCCACATGTTCTCTGTCAAGGCCGTGAGAATCCCCCTACTGCCTAAATTTGAAAACTTAGCTAGGCAGCCGTTCAGGATAGGTCAGAGCACCAGTGAATCAGTCTCACATTTCTCCAGCCGTCTTCTCGGCTTCTAAGATAAGGACTCCGAAGGGGAAGGACTTTTCTCCTGCTCCAAAAGCTACGTCGCACACTTCTGTACTTACTAAGTACTTATGTCAGAAAAACTGATGCCTATTCAGTGTCTGGGCTTCTCTTGTGGCTCCGTGGTACAGTATCTGCCTGCCAGTACGGGAGATGCAGGAGATGCGGGTTCAATCCCTGGGTCAGGAAGATCCTCTGGAGAAAGAAATGGCAACCCACTGCAGTATTCTTGCCTGAAAAACCCCACGGACAGAGGAGCCTGGCGGGCTGCAGTCCGTGGGGTTGCAAGGAATTGGACACGACTGAACAACGAGCATGCACGCACATTCCATGTCTCCTCCTGAACTCTATTAGGAAAAAAAAAAAGAACTCATTAAAATTTAATCAACAGAAGCAGGTGTTACTGAGAAGAGTAGGTCTGTTGAAAGCTGCCAGAGAATCCAACTCCCATCTCTTTTCCAGGCACACAATAAAGTTAGTCCACAGGGCCCATGAAATTGTTCCAGTCCATAGTAACGTTAGCGTGTGCGTGGTGTTATTGCATGCAGCACGGAAATATTCCCTGTTGGCTCAGTTCCGAGTCAGCCCCACGCCTCACTCCCCGAAGCTGCCTCCTGCTGCTTTGAAAATCACCATCATTTCTGGCTGATGGTTGGGCTGCTGAGGAGCGTCTGGTGGTTGCAGAAGTGGTGCATGCTGCCCTGTGTTCCAGAAGAGACTAAAAATCCATCCTGTGAACCAGAATAAAGCCAAACCTAGTCTTGAGAGTAGGGCTACGGGTCGGGGGTGGAGAGGGGTGGTAGGGCCTGGCTGGCAGCACAGCTAAACGTGCTGGATTTTACGGTAGAAGAAAGGCCCTGAGTGTGTATTCTTAAATTCCCTGGCTCCCATCAAGACGGAATGGCATGCCATGTGTGGTCAGTCTTGTCGGACTCTGTGCGACCCCATGGACTGAAACCCACTGGGCTACTCTGTTTATGGAATTTCCTAGGTAAGAATACTGCAGTGGATTGCCATTTCCTTCTCCAGAGGAGTTTCCCCACCCAGGGGTCAAACCCAAGTCTCTAGCACCTCCTGCACTGGTAGGCGAATTCTTTGCCACTGCACCGTGAAATGGAGTAGAGAGAGTCATTGAGTGTGGATGCAGGAAAAGGTTTCACTTCCTTAGTATATACATTTTTATTTGTTGTGGACATCATAATAAATTTTGAATCGTCTCAAAATTATCAGCTGAAGGCACTAATAAAATTTCGTCTTCAACAACAACATTTCATAATTTTCAAAGCCACTCTTCCCTTCATACCTGGATTTTATTAAGGAATGATTTATACTATCATTCTTATAAGCATCATGTTACAAATTTTCTTTGATTTAAAATTTCTTACTTATCTCTGTCTCTTAACGAGCGTTCTCTAAGTTGGCCCAACTGTGTATATATATGAACAGTTATGAATTTAAAAATTCAGTAATGGTTGTTTCTCTTTGGAAAATATTTGTGTGAATACTGATGGCTTTTTATTTCATGTATTTTACTTCACTAACACTATACCATGTTTATACTTTAGCATCTAGGAAGCTCAGAGGTTATATATTTGGTGCCTAGATTCCTAAAAGTGGGCAGTAAAAAAGGAGATATTAAATAAAGTAGTGTAGATCGGGGAGTGTATGTAGTATGAACATGGGAGAATTTTGAAACTAGGACATGCAAACAGTTTCATGTTTCCCTGTCTTTGCTGTATGTTCCTTCCAAGCTGTCTAAACCCGCAGTTAAGTTTTTAATTATAGTTGTAAAATGAGAATTCCTCAAATTTTCTGAGTGATCATGCATAATATTTAGCAGATATGACCTAGTTTAACTTCTAGAGGTTGAGCTTCAGACTCCTCTGCTGTGCTGTTTTCTGGGCTATAAGTATGACCGAGAGGCCCTGCTGTGGAAAGTGTAAATGATGGTAACGGTGCGATAGAGCAGTGGTGAATTCGTCTTCATTGATTTCCAGGCTTGAGAATTCCTGTGTGGCCACAGTGATCTGGTGGTTTGTCGTTGCTGTTGTTTGTTTTCCTCGGAGAGGAGGTGCCTGGCGATGGCAGAGTGAGCGCCTCCATTCTCACTCTTGTCTCTCTCTTCACTTGCCGTCCTCTCACAGACTGCTGACAGCATGTGCCTTCACTGATGCCGTGCCGTGCTGCCGTGTCCTACTTTCCTGACATGCCTTAAAAGTGAGGGAAAACAAACAGGTGTCAAACCACACATATATGTTTTATAAAAGCCAAGAATAAGAGTTTATCCTATCATTTCTTCTCTCTTTCCGAGGATGATGCTAACAAGTCCTTAACGAATCAGACATAGTTGTGGACATCATAATAAATTTTGAATCGTCTCAAAATTATCAGTAACTATAAACCCTTAAAAGAAGTTTTATTAAGGAATGATTTATACTATCATTCTTATAAGCATCATGTTACAAATTTTCTTTGATTTAAAATTTCTTACTTATCTCTGTCTCTTAACGAGCGTTCTCTAAGTTGGCCCAACTGTGTATATATATGAACAGTTATGAATTTAAAAATTCAGTAATGGTTGTTTCTCTTTGGAAAATATTTGTGTGAATACTGATGGCTTTTTATTTCATGTATTTTACTTCACTAACACTATACCATGTTTATACTTTAGCATCTAGGAAGCTCAGAGGTTATATATTTGGTGCCTAGATTCCTAAAAGTGGGCAGTAAAAAAGGAGATATTAAATAAAGTAGTGTAGATCGGGGAGTGTATGTAGTATGAACATGGGAGAATTTTGAAACTAGGACATGCAAACAGTTTCATGTTTCCCTGTCTTTGCTGTATGTTCCTTCCAAGCTGTCTAAACCCGCAGTTAAGTTTTTAATTATAGTTGTAAAATGAGAATTCCTCAAATTTTCTGAGTGATCATGCATAATATTTAGCAGATATGACCTAGTTTAACTTCTAGAGGTTGAGCTTCAGACTCCTCTGCTGTGCTGTTTTCTGGGCTATAAGTATGACCGAGAGGCCCTGCTGTGGAAAGTGTAAATGATGGTAACGGTGCGATAGAGCAGTGGTGAATTCGTCTTCATTGATTTCCAGGCTTGAGAATTCCTGTGTGGCCACAGTGATCTGGTGGTTTGTCGTTGCTGTTGTTTGTTTTCCTCGGAGAGGAGGTGCCTGGCGATGGCAGAGTGAGCGCCTCCATTCTCACTCTTGTCTCTCTCTTCACTTGCCGTCCTCTCACAGACTGCTGACAGCATGTGCCTTCACTGATGCCGTGCCGTGCTGCCGTGTCCTACTTTCCTGACATGCCTTAAAAGTGAGGGAAAACAAACAGGTGTCAAACCACACATATATGTTTTTATAAAAAGCCAAGAATAAGAGTTTATCCTATCATTTTTCTTCTCTCTTTCCGAGGATGATGCTAACAAGTCCAGAAGGACTAGTGTAATAGCGAATCAGAGACATTTTAATATAATTTATATTAAAACTGTAGGAACAAATGAGGGGCTCTTTGCACTTGTTGGGACAGTCCAGGGAGAGGAGATGCAGAGCTCACACCAGCTGGTGTGAGAAAGCTCTGGGGTTTTGGTTGTTTGAAGTCACTGCACCAGCCGTGATGTGTCTTTGGTGTGGTTATAAATGCCAACTTTGTCAGCTTTAACAGAGGGATCAAAGGGTTCTGCAGACCTAAACCAGTTATGCTCTCCCAACTGCTTATCATTTCCTTCTCACAGCTGCACATGTGGGATGCCTACTTAGTGTGAGAAATGGAGGATTCAAAAACTTAACAGTTGCTCCTCTTAAAGTCAGGCTTCCCCGGTGGTTCAGTGGGTAGAGTCCGCCTGCAGTGCAGGAGAGACAGGAGATGCAGGTTAGATCCCTGGGTCAGGGAGGTCCCCTGGAGGAGGGCATGGCAACCCACTCTAGTATTCTTGCCTAGAGAATCCTGTGGACAGAGGAGCCTGGAGGGGCTACAGCCCATGGGGTCGCAAAGAATCGGACATGACTGAAGCGACTTAGCATACATGCACCCTTAAAGTCAGTTCCTAGCTGAACAAGCAAGGGTGACTGCACCAAGACAAAACCATTGGACATGTTAGCTGATGGCTGTGCTGACGCCTGAGGGGCTGTGATGGGTGGGCTGAGCTGGTGGGCTTATTACTGTGGAAGAGGAGGGGACCCCTGCGTCAGAAAGACTGGGGAGCAGACATCCCTCTCTGGAGTGAGCTCCAGTGTTGTCTCTGCCTGTACTCTAAGACATGGGGAACAGGGTGTTCTGTGGAGAATGTAGAGAGAGGGCACAGCAGTACGGTCATGTCCAGGAGCCTGGAGACTCCAGGAAGAGTGGCAGGTGTGTGGGTGGTAGTGGAACAGGTGCCCGGCCTGCTGATGGGTGACCCGTGAGAGGAGAAGCAGCAGAGACGGCCTGGAGGGACCTGATGAAGTGTGAAGTTTGGGGTTTGGGTCTTACATAATGCCTCAAAGCTGAAAATTTTCCAGTGAGTTTATCCTATCATTTTTCTTCTCTCTTTCCGAGGATGATGCTAACAAGTCCAGAAGGACTAGTGTAATAGCGAATCAGAGACATTTTAATATAATTTATATTAAAACTGTAGGAACAAATGAGGGGCTCTTTGCACTTGTTGGGACAGTCCAGGGAGAGGAGATGCAGAGCTCACACCAGCTGGTGTGAGAAAGCTCTGGGGTTTTGGTTGTTTGAAGTCACTGCACCAGCCGTGATGTGTCTTTGGTGTGGTTATAAATGCCAACTTTGTCAGCTTTAACAGAGGGATCAAAGGGTTCTGCAGACCTAAACCAGTTATGCTCTCCCAACTGCTTATCATTTCCTTCTCACAGCTGCACATGTGGGATGCCTACTTAGTGTGAGAAATGGAGGATTCAAAAACTTAACAGTTGCTCCTCTTAAAGTCAGGCTTCCCCGGTGGTTCAGTGGGTAGAGTCCGCCTGCAGTGCAGGAGAGACAGGAGATGCAGGTTAGATCCCTGGGTCAGGGAGGTCCCCTGGAGGAGGGCATGGCAACCCACTCTAGTATTCTTGCCTAGAGAATCCTGTGGACAGAGGAGCCTGGAGGGGCTACAGCCCATGGGGTCGCAAAGAATCGGACATGACTGAAGCGACTTAGCATACATGCACCCTTAAAGTCAGTTCCTAGCTGAACAAGCAAGGGTGACTGCACCAAGACAAAACCATTGGACATGTTAGCTGATGGCTGTGCTGACGCCTGAGGGGCTGTGATGGGTGGGCTGAGCTGGTGGGCTTATTACTGTGGAAGAGGAGGGGACCCCTGCGTCAGAAAGACTGGGGAGCAGACATCCCTCTCTGGAGTGAGCTCCAGTGTTGTCTCTGCCTGTACTCTAAGACATGGGGAACAGGGTGTTCTGTGGAGAATGTAGAGAGAGGGCACAGCAGTACGGTCATGTCCAGGAGCCTGGAGACTCCAGGAAGAGTGGCAGGTGTGTGGGTGGTAGTGGAACAGGTGCCCGGCCTGCTGATGGGTGACCCGTGAGAGGAGAAGCAGCAGAGACGGCCTGGAGGGACCTGATGAAGTGTGAAGTTTGGGTTGATCTTCAGGAGGTGCTGCTGGGCTGGGAAGAGGAGCAGTGCAGTGTCTGATGGCTTCAGGCACAGAAGGGTGGTGATGGGTGGTCTTGGCACGTGTTGATGTAATGGTGACTGCTCAGGTTGGGTGGTAGTCATCTAAAGGGAAAGAAGGGCTTCCCTGGTGGCTCAGATGGTAAAGAATCCACCTGCAATGCGGGAGACTTGGGTTTGATCCCTGACTTGGGAAGATCCCCTGGAGAAGGGAAAGGCTACCCACTCCAGTATCCTTGCCTGGAGAATTCCACGGCTCGTCTGTCTGTCACAAAGAGTCGGATATGACTGAGAGACTGTCACTTTGACTATGAAGTATCTATAAAGGGAAAGAAGGGAAGTGAGAGAGAAATGGCTGAGTGTAATCCCAGTCACATGGGCTTTAGAAGGCATAGGCAACAGTCCACACCTTTTCTTTCTTCTTTTTTTTAAATTCTGACTGCGCTGCGTATTTGCTCCAGTGCTTGGGCTTCTGTAGTTGTGGCATGCAGGCTTAGTTGCTCTGAGGCCTGTGGGATCTTAGTTCCTTGGCCCAGGGATCGAACCTGTGTCCCCTACATTTCAAGGCAGATTGCTAACCACTGGGCCACCAGGGAATTCCCCAGCCAGCCCCTGCTTTTAATTCTCTAAGGCTGGGGACTCCTTGGAGGTTTATGATGAGAAGGTGTGAAGAGAATGATTTTTAACAGCTAGCGTCTGCTGCCAGGTAAAGTAGTTCACTTTCTGTCACTGTGAGTGTGGCATTCTGGATGGCAGTCGACTGCAAAAAAATGTTAGCTGATGGCTGTGCTGGCGCCTGAGGGGCTGTGATGGGTGGGCTGAGCTGGTGGGCTTATTACTGTGGAAGAGGAGGGACCCCTGCGTCAGAAAGACTGGGGAGCAGACATCCCTCTCTGGAGTGAGCTCCAGTGTTGTCTCTGCCTGTACTCTAAGACATGGGGAACAGGGTGTTCTGTGGAGAATGTAGAGAGAGGGCACAGCAGTACGGTCATGTCCAGGAGCCTGGAGACTCCAGGAAGAGTGGCAGGTGTGTGGGTGGTAGTGGAACAGGTGCCCGGCCTGCTGATGGGTGACCCGTGAGAGGAGAAGCAGCAGAGCCGGCCTGGAGGGACCTGATGAAGTGTGAAGTTTGGGTTGATCTTCAGGAGGTGCTGCTGGGCTGGGAAGAGGAGCAGTGCAGTGTCTGATGGCTTCAGGCACAGAAGGGTGGTGATGGGTGGTCTTGGCACGTGTTGATGTAATGGTGACTGCTCAGGTTGGGTGGTAGTCATCTAAAGGGAAAGAAGGGCTTCCCTGGTGGCTCAGATGGTAAAGAATCCACCTGCAATGCGGGAGACTTGGGTTTGATCCCTGACTTGGGAAGATCCCCTGGAGAAGGGAAAGGCTACCCACTCCAGTATCCTTGCCTGGAGAATTCCACGGCTCGTCTGTCTGTCACAAAGAGTCGGATATGACTGAGAGACTGTCACTTTGACTATGAAGTATCTATAAAGGGAAAGAAGGGAAGTGAGAGAGAAATGGCTGAGTGTAATCCCAGTCACATGGGCTTTAGAAGGCATAGGCAACAGTCCACACCTTTTCTTTCTTCTTTTTTTTAAATTCTGACTGCGCTGCGTATTTGCTCCAGTGCTTGGGCTTCTGTAGTTGTGGCATGCAGGCTTAGTTGCTCTGAGGCCTGTGGGATCTTAGTTCCTTGGCCCAGGGATCGAACCTGTGTCCCCTACATTTCAAGGCAGATTGCTAACCACTGGGCCACCAGGGAATTCCCCAGCCAGCCCCTGCTTTTAATTCTCTAAGGCTGGGGACTCCTTGGAGGTTTATGATGAGAAGGTGTGAAGAGAATGATTTTTAACAGCTAGCGTCTGCTGCCAGGTAAAGTAGTTCACTTTCTGTCACTGTGAGTGTGGCATTCTGGATGGCAGTCTGGGAGGAGTATTCTCTGGAAGGAAGCATCCAGGGAGTGGGAAGTTTTAAAATCTGTGGTCACCTATCCAGCTTGGACCATGGCGTCGTCTCCAACTGCAGCTGGACTCTGTAGGGCATGCCGCACCCAGGGGGGACCTTTGTGACTCTTGAGGAAGGACAGGAAGGCAGGGCCGGACTCCTCCAGGTCTGGAGTTCTTTAATATAATTCTAGGAGTTGTTTTGAAACAAGATTCCATATCATCTGTTGAATGAAGACCCATTTCTGGAACAGAGTGGTGCAAGTTTTAGAATTTTTACTTTAATAAAATATGTAGCATTTTTTTTTTTAAAAAAAAGAGAACTCAATTCAGTTGTACCTTCTTTCACAGAACTTCCACTCTTTAAAAAAGGACAAAAAAATATTGGACGGTGCCAGATCTAGCGTGAGGTATCTTTAATGGCGGCATGTGGGGTCTAGCTCCCTGACCAGAGATCAAACCCTGGGCCCCCTGCATTGGGAATTTGGAGTCTTAGCTATTAGACCACCAGGGTAGTCCCCAACCTTCCCTTCTTTGTGATTACTGTTTTCTCCTGTGTTTCTTAAAATAACAGGAAGTAATGATGAATATAAATTTGATGTAATCTTATTGGTTAGCATTTGTGTTTTAAATATTCCTGAAACTGTATTCTAAAATTTCACCAAAGCATATATATGTAGTCTCTGAATGCAATTTTACGGAGGTTCGTGGACCCCCACAAAGATCATCCATTGACTTCCCCTCCCTAGTAAGAAACTCTGACTTTAGAATGATGCTGTACTTTACAGAAATCCCATGTCCATAGATTTGAAGTTGTCACAGAACAGATTTATGTATGTATTTAGAACAGTGGTGTTTGGGGAGGAACATGCAAACAAATGCCTTTAGAGATAAAAGTTGTATAGGAGCCAAGAAAATATTAAAGAAAAATTTGAGTGCTGCTGAATCCACACATATTTCTCAACAACATACTTATCAAGGAACATCAGAAGGTGCCAAGATACTTCCAGTAATAAGCTGGAGTAAACATGACCATGTGATGAAAATGCATTTGCCTTTGAGGGGAGAGAAAAAGGGGGGAGAGAGAGACTCAGAAAAAGAAACGGGGGTGGGGTAAGGAGGGAGGGAGAGAAAAGGAAAGGAAAGAGAAAACTGTATTAGGGTTTTCTGCTGTTGTTGTGAAATTGACTTGTATTGAATGATAAGAAGAAATCAATCTTTTCACAACAATGTCTGCCAAAACCTAAAGGAATATGATACTTAGCGTACATAAGGCATGGAGTCCACCCGCTAAAAGTCATTGCTTTTGTGGAGAAGAGAAACAGACCAACTCCTGAATGTGGGGTTATCCTCTTCACCACCTCAGTGTCAGATGCTTTTTCAACAGGAGAGTATTAGGAACCTTCCGTGGCGATCCAGTGGTTAAGACTTGACTTTCCAATGCAGGAGGTGGAGTGTTGATCTCTGGTTGGGACCTAAGGCGCTCTATGCCTCACAGCCACAAAACCAATACATAAAATGGAAGCAGTATTGTAACGCGCTCAACAAAGTCTTTAAAAATGGTCCACATCAAAAAAAAAAAAAAAAAAAAAAAGACGAGGACTTGGTGGGGCAGGCAGTCTTGGTCTGATGGAAAACAGAATTAACTCCAAATGATTTAATAAAACTCGAATGAAGAGGCTGCTTACAGTAGACAGAGAAAAGGGACAAGCAGAGGGTTTCTAATAGATGCTGAGGCACTGGACCTGGCAATAGCTGGGAACCATGGCCCCTGGGCCTGCGGGGTACAGGGAGGACAGAATGTGAACAGAGTCCCAAGAGAAGGGGCCGAGGCAGGAGGCTACTCAGGGGAATCCTGATCATGGAGCCAGGCAGCTCCCGCCAGAGATGCGGTCCGGGTTCCTGGGCGCGAAGCAGGGTGGAGGAGAGACAAGACAGAGCAGGCAGACCTGGGACGGGGCCCCTGGAGCCTGTCCAGGTCCCGTTTCTACCCCTGGGACTTCTCTGCTGAGAAGACAAATTGTTATTGGCTGTCCTGGTGAAACTCTGTCAGGAGCACAGTGTCCTTTGAGGTTATTACTTATATTAAGGGCTGGTTTCAGCACACCCTGAGAAAGATAGGCCTTTGCTTGATGGAGAGCATGGGAGAATTCTGTCAAGAATTCTGTCAAGCATTAGGCCATATAACACAGGAAGCTCAGCCCAGAGCTCTGGGACAACTGAGAGGAGTGGGGTTGGGGTTGGGAGGAAGGTTCGGGAAGGAGGGGATATATGTGTACTTAGGGCTGATTCATGCTGTTGTATGCCGGAAACCAACACAACACTGTGCACCAGTTGCTCAGTGGCTAAGTTGTGTCTGACTCTGATCCCATGGACTGCAGCCCGCCAGGCTTCCCTGTTCTTCACTGTCTCCTGGAGTTTGCCTGGAAAGCAATTATCCTCCAGTTAAAAATAAAAAAAATAATAATGAAAGAGCACCATGGACCTTCCTGGTGGTTCAGTGGTAAGACTTCTTGCTCCAGGTGCAGAGGTCTGAGTTTAGTCCATGGTCAGAGAACCAGATGCTTCCTGCTGCTACTAAGACCCAGCACACCCAAACAAACAGCCAAATAAATAAATAAGTAAATAAATATATATTTTAAAGAGCACCATACTCCACTCCCAGGACTGTTCTTGATCCCATTTATTTTGGAAACAGTTGCTGAACAAAAAGAGATGTGGCCGTAATTGATTGAAAGAATTCCATGGGTTATTAGTGGGGGCCATCAATGTATAGCCTTTGCCAACTCTGTGGACCTTGTTCAAGCCACGACTTTCAGCTGCATTAACCTCTCATCATGTTCTCGCTCTGGAGGAGACCTTGGGGGGTGGGGAGGCATGTGTTAAGAGCCAGAGTATGTGGAGAAAATACTAAGGATTATGGCACAGCCAGTAAACAGAGGTGAAGTTCAGAAAATGCCTGGCAGGAGACTTGTAAAGGAGAAAGAAGGAACCTTGCTACTTAGAAAGCCAGGTTGTCATTGGTATTAGCATTTTTTAAAGGTCTCAGTTTTTACGAGAACTCTTGTGAAACATTGTGTTTGGAAAATAGGGAGCTCTGACTGAAATACATTTTCATGTTTTAAAGTACAAGGATCTAATTGGAGCAAGCTGATGTCAGATTTTCCTGATATAGATAACATTCTTTTAAGTATAAATGTACACTTCTTTAATGGTGGAAAATATGGAAAATCCTGAAGCATAAAATAAAGTAACAATGACCTGTTAACTTAGAAACAATCACTGTCAGTGTGTTGGTTTCCCTTTTCACTCCACTGAATATATGTGTATCTTCAAAATGAAATTATGGTATTATGAGTGTTTGTTAATATTTCCAAGTTGCTCTACAGGCATTTTGCACCAATTTTTATTTCCATTGGGAATATATTAGTTTGTCTAACTAGTTCCTTGTTAGCCTTATAATTAAAAAAAAAAATCACTCCCAATTTTATAAATATTATTTAGTAAGGTCAAATTTTATTCATGCTTATATACTTATTGGCTATTTTTCTATTTAAATTATCCATATCTTTTGCCTGTTTTCCCATGGTACAATTAGTGGGTTTTTTTCCTGTTGGTTTAGAGGAGCTCTTTGTATGGAAGTGAATTTATTTAAGATCAAATTTCTTGTTAATAAAAATAGGACAGGTTGGTTACCCTTATCAGGTGACGTTTATTTTCTGTGGCTTTTGGTGAGAAGCCCCTCATTATATTCTTGCTTTCAAAAGGCAAGCCAGTTTTAAAATACTGAACTCTAAACTTTTTCATTAAGATATTTAAGCAAGAGGTATTACCTTTGGATAATTATTTAGTGAATCCTTATTTAGAAACTGTTGGGCCTCAACATAAGCTTAGATATTTTTATTAAAGGCAACAAATAACTACTTTAAAGTTATTTGATCACTGAAATAGTGTTTTCCCCCAGGACTGATATTAAAACCCTTGGTAGAAACTGTTACTAAAAAAATATAAGAAATGAACAATATACAGAATGATACTGACTTGGAGACAGAGGTATGACTATTGTTTCATTATGTGTGGCTGCATAAAAAAAAAAAAAAAACTAATCAGCTGTTCATCTAGTCAGTAGGAAGTGGGAGGAAGGAGGAGGAAGAGAAAGGATTGGTAAATAGGCCTTTTTGAATACTTTTCTTTTAGGCTCATTCACCAAGTATTAGGTGCTTTCACTTTTATGAAAATTTCTTGAGGTCATGAACAAGATTGAAATAGTGTTTAACCCCCAGAGCTGTGTGTACCCTTAATTGGCCACTGTTTGGTGCATTCTGTAGAGCTTCCTCACTAGAGCTTACAACAAAGATGAGAAAGGTGGAGAATTTTAATGCCGGCTCAAGCTGGTAAGTTATTTTTAGAACTGAACTCCTAAGAGTTTTGCTGTCTCTTATGTAAACCCTTAATTGTGCCTCAGATATCTTCAAAAGGCACAATCTGTGTGTGTGTGTCCTGAATTTCTCCTCTCAGTAGACCAGAAGTAAAGCAAAGAGACCACGTATGTGGTGTGACAGGGTCATGTCTTCATTTACAGAGCTTCCCCTGTGTAATGTGTGTGAGCTCCTCAGTGCATGCTCACTTTCCTGTGACTGCAGCCGCAGCTCTGGATTAAGACTGCATGAATGGACTCAGCTGCTGTAAGACAGAACGATCTGGTAATGCTATGTTAGAGGAGCTCTTTGTATGGAAGTGAATTTATTTAAGATCAAATTTCTTGTTAATAAAAATAGGACAGGTTGGTTACCCTTATCAGGTGACGTTTATTTTCTGTGGCTTTTGGTGAGAAGCCCCTCATTATATTCTTGCTTTCAAAAGGCAAGCCAGTTTTAAAATACTGAACTCTAAACTTTTTCATTAAGATATTTAAGCAAGAGGTATTACCTTTGGATAATTATTTAGTGAATCCTTATTTAGAAACTGTTGGGCCTCAACATAAGCTTAGATATTTTTATTAAAGGCAACAAATAACTACTTTAAAGTTATTTGATCACTGAAATAGTGTTTTCCCCCAGGACTGATATTAAAACCCTTGGTAGAAACTGTTACTAAAAAAATATAAGAAATGAACAATATACAGAATGATACTGACTTGGAGACAGAGGTATGACTATTGTTTCATTATGTGTGGCTGCATAAAAAAAAAAAAAAAACTAATCAGCTGTTCATCTAGTCAGTAGGAAGTGGGAGGAAGGAGGAGGAAGAGAAAGGATTGGTAAATAGGCCTTTTTTTGAATACTTTTCTTTTAGGCTCATTCACCAAGTATTAGGTGCTTTCACTTTTTATGAAAATTTCTTGAGGTCATGAACAAGATTGAAATAGTGTTTAACCCCCAGAGCTGTGTGTACCCTTAATTGGCCACTGTTTGGTGCATTCTGTAGAGCTTCCTCACTAGAGCTTACAACAAAGATGAGAAAGGTGGAGAATTTTAATGCCGGCTCAAGCTGGTAAGTTATTTTTAGAACTGAACTCCTAAGAGTTTTGCTGTCTCTTATGTAAACCCTTAATTGTGCCTCAGATATCTTCAAAAGGCACAATCTGTGTGTGTGTGTGTCCTGAATTTCTCCTCTCAGTAGACCAGAAGTAAAGCAAAGAGACCACGTATGTGGTGTGACAGGGTCATGTCTTCATTTACAGAGCTTCCCCTGTGTAATGTGTGTGAGCTCCTCAGTGCATGCTCACTTTCCTGTGACTGCAGCCGCAGCTCTGGATTAAGACTGCATGAATGGACTCAGCTGCTGTAAGACAGAACGATCTGGGCTGGCCACAGATGACAGAGTTTTGGGTTTAGGCCATGGGCAATACCTCTGGCACCTGCCATGTACACGGTGAACAGCAGTATCCCATGGAGAGAGAATGAAGACTAGTCACTTCTGGTTCCCAGAAATTCTTGCCTAACTTGCTATTATCTCGATACAGTTTCCTGGGGATGCTTATCCTGCCACCAGCCCCTCCACAAAGCTGCCTCTGATAGAAGCCAGGGACTTGAGTTCCACTCCAGGGGGCAGGTATTCCGTCCGGCTCTCTTCTATTAAATCATGACCCTTCCTCCTCCTGGGTAGTCCTTGCCGTGTTTGCAGTATTGCTTGTTTTGCCTTGTGGCTTTGTCCCTGTCACAGGTGTTGCCCAGTTCTAGGTCATACCTATGAGAATGTTCCTGCTTGGAGTAACCTAGCACTGCTCATGTTGGCTCTAGAATTGTGTACCAGGTTGATCAGTAAGTTCGTTCAGGTTTTTCCATAAAAGATAACAGAAAAATCTGAATGATCTTTTTGGCCAACCCAATCTAAAGCATTTAGAAGATTCCAGATCTCCTCCTGGCTTTTTGTTTTCCCTTCATGTCTCTTCTCAGAATTCTCTTCTTTCTGACGTGTAGAGTTCAGATGCCAAAAGACTTCAGGAAACTAATTGAGTTAGGTTTGTTGTTTTTAACTTTCTGTTTTCCCCCTCCATGTTCCAAAGCTAGATTTTTCCTTCCTTGAGCTTCCTCACTAGAGCTTACAACAAAGATGAGAAAGGTGGAGAATTTTAATGCCGGCTCAAGCTGGTAAGTTATTTTTAGAACTGAACTCCTAAGAGTTTTGCTGTCTCTTATGTAAACCCTTAATTGTGCCTCAGATATCTTCAAAAGGCACAATCTGTGTGTGTTTTGTCCTGAATTTCTCCTCTCAGTAGACCAGAAGTAAAGCAAAGAGACCACGTATGTGGTGTGACAGGGTCATGTCTTCATTTACAGAGCTTCCCCTGTGTAATGTGTGTGAGCTCCTCAGTGCATGCTCACTTTCCTGTGACTGCAGCCGCAGCTCTGGATTAAGACTGCATGAATGGACTCAGCTGCTGTAAGACAGAACGATCTGGGCTGGCCACAGATGACAGAGTTTTGGGTTTAGGCCATGGGCAATACCTCTGGCACCTGCCATGTACACGGTGAACAGCAGTATCCCATGGAGAGAGAATGAAGACTAGTCACTTCTGGTTCCCAGAAATTCTTGCCTAACTTGCTATTATCTCGATACAGTTTCCTGGGGATGCTTATCCTGCCACCAGCCCCTCCACAAAGCTGCCTCTGATAGAAGCCAGGGACTTGAGTTCCACTCCAGGGGGCAGGTATTCCGTCCGGCTCTCTTCTATTAAATCATGACCCTTCCTCCTCCTGGGTAGTCCTTGCCGTGTTTGCAGTATTGCTTGTTTTGCCTTGTGGCTTTGTCCCTGTCACAGGTGTTGCCCAGTTCTAGGTCATACCTATGAGAATGTTCCTGCTTGGAGTAACCTAGCACTGCTCATGTTGGCTCTAGAATTGTGTACCAGGTTGATCAGTAAGTTCGTTCAGGTTTTTCCATAAAAGATAACAGAAAAATCTGAATGATCTTTTTGGCCAACCCAATCTAAAGCATTTAGAAGATTCCAGATCTCCTCCTGGCTTTTTGTTTTCCCTTCATGTCTCTTCTCAGAATTCTCTTCTTTCTGACGTGTAGAGTTCAGATGCCAAAAGACTTCAGGAAACTAATTGAGTTAGGTTTGTTGTTTTTAACTTTCTGTTTTCCCCCTCCATGTTCCAAAGCTAGATTTCTTTTGTGCTTTGGATTTTTTTCCTCTGTCCCTTCCCCCCACCTGAACAGCAACTCCTCAGTTATGCACAGAGTTGAGTTTACACTGCATAAGATAAGACGGTTTATAAAATAAAGTAGTTAACTTTTTCCCAATTCTCACACTCCTTGAATACATCTGTTCTTGATTTTCTCATCTTATGACTTGAGTTTGCTTTATACTTTGTTTGCATTTCGTTGTTTTTCTCTGAGATTATTTCTAGCTTTTTTGCTGAGTTCCTAAAACTGTTTCTGATTAAATAAATAGCTGTGATAAGGCACACAGGAATCTTAACAGAAAAGAACTATGTGTCTGATTGACCTCATTAATCTCTCATGCCCTGTTTCCTCCTCAAGTTGAAACCTCAGAGGAGAACAACTATCAGAACATATTATCAGTGTATTTTGAACTCTTTTATTGCTGATGTTGTTGGAAATGCTAGTATTTCATCAGCCAAAGCTCTTGTATATCTTCTAGCTAGCCTTGGATTTTCTCAAGCTGATAGCTCTATCCTACCAACTTGATAAAGGGTCCATATGCTCCATCCTGGGATGTGAATCCACCCTACCCTTGCGCTCAGCAAGAACTTGCCTGCAGTGTTCTTCACCATAGTGCTGAGGGCACCTCATTCCAGTCATAACCAAATAGTTGAACTGAGAATGTCTTGAGGAACTTGGTATACCTTTTTGTGTTTTGATTTGCTTTTGTTACTCATGCCACAGTTAAGTCAAGAATAGACTTTCTCTGTTGAGCATTATTTCATTCTTCTAAATATAATTTTGATAGGAAGTTCTGGTGAAGAATCTGCCTGCAGTGCAGGAGACCCTGGTTTGATCCCTAGTTTGGGGAGATTCCTGGGAGAAGGGATAAACTACCTACTCCAGTATTCTTGGGCTTCCCTGGTGGCTCAGATGGTAAAAATTCCACCTGCAATGCAGGAGACCTGGGTTTGATCCCTGGGTTGGGAGGATCCCGTGGAGAAAGGAAAGGCCACCCTCTCCAGTATTCTTGCCTGGGAGAATTCCATAGCTCATCCATGGGTCGCAAAGAGTCGGACGTGAGTGAGCGATTTTCACTTTCACTACCTAGGGGCATATAGGGTATATACCTAGGGTATATAAACTGATTGTGGGTATCAATGCAAGCACTTTATTTTCACAAAAATTAGATCTCTGGATATAGAATACATTTGGTTCTTGACATCTCACTGTCTGGCCCTCTTCTCTTCTAGTTGACTAATAAGGAGATTATTATTATTATTTTTTTAAGAATTTTACTTTATTTTTGGTTGTGCTGGGTCTTAGTTGCTGCATGATCCTTTTCTCTGGTTGTGGTCTGAGAGCTTCTCATGGTGGTGGCTTCTCTTGTTGCAGAGCATAGCCCACGGTCACTTGAGCTTCAGTAGTTGTGGCACAGGGACTCGGTTCATGGCATGTGGAGCCTCCTGGACCAGGAATGAAACCTGTGCTTCCTGCATTGACTGGTGGATTCTTTACCACTGAGCCACTAGGGAAGCCCTTCTTTGTTTTAACATCTGGTAAATAAACATGATCTTATGCCTTAACCTAAAGCAGCATAGTTGGTTAGGAAATGCCTACAGGAGCTGAATTTGTTTTTCTCAATCCCAGTTACAATATCTGACAGTGATGGCTATTCACCAACAGTTTGCCTTAAATACTTACAGCTTGGACTCTTCCACTCCCATCCAAATACACTCTGTGCCCTTTTCTTTTAATTCTAACTCAGTTTATTGGAATTCTTATTGTCAAAGAGCATTCGTTGAAAGACTCTGGAGTCTATATTACTCGCTACAAAATAAGCTTCCAGTGCATCGATTTCCTGTTACTCTGCTTCATTCTTGTAAAGTTATTCCCAGTCAGGTTGAATCCCTGTTTCTTGAGAAAATATATATCTTTACTTTTTAAAGGTGATATTGGTGTATATTTGACTCATATCACATTTTGACTAAAAAGAAAAGTCTATTTTTCAAGCAGTCAAAGTGAAACTCTTTAGTTTCACTGAAAAATATAGGCTGTACCCAGTTGCCCATTAAGTTTAATTCACAGTTGCTGATTAGCAAAGCGACTTGCCAGTCTAAAGGAAAAGTGATCACAATAGCAGACAGATTGGGTGGTATTTGGCTGTGAACAGGGACACAGTTTAGTAAGGTCTGGGTGGAATCCCACAGCCCTCTGGGGTTGTCTCTTGTTTGTTTTGTGCCTACAAGCTCCTGCAGGAGATGCTGGTGGGGTGGGTGCTGAATGTACCTACTTTGACTCCACATTCCCAGAGGGTGTTGAATGAAAGGCCAGCCTGAGCTGCCATCTTTGAAGCCACTTGTGGATCTGTCACCAAGGTGCAGGGGTTAATCTTCCTTCACTTAGAAGGTCACAACTTCAGACACGTTTGTGTTTCCTGCCTGTATCTTCTGTTTCTTGGAAGCATTTTAGATGGTGGTATCTTTGGTGTGATCGAAGGCAAAAGGAGAAGGGGGCAGCAGAGGATGAGATGGTTAGAGAGCATCACTGACTCAGCGAATATGAATCTGAGCAAACTCGGAGATAGTGGAGGACAGAGGAGCCTGGCGGGCTGCAGTCCATGGGTTGCAAAGAGTTGGACATGACTTAGCGACTGAACAACAACAACAACAAATCTTTGATGTGAGCCATTTATCAGGAGATACCAAAAAAATTGGAAAATAAACCTGTTGATGAGGTTTCATTTGAGAACCTGATAGAACTGCTTGACAGCAAAGACATTTAGATTTACGAAACAGTATATGAATGATCTGACCTAACTCCCCACCTTTTTTTTGAAGAAAGTATACTCCAGAGATGCAGTAGATTCAGTGACCTTTCCAAGGTAAATAACAGAGATTGTTTATACTGAATTAGGATTCAGAACTTTTAACATCATAACAGTAAAAGCTATGTATCTTCCTCACAACATGAAGGGAATCTTAGCCTAGGTAGAGCCGAAGACCTTGAAATGTAATAGCTTCTCCATGGTGTCTTCTGGCTTTTCTCAGCGTCTCCCCTGTGTGATTCTAGTCAGCCAGTGCCCTTGAGATGTGCAGGGATTTTTCTGAGCCTGAATGTATGTTGGCTGTTTGACAGAATTCTTATCCTAGAGCCAAAGTCTTCCTTCCATAAAAAATTTGGCCATTACTGCCTTGAAACTACTTGCCAACAGAGGACATATTTCCAATGGTTGGAGGAACTTTCATAGGAAGTTGAAATTCTCTGCTTGTCAACACTGACCAATCCTAACAGTGATGACAAGCCTGGCCCCATCCAGTGTCCTTGGTTAGATAGATTTAAAGGCTGAGACTCACTAGGAAGAACACGAAACAAAAGTGAAAAGAGGGCTTCCCGTGGTGGTCCAGTGGATAAGGACATCGCCTTGCAGTGCAAGGGGCTCCGGTTCGATCCCTGGCCTGGGAAGATCCCACGTGCCGCGGAGCGGCTGGACTAATGTGTCCAGTCACCGAGCCGGAGCTCTGGAGCGCATGCGCCCAGAGCCGGCGCTCTGCAACAACAGACGCCACCGCGATGGGAGGCCCACAGGAGCCGAAGAACAAAGACGGATGAAAATAGACAAATGAAAGACCAATAGAAGTGGCCCGCCTGCTCCCCTCCCTCCCCAACCCGACCCCTGCCCAAAATAAATAAATAAATAAATCTTTAAAAAAAAAAAAAAAAGTGAAAAGAATTCCAAGTCAGGAGAAAGTGAATTCCATCCACTGGTCTCTTTTTTAGGGATTTAAGGCCAGTTCAACAGTTACGTCATTTGTATGTGTTCTCTTGCTCAGTCGTGTCCAACTCTGCCTGACCCCATGGACTAGGCTTCTCTGTCCATGGAAATCTCCAGGCAAGAATACATGGTTGCCGCGAAACAGTATATGAATAGACATATAAAACTCCAGAGATGCAGTAGATTCAGTGACCTTTCCAAGGTAAATAACAGAGATTGTTTATACTGAATTAGGATTCAGAACTTTTAACATCATAACAGTAAAAGCTATGTATCTTCCTCACAACATGAAGGGAATCTTAGCCTAGGTAGAGCCGAAGACCTTGAAATGTAATAGCTTCTCCATGGTGTCTTCTGGCTTTTCTCAGCGTCTCCCCTGTGTGATTCTAGTCAGCCAGTGCCCTTGAGATGTGCAGGGATTTTTCTGAGCCTGAATGTATGTTGGCTGTTTGACAGAATTCTTATCCTAGAGCCAAAGTCTTCCTTCCATAAAAAATTTGGCCATTACTGCCTTGAAACTACTTGCCAACAGAGGACATATTTCCAATGGTTGGAGGAACTTTCATAGGAAGTTGAAATTCTCTGCTTGTCAACACTGACCAATCCTAACAGTGATGACAAGCCTGGCCCCATCCAGTGTCCTTGGTTAGATAGATTTAAAGGCTGAGACTCACTAGGAAGAACACGAAACAAAAGTGAAAAGAGGGCTTCCCCTGGTGGTCCAGTGTGTAAGGACACCGCCTTGCAGTGCAAGGGGCGCTGGTTCGAGCCCTGGCCTGGGAAGATCCCACGTGCCGCGGAGCGGCTGGACTAGTGTCCAGTCACCGAGCCGGAGCTCTGGAGCGCATGCGCCCAGAGCCGGCGCTCTGCAACAACAGACGCCACCGCGATGGGAGGCCCACAGGAGCCGAAGAACAAAGACGGATGAAAATAGACAAATGAAAGACCAATAGAAGTGGCCCGCCCTCTCCCCTCCCTCCCCAACCCGACCCCCGCCCAAAATAAATAAATAAATAAATCTTTAAAAAAAAAAAAAAAAGTGAAAAGAATTCCAAGTCAGGAGAAAGTGAATTCCATCCACTGGTCTCTTTTTTAGGGATTTAAGGCCAGTTCAACAGTTACGTCATTTGTATGTGTTCTCTTGCTCAGTCGTGTCCAACTCTGCCTGACCCCATGGACTAGGCTTCTCTGTCCATGGAAATCTCCAGGCAAGAATACTGGAGTGGTTGCCGCTTTCTCACTCGAAGGGATCTTCCCCACCCAGAGACTGAACTGAGTCTCTTGCGTCTCCTGCATTGCCAGGGGGATTCTTTACCACTGGCACCACCTGGGAAGCCCTGTTCGTTTTTTTGAAAAATGTACCAAAAGCCATCCTGATTTTAGGCCATGATGTGGATCTTTCCTGCATAATCAGAAATACAGCTCTAATGTGATGTCTTTTATTTGGGGGTGTTGTGGGTGGAAAGATAGTCAAATAAGGGATTTTCTCTCATTTTTCTCTTTCAAGAGAGCATGCTGAGAATGAAAACATTGCTTTGAATTTTTCTGATTGAAGTCTAGCTCTCTAGCACTCTAGCCATGGCAGCAGGAAGGTAGTTACAAAGGAATCACTGGTGGAACATGGATGGCTTCAGTTCCTCAGGGGTCAGTAGCATCTTACTTTCTATAGCATAATATTGAGTCAATTCAATGAAATGGCTGTGTGAGCATGTTCTGCAGATTTCTGCTATGGGATAGGAACAAAACAGAAAGGATGTTTAAGCTTGAGGAGAAAAGGAAAAGACAGTGAAATATCCACTGATATTTCCAGAAATAGGACTGTTTCCAGGGGTGGAAAACCAGAGAGGAGAAACCAGAGTTCTAAGAGATAATCTTTTAAAACCGTAACTTAATCTGAAATAAACATACCAATGCTTTGAAATATTTATCTTTATGAAAATATGGTGTTTAGCATGTTCTTATGAATTTCCATATGGAGTCATTAAAAAAACCTTTTTGGGCCAAAGGTTTAGCTCTTTTGCAGGGTACATATATAAAGTATCCACATCAAACCCATGTCCATACAGTTTTATATGTCTTACGGAAGGCTGGATCACTGTTGAGCCTTCCTCTCTTCCATAGGATTTCACCAGAAATCTGTGAGCAGACTGATGGGACTGGAATCTGAAAACCAAAAATCTGGACCAACATCTGACAGTTTTCTGTATTTTTGTAGAGGTGCTGAGATCAGAATGTTTGAAATCAAAACTGTGTTGGGAAATGCAGGACACACGGTCACCCTGGATCTGAGGTTTCAACTCTTTCCACAGATTTGCATCGACTCTCTCTGTATTTTGCCGTTACCCCCAGCTGTCAGACTGTTGCACAACAGTCTGCTGCGTATCTACTACTTATTTGGCGCTGTGGAAGTGACAGGGCCAGTTAAGACAGTCCTCTATTGCCAGGGGATTCTTTACCACTGGCACCACCTGGGAAGCCCTGTTCGTTTTTTTGAAAAATGTACCAAAAGCCATCCTGATTTTAGGCCATGATGTGGATCTTTCCTGCATAATCAGAAATACAGCTCTAATGTGATGTCTTTTATTTGGGGGTGTTGTGGGTGGAAAGATAGTCAAATAAGGGATTTTCTCTCATTTTCTCTTTCAAGAGAGCATGCTGAGAATGAAAACATTGCTTTGAATTTTTCTGATTGAAGTCTAGCTCTCTAGCACTCTAGCCATGGCAGCAGGAAGGTAGTTACAAAGGAATCACTGGTGGAACATGGATGGCTTCAGTTCCTCAGGGGTCAGTAGCATCTTACTTTCTATAGCATAATATTGAGTCAATTCAATGAAATGGCTGTGTGAGCATGTTCTGCAGATTTCTGCTATGGGATAGGAACAAAACAGAAAGGATGTTTAAGCTTGAGGAGAAAAGGAAAAGACAGTGAAATATCCACTGATATTTCCAGAAATAGGACTGTTTCCAGGGGTGGAAAACCAGAGAGGAGAAACCAGAGTTCTAAGAGATAATCTTTTAAAACCGTAACTTAATCTGAAATAAACATACCAATGCTTTGAAATATTTATCTTTATGAAAATATGGTGTTTAGCATGTTCTTATGAATTTCCATATGGAGTCATTAAAAACCTTTTTGGGCCAAAGGTTTAGCTCTTTTGCAGGGTACATATATAAAGTATCCACATCAAACCCATGTCCATACAGTTTTATATGTCTTACGGAAGGCTGGATCACTGTTGAGCCTTCCTCTCTTCCATAGGATTTCACCAGAAATCTGTGAGCAGACTGATGGGACTGGAATCTGAAAACCAAAAATCTGGACCAACATCTGACAGTTTTCTGTATTTTTGTAGAGGTGCTGAGATCAGAATGTTTGAAATCAAAACTGTGTTGGGAAATGCAGGACACACGGTCACCCTGGATCTGAGGTTTCAACTCTTTCCACAGATTTGCATCGACTCTCTCTGTATTTTGCCGTTACCCCCAGCTGTCAGACTGTTGCACAACAGTCTGCTGCGTATCTACTACTTATTTGGCGCTGTGGAAGTGACAGGGCCAGTTAAGACAGTCCCTCTGTCTGGACAGCTTGGGGGTTGATTCAACAGCAACCAATGTATTATTTTTAGAGCAATGTCTTGAACCTCTCCTGCCTGAATCAGGGTTAACCTACAAAGCCATTAGTTTTGGGAAGGAGGAGACTATATACTTATTTCCTGTTTCTCCACCATCTTCCAACAGTCCTTTTCCATGTTTCTTTTTCATGCTTTTTAATATAGTTATTGTATAGAGTTCACACCTTGATTTTCCATCTCTCCATCAAATATTTCCAGAATGGGTCTGAATGACGCGTTAACCCCTTGTGGTCATGCATGGACTAAGCTTGAAGGATAAACTGTAACTCTCATTGAAAACAGAGAGTTGTATTTCAGGATTTCAGATGAGAATATTAAATTCAACCTGAGAGAAGAACTCATATCCTGTAGATAACTTTTAAACAAGAGTGAAGACGGAAAGAGAAATACAACACAACAGCAGCAGCCTAAACTAGAATTCTGTCATGTTTTCCTTTGTACTTAAGACACTGGATTTTTTAAAGAACCATATCCCAAACTAGTGCTGATCTGAGCCCTACGGACAGCTTGAAGCCATCGGTGATGGTATTGTCTTTGAGTCTATGGATAGTTTATATTTTGGCCACTAGATGGTGGTCTTTCACTTTGAAAGAATTCTTTCTTTTTTTTTTGAGTCTTTTGCCTTTTATTTTGTTTATTGTTCCGTTGATGCAGAGATGGTGGAAAATCACATTCCTTCTTAAATTGGATCTGAGGTTTTCTGTCCTTCTACATATGCATAGGAATTTTAATGTGATTATGCAGCCTGTAATGTAATAGGTTTTCAGATTATCATAGCACTCGATACACACTGTTAATTTGTTCTGTGAGAAAATACACTTCTTTTCTTTCCTATGTGCATGTGTGCTAAGTTGCTTCAGTTGTGTCTGACTCTGTGACCCTCTGGACTGTAACTCTCAAGGCTCCTCTGTCCGTGGGATTCTCCAGGCAAGAATACTGGAATGGGTTGCTATGCCATCTTGCAGGGGATCTTCCCAAACCAGGGATCGAACCCATGTCTTTTATATGTCCTGCATTGGCAGGCAGGTTCTCTACTACTGGTGCCATCTGGGAAGCATTTTTTGTTCTATATACTTGGCTGATACATAGGAGACTACAGCTGCATGTCTTACGTGACTTCATCTGCTGTGTCCTGTTCTTGACTTAGGAATCACTTGGGAAAACAACAAAATGCTGATGGGACCTGGTCCTCGAGACCCAGGAACCTGTGTTTTACCTGGTGAGTCTGTTGAGCAGACATGTTTGAGACTCACCAGGCTCTAATCCCCACTGGAGCAGTAGGCATTTCTAGTAGACATTAATGACAGAGCCAGCTGACTAATTCAAGCCAAAGTTCAAGATAGTTGAGACCAAAATTTTGAATGTAGACAGCTCTGTGTGTAAATATTGCCTCTAGGAGTCTTAGTGAATATCATAAGAGTTATTAAAGGGAATGGAAATGGCAACCCACTCCAGTATTCTGGCCTGGAGAATTCTATGGACAGAGGAGCCTGGCCGGCTACAGTACATGGGGTCACAAAAGAGTCAGATACGACTGAGTGACTAACACTTTCACTTTGTTTATGTGAGTGTGCTGAAGTTGGTGAGAGTCTTACACAGAGAAGAGTGTCTCTATTAGGAAGGAAGCATGAATGGATGCCTGAAGGAGCCAGCAGACAGGACATCACGTGTGGAAGTGTTCCCAACTTGTGGGGGTTGGACAGCCATTTTATTTTACCTTTTTTGTTTTGTTTTGTTTTTGTTTTTAATTTTAGCTCCTCTCCTTATGATACCTGATACTTAAGTATTTTAGAAAGTTTTCACTAGCGTTAAGGTCTTTGATCTTCACAACATCCCTTTGACAGGGCGGCTGTCAGAGGCAGGGTTAGAGAACAGGGTAAGAAGAGGGGCCCGTGCCCAGGGAAGCCACCGGGTGGCGCAGTCTTGGGGGAGGGTGGGGGCTGGAGGTGCCAGCACTGACTCAGATGAAGCCCAGTGGCTGGGAGGGCTCCCCAGGAGGCTAGACGCATTCCTGAGCTCTGTGCACTTTCCTGAGCTCCAGTGTTCCCTGTGCACTGCCAGGATTGCTCTGCCCTGGTCCTAGGAGCAGGAGCTTTAGAAAATGGTTTCCTCCTCCTTCCCATCATACCCTCTCCTTACCTCCCCCACCCGCCCTGGTCTCTGAGTCACACCTTAGGAGTCATGGCCTTCGTGACTATAAGGTATAGATGGGTAGGTTAAACCACAGTATGAGGACATACGTGTAGTTTAGTGAAATCAACACTGGGTCATTTTATTTCTTATCCTAGTTTATCCTGGTTTAGGACTCGGGGAGAATAGCTTGCTCACTGTGGAAGTTGCTCAGCACATGTTGGCTGGCTCTGTCACTGACTCGAGTGTATGACGTGTTCTCAGCAGACAAGGCAGGATGTAGGCAGTCAGTAAGCCTGGCATCCCTAGCAACTATGGGGGTGATGATGACAAATTCTCTGTTATTCAGCTTTATCACTAAAGCTGTTGGGATAGAACATTCAGTTTACCCCCAGAATGGTTTTGGTCTCTGTAAGGCTGACCTGTATGGGAATAAAACACTCAGATTGCTGGGGAGACTTGAAAACAGATTCAGGGTAGAACCCAAGAGGCTCATCCCCACCCTGGCGTTGGCTCTGATGTCTCCATGAGCCTGGAAGATACCAGCTTGACCAGCTAGCTGCCCCATTTCCTTTAATCCTTACTTCCTCAGTGAGGCCTAATGCCCCCAACCCCTGCCATAGCTGGTCTTCATAATCATTGATCATGTTCTTCTTTACCTTTTTTTTTTTTTTTTTCATAATAGTTATGTTCTTATGTATTGTTGTTCACTCGCTAAGTTATATCTGACTCATTGCAATCCCGTGGACTGCAGCACGCCAGGCTTGCATGTCTTTCACTGTCTCCTGGAGTTTGCTCAAATGCATATCCATTGACTCAGTGATGCCACCCAACCATCTCATTCTCTCTTGCCCACTTCTCCTCCTGCCCTCAGTCTTTCCCAGAGTCAGGATCTTTTCCAGTGAGTCAGCTCTTCACATCAGGTAGCCAAAGTATAGGATCTTCAGTTTCAGAATCAGTCCTTCCAATGAAAATATTCAGGGTTGATTTCCTTTAGGATTGACTGGCTTGCTCTCCTTGAAGTTCAAAGGAATTTCGAGTGTCTTCTCCAGCACCACAGTTTGAAAGCGTCAGTTCTTTATGGTCCAGCTCTCACGTCCATACCTGAGTACTGGGAAAAAATCATACCTTTGACTAGATGGACTTTTGTGGGCAAAGTGATGTCTCTCCTTTTTAATACCTTGTCTAGGTTTGTCATACCTTTTCTTCCAAGGGGCAAGTGTCTTTTAATTTCATGGCTGCTGTCACCATCTGCAGTGACTTTGGAACCCAAGAAAAGAAACATCTATCACTATTTTCACTTTTTCCCCATGTATTTGCCATGACGTGATAGGACCAGATTACATGATCTTAGTTTTTTGAATGTTGAGTTTTAAGCCAGCTTTTTCACTCTCTTCTTTCACCTTCATCAAGAGGCTTTTTAGTCTGTACTAGATCCTGGTGGCTCAGATGGTAAAGAATCTGCCTGCAGTGCAGGAGACTCAGGTTTGATCCCTGGGACAGGAAAATCCCCTGGAGAAGAGAATATAAAACTAGTCTAGGATCCTTGCTTGGAGAATTCCATGGACAGAGGAACCTGGTGGGCTACAGTCCATGGGGTCACAAAGAGTTGAGTATGACTGAGCTATGAACACATAGAGCATACTAGATCATTTATTTCTTTGATTGATTTCTACCTCCTTACACAAGACTGGACAGTCTGTGTGGACATACGGCTTCCTTTATTTTGGTCATGGCATATGGGATCTTAGCTCCCCACACCAGGGATTGAACCAGCACCCCCTGCATTGGAAGCCCAGGACTTCTGGGGAAGCCCTCAACCATCTTTTTTTTTTTTTTTTAAATACATTGAAATGTTGTTGTTTAGTCCCCAAGTCGTGTCAGACTCCTTTTCAACCCTATGGACTGTTGTCCACCAGTCCACTGGATTTTCCAAGCAAGAATACTGGAGTGGGTTGCCGTTTCCTTCTCCCCAAACATCTTTTTTTTCATTACTAATATATCTTCTAGTCCTTGGAATAGTGCTTGGTACATAGTAGAGGTTCAGAAAATATTTACTGAAAGAATGAGTGCTTTCCAGTAGACATAGCATATACTTAAGTCACTTACTTAGTATTAATTCTAAATAAATATTAAATATTCCTAAATGAATATTGTGGGTTTTTAAAAATGTCAACCTTGACCTGTAAGAATATCTTCTAAATGTTCATATAGTTTACAGTATGGATCCAGAAGTGGAAGACATTGGATTATAATGAACTCCCCTGAATGGTTTTCTGGGGCACATTACTAAACTGCTCTGTTCTTTGGTTTCCTTTGCAAACAACCTCACGAAAGTGTGGTATACAACTTATTTATTATCTGTCTTTTTCATTTTAACTACTGTAGTGAGAATTTTTTTTGTAATTGAAAAATATTTTTAGAGAGATATCACCTTAGGAAATTTAAAATAAGCAGTTTATTCACTAAAAAATTGCTTTACCATACAGGTAGTTAAAACAAAAACAAAACTATGGTATAGATTAAATGAGTCAGTGCATTTCAAGTCTTAGAACAGGGCCTGGAATGTACCAAGAGGTAAATTAATAAATTGAATTTATAGACTCTTCACTTGTTAAAAAAATAATTATAAGATATGCTTATTTTGCAGTTAAATAGGTCAGCCAGTGTTCAGAAGGAAAATGCATAGACAAATGCACAATTAGTATTTACTGTATATAGAATCTTTTCCTTATATTGCAACATCAGTTTTAAAACAGAGCTTGGGGATTTCAAATTTGATTGATTTCTACCTCCTTACACAAGACTGGACAGTCTGTGTGGACATACGGCTTCCTTTATTTTGGTCATGGCATATGGGATCTTAGCTCCCCACACCAGGGATTGAACCAGCACCCCCTGCATTGGAAGCCCAGGACTTCTGGGGAAGCCCTCAACCATCTTTTTTTTTTTTTTTTTAAATACATTGAAATGTTGTTGTTTAGTCCCCAAGTCGTGTCAGACTCCTTTTCAACCCTATGGACTGTTGTCCACCAGTCCACTGGATTTTCCAAGCAAGAATACTGGAGTGGGTTGCCGTTTCCTTCTCCCCAAACATCTTTTTTTTCATTACTAATATATCTTCTAGTCCTTGGAATAGTGCTTGGTACATAGTAGAGGTTCAGAAAATATTTACTGAAAGAATGAGTGCTTTCCAGTAGACATAGCATATACTTAAGTCACTTACTTAGTATTAATTCTAAATAAATATTAAATATTCCTAAATGAATATTGTGGGTTTTTTTTTAAAAATGTCAACCTTGACCTGTAAGAATATCTTCTAAATGTTCATATAGTTTACAGTATGGATCCAGAAGTGGAAGACATTGGATTATAATGAACTCCCCTGAATGGTTTTCTGGGGCACATTACTAAACTGCTCTGTTCTTTGGTTTCCTTTGCAAACAACCTCACGAAAGTGTGGTATACAACTTATTTATTATCTGTCTTTTTCATTTTAACTACTGTAGTGAGAATTTTTTTTGTAATTGAAAAATATTTTTAGAGAGATATCACCTTAGGAAATTTAAAATAAGCAGTTTATTCACTAAAAAATTGCTTTACCATACAGGTAGTTAAAACAAAAACAAAACTATGGTATAGATTAAATGAGTCAGTGCATTTCAAGTCTTAGAACAGGGCCTGGAATGTACCAAGAGGTAAATTAATAAATTGAATTTATAGACTCTTCACTTGTTAAAAAAATAATTATAAGATATGCTTATTTTGCAGTTAAATAGGTCAGCCAGTGTTCAGAAGGAAAAATGCATAGACAAATGCACAATTAGTATTTACTGTATATAGAATCTTTTTCCTTATATTGCAACATCAGTTTTAAAACAGAGCTTGGGGATTTCATATGAGCTCTTTGTTTTTGATTTCTTACAGATCCCCACATTAAGGTTTCTGGAAAAAAAGAAGATGTTAAGGAAGCCAAGGAAATGATCATGTCTGTCTTAGACACAAAAGTAAGTGAATGTTAAGGACACTCAGAGGTCAGAATCTTGTCTTTCAAGGGCTCCTTCATGCGGTTATGCAAGAACCATTTGGAGAAGAAAAGCCAGGAGAAAGTAATGATGGGTTTTAAAATGAGCACATGATTCTACAGTAGCTATCAAGTTCTGTTTGACACTTGAATAGGTTCTCTTATGTTGGGAAATTGAATAATATTCTCTCTATATATATATTTAAATACACATATATATGTGTGTTTTATGTGTGCATGTATGTATATGCCATCTTCAAAAATAGACATTGATCCTGATTAGTAATCAAGTAATAAAGATTGCAATAAAGGCAAGTGATAAAGATTGTAAGAATTAGCATGTTATGTTTTTATGATGTCAGTGGAAGACCAAACTTATCTTCTGTAGAGCTCTGTGAGTGATGGCATGAAATGTGACCATTTGGTGTGTCCTCTCTCCAAGCAGATGTAGAGAGAGACAATAGAGAAATGAAAAATGTGTAAAAATGTATACTCATTTTTGAGAATTTATTTTAATAAACATTTCTAAATCACTTACTCTAAGCCAGGCACTTGGCTATAGACTTTACAAATAATAGTTTGTTTAATCCTCTTAACAAACTCAGGACAGAGATAGTAGGGAATTTGCACAGGATCTAATAACTGGTGAGTGGGGAGGCAGGGTTCTGACCCAGGCTATCAGGTTCTTGGCCAGTATTTTTTTTTTTTTTTTGGCCACTTCTATTGGTCTTTCATTTATTTATCTTTGTTCTTTGGCTCCTGTGGGCCTCCCATCGCGGTGGCGTCTGTTGTCGCAGAGCGCCACCTCTGGGCACATGCGCTCCAGAGCTCCAGCTCGGTAATTGGACACATCGGTCCAGCCGCTCCGCGGCACGTGGGATCTTCCCAGGCCAGGGATCGAACCGGCACCCCTTGCACTGCAAGGCGGTGTCCTTACCCAGTGGACCACCAGGGAAACCCCTTGGCCAGTATTTTTTGCCACTTTGCATTTCACTGAAATTGTTTCTGATCACTTCCTTCCTGTTTTTTTGTTCCTTTTTGTTGCTGTTGTACTTTTTAAAAAAAGAATTATTCACATTATAATTATTAAATATTTTAGAATATCCAAAAAAAAGTTATCATTTTTCTCTTATAAGAAGGTAAACTAAAAGAAGACCTAAGTATTTAATGGATATAAATGTAAAAATTAATGTACAATGATTGATCTTTTTAACTACTTGTATTTTGACTGTGTAATTTTACTTTCTAAGGACTGAAGATTTTTAGTATCAGCTTTATAAATGAGAAAACATTTCATTTTAGTCTTTATAATGTTATGGTAGTACATTTCCCCACATTAAATACATGGATTCTAGTCTGGCTATAATTATTCATTATGTCTTAGAATTTTACATTTGCCTTTAATATAGTTAATCCTACACTCTGTACTAGTTTACTTAAGCGGTTTTACTGCTAGAGATGTATATTTTTGATCTCTTTCTCACTCTCTTCCTACCGGCAAGAATCAGTTATCTACTTTGTAAAATTTGACATACAGTGATAGAGAAGTTGTGAAAATGTTTGTCAGTACTTTTTTTATTCAGTTGTGAGTTTTATTTTTGTTTCTGGTTCTCTTTCATTGTTCAGCATTTCTATTAACATATGTATCCACTCTTGTGATTGTTTTCATCTGTTTTTCGGTTATTTGAATTCATTTTCATGAACAATATCAAAGAGAAATGAATCTGGGAACATACATATCTATAAACAACAAAACTCTGTAAAAGTGAAAAGCAAAATAAAGGTTTAAAAAAAAAAAAAAAGAGAATGAGTATTTTACTTGTAATCGTACCTAATTGGACTTGAATACTACTGTCCAAAAAATTATCTTGGTAAAGAGCATATCTTTCTATTTCTTCTGACAGATTTGTCTTTAAATGAAAAATCTGTTATAAGCCAAGGAGAAACAGATAAAAATTGAAACATTTATAGATCAAGATGCTCTTATTAAGAAATCTGTAAGAACTTCCACTGCACTTTTTGTTAATTCTATTCCCTTGGGAGTAAAGTGTCTTTTTACGAATTATTCCTTCCCTTTTTCCTGGATCAAGAAATAATATCTTATTTCCACATAGAGCAATCGGGTCACCTTGAAGATGGATGTCTCACATACAGAACATTCTCACGTAATCGGCAAAGGTGGCAACAACATTAAAAAGGTGATGGAAGAAACAGGATGCCACATCCACTTCCCAGATTCCAACAGGAATAACCAAGCTGAGAAAAGCAACCAGGTGCTGTGTCTCTTCACATGAACTTTGATGGGACAAATGAAAGCTTGGGTTCTGTGTATGCATGTCTTTGAGGGGAGATAAGAACAAAAGAGTACTCATGAAAATGGCAGGCCATATCGACTGTGTCCACCTCCAGGGAGGCTGAAGGTGCTCAGCTCTTTTAAAGGGATGAGTTGTGGTGGATGGGCCATACATTCTCCATCTCCAAATGGTTGGTAGAGGAGAGTGAAGGTTGTCATGGCAACACAAAATGAAGTCTTTCTAGAAAGGCTCAGAGGACATGTGAGTTAGGGAAGGACCTGAAAGCTCGCCTAGTCCCGGCACCTACTGAGAGCTGGATTCTCTTTGGAGTGTCACACAACTAGTCCTCCAGGCTATGCCGGGGCACCTTCTGAGAGGCCATGTATAAGTGTCTGACTTTCTCACATTGACTGATTTATGTCTCTATTTTATACACCTTTTGTTTTTTTTTTTGAGTTTTTGTTTTAGGAAACAAATGGAACTCACCCACCTCCATCAAAATGCTTGAAAAATGAATTGTGCTCTTTGTGTTGTTTCTCTCTTCTAATCATGTTACTAGAACCTGGGTGGTTCAGTTGCAAAGAACCCGCCTGCCAATGCAGGAGATCTGGGTTTGATCACTGGGTCAGAAAGATCCCCTGGAGAAGGAAATGGCAACTCACTCCAGTATTCTTGCCTGGAGAATCCCGTGGACAGAGGAGCCTGGTGGGCTACAGTCCAAGGGGTCACAAAGAATCAGACATGACTTAGTGACTGAGCAACAAAGAAACCATGCTGACTGCAAAGAGAAAGACAGGCTTTCCTCTGTGGGGCTGATGGTGACAGTAGCTGTATACACTTTCTAAAAAACCTAGAACGAGATAGAAAGCCCAATTATTCCTTCCCTTTTTCCTGGATCAAGAAATAATATCTTATTTCCACATAGAGCAATCGGGTCACCTTGAAGATGGATGTCTCACATACAGAACATTCTCACGTAATCGGCAAAGGTGGCAACAACATTAAAAAGGTGATGGAAGAAACAGGATGCCACATCCACTTCCCAGATTCCAACAGGAATAACCAAGCTGAGAAAAGCAACCAGGTGCTGTGTCTCTTCACATGAACTTTGATGGGACAAATGAAAGCTTGGGTTCTGTGTATGCATGTCTTTGAGGGGAGATAAGAACAAAAGAGTACTCATGAAAATGGCAGGCCATATCGACTGTGTCCACCTCCAGGGAGGCTGAAGGTGCTCAGCTCTTTTAAAGGGATGAGTTGTGGTGGATGGGCCATACATTCTCCATCTCCAAATGGTTGGTAGAGGAGAGTGAAGGTTGTCATGGCAACACAAAATGAAGTCTTTCTAGAAAGGCTCAGAGGACATGTGAGTTAGGGAAGGACCTGAAAGCTCGCCTAGTCCCGGCACCTACTGAGAGCTGGATTCTCTTTGGAGTGTCACACAACTAGTCCTCCAGGCTATGCCGGGGCACCTTCTGAGAGGCCATGTATAAGTGTCTGACTTTCTCACATTGACTGATTTATGTCTCTATTTTATACACCTTTTTTTTTTTTTTTTTTTTTTTTGAGTTTTTGTGTTAGGAAACAAATGGAACTCACCCACCTCCATCAAAATGCTTGAAAAATGAATTGTGCTCTTTGTGTTGTTTCTCTCTTCTAATCATGTTACTAGAACCTGGGTGGTTCAGTTGCAAAGAACCCGCCTGCCAATGCAGGAGATCTGGGTTTGATCACTGGGTCAGAAAGATCCCCTGGAGAAGGAAATGGCAACTCACTCCAGTATTCTTGCCTGGAGAATCCCGTGGACAGAGGAGCCTGGTGGGCTACAGTCCAAGGGGTCACAAAGAATCAGACATGACTTAGTGACTGAGCAACAAAGAAACCATGCTGACTGCAAAGAGAAAGACAGGCTTTCCTCTGTGGGGCTGATGGTGACAGTAGCTGTATACACTTTCTATCTCGGAACGAGATAGAAAGCCCTGGTAAGAAGCAAGAGCAGCAATTAGTCTGACAGCTGGTATGGTGTGGGCATGACCCGTGAGAGCACTGGCCTGGAGCCCCCACCCCCTTATGTTAATGTCAAGAGTAACTCCTTAGTTGATAGATGATAGGAACCCTAGAAGATCCTGAGAAAGCACTGGTGGAAAAACAATTTTCTTGCCACCAGCATGGAAGCAGTTCATTACTTTGTGAACATAGTATGGCAGAATCAGCGCACAGTGATGCCCATCTCATGTGCAGAGAGTTTCAACAGAAGGAGGCCATGCAGGAAACATGAGAAAATGTAAAGAGGGCCGGATGGCCCCCTGGCAGCTGGGCGGTGTTAGGTATGTTCAGGAAGTAATGTTGATCAGTTGACACTCATCAGAACTCGTTAAAATGTAGATTTTGATTATGTAGGTCTGGGTTGGTGCCTGAGATTCTTCATCATTAAGAATCTCCCAGAGGTTTCCCTGGTGGTCCACTGGGTAAAGAGTCTGCCTTGCAGTGTAAGGGGCACCAGTTTGATCCCTGGCCTGGGAAGGTTCCACATGCCATGGAGCGGCTAGACCACTTAGGAGGCAGCACTCTGGAACACATGTGCCCAGAGCCAGTGCTCTGCAACGAGAGAGGCCACTGCAGTGGGAGGCCCACACATGTCAAAGAATAAAGATGGATGAAAACAAATGATGACTTAGAGGCAAAAAAGAAAAATTAAAAAAAAAAAAAAAGAATCTCCTAGGTTAAGGCTGTGCTCTGTCATCCTGGATGACACTTTGGGGAGTGAGGGAGTAGATAACTACGAAGGTGGCTGTGGGTCCAAGAGCAATAAATCTGTGTTCTTCACTTTTGCAGGTGTCGATAGCAGGACCACCGGCAGGAGTAGAATCTGCCCGGGTTAGGATTCGGGTAACTATTGATTCCTTTCCATACCGGACAGCAGTGTCTGCAATGTTGGCATTAGAACACAATAAAATATTATTATCTACTAATTTATAACCAAGCCCTACATTCAATAGGTAGGAAAGAGAGGCAAATGTTTTAATGTCTCAAAGATGTTTTTCAGAGATGGTCTGGATTTTATCTGAGAATTAAATGGAAAGAAATGGAACTCACCCATCTACTTGAATGCTTGAAAAATAGATAGTGTTCTTTGTGTTCTTTGGAAGTTTTCTCTCCTCTAATCACGATTCTAGCACCCGGGTGGCTCAGTGGCAAGGAACCCACCTGCCAATGCAGGAGACCTGAGTTTGATCCCTGAGTCAGGAAGATCCCTTGGAGAAAGCAATGCCAACCTACTCCAGTATTCTTGTCTGGAGAATCCCATGGACAGAGGAGCCTGGGTGGGCTACAATCCACGGGGTTGGTAAGAGTTGGACAAAACTGAGCAGTTAACCCTTTCACTAAATGTACAGTGACTAACTGTCTGCTCTGGGTTCTCTGATTTCATCTTAGGAGCTGCTTCCTTTGGTGCTGATGTTTGAGCTGCCAATTGCTGGAATTCTTCAACCAGTGCCTGATCCTAATTCCCTCTATTCAGCACATATCACAATGTACAATATTTCAGTGTCTTTTAAACAGCGGTCCAGAATATATGGTGCTACGGTCATAGTTCGGGTTCCAACAAAGAATCTCCCAGAGGTTTCCTGGTGGTCCACTGGGTAAAGAGTCTGCCTTGCAGTGTAAGGGCACCAGTTTGATCCCTGGCCTGGGAAGGTTCCACATGCCATGGAGCGGCTAGACCACTTAGGAGGCAGCACTCTGGAACACATGTGCCCAGAGCCAGTGCTCTGCAACGAGAGAGGCCACTGCAGTGGGAGGCCCACACATGTCAAAGAATAAAGATGGATGAAAACAAATGATGACTTAGAGGCAAAAAAGAAAAATTAAAAAAAAAAAAAAAGAATCTCCTAGGTTAAGGCTGTGCTCTGTCATCCTGGATGACACTTTGGGGAGTGAGGGAGTAGATAACTACGAAGGTGGCTGTGGGTCCAAGAGCAATAAATCTGTGTTCTTCACTTTTGCAGGTGTCGATAGCAGGACCACCGGCAGGAGTAGAATCTGCCCGGGTTAGGATTCGGGTAACTATTGATTCCTTTCCATACCGGACAGCAGTGTCTGCAATGTTGGCATTAGAACACAATAAAATATTATTATCTACTAATTTATAACCAAGCCCTACATTCAATAGGTAGGAAAGAGAGGCAAATGTTTTAATGTCTCAAAGATGTTTTTCAGAGATGGTCTGGATTTTATCTGAGAATTAAATGGAAAGAAATGGAACTCACCCATCTACTTGAATGCTTGAAAAATAGATAGTGTTCTTTGTGTTCTTTGGAAGTTTTCTCTCCTCTAATCACGATTCTAGCACCCGGGTGGCTCAGTGGCAAGGAACCCACCTGCCAATGCAGGAGACCTGAGTTTGATCCCTGAGTCAGGAAGATCCCTTGGAGAAAGCAATGCCAACCTACTCCAGTATTCTTGTCTGGAGAATCCCATGGACAGAGGAGCCTGGGTGGGCTACAATCCACGGGGTTGGTAAGAGTTGGACAAAACTGAGCAGTTAACCCTTTCACTAAATGTACAGTGACTAACTGTCTGCTCTGGGTTCTCTGATTTCATCTTAGGAGCTGCTTCCTTTGGTGCTGATGTTTGAGCTGCCAATTGCTGGAATTCTTCAACCAGTGCCTGATCCTAATTCCCCCTCTATTCAGCACATATCACAAATGTACAATATTTCAGTGTCTTTTAAACAGCGGTCCAGAATATATGGTGCTACGGTCATAGTACGAGGGTCTCAGAATAACACAAGCGCTGTGAAGGTGAGTGGGGTAGATCACTCCACACAATAGAGGTGTTATCAATCCTGCAGGTTTTATTTTTTAAAGGATTTTGAGACAGATTTATTTTCAGGAATTGTTTTCTTGTATTAGATTCTGGTTTCTGTTTTAACTTACTTATTTTTAAAATATTTGTTTACTTATTTGGCTGCCTTAGGTCTTAGTTGTAGTGCTCGGGGCTCCTCTAGTTGCCAGCACAGGGACTTAGTTGCCTCTTGGCACGTGGGATCTTAGTTCCCTGACCAGGGATTGATCCCCCATCCCCTGCATTGGAAGGCCCCACGTTCTGGTTATGAGAATGTAGTGAGTTTTTCCCTAGCTGCCAGATGAGCAGAACCACCTCTCCCTTCAGTGTGGACAGTTACTGCCTGGGATTACTGCTCTCCCACCCTTTTATCCTAGGAAGGAACTGCCATGCTGTTGGAACATCTCGCTGGGAGCCTGGCGTCAGCGATCCCCGTGAGCACACAACTAGATATCGCCGCTCAGCATCATCTCTTTATGATGGGTCGAAATGGAAGCAACATCAAACATATCATGCAGAGAACAGGTGCTCAGATCCACTTTCCTGATCCCAGTAATCCACAGAAGAAGTCCACTGTCTACCTCCAGGGCACCATTGAGTCTGTCTGCCTGGCAAGGCAGTATCTCATGGTAGGTTGACTGACGTTAGTGGTACAGTTGTTTTAACCTCTTTGGGGACAGCGTAGGTTGCTGCACATATTGTACTAATGTAGTGCTGAAGGAAGCACTGTGGAATTCCAGTCACCTAAGGAACTTGTGGAATTCTGAGCAGTTAACCCTTTCACTAAATGTACAGTGACTAACTGTCTGCTCTGGGTTCTCTGATTTCATCTTAGGAGCTGCTTCCTTTGGTGCTGATGTTTGAGCTGCCAATTGCTGGAATTCTTCAACCAGTGCCTGATCCTAATTCCCCCTCTATTCAGCACATATCACAAATGTACAATATTTCAGTGTCTTTTAAACAGCGGTCCAGAATATATGGTGCTACGGTCATAGTACGAGGGTCTCAGAATAACACAAGCGCTGTGAAGGTGAGTGGGGTAGATCACTCCACACAATAGAGGTGTTATCAATCCTGCAGGTTTTATTTTTTAAAGGATTTTGAGACAGATTTATTTTCAGGAATTGTTTTCTTGTATTAGATTCTGGTTTCTGTTTTAACTTACTTATTTTTAAAATATTTGTTTACTTATTTGGCTGCCTTAGGTCTTAGTTGTAGTGCTCGGGGCTCCTCTAGTTGCCAGCACAGGGACTTAGTTGCCTCTTGGCACGTGGGATCTTAGTTCCCTGACCAGGGATTGATCCCCCATCCCCTGCATTGGAAGGCCCCACGTTCTGGTTATGAGAATGTAGTGAGTTTTTCCCTAGCTGCCAGATGAGCAGAACCACCTCTCCCTTCAGTGTGGACAGTTACTGCCTGGGATTACTGCTCTCCCACCCTTTTATCCTAGGAAGGAACTGCCATGCTGTTGGAACATCTCGCTGGGAGCCTGGCGTCAGCGATCCCCGTGAGCACACAACTAGATATCGCCGCTCAGCATCATCTCTTTATGATGGGTCGAAATGGAAGCAACATCAAACATATCATGCAGAGAACAGGTGCTCAGATCCACTTTCCTGATCCCAGTAATCCACAGAAGAAGTCCACTGTCTACCTCCAGGGCACCATTGAGTCTGTCTGCCTGGCAAGGCAGTATCTCATGGTAGGTTGACTGACGTTAGTGGTACAGTTGTTTTAACCTCTTTGGGGACAGCGTAGGTTGCTGCACATATTGTACTAATGTAGTGCTGAAGGAAGCACTGTGGAATTCCAGTCACCTAAGGAAGTTTCTTAGTGAAAGAAAATAAAAGAATAAGGTACACAGTGCCTCCCAGACTTAATTTCATTATGTGGGTAATGCCTTTACAGTATTTGTTTTTAAACTTAGCAGAAGAGGTTACATGCAAATAATTGGCTGTATTTACCGTCTGAGTCACCAGGGAAGCTCATTTTGTGGAAGGTGGTTATTTTTATTTGACACGTAGTATAAGTTTATGTTTGACCAAAAAAATTATCTGTTTAAACAGAAAAACTAAAAATGAATACATTTTAATTTTTACCCTATCCTCAAAGATACAAATTTTGGCTGCATAAAACATTTGAACATTTCATAAGTCTCTGATACCATCTTAAAAATGCTGTAGTATTTGAGCCAGGAATTCAAGTGTCATGAATTGAAGAAAAATAGCAGTTACATCATTTACTACTGCTTCCTGTTTATAATTTTCAATATTTCAATCCTTCCTATAAAAAAACACTTCTGTCCTTCCATTAAAAAATCCAGTGTATAGGTTGTAACAAAATGGACTCAGGTACTGTGTATTCTTATTAAAAATAGTAATATGTTCTTCTCTTCAGCCTAGACCTTTAGTGACATTTGAATCTGTAAGCTTCAGGCATGACCTTTGCTGTTATTAACTCACAGAAGCTGTTTTTGAGAAACTTTCAGAAAATTCAGATTTGTACTGTTGATTCCATTCCTCTGACAGATGAGAACTTGTTATAACCATTCAGGATTATGATATATAATTTTAAGAAATTAATTTTGTTGGGAATGATTTTGTTTTTAGCTACACTTACTTAGGCTCCTTTTAATATATTGCTAGTTAGACAGCATATTTTTATCCAAAGATTATTATGATGACTCTTCATACTGCTCAAGTTCTTTAGATATTATTTTGCGTTCAGTGAACTTTTCAAGCCATCAGCACAGTTATGAATTCATATTCATCCTTTGCTCATACTTGCCAAGAATACAGGTGAGCAAGGAGACATGTCATGCTTGTTATTGTAAATACTGAAAGACATAAAGGAGAGAGAAATGAAAAGGTTTTAATTTAAATTTTAAATACTATTAGCGTTTTTTTGTTTGTTTGTTAATAGCGGTGTCCTTATAAGCGTCACTTATCCAGGAGAGAAATGGAGCCTGGTGATTTCGTTTTAACTCTGTTATGTTTGGCGGTAACTTTTTCTGTTACTTAGGTATAAACCCATCCATCTGTGCATCACAAAAAGAGTGTGATGTAGTTCCTATACTCAGGAGATTAGTGTTAGGTTTATGGGCTATTAAAGGGTTAATATGGCAGTTGCAAACTCCCTGACCCTAAAGGGTCAGCATCATAGGGCCGGTTGCTGATCTGCTGGCGCCTGGGAGTCTCTCAAGGCCGGCGATGAAGAGTTCGCTCTGGCCATGAAGATTGTCCACCAGGTGTGGAAAGTAACAAGAACTGCACACCCCCATGCCCACAGACAACTCAAGGACAGCAGACTCATCACTAATTTCCCGCCTAACTTAAACAAAGACTTCCTTTCTGCGCCTGCTCTGAAAAATCCCCCCTCCCCTTTCTTCTTCTCCCCTTTCCTCCCTAATAAAACCTCCTCCTCCCATCTCTGGGGTGCGACTTCACTGGCCCACCTCTTAGACATGTGGATCTCGCCCGGGAACTCTTCCCAAATGGGCTCTTTCCCTAACAGCTTGCTGTCCGCTGAGTCTTTGCGATTCTTACAATTAGGGACCAGGAGGACAGAGTCAGAGGAGAAAACGTGGGGTCTACACGCTGCTGTGCTGACAAGTGAGACAGTTACAGGAAGGGGTGCTAGGAGTGGTTTACTCCAGGAAGGAGCTAAGGCTTGAGCTGCATTAGGAGAGAGGTAGGATGGGGTCATCCAACAAGCCTCTTGAAGAGTTTAAGAGACGAGGTACAGTCTGTTGAAAAGATAGTAGAGGCTGGGGTAGCCTGGAGAAGGGGCAGACATGTCCACGCAGGGACCTGTGATTGCACAGGCAAAGCTGGGCTCACTAAGGAGATTTTAAAAGGGTGATATTATGTTTAGATTTCATTCGGGAGACAGTAAAAAGCCTCCTTTGAGGCTCTTTGAACCAGGGCACAATATTAAGTACGCTTCATGTGGTTGAGAATCTAGTCTCTGGCACTACTAACAAAAATGGAGTCAGAAAATGGAGAAAATTTTCCAAGTGGAAGGTAGGTAAAAAAAATTCAGGGCCCCATGCTCATGAGGGATGGGGCACAGATATGCCCCAGATAGAAACACAAGACATTTATTTCCGTCATCTGAAATATAGTTTCTATCCATTGACATTATTTCACACCAGCCTTCTAAGCTATGTGAAGGTATGTATTTTAGCTTCAACACTTTGGTTTATTCTTTTTTTCTATTATTGAAATTTTTATACTGTATTGGAGTACAGTGATTAACATGGTTGTGATAGTTTCCAGTGGACAGCAAAAGGACTCAGCCATACAGATACACGTATGGCTTCTTTAAATCTACAAAGTGTTACATTATCTGTAGGTGTGTTACATTACTGGATGTTTAAACAAGTCATGCTTTACCTCCCATGCTTTCCTCTGTGACATTTCCTAGGGTTGTCTTCCCCTTGTGCTGATGTTTGATATGAAGGAAGAAATTGAAGTCGATCCACAGTTCATTGCTCAGTTGATGGAACAGCTCGATGTCTTCATCAGTATTAAACCAAAGCCCAAACAGCCAAGCAAGGTGGGTCCAGAGTCTGGGCCCCAGGAGAAATGTGTCATATCACATTCACTGTAGTGTAATTGCCATATAAATGAGTATTTGTATCTATATGGCACTAAATATTCTATATAATGGACATCATTACATATTATATTTTACTTTATATAAATGAAAATTTGTAATAGCACTCATTATTGATCATTTTCTTTATATACGTGTTGGTGTTTGGAGTCCATTTGGGACCATTATTTTAATTACATATATGGGAAGGGAAGAGAAAACTTTCTTTTTTATTAATTTGCAGTCTGGTAACCTTAAGCTTTACTAAGTTGCTAAAATGTTGGTATGGCTAAATGATATGTTGTGTCCACATGTATATGTGTACAGATCCAAAGCAATTAAAAAATTCACGACTTGTGAGCCACCATGATAGCCCTGGAGATTTAAAGACTAGGTGCCTACTAGCTTTCATAAGTACTTCAAATAATTAAGTGTCCCTAGTTCAGCCTTCTTGGAGCTTCTCTAAGATGTTGTAAAATTTCAGTAATTACATGTACTGTCAGAAGTGTTATGGGCTAGTTCTGATGGTATTAAGCGCGGGTGAGAATATGAGGAAAGAGAAATGTTCCTACATCTCAAATTGTGTAAATTGGCCCAACCACTCTGAAAAGCAGTTTGTGATCATCTGATCACAAAAATACTGATCCACTACTGCCAGCAATCCTATTTCTAGTCATATGTGGAGGAAAAACTTGTATCAGAAGTCAAACTACAAGAGTGGTGTTGAACAAGAAAAAAAAAGCAAGTTGGTGAAGTAAGTCAGAAAGAAAAACAAACGTATGTATACTAACACATACATATGGAATCTAGAAAGATGGTAGATTTGCAGGACAGCAGTTGGAGACACAGAGAACAGACTCATGGACATGGAGTGGACGGGGAGGAAGGAGAGGATGGGGTGTATGGAGAGGGTAATATGGAAACATACATTACCATATGTAAAATAGACAGCCGGTGGGAATTTGCACTAGGAGGAAACTCAGACTGGGCCTCTGTGATGCCCAAGCAGGGTGGGAGAAGGGAGGTGGCAGGGATGCTCACGAGGGATGGGGCACGGATATGCCTATGGCTGATTCATTTTGATGTTTGACCGAAACCAACACAATACTATAAAGCAATTATCCTTCAATTAAAAATAAATAATTTTTAAAATGTTAAAAAAAGGCCAGCTGTATAACATGTACTAAATGAGAACATTCATGTATAGTTTTGTTATGGTAGATGAAACACCAAACAGTTGTGCCTTCCATTTTTAAAATTTCTAAGCTATGAATTTTATCATATATACATATGGTGTCTATATAGAATGTATTGCTATATTTAATTGTGTATGTGTGCAAATAATGTGGTTTTCAGGGTCCAACATAAGAAAAACAATCCTGCCTTCTTCAAAAGAAAACTTTAAAGGAAAAGGGAGGATTGCTTCTAAATGAGCTTGATGTATTGAGTTAAAAGTTAGAGAATATGACCTTAACTCTGTGTTGTGTAGCGTTGTACCTGACTACTCTGAGGTGACTGGAGTCACTCTAGGTACTAGGATGAAAAGATGCAGACAGAAGAGACTTTGCACGTAGATGGACAGGCACAGGAGCTCAGCAAGATGTGAGCAGAGGTCAGGGGACAATAGATGGTAAAAGAGAGCTCTGGAACCTTGCAGCGTCCCAGGGCCATTTAATTATGCCTCTCTAGCCTCAAGGCTGACCACTGCTTTAGCTGCTTTCTCAGCCACACATCTTCTTTATTGTCCATTGGGAGGCTTTCCCCCTGGGTGTACAAATTTCCAGTTCTTGAGATGAGTCCATTGAGGATAAAAAACAAGAAGATTTATCGTTTGGACATTTATTTTCCCATAAGCTTTGCCACAGATAGGTCGTCAGCGAGGAAGAGTGGTACCTCCATATGCATTGGTTCACGGGTAGACTGTGAAGGTCAAGTGTAAGCGATCGGTACTGTGCAGTCTGCATGTGGTGGCAAGTTCGATGTTTAAAGATGAGGTACATGGGGGAAGCTTTCATGTAAAGACAGAGAAGGGAACTGAGAATGGGCTGTAGAGACAGACAGACCCGAGTTCCTCCAGCTGCCACCCTGCACTGCACTGTGCCTTGAGTAGCACCCTTGTCTTCACTGAACACAAATAAGTCTACCCCATAAGGTTTTGCAGGAATCAGAGTATGTGTACAGCTTCCATCACAGTGGCTTGAGACGAAGGACAATCCCAGTAAATGGTAATTAACCTCTTAGGCTTTTCCCCAAAGGAGTAAACTTAGCAAATGGTTAGAATTTGCAGTTGACTTTAAGGCAGTATTAATCCATTCCCCGAGTGAAATTCTTATTATCATATTCATTTTCTCACCCCTCCTCCCCAGTTCATTGTCGACTACTTGCATGTCACTTTTTTCTTTCTCATTATGTGTTTTCATAGTCTGTGATTGTGAAAAGTGTTGAGCGAAATGCCTTAAATATGTATGAAGCAAGGAAATGTCTCCTCGGACTTGAAAGCAGTGGGGTTTCCATAGCAACCAGTCCGTCCCCAGCATCGTGCCCTGCCGGCCTGGCATGTCCCAGCCTGGATATCTTAGCTTCCGCAGGCCTTGGACTCACTGGACTAGGTATTAAAATTTATTATTCCAGCCCTTCTCCGTCCTGGGGGATTGCTTATCCAGTTCCCTTTCTTTCTATCGTCTGGGGCTACGTTTTAAAGGCGATGTTTTCCTTCTTCAGGCCCTGCGATCAGATGAAAAGCCACACAACTCGAATCAATCCATTTTGATTTTTTTCTGTTAGACTCTCTGGATTTCTGTTACCCAGATTCTTTTTATTTCCGCATAAATAATCAAGGTCTGGCTGTTTTATTTTCTGTGACTGTGTTTGTTCTTCTAAATTAAGAATGCCACAGAGAGTGAAGGGAGCAGGCTGACTGTAATTTATGTGTGTGTTCTTTCTCGCATTTGCAATATTGCCATCAGTCCCTAGAGATAAAGATTATCCAGTTTGCTTTACAAAAAGTAATTGCAAATCTGCAAGAGGGTTGGGCTGAGGGGGAGGTGAAGGCAAGCGGAACCTGCACTTCAGTGATTACGCCTGCCTGCGCAGACACAAAGGAAACCTAGCCTGCGGCCACCATGGGAAACAGACCGACCTGCGTTTATATCCGAGGCGAAGAAGAGAAAGATGAAACAAAGCATCATCTTGGTGCTTTGGTTCTTTAAGAAAGCAGGGTGGTCTCCGTAGTCATGGTGTGATTTGTACTGCCTCACTTACGGATTCCCATTTTGTCAGATGAGGTTCACTGTTGTAGTACAATTGTTCTAAGTTCACTGCGTTCTTGCCCATTTTCATCCCCTGTTGTATAAAAAGTTAATGCAATAACCCTTTTTAAAAAATATTTGGTTATTCAGTGATTCTTTCCTTCCCAGAAACTTATTATCATATTCATTTTCTCACCCTCCTCCAGTTCATTGTCGACTACTTGCATGTCACTTTTTTCTTTCTCATTATGTGTTTTCATAGTCTGTGATTGTGAAAAGTGTTGAGCGAAATGCCTTAAATATGTATGAAGCAAGGAAATGTCTCCTCGGACTTGAAAGCAGTGGGGTTTCCATAGCAACCAGTCCGTCCCCAGCATCGTGCCCTGCCGGCCTGGCATGTCCCAGCCTGGATATCTTAGCTTCCGCAGGCCTTGGACTCACTGGACTAGGTATTAAAATTTATTATTCCAGCCCTTCTCCGTCCTGGGGGATTGCTTATCCAGTTCCCTTTCTTTCTATCGTCTGGGGCTACGTTTTAAAGGCGATGTTTTCCTTCTTCAGGCCCTGCGATCAGATGAAAAGCCACACAACTCGAATCAATCCATTTTGATTTTTTTTTTCTGTTAGACTCTCTGGATTTCTGTTACCCAGATTCTTTTTATTTCCGCATAAATAATCAAGGTCTGGCTGTTTTATTTTCTGTGACTGTGTTTGTTCTTCTAAATTAAGAATGCCACAGAGAGTGAAGGGAGCAGGCTGACTGTAATTTATGTGTGTGTTCTTTCTCGCATTTGCAATATTGCCATCAGTCCCTAGAGATAAAGATTATCCAGTTTGCTTTACAAAAAGTAATTGCAAATCTGCAAGAGGGTTGGGCTGAGGGGGAGGTGAAGGCAAGCGGAACCTGCACTTCAGTGATTACGCCTGCCTGCGCAGACAAAAAGGGAAACCTAGCCTGCGGCCACCATGGGAAACAGACCGACCTGCGTTTATATCCGAGGCGAAGAAGAGAAAGATGAAACAAAGCATCATCTTGGTGCTTTGGTTCTTTAAGAAAGCAGGGTGGTCTCCGTAGTCATGGTGTGATTTGTACTGCCTCACTTACGGATTCCCATTTTGTCAGATGAGGTTCACTGTTGTAGTACAATTGTTCTAAGTTCACTGCGTTCTTGCCCATTTTCATCCCCTGTTGTATAAAAAAGTTAATGCAATAACCCTCACAAATCATTTGGCCTTATTCAGTGTTGATTTGAGACAAAAAAATACTCTTGTGTGTATGTGTTCAGTCACTGCATCATGTCCAATTCTTTGTGACCCCATGGACTAGAGCCCCCCAGGCTCCTCTGTCCATGGAATTATCCCAGCAAGAATACTGGAGTGGGTTGCCATTTCCTTCTCCAGGGGATCTTCCCTACCCAGGGATCGAACTTGGGTCTCCTGCAGTGGCAGGCAGATTCTTTACCACCGAGCCACCTAGGAAGCCCTAACAAAAATGCTCTTAGCAGTCTTGAATATTTTTAATAGCTCTTCTAGCTTTTTAAAGCTAGAATGATAATGGTGTTAATAGAATGAAGTTTCCAAGTAGCTCTGCCTAGAAACCTTTACAAATAAAGACAAGTTTCCCTCCTTGCCCTCTAATCTCCAGAAGCTCTCCCACTGGAGATACTGAACGATCGTAAGAACACAGTACTGCATGTGAGTTAGGAAATGCCAGTCGGGTACCTTGGCAGGCAATGAGTTCTTTCAAACATGGTACAAACGCTTTTCCAGGGAGGCTAGCCTCTCTGCAGATGAACCAAAGGGAGCCACCCTGTTGCAGGAAAACATTCCCTACTTTGCTGCTAATTGTGAGTGGTTTAGAATGAGTATGTTAGAGAGCAGACGACAAGTGAGTTGTGCAGAGAAATTTAAAATAAAAATGGGTTTCCGCTCGAGCAGAATTGTGTTCATGCTGGCTCACTGAAGTGATTGCAAAGCAGCCGGTGGTGCTCCAGGCCCTGACATCTGCCCTGATCTGAGCACACCTCCCTCCATTTCTGGATCAGCATCTGTTTGTGGATAAACAGAGTCCTGTGTTGGAGCTCTGTCATGCAGTATTTCATGATATTTGAAACAAGGTAATCTGTCACTCATACCTTATAACTGGAAAATGTCAGATTCTCTGAATATGCATTCCTAATGGCAACATTGGTACCATCTGTATTTTACCTTCTTGAATGTTATGTGTATTGACTTTACATTCATTCATTTCAGGTCTTTTGGGATCCACCACCTTATCTCTCAACACTTCAACAACCCCGAACTCCCTCCTGAATGCTCTTAATAGCTCAGTCAGTCCTTTGCAGAGTCCGAGTTCTGGTACCCCCAGCCCCACACTGTGGGCACCTCCACTTGCTAATACTTCCAGTGCCACAGGTCAGTAGTATTTAAGTACAATTGAAGACGTGTATTCTTAGGAATTAGCAGCTTTTAAGTAAGATTTACTAGTGGTTCCATTTCCTCTGGGAAATACTATGGGTCAAAGCATCCTGTGTCCAAAAATTTCTCCAAAGTGTCAGTCAGTTAAAATGAAGCATAGAGAAGCAGTGAGCTTTTCATAAAAGTAACATGTAATCTTCACATGTGACAGGCGGATCAGGAAAAAGAGCAGGATGCCCAGGGAGCAGGCAGAAACACCCGAGGGTCTCACCTGGTGATTAGGAAGTGCAGGTTCTAGTTTGACAAGGTTGCTTAGAAGTGAAATGCACTTGCAAAATCTAGCAGTTAATATTTCCCTTCTCTGTACAATTAAGAGCTTAGGTTAAATACTCTCTAAAAATGTTCCATTTTAATACCTGTATATTTTTATGGTAATGTGTTAAACCTGTTAACAGAGAGGTATCAGAATTGAGTTTTCTTTAGCATCTACAGCAACAAAAAGTGACTTTTTGTTGTCACTGAAAATAATAAAACAGAGCTTCTTGATTCTGAGTTTCTTCCTGTCTAATACGTGTCTTTGTGGAATGCTGTTGTAGGTTTTTCTGCCATACCACACCTTATGATTCCATCCACCGCCCAAGCCACGCTAACCAATATTCTGTTGTCTGGAGTGCCCACCTATGGGCACACCGCTCCGTCTCCCCCTCCTGGCTTGACGCCTGTTGATGTCCATATCAACAGTATGCAGACAGAAAGCAAAAAGATCTGTGCTTCTTTAAATGGACATACACAGGTAATGGCCTTGAGCAAGAAACATGTGATCTAAGCTGTTCATAAGAGATAAATCACCGGAAACACTTTCAAACTTTCACCTGAAATGAATTTTAGAATTGTGACCATATCTCTATTTTCTATTATTATTTCAGTCTCCAAATATAAAATATGGTGCAATATCCACTTCATCACTTGGAGAAAAAGTGCTGAGCGCAAATCACAGTGATCCATCCCGGCCGACAACTGGATCTGAGCCGACATCTCCCAAACCAAACCCCTCAGAAGGTAGCTTTCCTTCTGAACTTCAGCCTGCTCTGTTGGTTGGACAGAGGGATCATAGAAAGTCGATGCAGTGATGTGAAGTTTGTTTTGCCAAATAGTTATGACTCATCCTGCCTCAAGGAAGCAGAAAGAGTATTTTGAATGAAATTTCAAAGAACGTGGTGAAAGCACTTTGCTGTAGAAAGAATCACTTTCCCATTCCAGTGGACCTTCCTAAATTAAAGCAAATGCAATTGTGCAGCAGGAAAGCAGTAATTTACTGTGTGTGTAATTTTTTTTTGCCAAGAAAGGTATTTCTTTTTATAACATTTTTATTTCTAACAATCTTTTAAAATTATGAGGGTCTACTCTTCAAATTTCGTCCTGTGTTTTTAAGACAGCCTTAATTTAAGATGTCTTCTCTGTAGCCAAGAGCTGTTAGGCTTTGTCTCCATAGACTCAGATTCTGATGAGTTCCCACTGCAGGTGATTGTTGATAGTAAGGTGATGTTTGGATTTTTAAAAAAAAATTTTATGTGGACCATTTTAAAATCTTTATTGTATTTGTTATAATACTGCTTCAGTTTTGCATTTTGGCCTTTTGACTGCAAGGCATGTGGGATCTTGTTCCCCAACTGGGGAGTGAACCTGCATCCCCAGTTTTGGAAGGTGAAATCTTAACCACTGGACTGCCAGGCAAGTCCCCTGGATTTTTACTTTTTTTTCTCTTCTGCAGGTTGTAATGATGCTTTTGTTGAAGTAGGCATGCCTCGAAGTCCTTCCCATTCTGGAAATGCTGGTGATTTGAAACAGATGTTGGGTCCCCCCAAAGTTTCCTGTGCCAAGAGGCAGACAGTAGAACTATTGCAAGGCACAAAAAACTCACACTTACAGTATGTATCTTAATCTTGAATCCCTTGATCCTTTGAACGAAAGTGTATAATGGGCTGGATATGTGTTAAACTCGATAGTGCTCTTTGGTTCAAGTGCATTTAATATTATCTGTGGTCTTTTTCCTTTCTTTTCACAATTACCTTCTCTTTTTACTTTTAAAAATTTTATGAAGAAATAGTATCTAGTAACCTTCACCCTTATTATAAAAAAAATTAAACTAAATAAGTTTAAAGATCAAATTGACTTTATTTGATAGTTCATGAATCAGCAACATCCCATAGCAAAGGGCTTGCTAAATTTTAATGCTTTATCTTATATTTGGAAAGGATTTGGATATTCAGTGACTATCCATCAATTTACTTTAATTTAGCAAAACTTTTAGGTTTTAGGTTACAAAACAATTTTTAGAAAAACCCTTTTAAAAGTTTACTGAAAACCTTTTATCCCATTTACATCTGTAGTAATCCCTTTATTTATTTGTGGAGTATGTGTCAAGACTCACAGTGGGTGCTTGAAACCATGGATAGTCTTGAATCCTAAATATACTATGTTTTCCCTATCCCTATATACCCTGTGATGAAATTTAGTTTATAAATTGGGTACAGTTAGAGATTAACAGTAATAATTAATGGAGAGTGTGGTGTCTCTTGATCTCTGTCTCTCAGTGTCTAATTGTACTGTCCTCACCCTTCTTCTTGTGATGATGTGAGATGGTCACGCGCCTGTGATGAGGTGGAGTGGGGCGAGGGAGGCAGGCATTGTGATGTGATGCTGGGCTAGTGTTGGCTTTCTGATGATTCATCAGGAGGGGGATCATGATCCTGGATCACTGATCATCTGTTGATGGGAGGGAGGTGGCAAGAAGTTTCATTACACTATTCAGTACAGTAGATGATTTAAAACTTATACCTTACTTGTTTTTGGAATTTTTTGTTTAATGTTTTCAGACTGAGGTTGATGGTATATAAATGAAACCATGGATATTGAAACCACATGTTAATGGGGACCACTGGATACAATTAATTTGTATAGGCACTTAATCTTTTAAAGCCACTTAAAAGAGCTTTTTTACAAATTAATTTTGGCAGTACCATCTGGAGGTGGAAAATTCAGTACATCTTCATCACATACACTGTCATTGTTTAGTCGATAAGTCATGTTCAGCTTTTTTGCTACCCTTTCATCGCCCACCAGGCCCCTGTGTCCATGGAATTTCCCAGGCAAGAATACTCTGGGATGCATTGCCATTTCTGTCTCCAGGAGATCTTCCCGGCCACGGGATTGAACCCACATCTCCTGCATTGGCAGGCTGATACTTTACCTCTGTGACACCAAGGAAGCCCCCAACACACACATAGAGACACATGAATTGATAGAAACTTTAAGGTTCCACTTTTATATTACCACTGTGAATTAAGTACAATAATATGTCACTAGTCATAAAACAGTGTTGATTTTCAGTTATTTTCTGGTAGATGAAATAAGTTTATCACTGCATTGCTGGAGAAAACACTTGAATTTTTTTTTTTTTTGTCCACCTAAGTTTCAAATGACCTTTTCCCTTTTGTTCATCTGATGAGAATTACCTCCAGGAAGTTTTTTGGGGGGTTAGCAATTTTTTTTTTTTCAAATGTTGAACTTTTAATTTTGTACTGGAGTATAGCTGATTTACAATGTTGTGATAGTTTCAGGTGAACAGTGAAGGGACTCAGGCATATATATATACACACATATATATATACACATGTATTCATTCTCCCCCCAAACCCCCTCCTATCCAGGATGACACATAATATTGAGTAGCGTTCCTTGTGCTATATAATAGGTCCTTGTCAGTTATCCATTTTGAATATAGCATGACCTCCTCAAACTTCCTAATTATCCCTTCCCCCTGGCAGCCATAAGTTCATTTTCTAAGTAAGTTCATCAGTGTCATTCTTTCCTTTTTTAGATTCTGCATATAAGGGATGTCATATGATATTTCTCCTTCTCTGACTTAACTTCACTTGGTATGACACTCTCTAGGTCCATCCATGTGGCTTCCCACTCAAAAAAAAGATGAGAAAATCTGGGGTCATACATATCTGTAAACAAAAGTAAAATAAAAAATTTAAAAAAAGGGCAGAAAACCTGAATAGACATATTTCCAAAGAGGATACTGATGTCCAACAGGCACATGAAAAGATGTCCAACATCACTAGTTATCAGAGAAATGGAAATCAAAACTACAATGAGATATCACCTCTCACTGGTCAGAATGGCTATTATCAAAAAATTCACAGAAAACAAATGCTGGAGAGAGAGTGGAGTGAAGGGAACCCTCCTGCACCGTTGATGGGAATGTAAACAGGAGCACAGCATGGAGGGTCCTTAAAAAGCTAAAAATAGAGCTACCATTTTTTGAAAGTCGCTTAGTTGTGTCCCACTCTTTGCCACCCCATGGACGAGCCATGGAGTTTTCCAGGCAAGAATACTGGAGTGGTAGCCTTTCCCTTCTCCAGGGATCTTCCCAACCCAGGAATCAAAATGGGGTCTCCTGCATTGCAGGTGGATTCTTTACCATTAAGTCATAATAGTCATAGTCATAAAACAGTGTTATTTTCAGTTATTTTCTGGTAGATGAAATAAGTTTATCACTGCATTGCTGGAGAAAACACTTGAATTTTTTTTTTGTCCACCTAAGTTTCAAATGACCTTTTCCCTTTTGTTCATCTGATGAGAATTACCTCCAGGAAGTTTTTTGGGGGGTTAGCAATTTTTTTTTTTTCAAATGTTGAACTTTTAATTTTGTACTGGAGTATAGCTGATTTACAATGTTGTGATAGTTTCAGGTGAACAGTGAAGGGACTCAGGCATATATATATACACACATATATATATACACATGTATTCATTCTCCCCCCAAACCCCCTCCTATCCAGGATGACACATAATATTGAGTAGCGTTCCTTGTGCTATATAATAGGTCCTTGTCAGTTATCCATTTTGAATATAGCATGACCTCCTCAAACTTCCTAATTATCCCTTCCCCCTGGCAGCCATAAGTTCATTTTCTAAGTAAGTTCATCAGTGTCATTCTTTCCTTTTTTAGATTCTGCATATAAGGGATGTCATATGATATTTCTCCTTCTCTGACTTAACTTCACTTGGTATGACACTCTCTAGGTCCATCCATGTGGCTTCCCACTCAAAAAAGATGAGAAAATCTGGGGTCATACATATCTGTAAACAAAAGTAAAATAAAAAATTTAAAAAAAGGGCAGAAAACCTGAATAGACATATTTCCAAAGAGGATACTGATGTCCAACAGGCACATGAAAAGATGTCCAACATCACTAGTTATCAGAGAAATGGAAATCAAAACTACAATGAGATATCACCTCTCACTGGTCAGAATGGCTATTATCAAAAAATTCACAGAAAACAAATGCTGGAGAGAGAGTGGAGTGAAGGGAACCCTCCTGCACCGTTGATGGGAATGTAAACAGGAGCACAGCATGGAGGGTCCTTAAAAAGCTAAAAATAGAGCTACCATTTTTTGAAAGTCGCTTAGTTGTGTCCCACTCTTTGCCACCCCATGGACGAGCCATGGAGTTTTCCAGGCAAGAATACTGGAGTGGGTAGCCTTTCCCTTCTCCAGGGGATCTTCCCAACCCAGGAATCAAAATGGGGTCTCCTGCATTGCAGGTGGATTCTTTACCAGTTGAGCTACAAGGGAAGAGCTACCATACGATCCTACCATACCACTCTTGGGCATAGATCCAGAGACAAACATGAATCTGAAAGGATATGTGCACCCCAATGTTCATTGCAGCATTGTTTACAATAGCCAAGACATGGAAACAACCTAAGTATCCTTAGACAGAGGAATGGATAAAATGTACATATATACAAATGGAATATTACTCAACCATTACAAAGAATGAAATAAACCCATAAGTTTTTTTTTTTTTTTATTCTTTATTTTAAAGATTTTACAGAGTTTTGTTGTTCACAGACATGTATGTTCCCAGATCAGTCATATGCATATCCATGGTCCCCACCCACCCAGATCTCCCCATCCCACCCCTCCAGACCTTCACCCCAAGCCATTGTAAGCACTCCTATTCCCTTAGCACTATGACACTAGCTATCTTTTCCGCACATAACAGTATAGGTTTCCTTGTTACTCCCTCCATGCTTCCCCCTCCCTATTTCTTCCCCACAATGTCCCTATATCTATGCTCTCTCTGTTTTTCCATGAGTTCCCTGCATGTGATACCAAGACCGTCCTACTAGATTCCATATATGTGTGTTAGTTAGTATACTGTATTTGTCTTTCTCTTTTTGACTTACTTCACTTTTTATGATAGGTTCTAGAACCCATAAGTTTTTAATAGAACATTTACATCTCAAAGATACAGGGAAAGAATGTGAGTTCCTCCAAGACTTTGGTTTCCTAAGGCTAGAATTTCTACAGTACTTTTGGGATAAGTAGGGGATTTAAAAATATGGACTCTGAATTGCCTCTTGAGTTAGTTCCTACTTATGCAAAGATTTGTAAAATAAGGAGGACAGTTGTTCTCAACTCCCCAAAATTAGGTTGTAGCCTAAGTCACATTCTAGTTTGAGCCACCCATCCAACTACATTGTCCTTCATTTGCTTTTTAAAGAAATACCAGGGAGAAGATTTTAAAGATGTAAATCAAAAGATTTCTGGTTTCTGGATTTAGAGCTGTTTGACTTTGGAGTGAAAGTGTTAGTCTCTCCATCTTGTTCGACTCTGTGACCCCATGGACTGTAGCCCACGAGGCTGCTCTGTCCTTAGAATTCTCCAGGGAAGAATTACTGGAGTGCATTTCCATTTCCTTCTCCAGGGGATCTTCCCAACACAGGGATAAAATTGGGGTCTCCTGCATTGTGAGCAGGTTCTTTTTTTTTTTGATATTTATTTATTTATTGGCTGTGCCAGGTCTTTGTTGCTATGCATGGACTTCCTCTAGTTGAGGAGAGTGGGGGCTACTCTCTAGTTGTAGTGCATGAGTTTCTAATGGTGGTGGCTTTTCTTCTTGCAGATCAGGGTAGCCCACAGGCCTAATTGCTCCACAGCATGTGGGATCTTCCCAGACCAGGGATTGAACCCATGACCCCTGCACTGGCAGGCAGATTTTTAACCACCAAACCACTGGGGAAGCCCTGCAGGCGGATTCTTTAATGGCTGAGCCACCAGGAAAGCCCAATATTTTAGTAGGTCTTTTCACAAAGGCTTCAGAGGGTTTTTCTTTCCCTTTGGGTGCATAGGTAGTTTCTTTCTGGTTTAAGAAAAGAGGCCTAAAAAAAAATTCCCATCAGCTTCTGAATATCAGCTGCCAATTTTTGACCAACTTCTGACTACAGAGCTACTTATAAAAAAATCTTTTAACTATCTTGCCAGTCTCCAGTGTAGACAAACAATAATTATTTCTGGCATTGTTGAACAACCCCTTGAACTTAAGAGGTATTCCCAAAGAGAGTACAAAAAATATTTTAGTTTCCTTTTTCTATTGGGTACTACAGACAGAGATCCAGGAGTGGGGTCTCTGTTAAGAATTTTCACCCGTAGCTGACTTCTGCCAGTTTTCCCATCTGTAGGCTCTATATGGGGTTTAATATAGGTTAACCCCAGTGTCTATCAGAATTTGGCAAGACTATTCATTAATTTCTATTTAATTTCACTTAGCTGTTTAAGGAAATGATGTACCAGTTTATAAGAAAATCCCTCAGAATCTCATCCATCCTGGAAGGGGCCCATACAGGGACCCTCCTTTGAGAGTAGATATGTCTGTTGATGCTGAAAATTCAGCTTCTGTGCACTGGTGCCGATTGAATCTTAGAGACAAAGTTTGGGGTGAAGTGGAAAAAAATAGTTTTATTGCTTTACCAAGCAAAGGAGGACACTTCCGGCTTGTACGCTGGAAATCTGTGTCCCAACCTGGAATGATTTGGTGAGGAGTTTTGTAGTAGTAGTTCAAGGGCAGGGTTGTGATGAGGATGAGGGTGTGGCGGGGGTAGTGGGGGAGGGGGGCTACATTTCTTTAATCTGGCCTCAGGTGGTCTGATGAGTTCTTAAGGCTTTCAAACCAAGGCTTCTCTCTGGAATGAGAGAACTACTTCATCACATACTTTGTCTTCCCTGTGTTGAGAGTTTTAGTTCCCTTGAAGAGCTCAAAGATGTGGTTAAGTGTATCCCTTGAGGCAGAACCAGGACCCCCCAAGGCTACACCTTTGTTTCCCAACTGCTCTTCCCTTGTCTCTGGTATCCCCTCCCTTTCCTGATTAGCAGCTGTTCAAGTCTGCCCTTTGGAACTCAGCATTGGTCAAGGAGGTTGGAGTCTGTTCCCTACAAATAAGAGTTGTGGGGGACACAGAAAAGCTTCCACCACCAGAAGCCCCACAACCACTAACATGGCAGACCTTTGTTGGTGGTCTTGTAGACTCTTCAGAGTGGAAAGACAGTTCAGACAGGCTTACTAGAATGAGTACTCAAAAGAGGACAGGGATTTCCTGGTAGCCTAGTGGTTAGGACTCTGCACACTCACTACTGAGGGCCTGGGTTCCATCCCTCATCTGAGAACCTCAATCCCAGAAACTCTATGACATTACCAAGGGGAAACAGAAAGACTGCCATTAGTCATATGGTCTCTTGTTTTAGGTACTTCTTGTGTCTTTAATTTTTCATTACCCTTTTTGCAATGAATCTTTCAGTGAAGCTATTCTGGAGTTCTGAAGGCTTCTGGAGCTTTCCACATGGCAATTAAAATAGGTATCCCATTCTTTTTTGCAGGGACTGATGGTGGTGGTGGGCAGGAAGGCTCTTGCTTTCAAGTGAGATTCTTAAATGATCTTATATAGTTGGAACATTTCCTCCTAATGGCCATTCTAACTTAGGCTGTCATTAGTGACCCTTGGACATTTTTATAGGATAGTTAAAGCCTCCAGGACAATAGTGCTTAGGTGTACAATCAGCCAGTGTACCAGAAGGTGGAGTGCTTAACTCTTTGAATTTTAAGGATCCCATTTCTTTCAGTTAAGCCTTTTTGGGTTTGGGAAAACAGATTAATATCTAAGAAGGGTGTGTTATGAGCTTAGGGATTGTGTGGTATTTCACAGTGAGCGTGGAAATCTTCTTGAAGTTGGTGGATGACTGGTGTCAAGCTAACCTAGACAGCTTACCTGACCAGCTTATTTAAACTTGGGAGTCCTTCTTGAGTTAGGTGGAGCGTACTTCATCAGCTTTTAGATGCTTCATCTTTGCCCACCAAGTTTTTACAACTTTTGGCCACAGAGATTCCTAATAGCAATAGCTTGTACAAAACAAGACAAACATGTGTGATAAACTCCGTTCCCCCGATGGGAGGGAGCAGAGATTTCCAGGGGGTCCCTGAGACTCAAAGACCAGACCAAGAGCTGCAAAAGCAAGAGTAGTATTTTATTGAGCGAGTGCACACTCGGGTGTCAGCCTGGTCAAACAAGCTGCACACCATCGTCAAGGATTCCGGGGTTTTTATAGGGCAGAATCTCAAATTAACACAGATACATTAGGCAACATATGATTGGCTATATGTTTGGCGGGCACATTAGGTATTACACGATTGGTTACATGTTTGGCGGGCACATTGGGCATTACATGATTGGTTACATGTTCAAAAGCAGACTCATTCCAGGAAGTGCTGGTGGGCGGAGGCCTCGTATCCTGAGAGTCCTTCTGTGGGAGGGAGCCTCAGGGAGGATGTTTACCTGCCTTTGGGTGGAGAAACTTAGTCTGTTGAAACCAGGTTATCTGAGGTTATCTGATTTTTCATTCTTTCAATGTGTACCTTAAATTGGCGGTAACCAAAAGATTTGGGGTCTCATTTAAAGGCCCTGTGTGCATCACCCCCAATTTCTGCCATGGGACCTTGGCCTGGGGAAAGAGCTGAACCAGCAGACCTCCTCATATGGGGACTGAGGACCAGGGACTTCACATACATCGTTCCCACATGTATTGATTCTTGGGACAGAATCAAGGCATGGGGGTTTCCACCAGTTAATGGACCATCGTGGTCTGAAATAAAGGCTAAGGGCTTGAGCTGCAGGCAGAGCCGTCTGGCAGAAGCTGTACTGGGAAGCTAATTAGATTCGGAGCTTAGTACAAAAAGAGCAGAGCTCAGAACTGAAAGGAATTTACCTGCAGCCCTCAGAAACAGCAGAGAGAGAGAACTGAAAAGGGTTTGCAGGTGCCACACCTGTGTTTCTCATCTCTGAAGTTACTGGAAGCCTCCTTCTGACCTATTACTGCTCTCAAATTGGTTTAAGAAAGAAAAAGAAAACTAAAATTAAACTATGCTTAAAATTTTTGGAAGCCTCCTTCTGACCTAAAATAAAATTTGCTCTAAAACAAGACAAACATGTGTGATAAACTCTGTTCCCCGATGGGAGGGAGCAGAGATTTCAGGGGTCCCCGAGTCTCAAAGACCAGACCAAGAGCTGCAAAAGCAAGAGTAGTATTTTATTGAGCGAGTGCACACACGGGGGTCAGCCTGGTCAAACAAGCTGCACACCCTCGTCAAGGATTCCGGGGTTTTTATAGGGCAGAATCTCAAATTAACACAGATACATTAGGCAACATATGATTGGCTATATGTTTGGCGGGCACATTAGGCATTACACGATTGGTTACATGTTTGGCGGGCACATTGGGCATTACATGATTGGTTACATGTTCAAAAGCAGACTCATTCCAGGAAGTGCCGCCGAGAGTTGGAATTTGGTGGGCGGAGGCCTCGTATGGGGAGAGTCGCTCGTTCGGAGGGAGGGGGCCTCAGGGAGGATGTTTACCTGCCTTTGGGTGGAGCAACTTAGTCTGTTGAAACCAGGTTATCTGAGGTTATCTGATTTTTCATTCTTTCAATGTGTACCTTAAATTGGCGGTAACCAAAAGATTTGGGGTCTCATTTAAAGGCCCTGTGTGCATCACCCCCAATTTCTGCCATGGGACCTTGGCCTGGGGAAAGAGCTGAACCAGCAGACCTCCTCATATGGGGACTGAGGACCAGGGACTTCACATACATCGTTCCCACATGTATTGATTCTTGGGACAGAATCAAGGCATGGGGGTTTCCACCAGTTAATGGACCATCGTGGTCTGAAATAAAGGCTAAGGGCTTGAGCTGCAGGCAGAGCCGTCTGGCAGAAGCTGTACTGGGAAGCTAATTAGATTCGGAGCTTAGTACAAAAAGAGCAGAGCTCAGAACTGAAAGGAATTTACCTGCAGCCCTCAGAAACAGCAGAGAGAGAGAACTGAAAAGGGTTTGCAGGTGCCACACCTGTGTTTCTCATCTCTGAAGTTACTGGAAGCCTCCTTCTGACCTATTACTGCTCTCAAATTGGTTTAAGAAAGAAAAAGAAAACTAAAATTAAACTATGCTTAAAGATCAAGTTTGCTTTATTCAACAGTTCATGAGTCAGGAACATCCCATCTAGCACATAGAAAGGAACTCTAAAATGCTGCAGAAAACATTTTTAAAGCACAATAAAGGAGTGACAAAGAAGTTCAACAAAAGAAAGGATTATTTCAGGCAAAGTCACGTTCCTTTGGGAGAAGGCAAGGGTCTATCTGGTAGATTACCTCTCTAGAGTTGGCCAGGAAAATTCCAGATAGGACTGGTTAAGACTATATTCCTACCAGAGTCTGAAACTGCAGTCAGGTTAGGTCTAAAGCCTTGGTCTGTTGATGTAGGGTTTAGCACCAGTGAGTCCATTTTGGGCTTGTCTCTAAGTCTTCTCTGTTGCCCCTCCCCTTCCTTTAGCTGGTTGGGTTTATATGTGGATCCTCTAAACCACCTCTTTTCATCTGAAACTTGAACATTCTCCCTCCTCTTCAGTAATCAGAAGGGCAATTTTAACTATTATTTTTGTTTTAAGAAATTTTTATAGTGTGAGTTCTCCTTCATTTGGCTTTGAATTTCCAATTTAAACTATGACTCCTTGCTTTAAGGTAGTTAACTATTCACTTTGGTAAGGAATACCTGGCAGTATCATGATTTTACTTATTACAAGTAACAATGAATATAAATACCTATGTTATATTAAATATATTTCTCCCTTATGATAGCACTGTTAAGGATTACAAATGTGTTATCTTTATTTTCTATTTCCATTTTTTTCCAAATAGGCAGTCTATTCATGTTTTAAAAATGTTAAGACAGTGGAATGCTTCCACATAGAAATGTTTTGTTCTCGTCCACTTCATCCGCCCAGTTTCCTCTACTTGTTTTTATATCCTTACAGAATAGTGTCTTTAGGCACATACAACACATCTATTTTTTTAATTAAAATTTTTTATTGAAGCATAGTTGATCAAAAATGTTGTGTTAATAATAATTCTGTTCTTATTTCTCTCTTTTTCTCCAAAATCTGTTTTGCTTTTGTGAAAAGAAAAATCTGTTCTACTTTTATAAACTCTTTGATTAATTACCGTTGTTCCCATTTGGTCCAAATCTGCTTTATCTGTGTTTTTCTGGACATGGTACTAATATGCCAGATGAACATTATTTATTATAGGTTAGAGAAATAGCGCTGGCTTTCACACCACCAGTGACGGGGCCCACATGCTTCCTTCCCTTCGCTTATGCTGTTCCCTCTGAGCTGCTGTTGTGCAGTGGTGGACCTGCAGATGCCCTTTAATTCCTGGTCACAAGCCCGCATGAAGCCTTTCTGAACTTCTGTCAAACAAAGCTCTGAGCTTCTCCTGTTGTGTTCTAAGGGCCCTCTGCCCCCTGGCACGGCTGAATAGACAATGAGACAAAGAAGAATGTGAGAACATTTCAGCTCTTGGACTAATATTGTTGGTTATTTCTGTTTTACTTGAGCTTAACATGCAGTTGGGGTTGAACTTGAGCTGCATGTAGAGGGTACTAGAAATTCTTATATTTCAGGTAATGCTCCCCCATTTGAAGAAGCACGTTCATGAGGTATTCAGGGTGTTCTTTCTCTGCACCCTGAAAAGATGTTAAAGAATATTTGCTTATCTGCAGCCTTTATCATAGCTGATTTGTTAACAGTGCCATGTGTTTTGCACAGAGATGACCTGCATGCTTTCAGATTGACTCAGTTTGTTCAGGCTGAGTAAACATGGGTCAGAGATATCTCTGTTGCCTATAAATTAGGAATCTTGTCTGTACATCTATTCCACATGTATCCTATACCAAATGTCATATATACTCTAATGTGTGTGAATTCATATCTTGAAACAGTTTCAGCACCAACTCTAGAGTCAGAGAGTCTGGGCTCAAATCCCAGCTCTACCATTTATCAGAGGCGTGACCTTGGACCAGGTACTTCCCTCATCAGAAGAACAGGGATAATAATAACTGCCTTCCTGAGAGAGAGAGAAAGAGAAAGAAAAAAAGAGAGAAAAAGAGAGAAAGTGTGTGTGTGTGTCGCTCAGTTGTGCCCGATGCTTTGCAATCCCAAGGACGACAGCCTGCCAGGCTCCTCTGTCCATGGGAATTCTCCAGGCAAGAATACTGGATGGGTTACCATTTCCTCCTTAGGGTATCTTCCCCACCGAGGGATCGAACCTTAGTCTCCTACATTACAGGCAGTCTTTACCTCGTAGCAGTGCTGGGAGAATTAAATGAGATAATGCCTGTAAGTGGTGGACAGTGGTAAACCTACATGGTAAACCAGGAAAGGTGGGGTATGTGTATGTGTAACAGCGGTGTGTTCCATTCCAAACTCTCTCACAGCAGCACTGACAGGTTGCTCTCCGACCCTGAACTGGGTGCTGCAGAAAGCCCCTGGCTGACAAGAAGGCTCCAGGGAGTGAGCGTGCTGCAGAGAGGCTGCTGCCCAGCAGAACAATGAAAGGGCCCGCCCGGCTGAATAGACAATGAGACAAAGAAGAATGTGAGAACATTTCAGCTCTTGGACTAATATTGTTGGTTATTTCTGTTTTACTTGAGCTTAACATGCAGTTGGGGTTGAACTTGAGCTGCATGTAGAGGGTACTAGAAATTCTTATATTTCAGGTAATGCTCCCCCATTTGAAGAAGCACGTTCATGAGGTATTCAGGGTGTTCTTTCTCTGCACCCTGAAAAGATGTTAAAGAATATTTGCTTATCTGCAGCCTTTATCATAGCTGATTTGTTAACAGTGCCATGTGTTTTGCACAGAGATGACCTGCATGCTTTCAGATTGACTCAGTTTGTTCAGGCTGAGTAAACATGGGTCAGAGATATCTCTGTTGCCTATAAATTAGGAATCTTGTCTGTACATCTATTCCACATGTATCCTATACCAAATGTCATATATACTCTAATGTGTGTGAATTCATATCTTGAAACAGTTTCAGCACCAACTCTAGAGTCAGAGAGTCTGGGCTCAAATCCCAGCTCTACCATTTATCAGAGGCGTGACCTTGGACCAGGTACTTCCCTCATCAGAAGAACAGGGATAATAATAACTGCCTTCCTGAGAGAGAGAGAAAGAGAAAGAAAAAAAGAAAAAGAGAGAAAGTGTGTGTGTGTGTCGCTCAGTTGTGCCCGATGCTTTGCAATCCCAAGGACGACAGCCTGCCAGGCTCCTCTGTCCATGGGAATTCTCCAGGCAAGAATACTGGATGGGTTACCATTTCCTCCTTAGGGTATCTTCCCCACCGAGGGATCGAACCTTAGTCTCCTACATTACAGGCAGTCTTTACCTCGTAGCAGTGCTGGGAGAATTAAATGAGATAATGCCTGTAAGTGGTGGACAGTGGTAAACCTACATGGTAAACCAGGAAAGGTGGGGTATGTGTATGTGTAACAGCGGTGTGTTCCATTCCAAACTCTCTCTCACAGCAGCACTGACAGGTTGCTCTCCGACCCTGAACTGGGTGCTGCAGAAAGCCCCCTGGCTGACAAGAAGGCTCCAGGGAGTGAGCGTGCTGCAGAGAGGGCTGCTGCCCAGCAGAACAATGAAAGGGCCCGCCTCGCCCCTCGGCCATCATATATCAACATGCAGGTAACCATAAAAAAAGAAAAGAAAAAGGGAGCGTCCTCTAAAATGTCGGGTGCCTAGGTTGGGGAATGGGGAGTTCAGTGAGCCTTTGGCAGTAGAGCAGAAATTCAGTTTTCCTTTGGCATGCTACTCAAAATTAAATTTAAATGTATATGCAGTAGTTAGGAATTGATTTTGCTATAAACATTAAAAATGAAATGCAGGAATTAGTTTAAGTGAGGCGACTTCTTTAAAATATAATATTAAAAGTGAATCTAACATGGTCTATGTCACTGTTTCTTACGCAAATAACATTTTTCGTCTGTTGCTTAAAAAATTTAGATTAATGTGAAAGCTGGTATTTCTAAGCATAGGCTTAGACAAATAGATATAATATTTTTCTGTCTGTGAAATGGAGAAGATGAATTTGTTTGGTGTTCCTTAGTTACAAAAATAAATAATGTGAAGCTTTAGTTTTTCTAAAGGAGACGCTAAATGTTATTGATGAGTATGTTGGTTCACAGATTTTTATGATTATTTTAAATAATTTCCTCAGCAGGAATTTTCTCTGTATTCATTTTCAAAGTATTCAGCCAATTACAAAAAACCCCCACAGATTATTGATCATGAAATTCAGAAATCTGATTTGTATATAGATCACAATATGAAAGCTAAGGCTTCTGTGCTTTAAGAGATGTCTGTAAACATTTGTATTGAAGCAATGGTAGGCTTACCTACTTCATAGTAAGGTTTCGCTTACCCAAAAACCCCACGCCTTTCCTCCTTAGGTATCTTCCCACCGAATGTTTTTGGCAGTCTTTACCTCGTAGCAGTGCTGGGAGAATTAAATGAGATAATGCCTGTAAGTGGTGGACAGTGGTAAACCTACATGGTAAACCAGGAAAGGTGGGGTATGTGTATGTGTAACAGCGGTGTGTTCCATTCCAAACTCTCTCTCACAGCAGCACTGACAGGTTGCTCTCCGACCCTGAACTGGGTGCTGCAGAAAGCCCCCTGGCTGACAAGAAGGCTCCAGGGAGTGAGCGTGCTGCAGAGAGGGCTGCTGCCCAGCAGAACAATGAAAGGGCCCGCCTCGCCCCTCGGCCATCATATATCAACATGCAGGTAACCATAAAAAAAGAAAAGAAAAAGGGAGCGTCCTCTAAAATGTCGGGTGCCTAGGTTGGGGAATGGGGAGTTCAGTGAGCCTTTGGCAGTAGAGCAGAAATTCAGTTTTCCTTTGGCATGCTACTCAAAATTAAATTTAAATGTATATGCAGTAGTTAGGAATTGATTTTGCTATAAACTTTAAAAAATGAAATGCAGGAATTAGTTTAAGTGAGGCGACTTCTTTAAAATATAATATTAAAAGTGAATCTAACATGGTCTATGTCACTGTTTCTTACGCAAATAACATTTTTCGTCTGTTGCTTAAAAAATTTAGATTAATGTGAAAGCTGGTATTTCTAAGCATAGGCTTAGACAAATAGATATAATATTTTTCTGTCTGTGAAATGGAGAAGATGAATTTGTTTGGTGTTCCTTAGTTACAAAAATAAATAATGTGAAGCTTTAGTTTTTCTAAAGGAGACGCTAAATGTTATTGATGAGTATGTTGGTTCACAGATTTTTATGATTATTTTAAATAATTTCCTCAGCAGGAATTTTCTCTGTATTCATTTTCAAAGTATTCAGCCAATTACAAAAAACCCCCACAGATTATTGATCATGAAATTCAGAAATCTGATTTGTATATAGATCACAATATGAAAGCTAAGGCTTCTGTGCTTTAAGAGATGTCTGTAAACATTTGATCTCAGTGTCTGAAGCAATGGTAGGCTTACCTACTTCATAGTAAGGTTTACGATCTCCGTCCTCCCACCTCCAAAAAAGGGAAAAGCTTCATAGAATCCTAGAAACAAAGAAGTTGTCACAGATATGTCAAAGAAATTAATTCATGGAACTAAATCGCACTTCTGTAATTCCAGTGAGAATTACAATACAGTTCTGCTTGTCTGCTTTTTCTAATCCTTTGCATTTGAACATTTTCATGAGTTTTTAGATGGATGTTTTTACAAAAGCCATGGCCTTGATAAAGTGCAAAGTTAAAAACAAAGGCATTTGTTACATTTTCTCTGGTAGATTTATTTTCAGTTACTATAAATTAAAAGTTCTCTCATCTAAGAGGCATCAGACTCCCTTATGGTCCCTCTGTGATGTTCATCCATCCTGTGAGTCCCATCATTTCCACCAAGTTCATACCTACTGTGAGGCTTTGCATGTTCCTGTCTTTTAGGATGGGTGTGAATGTTTTTGGTGACAGAATTTCAATTTAAATAGATGTATTCATGCCATTAGTGGAGAGCTGATTTTTTAAAAAAATTTGGCCTCTTTTATTGGTTCTTCATTTATTTATTTTCATCCATCTTAATTCTTTGGCCTATGTGGGCCTCTCATTGCAGTGGACTCTCTCGTTGCAGAGCACTGGCTTGTAATTGGACACACTGGTCTAGCCGCTCCGCGGCATGTGGGATCTTCCCCAGGCCAGGGATCAAACTGGTGCTCCTTGCTCTGCAAGGTGAACTCTTTATCTACTGGACCACCAGGGAAGCCCAAGAGCTGACTTTTAATATCACAAAGAAATCAGTGAGTTAGAAATCAAAGAGTTACTGAGTGTTGACAGGGAGGGAGATTGAAGAGGTCTCTGATTCCTTCTGCTAAAGGTAATCTCTGCTCCTGAGATGACCTTTGTCTTTTTTTTTTTTTTTCCTCAGCAGGAATTTTCTCTGTATTCATTTTCAAAGTATTCAGCCAATTACAAAAAACCCCCACAGATTATTGATCATGAAATTCAGAAATCTGATTTGTATATAGATCACAATATGAAAGCTAAGGCTTCTGTGCTTTAAGAGATGTCTGTAAACATTTGATCTCAGTGTCTGAAGCAATGGTAGGCTTACCTACTTCATAGTAAGGTTTACGATCTCCGTCCTCCCACCTCCAAAAAAGGGAAAAGCTTCATAGAATCCTAGAAACAAAGAAGTTGTCACAGATATGTCAAAGAAATTAATTCATGGAACTAAATCGCACTTCTGTAATTCCAGTGAGAATTACAATACAGTTCTGCTTGTCTGCTTTTTCTAATCCTTTGCATTTGAACATTTTCATGAGTTTTTAGATGGATGTTTTTACAAAAGCCATGGCCTTGATAAAGTGCAAAGTTAAAAACAAAGGCATTTGTTACATTTTCTCTGGTAGATTTATTTTCAGTTACTATAAATTAAAAGTTCTCTCATCTAAGAGGCATCAGACTCCCTTATGGTCCCTCTGTGATGTTCATCCATCCTGTGAGTCCCATCATTTCCACCAAGTTCATACCTACTGTGAGGCTTTGCATGTTCCTGTCTTTTAGGATGGGTGTGAATGTTTTTGGTGACAGAATTTCAATTTAAATAGATGTATTCATGCCATTAGTGGAGAGCTGATTTTTTAAAAAAATTTGGCCTCTTTTATTGGTTCTTCATTTATTTATTTTCATCCATCTTAATTCTTTGGCCTATGTGGGCCTCTCATTGCAGTGGACTCTCTCGTTGCAGAGCACTGGCTTGTAATTGGACACACTGGTCTAGCCGCTCCGCGGCATGTGGGATCTTCCCCAGGCCAGGGATCAAACTGGTGCTCCTTGCTCTGCAAGGTGAACTCTTTATCTACTGGACCACCAGGGAAGCCCAAGAGCTGACTTTTAATATCACAAAGAAATCAGTGAGTTAGAAATCAAAGAGTTACTGAGTGTTGACAGGGAGGGAGATTGAAGAGGTCTCTGATTCCTTCTGCTAAAGGTAATCTCTGCTCCTGAGATGACCTTTGTCTTCTGATTGTCCTTGAACTTCTGTGTCTCCATCTCTCTCTTCACATTTATCTCACTTTCTAATTTATTTTGTGGATACTTCTCTTACTCCTCCCTGCTAAGCCTTGCTATGATTTGAGGCTATAGATTATTTTTGACCCATTGTTTTATTCTTCCACAAAGTGCAGCACAGTGTCTATAACCAGAAGGCACATAATAAATATTTATTGAACAAGTAGCTTTAGAATTTCCCCACAACTTGCTAGTAGCCATTAGTCATTAAAGGTTGATTTTAATTCCCAGAGCCATTTTAGACCTAGGATTTCAAAAACATTATCAAACTGTGTGATCTAAAAATCTGACTCTCCCCATTTCCTGCCATGCTCTTTCCGGTTGGTCTAAATCAGCCAGTTTACTCTTATTAGTTTGGCCCAGTTGTTTGTAGTACCTTTCACTTTCAGAAGTATCCTCTTTCACACCATAAATTGTATGGACACCCTGCATATGGCGGTGTAGTCCTCCTGTCCTCCTGGGAGGAAGGATCAAAGAGCTCATGCTAGTGTGTTCTTAAAGTGTCTGATAGGCCTTTGAGACTTTTTTTTCTTAACCTATTGAAGTATATTTGAATTACAATATTGTGTTAGTTTCAGTTGTGTAGCAAAGTCGATATACATATATGTGTAAATCTGTTTTTTTTTTTTTTCAATTATTTTCCAATAGAGCTTATTACTCATAAGAGACATTTTTAACTCAAGCCTAAGCTAGTTCCTGAATGGGGGAATTGAGAACCCTGAGTCAGCATTTGAGATGGAGCTGTATCTGGACTTCTTTCTTCAAAACTTACCTTGGTCTGTATACAGACCCCACGGTGCCATCATCACTCATTGTGGACGGGAAGAACAAAGGGTGCTATCCTACTCCAGTGCAATGAAAGATAACTAGGTTTCATTCTTAAAATTCAGGTTTCTATTTTTATTTAGGTTTAGTTTTAACATATTGCTTATGTCACCATAGATTAAAGCTAGGCATTTGTCATTTATGTTCCTTTAAGAGCACAGATGATGCCAATTAGGCGACATACTTTCATTGGTTGTCATGACATCATACCACTTTACCTAAAGGAAGAGGGGATTTTGAGAAACAAAGAAGGCTAATACTAGAGAACCTGAAAGTATTTTGAGAATGCATCATTTTGAAATTCAGCATAGCTGTTATTAAGTTATTCACTGTATTTAGCATATATTGGTCCCGGTATGTTAAATATTCATAATGAAGAGGAATTTGTTTCCCTTCGAAGGAAAATTTCTATCTCTTGTGACTGTCATGACTTAAAGTCAGATGTAGTAATATGTGGTTATAATGAATCAGTTTTGAAAACATGCTTAAGTTTATCAGAATTGCATGGATTACTGTCACATTATGGTGCAGAGCTTAGCATTTGTCTTAGGCAGATGCCTGGATTGTATTCAGAATCTTCATGGAGCATTGGCATGACATTTGGAGAGACTGACAGTAAAGATTTTCTGTTTTCTTTCCAGGCATTTGACTATGAACAAAAGAAGCTATTAGCAACCAAAGGTAAGCGATACATTAATGATCTATACTTTGATTTTTTTCAGAAGACACATAAAAGGCTTTCCAGTATTGATATTAAACTGAGAAATTGGACATTCATAAAAGGAAACCCAGAATGTTTAAGTTCAACTTGTATAAGCTTTGTTGAAATTGAATAGATTAGCATTAGATCAATTAAGAACAAATTATTTTAAAATTTACCGTTACTGTTTTATGAAGACAAGACATTTTTGTGTTAAATATTCAGTGATAATTTCTTTACATCTATCAAAGAAATAACACTCATCAATATTACATTTAAGAAATACATTGGGCTTCCCCTCGTGGTCCAGTGGGTAAGGACACCGCCTTGCAGTGCAAGGGGCGCCGGTTCGATCCCTGGCCTGGGAAGATCCCACGTGCCGCAGAGTGGCTGGACCCATGTGTCCAATTACCGAGCCGGAGCTCTGGTGCACATGCGCCCAGAGCCGGTGCTCTGCAACGACAGACGCCACCGCGATGGGAGGCCCACAGGAGCCAAAGAACAAAGACGGATGAAAATAGAGAAAGACCAATAGAAGTGGCCCGCCCACTCCCCTCCCTCCCCAACCCGACCCCCCCCCCAAATAAATAAATCAATCTTTAAAAAAAAAAAAAAAGAAATACATTAAAAATAGCAAGCATTTGTTTTTTGTTCTGTTTTCCAAAGCTATGTTAAAGAAACCCGTGGTGACGGAGGTCAGAACACCCACAAACACCTGGAGTGGCCTGGGGTTTTCTAAATCCATGCCGGCTGAAACTATCAAGGAGTTGAGAAGGGCCAACCATGTGTCATATAAGCCCACGATGACGACCACTTTTGAGGTTTGTAGCCATGGCCTACTTAGTCTTCCTGTCTCTTCTCTCAGCAAAAGAACATCTTCTCCTCTCCCATTCTTTACTTAAGAACAATGAACTTTTTCTACTTTAAAATTTTTTTTGCAGTTTTGAAAACATGCTTAAGTTTATCAGAATTGCATGGATTACTGTCACATTATGGTGCAGAGCTTAGCATTTGTCTTAGGCAGATGCCTGGATTGTATTCAGAATCTTCATGGAGCATTGGCATGACATTTGGAGAGACTGACAGTAAAGATTTTCTGTTTTCTTTCCAGGCATTTGACTATGAACAAAAGAAGCTATTAGCAACCAAAGGTAAGCGATACATTAATGATCTATACTTTGATTTTTTTCAGAAGACACATAAAAGGCTTTCCAGTATTGATATTAAACTGAGAAATTGGACATTCATAAAAGGAAACCCAGAATGTTTAAGTTCAACTTGTATAAGCTTTGTTGAAATTGAATAGATTAGCATTAGATCAATTAAGAACAAATTATTTTAAAATTTACCGTTACTGTTTTATGAAGACAAGACATTTTTGTGTTAAATATTCAGTGATAATTTCTTTACATCTATCAAAGAAATAACACTCATCAATATTACATTTAAGAAATACATTGGGCTTCCCCTCGTGGTCCAGTGGGTAAGGACACCGCCTTGCAGTGCAAGGGGCGCCGGTTCGATCCCTGGCCTGGGAAGATCCCACGTGCCGCAGAGTGGCTGGACCCATGTGTCCAATTACCGAGCCGGAGCTCTGGTGCACATGCGCCCAGAGCCGGTGCTCTGCAACGACAGACGCCACCGCGATGGGAGGCCCACAGGAGCCAAAGAACAAAGACGGATGAAAATAGAGAAAGACCAATAGAAGTGGCCCGCCTGCTCCCCTCCCTCCCCAACCCGACCCCCGCAAATAAATAAATCAATCTTTAAAAAAAAAAAAAAAGAAATACATTAAAAATAGCAAGCATTTGTTTTTTGTTCTGTTTTCCAAAGCTATGTTAAAGAAACCCGTGGTGACGGAGGTCAGAACACCCACAAACACCTGGAGTGGCCTGGGGTTTTCTAAATCCATGCCGGCTGAAACTATCAAGGAGTTGAGAAGGGCCAACCATGTGTCATATAAGCCCACGATGACGACCACTTTTGAGGTTTGTAGCCATGGCCTACTTAGTCTTCCTGTCTCTTCTCTCAGCAAAAGAACATCTTCTCCTCTCCCATTCTTTACATAAGAACAATGACTTAATGGCAGTTTGATTTAATTTCTATTGTTGTAAATGAATTTCTATGAAATGGAAATAATCTAATATTATTATGATCTTTGTATGTTTTCTTTCAAAGTTGTTGGTCAGCTGTGCAGTAGAGGTACATTTGGATAAAGGTGTTTTTGTTCGGGGAGAATTGTCGAGCAGGGCTGAGATTGAGCAGAGGACAGATGTAATATGCCATAAAATATATATATAAGGAATCCCTTTATTCCAGGGTATTGCTCCCAAGCCCACCATAGGGGTGAAAAAAGGCAAGTACTCAACAAAAACAAGTTCTCAGACCCGAGTTAAAAATTCAGTGTGTTCAGATATGCCATAGGACAGCAGGAAGTATTGCAAACAAGAGCTCCAAAATATTATGCTTCCCAGATGTTGGCTCAGGGTAAGATGGGGAAGCTGGCATCCTTACCACAGGGAGAAGGGATCCAGAGATCTTTGCTTCTCTGCTGGCTGTACGTGACTCATGCAGCAAGGCCTTTTCAGTTAGAGTGTGTCAGATGTTGGCTTTAAGTCTTTTGTGAGTGCGGTTGCACACACACACACACACACACACACACACACACACAGAGTTGGAGAGTGTCAGACGTTGGCTTTAAGTCCTTTGTGAGTGGGGTTGCACACACACACACACACACACACACAGAGTTGGAGAGTGTCAGATGTTGACTCTAAGTCTTTTGTGAGTGGGGTTGCACACACACACACACACACAAAACCATGGAGACTGCGCAAACCCAAAACATGGATGAAAATGCTGAATCCAATAATCACAATGTCCAACCAGAACACCGAAGGCCGAAAAATAAATGCTAGTTAAGGATTTCATAATTGTTAGTCTAATCACTTGCATTTTTAGATCGACCTTCATTTTTCCACCCATTCTCTTTGTCATGAATTAGAATGTTGACCAAAGGCCAAAGCAAACACACAATTTTTTTTGTCTCTTTGAGAAAGTGACAAAGAAAATACTATTGAAAGACTGAAAAGCACAGTCTCCTGCGAATTTCCTTGTCAGTCTGAACAGCAGCAACCTGGCAGGGCGTACGTAAAGACTGAGGCTACTGTCAGCAGCTAGAATGCAGGAGCCATTATGAAAAATTTGAGGCCCTAGGAGGTATACGCCCCTTTTCTGCCATTATAGCTCCGGGAGAAAAATGAACATCTTTCATTGGCAGAGACCCTAACACTCCTGTGCCCATTCTTAGCCCTCCACTGATGGTGGACTTGTGGCGTCCATGTTGCTTCAGTGGAGTGGAGCTTTAGGTGGTTAATGGTGTGCCTGGAGTTTCAGAGATGAAACAGTTCATGGTATAAATGCTAATTCAGTGTGTTCAGATATGCCATAGGACAGCAGGAAGTATTGCAAACAAGAGCTCCAAAATATTATGCTTCCCAGATGTTGGCTCAGGGTAAGATGGGGAAGCTGGCATCCTTACCACAGGGAGAAGGGATCCAGAGATCTTTGCTTCTCTGCTGGCTGTACGTGACTCATGCAGCAAGGCCTTTTCAGTTAGAGTGTGTCAGATGTTGGCTTTAAGTCTTTTGTGAGTGCGGTTGCACACACACACACACACACACACACACACACACACAGAGTTGGAGAGTGTCAGACGTTGGCTTTAAGTCCTTTGTGAGTGGGGTTGCACACACACACACACACACACACACAGAGTTGGAGAGTGTCAGATGTTGACTCTAAGTTTTTTGTGAGTGGGGTTGCACACACACACACACACACAAAACCATGGAGACTGCGCAAACCCAAAACATGGATGAAAATGCTGAATCCAATAATCACAATGTCCAACCAGAACACCGAAGGCCGAAAAATAAATGCTAGTTAAGGATTTCATAATTGTTAGTCTAATCACTTGCATTTTTAGATCGACCTTCATTTTTCCACCCATTCTCTTTGTCATGAATTAGAATGTTGACCAAAGGCCAAAGCAAACACACAATTTTTTTTGTCTCTTTGAGAAAGTGACAAAGAAAATACTATTGAAAGACTGAAAAGCACAGTCTCCTGCGAATTTCCTTGTCAGTCTGAACAGCAGCAACCTGGCAGGGCGTACGTAAAGACTGAGGCTACTGTCAGCAGCTAGAATGCAGGAGCCATTATGAAAAATTTGAGGCCCTAGGAGGTATACGCCCCTTTTCTGCCATTATAGCTCCGGGAGAAAAATGAACATCTTTCATTGGCAGAGACCCTAACACTCCTGTGCCCATTCTTAGCCCTCCACTGATGGTGGACTTGTGGCCGTCCATGTTGCTTCAGTGGAGTGGAGCTTTAGGTGGTTAATGGTGTGCCTGGAGTTTCAGAGATGAAACAGTTCATGGTATAAATGCTAATTCAGTTCTGTTCCCAGAGACCAGAGTGACAGGTTGAAATGATGATTGTTTTAATAAAGCAGTTGTCAGGTGCAGGGGCTGTGGGACCCGACAGCCACCTCCGGCGCACATACAGCCTTGATGAGTGACTTCACACCTCTGAGCCCGTTTTCTCATTGCAGTTATTTTGAGGATGCTGTGGGAGAAGGCATCCAGTGCTTACCGTGGTGTGCAGGAAGTTCTTGGTAATATTTAGCAGCTACTGTTATTTCCACCAAAGAACTTTCCCCTGAGGAAAACCAAGAGCCTGATGAAAGATGTGATTCATATACATATATGAATGCTGATTGCTGGAAGTATTTCTGCACATTCAGGCGAGATAGGCTTTTTAAATAGAAAGTAATACCTCAGAGTATTATATGAACACAGACTGTGCCAGTAGTAATTACCTTAAATCACACTCATTTCTTTCTTTGAGGCTGATACAGTACACTTTCACCCACAGGCGTACTTGATCCCTATAAACTGCCAGTGAGGAAAAGGGTCCCAGGTCAATTAGCATCTTAGTTGAGGTCGTGGCTCTTGTTGTCAGAGAAAGAACTTGAATTCATTTTACAAAATTTCTTTATACTTCTCTTCCTAAAGGTTTAATTCAAGAGGGTATGTAGCAAGGTGATTTATATATGCTCTAGAACCACGTTGCTGTATTTTAAAGGACATTAAGAATCCCTTGGCAGACTTAAAAATGCAGATTCTTCACCCAGCGTCTCACTCATCAAGGAAAGAGCCAGCAGGAACCAGTAGTCTACCTTTTCACCAAAAGCTTAGTCTGACTCTCCTGGAAACACTTCTTCCTGGAAGCACAGGGACATACCATAAGGGGAATGACTCGGAAGTGATATCAAAACCTTGAAGACCTTGGCCCTGGCTCTTGTCCAAGGACGAGCAGACCATTTTCTGTAGGCAGGAGTGTGCAAGATCCTGACTCAGTGGCTGAAACCCCTCCTGTGGCTTTTCTTGCTTTGGTTCTCTGGAGCCAGCCTATTCCACCTTCCTGGCTAAGGTCTAACTGCTCATTCACACTGAAAGATGGGGGAGAAGGTGAGACCAGCGAGATCGGTGCTAGGGCATTCACCATGTAGTCAGCTTTTACTCAGCCCCTTTAAACAGTGCTGAGGAAGAGAGAGAGCCAGGTTTTCTGAGGGAATCGTTCTAGACTCTCACAGTGTGGAGGACTTGAACCTTTCTCCATCTATACCAAAGCCATTGAAAGGAAGTGAAAGGGTCTTTCCATAAAATGATGATATTCTGAAGCAGCTGCTCTGTGCAGGTGCCTGCCCTTCTCTCTATTCTGCTAAAGCTCAAAGGGTTAATTAGTGAACTGGAAAATTAGCGAGGATTGCTTTTTTGGGGTAGAACAAAGGGACAGGGTAGGGAGTTGAGAAAGACCTGGGGAAAAGTGGAGAGAACCTAAATTTATTTTTTAGAAGATTGACCACATCTCTACTTGTATTAATATTTTAAAATCAGAGGGTAGTTACAGCCATAATGTCTATCATCAAAAAAAATCCACAAACAATAAATACTGGAGAAGATGTGGAGAGAAAGGAACCCTCCTGCACTGTTGTAGGGAATGTAAGTGGGCATAGCCATCATGGAGAACTGTATCGAGGTTCCTTAAAAATCTAAAAATAGGGCTTCCCTGGTGGTCCAGTGGGTAAGGATACCGCCTTGCAGTGCAAGAGGTGCCGGTTTGATCCCTGGACTGGGAAGATCTCACATGCTGTGGAGCAGCTGGGGTTAAAAACCGAGTGCTGGGCCATACTTCTCTTCCTAAAGGTTTAATTCAAGAGGGTATGTAGCAAGGTGATTTATATATGCTCTAGAACCACGTTGCTGTATTTTAAAGGACATTAAGAATCCCTTGGCAGACTTAAAATGCAGATTCTTCACCCAGCGTCTCACTCATCAAGGAAAGAGCCAGCAGGAACCAGTAGTCTACCTTTTCACCAAAAGCTTAGTCTGACTCTCCTGGAAACACTTCTTCCTGGAAGCACAGGGACATACCATAAGGGGAATGACTCGGAAGTGATATCAAAACCTTGAAGACCTTGGCCCTGGCTCTTGTCCAAGGACGAGCAGACCATTTTCTGTAGGCAGGAGTGTGCAAGATCCTGACTCAGTGGCTGAAACCCCTCCTGTGGCTTTTCTTGCTTTGGTTCTCTGGAGCCAGCCTATTCCACCTTCCTGGCTAAGGTCTAACTGCTCATTCACACTGAAAGATGGGGGAGAAGGTGAGACCAGCGAGATCGGTGCTAGGGCATTCACCATGTAGTCAGCTTTTACTCAGCCCCTTTAAACAGTGCTGAGGAAGAGAGAGAGCCAGGTTTTCTGAGGGAATCGTTCTAGACTCTCACAGTGTGGAGGACTTGAACCTTTCTCCATCTATACCAAAGCCATTGAAAGGAAGTGAAAGGGTCTTTCCATAAAATGATGATATTCTGAAGCAGCTGCTCTGTGCAGGTGCCTGCCCTTCTCTATTCTGCTAAAGCTCAAAGGGTTAATTAGTGAACTGGAAAATTAGCGAGGATTGCTTTTTTGGGGTAGAACAAAGGGACAGGGTAGGGAGTTGAGAAAGACCTGGGGAAAAGTGGAGAGAACCTAAATTTATTTTTTAGAAGATTGACCACATCTCTACTTGTATTAATATTTTAAAATCAGAGGGTAGTTACAGCCATAATGTCTATCATCAAAAAAAATCCACAAACAATAAATACTGGAGAAGATGTGGAGAGAAAGGAACCCTCCTGCACTGTTGTAGGGAATGTAAGTGGGCATAGCCATCATGGAGAACTGTATCGAGGTTCCTTAAAAATCTAAAAATAGGGCTTCCCTGGTGGTCCAGTGGGTAAGGATACCGCCTTGCAGTGCAAGAGGTGCCGGTTTGATCCCTGGACTGGGAAGATCTCACATGCTGTGGAGCAGCTGGACCGATGTGTCTAACTACCAAGCCAGAGCTCTGGAGTGCATGTGCCCAGAGCCAGTGCTCAGCAGCAACAGAGGCCACTGTGATGGGAGGCCCACACAGGCCAAAGAACAAAGATGGATGAAAATAGACAAATGAAAAACCAACAGAAGTGGCCAAAAGAGAAAATGTTTAAAAAAAAATCTAAAAATAGAGCTACCATATGACCCTGCAATCCCACTCCTGGGCATATATCCAGAGAAAAACATGATCTGAAAGGATATGTGAACCTCGGGGTTCATTGCTGCAGTGTCTACAGTGGCCAAGACATGAAAACCACCTAAATGTCCATCAGTAGATGAAAGGATAAAGCTGATGTGGTACATATTTAAATGGAATATTACACCGCCATTAAAAAAATAAAATAATGCCATTTGCAGCGACATGGGTGGACCTAGAGGCTGTCATACTGAGCGAAGTCAGAAAGAGCAGGAGAGGGCTTCCCTGGTGGTCAAGTGGGTAAGGACACCGCCTTGCAGTGCAAGGGGCGCCGGTTCGAGCCCTGGCCTGGGAAGATCCCACGTGTTGCGGAGCGGCTGGACTGATGTGTCCAATTACTGAGCCAGAGCTCTGGAGCGCATGCGCCCAGAGCCAGAGCTCTGCAACAACAGAGGCCACCGCGATGGGAGGCCCACAGGAGCCAAAGAACAAAGACGGATGAAAATAGACAAATGAAAGACCCAATAGAAGGGCCTGCCGTCCCGTCCCTCCCCACCCCACCCCCCAAAATAAATAAATAAATAAATGTTTAAAATAAAAAAAAAAAAGAATAAAAAAAAAAAAAAGAAAGAGCAGGAGAAATCATTTGACATCCCTTATATGTGTAATATGAAAAGAAATGATAGAAATGAACGTCACAACAGAAACAGTCCCACAGACCATGAGAATGAGCTTATGGTTTCCTGGGGAAGGGGCAACGGGAAGGGATAGTTAGGGAGTTTGGAACTGACATGTGCACACGGCTGTATTCAAAACGGGTAACCTTATCCACTGTACATGACATGGAACTCTGCTTGGTGTTATGGGGCAGCCTGGATGGGAGGGGAGTTTTGGGGGAGCATTGATACATGTATATGTATGGCTGAGTCCCTTTGCCATTCAGGTAAAACTGTCACATTACTTGTTAATTAGCTATACCCCAATACAAAATAAAAGGTTAAAAAAGAATTAGTGGGTAGTTAGAGACACTCCTTTTCCTTATTCTTTTCCAAAGAAAACCAAACCAAATAGAGAAGTCGAATGCTGCTCTAGAGAAGCCTGTTTAGCCAGTGGGTCCTGACCTGTGTGGTTACTCCGTGTGTGGGGAATCGAGGCTCGTGGGTTTCCTGCCCTAGCAAGCTTGCTTTAGGCAAGAAACTGATGCTTTGGACACCTTGTTCGTGTTATTTAGAAACGGGAGTGAGCAGTGTCTACAGTGGCCAAGACATGAAAACCACCTAAATGTCCATCAGTAGATGAAAGGATAAAGCTGATGTGGTACATATTTAAATGGAATATTACACCGCCATTAAAAAAATAAAATAATGCCATTTGCAGCGACATGGGTGGACCTAGAGGCTGTCATACTGAGCGAAGTCAGAAAGAGCAGGAGAGGGCTTCCCTGGTGGTCAAGTGGGTAAGGACACCGCCTTGCAGTGCAAGGGGCGCCGGTTCGAGCCCTGGCCTGGGAAGATCCCACGTGTTGCGGAGCGGCTGGACTGATGTGTCCAATTACTGAGCCAGAGCTCTGGAGCGCATGCGCCCAGAGCCAGAGCTCTGCAACAACAGAGGCCACCGCGATGGGAGGCCCACAGGAGCCAAAGAACAAAGACGGATGAAAATAGACAAATGAAAGACCCAATAGAAGGGGCCTGCCCGTCCCCGTCCCTCCCCACCCCACCCCCCAAAATAAATAAATAAATAAATGTTTAAAATAAAAAAAAAAAAGAATAAAAAAAAAAAAAAGAAAGAGCAGGAGAAATCATTTGACATCCCTTATATGTGTAATATGAAAAGAAATGATAGAAATGAACGTCACAACAGAAACAGTCCCACAGACCATGAGAATGAGCTTATGGTTTCCTGGGGAAGGGGCAACGGGAAGGGATAGTTAGGGAGTTTGGAACTGACATGTGCACACGGCTGTATTCAAAACGGGTAACCTTATCCACTGTACATGACATGGAACTCTGCTTGGTGTTATGGGGCAGCCTGGATGGGAGGGGAGTTTTGGGGGAGCATTGATACATGTATATGTATGGCTGAGTCCCTTTGCCATTCAGGTAAAACTGTCACATTACTTGTTAATTAGCTATACCCCAATACAAAATAAAAGGTTAAAAAAGAATTAGTGGGTAGTTAGAGACACTCCTTTTCCTTATTCTTTTCCAAAGAAAACCAAACCAAATAGAGAAGTCGAATGCTGCTCTAGAGAAGCCTGTTTAGCCAGTGGGTCCTGACCTGTGTGGTTACTCCGTGTGTGGGGAATCGAGGCTCGTGGGTTTCCTGCCCTAGCAAGCTTGCTTTAGGCAAGAAACTGATGCTTTGGACACCTTGTTCGTGTTATTTAGAAACGGGAGTGAGCAGCTGTTTCTAGTTTTAAGGTATTTTTGAGAAATTAACCTTTTCCAAAAAACTCCTTTAGATAAGAATCAGGTAGCTTGAGGCTTAGTTTTGTTTTCTTCAAGACTCAAAAGTATGACCCCATCCACTTGATGGTCTACTGGGGACAGCAAATGTCAAACCAAAGGCTGCTCTGACCTGCAGTATTTCTGTCAAATCAGCAGAAGCACACAAGGTTTGGGGAGGGGGGGTTCCTTTTCTTTTTCCCACTGATCTTCTAAAGGCATTAGGAATCGTTACATATCCTCTGCAGCAAAGGAACCTGCACTGGCAGTTAGGGGCAAGGGAAAACCTTCTCCTAAGAGTAGTGAGGCTGTCTGGCTATTTTAAGTCTTACACATCTGAGAGTGGAGGTGAGCTGCTCTTTGTGAAACTTTAGTTAGTAGGTAACAGCCTGGTAAACATCACAAGTGTATGTTCCACTTAATGTTTTCAGAAAACACCATACTTAGCGAGGTCTGAGATAGCTGTGTGAATGAAATCAGCTCAGATCTTAGATGAGTTGTTTTTTATACTTAATCAGATCTTAGATGAGTTGTTTTTTATACTTAGAAGAGTTTAGAGGCAGAAGTTTAAAAATATGTAGAAATACTATATAATGATCTCCCGGTGATGGCCAGTTTTGAGCATATTCTTATTTTCTCTTGCTGCATGGAATTTATCTGGTCCAATTATGATGTTAATGGTGGTTTTAACTGAGGGGAAAAAAAACACCGAGGGAACCATTTTTTGGTCTCAGGAGGCTTCCTTTCCCTATGCCCCTTCCCAAAAGTTAGCAAAGGGAATCCCTCAGATGTAGGAAAAGGTATCTTTGCAAGCCAGTAATTCATAAATATTTATTATTAATCACCTTCTGTGTTTTAGATGCAGTTCTGGGCACTAGAGATACAATGCTTGAATACAGAGTCTTACTTTCATGGGTAGAGCTTTCTTTTTGGTGGGTAGAAAGAAAGATAAAACAAGTTAACCAGAAGGCATTAAGTAACCAACACTCAGTAGTGTCTGACTCTTTGCGAACCCATGGACTGTAGGCCTTACCCTGCAGGCTCCTCTGTTCATAGGATTTCCCAGGCAAGAATACTAGAGTGAGTTGCCATTTCCTTCTCCAGGGGATCTTCCTGACCCAGAGATCGAACCTGCATCTGCTGCATTGCAGGGAGATGCTTTCCCGTCTGAGCCATCACAAGTCCCTGATAAATGTGAAACAAAGGCTGCTTTATATTGGGTGGTCTTAGCTGACCTTAGTGAGCAGATGACAGTTAAGTTAAGACCTAGATGACAAGAAAGGGCCAGCCTTGTGAAGGTCTAGGGAAAGAGCCTGAGACCAGGGAAACAGCTGGTATTGGCATACTGGAGTCAGCACAGACTGGTGAGTTCGTGGAGCAGAGGGTGGATAGGGTGGTGGAGCACTGAAGATAAGGCTGGAGAGAGAGGCAGAGACTCAATTACAGAGCATCTCAGCCCATAAAGTACTGGAAAGGCATTTTTACACTCAGGAGAGGCATGGTTTTGTTCTAACTTGCATTTAAAAATACAACCTAGTTGCTTTACGGAAAATGGATTATTGGAGTGGGCAGCAAGATAGAATCAGCATGTCCATTAAGGAGGCTACTGATGACACTTGTGGAGACGGAGGAAAGTAGTCTGTTTAGATATGACAGAGATAAAGCTGACACATTGGATGTAGAGAGGGGAGGAGGAATGAGTATGACTCAGAAGTCTGGCTTGAGCACCTGGGTGAACGGTCATCACTTACTGAGATGTGGGAATTCAGGGAGAGGAGTAGATGTTGGTGCAGCTGGTGGGATGGTTTCAAACACTCAAGTTTACAATCCCTATGAGAGAGTTAAATGGAGGTTGTCAGACGGGCAACTCTGTGATGCTAAATTTCAAGAGAATTCAAAGCTGGAGGTAAATATATGAGTCATGGCTGTTGTTAAGCCTCGAAAGAGGTTGCAATTCCTGATTACATAGGGAGAAAGTGTAGACAGAGCTGATAATGAACGTGAGGATCAAGCCTGACCTGTAGAGAAGAGGAGGAAGATCCTGCCATGAGGACAGAGAGGAGCAGAGGGGAAGCCAGGGGGTGGTATCCTGAGTGATACCAGAATGAGCCAGGCACTGTCCCCTGTGGTTATGCTGCCATGGGACTGAATTGAGTTCAGTGACCTGAATAGGAAAGGATTCTCTTGGAACTACCCAGGAAACATAAACCTTGTGTTATCAAAGAATGTTGACTTTAATACTGTAGCTATAGTACGAAGTATGGTACCTGCAATATAGCGATTAAATCAATGAAGAATGAATACATGCAAGTCCTGTGCACACTTTGAGATCTTTTAAATTATTGTTTTTATTTTGATTTGGGGGAATTTATTTTGACTTCCAGGTACTTGTCCTCTGTTGGAGAGATTGTGTACTTATCTGGATGAGAGTAACACAAGACAGTGCCAGATTCCTCTCCACCCTTCCAGTCTGTGAGCTCTGTTCCTGCCAGACACTGGGTGTAGCCACACCGCTTCCCCATACTCCTAGTAAGATACAGGGCAGCATCTCTGCCATGCCAGATGCAGGACTTGCCTTGTGGTTCTGCAGACAGGAATCTCAGCCCCGACTCCTCCAAATCTTTACACTCAGGAGCATGGTTTTGTTCTAACTTGCATTTAAAAATACAACCTAGTTGCTTTACGGAAAATGGATTATTGGAGTGGGCAGCAAGATAGAATCAGCATGTCCATTAAGGAGGCTACTGATGACACTTGTGGAGACGGAGGAAAGTAGTCTGTTTAGATATGACAGAGATAAAGCTGACACATTGGATGTAGAGAGGGGAGGAGGAATGAGTATGACTCAGAAGTCTGGCTTGAGCACCTGGGTGAACGGTCATCACTTACTGAGATGTGGGAATTCAGGGAGAGGAGTAGATGTTGGTGCAGCTGGTGGGATGGTTTCAAACACTCAAGTTTACAATCCCTATGAGAGAGTTAAATGGAGGTTGTCAGACGGGCAACTCTGTGATGCTAAATTTCAAGAGAATTCAAAGCTGGAGGTAAATATATGAGTCATGGCTGTTGTTAAGCCTCGAAAGAGGTTGCAATTCCTGATTACATAGGGAGAAAGTGTAGACAGAGCTGATAATGAACGTGAGGATCAAGCCTGACCTGTAGAGAAGAGGAGGAAGATCCTGCCATGAGGACAGAGAGGAGCAGAGGGGAAGCCAGGGGGTGGTATCCTGAGTGATACCAGAATGAGCCAGGCACTGTCCCCTGTGGTTATGCTGCCATGGGACTGAATTGAGTTCAGTGACCTGAATAGGAAAGGATTCTCTTGGAACTACCCAGGAAACATAAACCTTGTGTTATCAAAGAATGTTGACTTTAATACTGTAGCTATAGTACGAAGTATGGTACCTGCAATATAGCGATTAAATCAATGAAGAATGAATACATGCAAGTCCTGTGCACACTTTGAGATCTTTTAAATTATTGTTTTTATTTTGATTTGGGGGAATTTATTTTGACTTCCAGGTACTTGTCCTCTGTTGGAGAGATTGTGTACTTATCTGGATGAGAGTAACACAAGACAGTGCCAGATTCCTCTCCACCCTTCCAGTCTGTGAGCTCTGTTCCTGCCAGACACTGGGTGTAGCCACACCGCTTCCCCATACTCCTAGTAAGATACAGGGCAGCATCTCTGCCATGCCAGATGCAGGACTTGCCTTGTGGTTCTGCAGACAGGAATCTCAGCCCCGACTCCTCCAAATCTTACAGGAGTGACGCTTTACTGGGGGCTCTTGGAACTCCTCTGGGCACCCTCTTATCACCTCCTTCCTAGTAAAGGAAAGACACTTTGCCATGTGTGTATGACTAAGTGTCCTTGGTGGCTGGAGAACAGAGGCTGTGGATAGGTCCCACAGCCTCTTCTTGAGAATCCACATTTGTGAGTAACTGCTGTGCCCAGCAGTGGCAATAAATGATAGGGATCTAATGTGGATTCTCTCTTCCTCCACCCCAGGAAACTCACTTTATTAAACACTTCATTATCTGGCTTGGATTGTTTACAGGGTTCATCCATGTCCATCTCGAGGTCCAACAGTCGCGAGCACCTGGGAAGTGGAAGCGAATCTGATAACTGGAGAGACCGAAATGGAATAGGACCCACAAGTCATAGTGAATTTGCAGCTTCTATTGGAAGCCCCAAGCGTAAACAGAACAAATCAAGTGAGCTTTGCCTTTTTGTCGTACTTTAAGATGTAATCAGCTTGGTATTTGTTTATTTGGTTTAGGGTAATGCTCAAGTAGAAACTCTGGACTTCATGCCTTTAAGAGTTTTGCTGCTGTGTCACCTCCTCTGAGAAACCTTCCTTGTTTTTTTCTTTTTTTTCCAGGGGAGCTGCCCATGTGGTTCTTGGCTTTCACCACATTTTTCATATGTGCTTTCATCCTAGCATTTGCCATACTGAAGTATGGTTACTTCTATAAATGTCTCTTCGTGTAGAATTTGAGCTCCACAAGCCATGAACTGTATTCACTCAGGAAACTTATTCAGTGTCCACGTGCCACACATTCTTTTGAGGCTGTGCCTTCTTTCTTAAGATGAAATAGAGTTCGCATATATTAGGTTAGTTTCAGGTATACACTGTAGTGATTTTATTATGTGTAGGCCTTATGAAATGATCATGATGGTAAGTCTAGTAACTCTGTGTTCTTGAACAGTTATTACAGTATCATTGACCATATTCCTTAGTGGGATGTTACATTCCTGTGGCTTATTTATTTTATAATGGGAGGTTTGGTAAGTCTAGTAACTCTGTGGTCTCTTAATTCTTGCAGCCAGTGCGGACTCCTGCCAGACAGATCTCAGCCCGACTCCTCCAAATCTTACAGGAGTGACGCTTACTGGGGCTCTTGGAACTCCTCTGGGCACCCTCTTATCACCTCCTTCCTAGTAAAGGAAAGACACTTTGCCATGTGTGTATGACTAAGTGTCCTTGGTGGCTGGAGAACAGAGGCTGTGGATAGGTCCCACAGCCTCTTCTTGAGAATCCACATTTGTGAGTAACTGCTGTGCCCAGCAGTGGCAATAAATGATAGGGATCTAATGTGGATTCTCTCTTCCTCCACCCCAGGAAACTCACTTTATTAAACACTTCATTATCTGGCTTGGATTGTTTACAGGGTTCATCCATGTCCATCTCGAGGTCCAACAGTCGCGAGCACCTGGGAAGTGGAAGCGAATCTGATAACTGGAGAGACCGAAATGGAATAGGACCCACAAGTCATAGTGAATTTGCAGCTTCTATTGGAAGCCCCAAGCGTAAACAGAACAAATCAAGTGAGCTTTGCCTTTTTGTCGTACTTTAAGATGTAATCAGCTTGGTATTTGTTTATTTGGTTTAGGGTAATGCTCAAGTAGAAACTCTGGACTTCATGCCTTTAAGAGTTTTGCTGCTGTGTCACCTCCTCTGAGAAACCTTCCTTGTTTTTTTCTTTTTTTTCCAGGGGAGCTGCCCATGTGGTTCTTGGCTTTCACCACATTTTTCATATGTGCTTTCATCCTAGCATTTGCCATACTGAAGTATGGTTACTTCTATAAATGTCTCTTCGTGTAGAATTTGAGCTCCACAAGCCATGAACTGTATTCACTCAGGAAACTTATTCAGTGTCCACGTGCCACACATTCTTTTGAGGCTGTGCCTTCTTTCTTAAGATGAAATAGAGTTCGCATATATTAGGTTAGTTTCAGGTATACACTGTAGTGATTTTATTATGTGTAGGCCTTATGAAATGATCATGATGGTAAGTCTAGTAACTCTGTGTTCTTGAACAGTTATTACAGTATCATTGACCATATTCCTTAGTGGGATGTTACATTCCTGTGGCTTATTTATTTTATAATGGGAGGTTTGTACCTTTTAATCCCCTTCCTCTGTCTCACGTCCCCACCTTGCCTCTGGCAGCCATCCATTCATTCTCTGTGTCTGTGGGTCTCTTTTCACTTTTTGTTTTTTTTTTAAGATTCCACATATAAGTGAGATCATACAGTATTTTTCTTTTTCTAACTTATTTCACTTAACAATACCCTCTAGATCCATCCAAGTTGTTGCACATGGCAGGATTTTGTTTACTTTTATGCCTGAGTAACATTCCATTGTATATACACCTTTTCTTTATCCATTCATCTGTTGGTGGACACTTAGGCTGCTTTCATGGACTATTGTAAACCATGCTGTAGTGAACAGAGGGATGCGTATATCCTTTTGAATGAGTGTTTTTGTTTTCTTTGGGTAAATGGCCAGAAGTGAAATTGCTGGATATGGCAGTTCTGTTTCATTTCTTGAGGAACCTCCATACTGTTTTCCAAAGTGCTTTTGCCAGTTTACAATCCCACCAACAGGAGGCTGTGCCTTATTTCTTAATTTGTTATTTCTTCCCAAATGTCAAACAGTGTCAGCACTGGTAGGTGTGCAGTAAATGTGGAATGAATATACGAATAACTCATATGCACACAAAAATCAGGATGATGAGGGAAAGGCAGGAATGTAAAGGAATTGAGCAGAATGTGATCAAATTAATTCTGTCTTGGACAACAGAACAAAGTCTGCCTGGTGACCTTTAGCTAGGTGAAAGGTGAGCAGCCGGACTTTTCAAATTGACAAGATAAAGCTACATGACATAAACAGAAAAAGTTTAAAGCATAGGCTTTGAAGGAGTATGATTAAGACTCAGCATTAGTCAAGAGGCTGTGTCTCTAACAGCAACCATGTGCCTGTATAGACAGGCAAACAGACAAGAATTGACAGAGTAATCATAAGATATGCCTCTAATGCCTTTTTTTTCAGGGTTTCTGACAAATCTTGAATCCTGAAACACGTATCTTGGACTATTTGAAGAATACTTAAAAGGAAAAGATGCCTCTTAATGCCTGTTTTTCAGAGGTTTCGAAAATGCAATTCAGTCATTGACCATATTCCTTAGTGGGATGTTACATTCCTGTGGCTTATTTATTTTATAATGGGAGGTTTGTACCTTTTAATCCCCTTCCTCTGTCTCACGTCCCCACCTTGCCTCTGGCAGCCATCCATTCATTCTCTGTGTCTGTGGGTCTCTTTTCACTTTTTGTTTTTTTTTTAAGATTCCACATATAAGTGAGATCATACAGTATTTTTCTTTTTCTAACTTATTTCACTTAACAATACCCTCTAGATCCATCCAAGTTGTTGCACATGGCAGGATTTTGTTTACTTTTATGCCTGAGTAACATTCCATTGTATATACACCTTTTCTTTATCCATTCATCTGTTGGTGGACACTTAGGCTGCTTTCATGGACTATTGTAAACCATGCTGTAGTGAACAGAGGGATGCGTATATCCTTTTGAATGAGTGTTTTTGTTTTCTTTGGGTAAATGGCCAGAAGTGAAATTGCTGGATATGGCAGTTCTGTTTCATTTCTTGAGGAACCTCCATACTGTTTTCCAAAGTGCTTTTGCCAGTTTACAATCCCACCAACAGGAGGCTGTGCCTTATTTCTTAATTTGTTATTTCTTCCCAAATGTCAAACAGTGTCAGCACTGGTAGGTGTGCAGTAAATGTGGAATGAATATACGAATAACTCATATGCACACAAAAATCAGGATGATGAGGGAAAGGCAGGAATGTAAAGGAATTGAGCAGAATGTGATCAAATTAATTCTGTCTTGGACAACAGAACAAAGTCTGCCTGGTGACCTTTAGCTAGGTGAAAGGTGAGCAGCCGGACTTTTCAAATTGACAAGATAAAGCTACATGACATAAACAGAAAAAGTTTAAAGCATAGGCTTTGAAGGAGTATGATTAAGACTCAGCATTAGTCAAGAGGCTGTGTCTCTAACAGCAACCATGTGCCTGTATAGACAGGCAAACAGACAAGAATTGACAGAGTAATCATAAGATATGCCTCTAATGCCTTTTTTTTCAGGGTTTCTGACAAATCTTGAATCCTGAAACACGTATCTTGGACTATTTGAAGAATACTTGGAGAAAGGCAATTCAAATGAGTGTAGTAAACACTCAGTAACAGTCAGTTGTTACCACCAATCAAGCGGGCTGTGTTGTCAAGAGCCTCAGATTTGAAGAGACCAGTCATGGGGTCAGCCAAGTCTAAATTAGAAAGCAGGGTCCACTCTTTTATTCCATGTGTACTGCCGTTAGCAGCCTAAAGTCTTCCTGTTAGTCCTGGGTGAGGTCGCCCATCACTGGCAGGAGGATGGTGCTGAGAGGCAGACAGGAGTACAGCCAGGGTGGAAAAGATCTCTGTTTATACTCCAACATAAATGAGCTCTGTGCCTCCCTCTTGTCTTTAGCCTCTTTCCTTTCACTTAACAGTGGATAATTAAAGTTGATGCTGCAAGTTAGCTGCACTGAAATTTAGGATTAGGGTTAAGATAGGGGATTCATTAATTTTAAAAGACTGATTAAAGAAGCACTGTTCTTTGACCTTAGTCAGATGTTTTAAGAGCCTAGGGGGTTTAAAAGGAGATAGGAACACTCTAAGTAGTTAAGATAAAAGGAAATTTTTTTTTTTTTTAAAAGTTGTGTATCATAGTAAATATCACTAAGAATATTTTATTTTAAAATATTTTTTCAACTTTTTTTTATGTATTTGCTTAAGTCAGTATCTGTAAAATATTATTTAAACAGAGCACAAGCAATGAAACATGTCATCAACGTAAAGACATTTTACAACCTTTTTTGTTGTTATTGTTCAGTTGCTAGGTCATGTCCAGCTCTTTGTGACACCATGGATTGCAGCACAGCAGGCTCCTCTGTCCTCTTTGTCTCCCTCAGAGATCAGTTTGCTCAGATTCATGTCCACTGACTGAGTCAGTGATACTATCTAACCATCTCATCCTCTGCTGCCTCCTCCTCCTTTTGTTTTTTTCCAAAATTTTTTGAAGGAAGTATGATTAGACTCAGCATTAGTCAAGAGGCTGTGTCTCTAACAGCAACCATGTGCCTGTATAGACAGGCAAACAGACAAGAATTGACAGAGTAATCATAAGATATGCCTCTAATGCCTTTTTTTTCAGGGTTTCTGACAAATCTTGAATCCTGAAACACGTATCTTGGACTATTTGAAGAATACTTGGAGAAAGGCAATTCAAATGAGTGTAGTAAACACTCAGTAACAGTCAGTTGTTACCACCAATCAAGCGGGCTGTGTTGTCAAGAGCCTCAGATTTGAAGAGACCAGTCATGGGGTCAGCCAAGTCTAAATTAGAAAGCAGGGTCCACTCTTTTATTCCATGTGTACTGCCGTTAGCAGCCTAAAGTCTTCCTGTTAGTCCTGGGTGAGGTCGCCCATCACTGGCAGGAGGATGGTGCTGAGAGGCAGACAGGAGTACAGCCAGGGTGGAAAAGATCTCTGTTTATACTCCAACATAAATGAGCTCTGTGCCTCCCTCTTGTCTTTAGCCTCTTTCCTTTCACTTAACAGTGGATAATTAAAGTTGATGCTGCAAGTTAGCTGCACTGAAATTTAGGATTAGGGTTAAGATAGGGGATTCATTAATTTTAAAAGACTGATTAAAGAAGCACTGTTCTTTGACCTTAGTCAGATGTTTTAAGAGCCTAGGGGGTTTAAAAGGAGATAGGAACACTCTAAGTAGTTAAGATAAAAGGAAATTTTTTTTTTTTTTAAAAGTTGTGTATCATAGTAAATATCACTAAGAATATTTTATTTTAAAATATTTTTTCAACTTTTACTGATGGATTTGCTTAAGTCAGTATCTGTAAAATATTATTTAAACAGAGCACAAGCAATGAAACATGTCATCAACGTAAAGACATTTTACAACCTTTTTTGTTGTTATTGTTCAGTTGCTAGGTCATGTCCAGCTCTTTGTGACACCATGGATTGCAGCACAGCAGGCTCCTCTGTCCTCTTTGTCTCCCTCAGAGATCAGTTTGCTCAGATTCATGTCCACTGACTGAGTCAGTGATACTATCTAACCATCTCATCCTCTGCTGCCTCCTCCTCCTTTTGCCTTCATCTCTCCCAGCATCAGGGTCTTTTCCAATGAGTCAGCTTTTCACATCAGGTGGCCAAAGTATTGGACTTTCAGTTTCAGCATCAGATTTCCTTTAGGATTGACTGGTTTGATCTCTTTGCTGTCCAACAGACTTCCCTAGTCTTCTCCAGCACCACTATTCAAAAACATCAGGTCTTTGGTGCTCAGCCTTCTTTATGGTCCAACTCTCACATCCATACATGACTACTGGCAAAACCATAGCTTTGGCTATATAGGCCTTTGTTGACAAAATGATGTTTCTGCTTATTTAACACTCTGTCTAGGTTTGTCCTAGCTTTTCTTCCAAGGAACAAGCATCTTTTAATTTCATGGCTGCAGTCACCATCCACAGTGATTTTGAAAATAAAGTCTGTCACTGCTTCTACTTTTTCCCCATCTATTTGCCATGAAGTGATGAAACTGGATGCCATGAATCTTAGTTTTTTTTAATGTTGAGTTTCAAGCTAGCATTTTCAGAAAACTGTCCTCTTTTACCCTCGTCCAGAGCCTCTTTCATTCCTCTTCAATTTCTGCCATTAGGGTGGTGTCATCTGCATATTTGAAGTTGTTGATATTTCTCCCATAAATCTTGATTCCAGCTTGTAAATCATTCAGGCTTACATTTCACAAGATGTACTCTACATGAAGTTAAATAAGACAGGTGACAATCTACATTCTTGACGTACTCCTTTCCCAATTTGGAACCGGTCTGTTGTTTCATGTCTAGTCTAACTGTTGCTTCTCGACCTTCATACAGTTTTCTCAGGAGGCAGGTAAGGTGGTCTGGTATTGCCATCTCTTTAAGAATTTTCCACAGTTTGCTGTGATCCACACAGTCAAGGCTTTGGCATAGCCAATGAAGCAGAAGTAGATGTTTTTCTGGAACTCCCTTGCTTTCTCCATGATCCAGTGACTGTTGGCAATTTGGTCTCTAGTTCCTCTGCCTTTTCTAAATCCAGCTTGTACATCTTGAATTTCTCAGTTCATGTACTACTGAAGCCTAGCTAGGAGGATTTTGAGCATTACCTTGCTAGCATGCAAAGTAAGTGCAATTGTACAGTAGCTTGAACATTCATTGGCATTATCCTTCTTTGGGAGTGGAATAAAAACTGACCTTTTCCAGTCCTGTGGCCACTGGTGTTCTCCAGAGTTGCTGATATGTTGAGAACAGCACATTAACAGTACCATTGTTTAGGATTTTAAATAGCTCAGCTAGAATTCTGTCACCTCTACTAGCTTTGTTTGTAGTGATGCTTCCAAAGGCTCACTTGACTTGAGACTCCAGGATGTCTGGCTCTAGATGAGTGACCACTCCATCCTGGTCATTCCAGTCACTAAGACCTTTTTTGTATAGTTTTTTTGCGTATTCTTGCCACCTCTTCTTAGTCTCTTCTGGTAGGTCCTTACCATTTCTCTCCTTTATCATGCCCATTCTTGAGTGAAATGTTCTCTTGATAGCTCTAGTTTTCTGGAAGAGATCTGTAGTCTTCCCCAGTCTATTCTTTTCCTCTGTTACTTTTCATTGTTCATGTAAGAAGGCCTTTTTATCTCTACTTGCTATTCTTTGGAACTCTGCACTCATTTAGGTGTATCTTTCCCTTTATCTCTTGTCTTTTGCTTTTCTTCTTTCCTCAGCTATTTGTAAAGCCTACTCAGACAACCACTTTGCCTTCTTGCATTTTGTTTTCCTTTCAGATGGTTTTGGTCACTGCCTCCTGTACAATGTTAAATCTTCCTTACATTTAAAGATGTATAATAAGACAGGTGACAATCTACATTCTTGACGTACTCCTTTCCCAATTTGGAACCGGTCTGTTGTTTCATGTCTAGTCTAACTGTTGCTTCTCGACCTTCATACAGTTTTCTCAGGAGGCAGGTAAGGTGGTCTGGTATTGCCATCTCTTTAAGAATTTTCCACAGTTTGCTGTGATCCACACAGTCAAGGCTTTGGCATAGCCAATGAAGCAGAAGTAGATGTTTTTCTGGAACTCCCTTGCTTTCTCCATGATCCAGTGACTGTTGGCAATTTGGTCTCTAGTTCCTCTGCCTTTTCTAAATCCAGCTTGTACATCTTGAATTTCTCAGTTCATGTACTACTGAAGCCTAGCTAGGAGGATTTTGAGCATTACCTTGCTAGCATGCAAAGTAAGTGCAATTGTACAGTAGCTTGAACATTCATTGGCATTATCCTTCTTTGGGAGTGGAATAAAAACTGACCTTTTCCAGTCCTGTGGCCACTGGTGTTCTCCAGAGTTGCTGATATGTTGAGAACAGCACATTAACAGTACCATTGTTTAGGATTTTAAATAGCTCAGCTAGAATTCTGTCACCTCTACTAGCTTTGTTTGTAGTGATGCTTCCAAAGGCTCACTTGACTTGAGACTCCAGGATGTCTGGCTCTAGATGAGTGACCACTCCATCCTGGTCATTCCAGTCACTAAGACCTTTTTTGTATAGTTTTTTTGCGTATTCTTGCCACCTCTTCTTAGTCTCTTCTGGTAGGTCCTTACCATTTCTCTCCTTTATCATGCCCATTCTTGAGTGAAATGTTCTCTTGATAGCTCTAGTTTTCTGGAAGAGATCTGTAGTCTTCCCCAGTCTATTCTTTTCCTCTGTTACTTTTCATTGTTCATGTAAGAAGGCCTTTTTATCTCTACTTGCTATTCTTTGGAACTCTGCACTCATTTAGGTGTATCTTTCCCTTTATCTCTTGTCTTTTGCTTTTCTTCTTTCCTCAGCTATTTGTAAAGCCTACTCAGACAACCACTTTGCCTTCTTGCATTTTGTTTTCCTTTCAGATGGTTTTGGTCACTGCCTCCTGTACAATGTTAAAACCTCTGTCCATAGTTCTGTAGGCACTCTGTCTACCAGATACAGTTCCTTGAATCCAATCATCATTTGCAGTGTTTTATCAGAAGGGATGTGATTTAGGTCATGCCTGAATATTTTAGTGGTTTTCCCTACATTCTTCAACTGAAGCCTGAATTTTGCAATAAGGAGTTCATGGTATGAGTCACAGTCAGCTCCAGGTCTTGTTTTTGCAAACTGTGTAGCGCTTCTCCATCTTTGGCTGAGCCTAGTGTTGACCATCTGGTGATGTCCATGTGTAGAGTCATCTCTTGGGTTGTCAGTAGAAGGTGTTTGCTATGACCAGTGTATTCTCTTGACAGAACTGTTAGCCTTCTCCCTGCTCCATTTTGTACTCCAGGGCCAAACTTGCCTGTTATTTCCAGTATCTCTTGACTTACTTCTTTTGCATTCCAATCCCCAGTAATGAAAAGGACATCTTTTTTTTGGTGTCAGTTCTGGAAGATATTGTAGGTCTTCGTAGAACTGGTCAACTTTAGCTTCTTTGGCATCTGTGGTTGGGGCAAATATTTGGATTACTGCGATGTTGATGGTTTACCTTGGAAACAAATGAAGATCATTCTGTCATTTTTGAGACTGTACCCAAGTACTGCATTGTGAACTCTCTTGCTGACTATGAGGACTACTCCATTTCTTCTATGGGATTCTTGCACATGGTGGTAGGTATGATGGTCACCTGAATTAAATTCGCCCATTCCAGTCCATTTTAGTTCACTGTTTCCTAAGGTGTAGCTCTTCTACTACATCTTTAAAATATGGTATATGTTATTTCACATTTACAGAACATTTTAAAATTTCTACTATCTGATTACGGGTGCTCAGTAGCCACATATTGCCAATGACTGCTGTACTGTACACCAGTTTTAGGTAATTTTTAGTGACACCCTTGTCAAGATCACCACTGTCTAGGTTTTCTCTGGGCATCCCTGTTAACCAGTTGTTCCACTGTAATGCTCAGTAGCTCCCTCATTTTTTAAATTAATTTTTATTGGAGTATGGTTGCTTTACCATGATGTGTCAGTTTCTACTGTACAGCACAGTGGGTCAGTTATGCACATACATAAATTTGCTCTTTTGGGGATTTTCTTATTTATGTCACCACAGAGCACTGAGTAGAGTCTGCTGAGCTACACAGTGGGTTCTCGTTAGTTATCTACTTTATTCAAAGTGCCAGTCATGTATGTATGTAAGTCCCAGTTTCCCAGTTCATCCCATTGTCCTCCTTTCCTCCCTTCGTGTCCACAGCTTCATTCACTACATCTGTGCCTCTATTTCTGCTTTTCAAATAAGATCATGTGTCTCACTGTTTCAGATTCCACATGTATTTTTTAGTATACAATATTTGCTTTTCCTGTTTCTGACTTACTCTGTATGGTAGTCTCTAGGTACATCTACATCTCTACAAATGATCCAGTTTTGTTCCTTTTAGTGGCTGAATAATATTCCATTATATATTTGCACCACATCTTCTTTATCCCTTCCTTTGTTGGTGGACATTTACTTTAGGTTGCTTTTTTTTCCTTAAAGTAAATCTATCATTTGGATGGTAGGTTGTATGGTCAGCCAGCCTGCCTCCATGTTGTCGTGTCCAGTGGTCAGTCCAGTGCACTCATCATACCCTGCTTTGTGTCACCTTTGAACCACTGCCTCACTGGTCATTCCTCCTCAATCTTTTTGGTGACTTTGGAGCCTTACCTTCAGTTGGTGAAGTGTTTCAGGGCTCAGGGCCTCAGCGCTTTGGTCCTAGATTGTTTTCCCTATATATTCTTCCCCAAAGAGATAAAACATCTGTTTTTTAAAAGAAAAAAAACCTTATCAAGAAATTCCTTCCACTTGAGACCTATGTAGAACGTCTAAACTGGGAGATGATTAGTGGCCACACAGAACAAAGTTTTTAAGATTTAGTTGAATGCATTGATCCTAGAGGATCTCAGATGGATTTTATTAGCTTGGTGAGTGTCCTCTGCCCTCATCTGTCTGGGAACCCCCCCTGAAGCTGCATCTTTGGTATGAAAAGGTAGAAGTCCCACAGGGAGGAGAGTCAGTTGTTGGTTAGGGTGGTGGGAATGGCTGCCTTGCTCTGCTAGATTCTTCAGAGCAGCTCTTGAGGGGTGTGTGAATACCTTGTATGGCTCATTAGTCTATCACTCAAGGCTGCATGCCATTGGGTCTGAGAACCACAGACAATGTGGAGGAGCCTTTGCCCACCAGATCAGTAGGAGAACCAAGACAAGGCTTGGCATAGCTGTCCTAGAATTTCCTGTAAGAGATGGACCTGTTTCTATTGTAAGTGAAGTCCAAGAACACCAGCATTTTTCTATTCATTTCACATGTTCCTCTTTTTTGGAAGCACTCTATATCCTGAACTCACTGCCCAGTTATGTTGGAAGGAATTGAGATTTACATGTGGTAATATCAGGATTTCTTGGACCACGGGAAAGCACAAGTGTGGATACAGAGAGCCAGCCCGCATGCAAGAGGAGCTGCAACTTGCCTTACCTTTATTGTGTCCTAGGGATCTTCCTTCCAATTCCTCATTAAATGAGGGATCAAATCAATTATAAAGAGCAAATGTTTCTGAATGCTCAGGGAGAATATGATTAATGATTATTAACTACAGAGACACTCTTGCTGAATTGCTGCCTCCCAAGTGTACACTTTGAAATGGCAAGAGCCTCCCTGAAAGCAATAACCAACATTTCCTTAATGAAAAGCCCATGTTTCAGTAAAGGATTTGTTGGATTTCTACAGCAGCTGCTCTATTCAGCCCAAAACAATGAACCTGATATATCTGAGTGATTAAAACTTTTAATTAAACCATGTTCTCACTGGGTGTTTCCACTTCAAGCCTATCTCTCCTCTGCCTTCCAGCGGAACACTATCTCAGTAGTAGCAATTACATGGACTGCATTTCCTCGCTGACCGGAAGCAATGGCTGTAACCTGAATAGCTCTTTCAAAGGCTCTGACCTCCCTGAGCTCTTCAGCAAACTGGGCCTGGGCAAATACACAGACGTCTTCCAGCAACAAGAGGTCAGTCAGTGTTTATTTTCCTGGGCATCTTTGTTTTGGTTGCGTGCATGACAACTTCTAGAAGGAAATCATCCAGGGACGTATGACTGTGCTTTCACTGAGGATTTATTCAAGTCTCACAGCTTGTTTTTTCTAGGAAAACTGTCATTGCCTCATCTCTTGTTTATGAAGGGCAACTGGTAAACACAGGATGGCAGAAATATAGGAAATTGTGTTTGTACAAACACGTAGAGCCATCCTTCACTAGTTTTGGCTCAAAGATCAAACAAGCATCCTGTTTCACAAGATCTTTTGATTTGTAACTTCCTGAAGGTCCTGTATTTAAAAGGTCTTACTCCTTCATTACTTATACTTGTGAACACCAGCATTTTTCTATTCATTTCACATGTTCCTCTTTTTTGGAAGCACTCTATATCCTGAACTCACTGCCCAGTTATGTTGGAAGGAATTGAGATTTACATGTGGTAATATCAGGATTTCTTGGACCACGGGAAAGCACAAGTGTGGATACAGAGAGCCAGCCCGCATGCAAGAGGAGCTGCAACTTGCCTTACCTTTATTGTGTCCTAGGGATCTTCCTTCCAATTCCTCATTAAATGAGGGATCAAATCAATTATAAAGAGCAAATGTTTCTGAATGCTCAGGGAGAATATGATTAATGATTATTAACTACAGAGACACTCTTGCTGAATTGCTGCCTCCCAAGTGTACACTTTGAAATGGCAAGAGCCTCCCTGAAAGCAATAACCAACATTTCCTTAATGAAAAGCCCATGTTTCAGTAAAGGATTTGTTGGATTTCTACAGCAGCTGCTCTATTCAGCCCAAAACAATGAACCTGATATATCTGAGTGATTAAAACTTTTAATTAAACCATGTTCTCACTGGGTGTTTCCACTTCAAGCCTATCTCTCCTCTGCCTTCCAGCGGAACACTATCTCAGTAGTAGCAATTACATGGACTGCATTTCCTCGCTGACCGGAAGCAATGGCTGTAACCTGAATAGCTCTTTCAAAGGCTCTGACCTCCTGAGCTCTTCAGCAAACTGGGCCTGGGCAAATACACAGACGTCTTCCAGCAACAAGAGGTCAGTCAGTGTTTATTTTCCTGGGCATCTTTGTTTTGGTTGCGTGCATGACAACTTCTAGAAGGAAATCATCCAGGGACGTATGACTGTGCTTTCACTGAGGATTTATTCAAGTCTCACAGCTTGTTTTTTCTAGGAAAACTGTCATTGCCTCATCTCTTGTTTATGAAGGGCAACTGGTAAACACAGGATGGCAGAAATATAGGAAATTGTGTTTGTACAAACACGTAGAGCCATCCTTCACTAGTTTTGGCTCAAAGATCAAACAAGCATCCTGTTTCACAAGATCTTTTGATTTGTAACTTCCTGAAGGTCAACTATACTGTATTTAAAAAGGTCTTACTCCTTCATTATTGTCTTTATTTGTGGCACTTAAGAGTAAACAACAGTATCTGAATAAATAGCCATGGTTGCTTTTGACATCATCTTCATCATGTTACTGAAGTTTGTTCTCATAGAACATAATGCACTGTGTATACATGTTAACTTATTAATTTACTATTTGGGTTTTGTCTGAGCTGAGACAGAACTAAGATGTCTTCTGAAATCCCCCTACCATGGATTTTGGTCAAACTTATCAGCCATGGCCAGGATGCACTGGTGTAAGGACAAGACCTCCTAAGCATGGTTCTTTCGAATCATGTTGTCATATTATCAAGGCAACAGAAACTATTTAGAGAATAGTTTTCTAAACGTGTCTGTTTTCCAAATCCTGACATCGTCCAAATTTCATGCTAGTTGACTTTACTTCATGTTATAGAGCTTGTCAGTAATTATGGGGCATACATTGGTCAATAAAGACTCCAAGATTTTTATTAGGCATTTTATATCATAAATTTAACATAGTGCCCATAATTTAATTGCAAAACTCTGTTCTTTTAATACCCCCAAATATGTTGTCATGTGTATATTGGACTTTTAGGACAAAGGTTTTTGTTTTTCTTCTAAATCTAAACTAGTGTTCTTTTAACCAAAGATTTTTGAAGTTGAGTATCAAGTTCATCATCTATGCAGTAAAGAACTGAAATTACTTAGTCTTACTGGCTAGATGCAGGTGGCTAATTGAGAAGCTCAGAGCCAAGGAATTTTAACTTGTTCATGCACACAAGGTTTTAGAAGTAAGTGACTAGATGTTATTTGATGATATCCTGGGTTTGTTTTTAATCTATATTTCCTATTTGCAGATACACAGAAATAAATTTATTATGGTTATTTATCTAGTTACTTCAAAAAAGAAGAAAACATGATAATATAAAGTTAAATTGGCAAACTGCAACCTGCTGCTTAATTTTATAGATAAAGTTTTATTGGAACACAGGCTTTCCAGATCAGTTACCTTATGTCGTTCATGGTTGCTTTCGAGCTAAACCAGCAGAGTTGAGTACTTGCAACAGAGACAGTATTAGCCCAGTAAGCCTCAACTAGTTATTCTCTGGCCCTTTAAAAAGAGTTGGAGGAGGGCTTCCCTGGTGGTCCAGTGGGTAAGGACACTGCCTTGCAGCGCAAGGGGCACCGGTTCAATCCCTGGCCTGAGAAGATCCCAATGTGCAGCGGAGCGGCTGGACCCGTGTGTCCAATTACCGAGCCGGAGCTCTGGAGCACATGCGCCCAGAGCTGGTGCTCTGCTGTGAGAGAGGCCACTGCGATGGGAGGCCCACACAGGCCAAAAGAACAAAGATGGATGAAAAAATAAATGAAAAGACCAATAGAGATGGCCTGCCCGCCCCTCTCCCTCCCCAACACCCCCAAAAAAAAACGAGTTGGAGGATTCTTGCAATCATCTTCACTGGATAGAATTTCTAAAAAAAAGTATCTGCAGACCTTTTACAAATGGTAAATGAAAGGTATTTTCAAGATCTGGATGTAATGTTCAAAATCAAAACAGAAAATTTCCAATTTCTATATAGTTTGAATTAAAAAGTATATTTCACTGTTTTCAGGGGTGTGAAATTTGGCAGTGTCCTCTTCATGGACGATGTTTTCTCATATACAGATGGGACTTAATAAGAATCTCTCATAAGTAACCTTGTGAGATTTGATACATTGTAAGCAGGATGTAAACATACATTTAGCAGCTTTCACAGATGATGTCTGAATGCATTATTACTAATCATAGCTGCTGACTGTTTTACCCCTTTGGTGAGCACATTGCATTACCTCTAGGGTCATATTTAATGCCTCAGACAACCCTGCAAGGTCTAGTATCATCAACCCAGAGTAACCATGATTAGTACTGGGGGAGTCAGAACCTGAGCCCAGGTCTCTTTGGTCTCAGAGCCCATTGCCTTTCTGTCCCTCCACATGGTTTTCAAGGAAAAGTGGGATTCTTGGGCTGCTTCCTTCCATCCAGTGTTGCTGAGGCCAAAGTTCAATTATGCTGTCTCCTGGAGTACTTCCTGTATGCCATTCTCAGAGAGAGTCGACTGGACTGAGAAATGGAGTCACAGGTCTGAGTTAGACTGTGAATTCTGCTATCATTTTTATGTAGAACACAATGGAAGATACCCTGTATGGTCTTATTCAGTCTCTCTTCATGGAAACACACTTAACTGAATCAGAATCTAAAACTAAGAAATAGTTTCTCTCTTCTGGACAGGTATGCATTCTTCCTTTTATCAGGTACAAAAACTGGGCAGTTTCTTCTTCCAGTCTTGCTTTGGCTTCCGGGATGCTAAGACACAAGTTTGTTGCAGTTATTGACTTACGCTAAGTAGGCTGCTAGAATCATCAGTTTCATTTATCACTTTTATTACTTAAGGCCAGGTTGGTAACACCACCATTCTTTTTGAGGGGCTGTGAGAGGCCACTGCGATGGGAGGCCCACACAGGCCAAAAGAACAAAGATGGATGAAAAAATAAATGAAAAGACCAATAGAGATGGCCTGCCCGCCTCTCCCTCCCCAACACCCCAAAAAAAAAAGAGTTGGAGGATTCTTGCAATCATCTTCACTGGATAGAATTTCTAAAAAAAAGTATCTGCAGACCTTTTACAAATGGTAAATGAAAGGTATTTTCAAGATCTGGATGTAATGTTCAAAATCAAAACAGAAAATTTCCAATTTCTATATAGTTTGAATTAAAAAGTATATTTCACTGTTTTCAGGGGTGTGAAATTTGGCAGTGTCCTCTTCATGGACGATGTTTTCTCATATACAGATGGGACTTAATAAGAATCTCTCATAAGTAACCTTGTGAGATTTGATACATTGTAAGCAGGATGTAAACATACATTTAGCAGCTTTCACAGATGATGTCTGAATGCATTATTACTAATCATAGCTGCTGACTGTTTTACCCCTTTGGTGAGCACATTGCATTACCTCTAGGGTCATATTTAATGCCTCAGACAACCCTGCAAGGTCTAGTATCATCAACCCAGAGTAACCATGATTAGTACTGGGGGAGTCAGAACCTGAGCCCAGGTCTCTTTGGTCTCAGAGCCCATTGCCTTTCTGTCCCTCCACATGGTTTTCAAGGAAAAGTGGGATTCTTGGGCTGCTTCCTTCCATCCAGTGTTGCTGAGGCCAAAGTTCAATTATGCTGTCTCCTGGAGTACTTCCTGTATGCCATTCTCAGAGAGAGTCGACTGGACTGAGAAATGGAGTCACAGGTCTGAGTTAGACTGTGAATTCTGCTATCATTTTTATGTAGAACACAATGGAAGATACCCTGTATGGTCTTATTCAGTCTCTCTTCATGGAAACACACTTAACTGAATCAGAATCTAAAACTAAGAAATAGTTTCTCTCTTCTGGACAGGTATGCATTCTTCCTTTTATCAGGTACAAAAACTGGGCAGTTTCTTCTTCCAGTCTTGCTTTGGCTTCCGGGATGCTAAGACACAAGTTTGTTGCAGTAAGTCATTGACTTACGCTAAGTAGGCTGCTAGAATCATCAGTTTCATTTGATCACTTTTATTACTTAACTGTTGTCCCTTAGGTTGGTAACACCACCATTCTTTTTTGGAAGCAGGCAGAGCATAATTAATAAATAAGGGTAGCAATGAGCTGAATAGAAGAAGACAGTAAATACTTACTGTATTGATTACAGATGTGCTCGTTCATCCACAGATCGATCTGCAGACATTCCTCACTCTCACGGATCAGGATCTGAAGGAGCTGGGAATTACGACTTTTGGTGCCAGAAGGAAAATGCTGCTTGCCATCTCAGGTGAATATAAATGTTCTTCTTCATATCTTAGAACCTGAAGACTCTCTGCCAGTGGTCTCAGCCAGTGGGGCTGGTTCTGCCCGTCAGCCCCTTGCTTACTCCCTGGCAGCTTTATGGTTTCAGAGTGTTTTCCTGCTAACAGGGTAACAGATCCCGGGAATACTCCCACTTCTTCATCAAGGCATTGCCTGAAAACCTGTCATTCCTAAAAACAGATCTCCTCGGAAAGATCTAACCAAAGTAGCCCTTTGCAGAGCCTGGGGACAAAGGAGCTGTTTCTCTGTTTTGCAGTTGTATTACGCAATGATCATTGGGTTCGTGAGTAATGACTCTGGATTGTCTGTCATGCTTCAAATACATGTATCCTTGTATAGCAGCTGAGATCACTGCACCAGAGAAAATGTTCTTTGGTACAGCTGGAACTGGCAGTATTTCTTGTATGCCATTCTCAGAGAGAGTCGACTGGACTGAGAAATGGAGTCACAGGTCTGAGTTAGACTGTGAATTCTGCTATCATTTTTATGTAGAACACAATGGAAGATACCCTGTATGGTCTTATTCAGTCTCTCTTCATGGAAACACACTTAACTGAATCAGAATCTAAAACTAAGAAATAGTTTCTCTCTTCTGGACAGGTATGCATTCTTCCTTTTATCAGGTACAAAAACTGGGCAGTTTCTTCTTCCAGTCTTGCTTTGGCTTCCGGGATGCTAAGACACAAGTTTGTTGCAGTAAGTCATTGACTTACGCTAAGTAGGCTGCTAGAATCATCAGTTTCATTTGATCACTTTTATTACTTAACTGTTGTCCCTTAGGTTGGTAACACCACCATTCTTTTTTGGAAGCAGGCAGAGCATAATTAATAAATAAGGGTAGCAATGAGCTGAATAGAAGAAGACAGTAAATACTTACTGTATTGATTACAGATGTGCTCGTTCATCCACAGATCGATCTGCAGACATTCCTCACTCTCACGGATCAGGATCTGAAGGAGCTGGGAATTACGACTTTTGGTGCCAGAAGGAAAATGCTGCTTGCCATCTCAGGTGAATATAAATGTTCTTCTTCATATCTTAGAACCTGAAGACTCTCTGCCAGTGGTCTCAGCCAGTGGGGCTGGTTCTGCCCGTCAGCCCCTTGCTTACTCCCTGGCAGCTTTATGGTTTCAGAGTGTTTTCCTGCTAACAGGGTAACAGATCCCGGGAATACTCCCACTTCTTCATCAAGGCATTGCCTGAAAACCTGTCATTCCTAAAAACAGATCTCCTCGGAAAGATCTAACCAAAGTAGCCCTTTGCAGAGCCTGGGGACAAAGGAGCTGTTTCTCTGTTTTGCAGTTGTATTACGCAATGATCATTGGGTTCGTGAGTAATGACTCTGGATTGTCTGTCATGCTTCAAATACATGTATCCTTGTATAGCAGCTGAGATCACTGCACCAGAGAAAAATGTTCTTTGGTACAGCTGGAACTGGCAGTATTTCTTGTCTTAATGCTTTTTAAATTTTCCCAAAGTATTAATAGAATTTGTGAGTCACAGAATGAAGGAAAGTCTGAAGGTCTGCCTCCTAGACGGGTACCTGCATCTTTTGCATATTCTGTGTATGAGAAAATGCTCTCTACATGTTTACTAGGTACCTGCCATGTGAAAGGAATGGCAGGATGATGACCCGAGAGTCATAACAGTGTACCTCAAAAAGGTGTTTAGAGAAACACGATAAAGAAATTTGGGGGACAGAAAAGAATTATTGAAGATTTTCTGATTAAGTTCATGAATGCCAATTTTATATGTGCCAGTCTCCCCAAAAGACAGAGACACTTGCAAGGGAAGAAGACAGATGTGAGGTGTGATAAATAATGCTGCTTTTTCAAAACACTGGATTTGCAGGCTATGCCTTGGAGGCCAGCAGTGGCATCCAACTGGTGAAACTTCTTTATAAACATTCACTAATTGTCAAATGAAATTAAAAGCGTCGGTGCTTTTCCATTAGATTATAGCAGAAGGTCAAGCCCACCAACCTCCCCATAGGAAATCTTATATACAGACCTAATGTCCGAAGCAGATATAAGCTGAGTATTCTCTAAGTGGGGTAGAAATTCAGCTACTGAGCAGCCTGTTAGGCTTCTCCATGGATACAGCGTGACCATAACAGTCTGAGCAGTCTTCCTCCACCCCGTGCACCAAAGCAGCTGCATGGAGGAGCTCCACAGGGCAGCCACTCGTTCTTGTTCACTCCTGAGATTAGCTTGGTTATAGTGGAAAGAACGCCGTATTCACATAAGGAGATCTGAGATTGCCTCTCCAAGTCATGTGGCCTGGGGTGAGTCTCCACTCCTTTGGTTGAGGTGTCTTCATCATGAAGATATATTGGAGTTGATGATCCTGTCCATTTCTAAGGTCTGTCCTTCCATGTGTATCATCAGACATAGTGAAAATAACCTATAGTTTTAACAATATGTATCATCCACAGGGTACATCCCTTGTTTTTTTGGCAATAAGATAGTTTTCATCTTTTGTTTACACCAGAGAAAACTGTTCTTGGGTACAGCTGGAACGGGCAGTATTTCTTGTCTTAATGCTTTTTAAATTTTCCCAAAGTATTAATAGAATTTGTGAGTCACAGAATGAAGGAAAGTCTGAAGGTCTGCCTCCTAGACGGGTACCTGCATCTTTTGCATATTCTGTGTATGAGAAAATGCTCTCTACATGTTTACTAGGTACCTGCCATGTGAAAGGAATGGCAGGATGATGACCCGAGAGTCATAACAGTGTACCTCAAAAAGGTGTTTAGAGAAACACGATAAAGAAATTTGGGGGACAGAAAAGAATTATTGAAGATTTTCTGATTAAGTTCATGAATGCCAATTTTATATGTGCCAGTCTCCCCAAAAGACAGAGACACTTGCAAGGGAAGAAGACAGATGTGAGGTGTGATAAATAATGCTGTTTTTTCAAAACACTGGATTTGCAGGCTATGCCTTGGAGGCCAGCAGTGGCATCCAACTGGTGAAACTTCTTTATAAACATTCACTAATTGTCAAATGAAATTAAAAGCGTCGGTGCTTTTCCATTAGATTATAGCAGAAGGTCAAGCCCACCAACCTCCCCATAGGAAATCTTATATACAGACCTAATGTCCGAAGCAGATATAAGCTGAGTATTCTCTAAGTGGGGTAGAAATTCAGCTACTGAGCAGCCTGTTAGGCTTCTCCATGGATACAGCGTGACCATAACAGTCTGAGCAGTCTTCCTCCACCCCGTGCACCAAAGCAGCTGCATGGAGGAGCTCCACAGGGCAGCCACTCGTTCTTGTTCACTCCTGAGATTAGCTTGGTTATAGTGGAAAGAACGCCGTATTCACATAAGGAGATCTGAGATTGCCTCTCCAAGTCATGTGGCCTGGGGTGAGTCTCCACTCCTTTGGTTGAGGTGTCTTCATCATGAAGATATATTGGAGTTGATGATCCTGTCCATTTCTAAGGTCTGTCCTTCCATGTGTATCATCAGACATAGTGAAAATAACCTATAGTTTTAACAATATGTATCATCCACAGGGTACATCCCCTTGTTCTTTCTTTTTTACTATCTGTGGCAATAAGATAGTTTTCATCTTGTTTACTCAAAAGCTCAGCCTTCAGAGGGCTATTTCTGATACAAATTCACTTCATATATTTTTATATTCTTTTATTAATTTGAAAATGAAATTAATGTACGATTTGAAATGTTATTAACTGGGTCATCATGTCTATACTGTTAAAATATGCCTGTGGGACTGCACGTTTATACCACAGAAGTGTATGTCTCAGAACTCTATGTTCTTTCCACTAGAGATCTGTGGAATGTCTGTGACAGTAGAATGAAAATTAAGTCCTTTCTTTGTGTCGCAGCCCAGTTCCAACCTCTCTAAAGCTTCTAGCAACAGCGAGTATCTCTAAATGTTTTAGTAGATTCCAGGTGGATCATCAGTATTTTGGAATACATTGGTGATGATTCTAGGTCAGTTTTGTGGACTGGGGTGGGGGTGCTAAGGTGCAAAAGAGGAGGGTTTTTGAGTTCTCATTTAAAAAAATTTTCTCCAATCATCACTTTCAGTGTGGTTCTGTTGAAGGGTATATCCTGCTTTTACAGATTGCTTCTCTCGGTGGGGTTCACAGGCCCTCTTGCTTTTAAAGGGAATTAGAGACTTTGCATAAGATGCCTTATGAATGCTCTGTACAGCGGGAAGTGTTTGATTATTTTAAGGGTGATTTTGCCTTATTTTGTTGAGTGCATTTGTTTGAACCTGGTAAATCATTTTCTCTGCAAGGAGTAAGTTTTTGAGAAACCCTTCATCAAAAAGCTTCTTTTTCCAATTCAGTTCCTCTCATAACAAAGACATTCATTTAAAATCTCAGGACACTTCATTTCCAGGTAGATGCTGGATAGCAGGGCAGTCTTGACTTAACATTTGTCTTGTGGTTACATGGGTTGGTTAGACACAGAGTTTGCTCAAATTACTTTGAAAAAATTTGTAGATTTTTAGCTTATCAGGTTTTGGTTTGCTTTTAATCTTGGGCCAGAAGACATGTATTTTAACATTATAGGAGGAGATGAGATTTATCTCTACTAAAGATGGATCAGACATAGTGAAAATAACCTATAGTTTTAACAATATGAAAAGGGTTTTTTTTTATCTGTGGCAATAAGAGAGTTTTCATCTTGTTTACTCAAAAGCTCAGCCTTCAGAGGGCTATTTCTGATACAAATTCACTTCATATATTTTTATATTCTTTTATTAATTTGAAAATGAAATTAATGTACGATTTGAAATGTTATTAACTGGGTCATCATGTCTATACTGTTAAAATATGCCTGTGGGACTGCACGTTTATACCACAGAAGTGTATGTCTCAGAACTCTATGTTCTTTCCACTAGAGATCTGTGGAATGTCTGTGACAGTAGAATGAAAATTAAGTCCTTTCTTTGTGTCGCAGCCCAGTTCCAACCTCTCTAAAGCTTCTAGCAACAGCGAGTATCTCTAAATGTTTTAGTAGATTCCAGGTGGATCATCAGTATTTTGGAATACATTGGTGATGATTCTAGGTCAGTTTTGTGGACTGGGGTGGGGGTGCTAAGGTGCAAAAGAGGAGGGTTTTTGAGTTCTCATTTAAAAAAATTTTCTCCAATCATCACTTTCAGTGTGGTTCTGTTGAAGGGTATATCCTGCTTTTACAGATTGCTTCTCTCGGTGGGGTTCACAGGCCCTCTTGCTTTTAAAGGGAATTAGAGACTTTGCATAAGATGCCTTATGAATGCTCTGTACAGCGGGAAGTGTTTGATTATTTTAAGGGTGATTTTGCCTTATTTTGTTGAGTGCATTTGTTTGAACCTGGTAAATCATTTTCTCTGCAAGGAGTAAGTTTTTGAGAAACCCTTCATCAAAAAGCTTCTTTTTCCAATTCAGTTCCTCTCATAACAAAGACATTCATTTAAAATCTCAGGACACTTCATTTCCAGGTAGATGCTGGATAGCAGGGCAGTCTTGACTTAACATTTGTCTTGTGGTTACATGGGTTGGTTAGACACAGAGTTTGCTCAAATTACTTTGAAAAAATTTGTAGATTTTTAGCTTATCAGGTTTTGGTTTGCTTTTAATCTTGGGCCAGAAGACATGTATTTTAACATTATAGGAGGAGATGAGATTTATCTCTACTAAAGATGGATCAGAGAAAAAACATTTTTTCAAATCCATGATTTTTTGGGAAAAATTTATGTATTTCTCTCTGAGTATGGTAGTGACTGGTTAAACATACAGGGACTAAGTGACAGGAAGTTTAGCGTCCTGTTGACAGGCTTTCCGCCATAGCCTCAGGTAGATCTAACATTTCCCGACCTATTCTTTTAGTTTGTGACTCTGTTCAGATCCGCAACAAGATCCTGAGAGCTGCCAGGATTGTGTGAACCTTGGAATTGCAAAGAAAAAGGTTGGTATTTTCTCAAACTATCCCTTAGGCTTACTGAAAAAAACAAAAAAATCAGAAGAGGGAGTTTGCTTTTAAATTAAAAAAACAAAAACTAAAGTCTCTACTTCAGTAGGACTTTTGATCCTTGATAATCTCTCTTAAAGATTTATCTCTCTACTTCATACTTGGAATGCCTCTGTGTATGCACTCTTAGAAATTACATATTTAGGGGATGGCTGAATTTCTTCATGATCATTTGTTCAAGAATCTAGTTGACGTGCCTTTTCTGGATGACGTTTTCAATATCTATTACAATTTTTTGTCTTCAATGGCCCATATGAAGACAGCATTTGACGTGACTCCTTTCTTTTCCTTCTCTGTAAGTGTGGAAATGACTGTCCTGATTCATGGGTTATCACCCCATGAGAAAATTGAGGGGAAAAAGTCTCCTATCTGAAGGCTTTCCAAGGCTGTGTTTAAGGGGGTTCATTTATTCTTCACTCTCCTGTAAGTTTGCCTTTAAATATATTGAATTCTATCTTGACTGGTGAATTTTATATGTTGTTTTGAAAAGAATTAGTTTTAACCCTTTCCAATTTCCCAAAAAGCTTCTTTTTCCAATTCAGTTCCTCTCATAACAAAGACATTCATTTAAAATCTCAGGACACTTCATTTCCAGGTAGATGCTGGATAGCAGGGCAGTCTTGACTTAACATTTGTCTTGTGGTTACATGGGTTGGTTAGACACAGAGTTTGCTCAAATTACTTTGAAAAAATTTGTAGATTTTTAGCTTATCAGGTTTTGGTTTGCTTTTAATCTTGGGCCAGAAGACATGTATTTTAACATTATAGGAGGAGATGAGATTTATCTCTACTAAAGATGGATCAGAGAAAAAACATTTTTTCAAATCCATGATTTTTGGAAAATTCATGTATTTCTCTCTGAGTATGGTAGTGACTGGTTAAACATACAGGGACTAAGTGACAGGAAGTTTAGCGTCCTGTTGACAGGCTTTCCGCCATAGCCTCAGGTAGATCTAACATTTCCCGACCTATTCTTTTAGTTTGTGACTCTGTTCAGATCCGCAACAAGATCCTGAGAGCTGCCAGGATTGTGTGAACCTTGGAATTGCAAAGAAAAAGGTTGGTATTTTCTCAAACTATCCCTTAGGCTTACTGAAAAAAACAAAAAAATCAGAAGAGGGAGTTTGCTTTTAAATTAAAAAAACAAAAACTAAAGTCTCTACTTCAGTAGGACTTTTGATCCTTGATAATCTCTCTTAAAGATTTATCTCTCTACTTCATACTTGGAATGCCTCTGTGTATGCACTCTTAGAAATTACATATTTAGGGGATGGCTGAATTTCTTCATGATCATTTGTTCAAGAATCTAGTTGACGTGCCTTTTCTGGATGACGTTTTCAATATCTATTACAATTTTTTGTCTTCAATGGCCCATATGAAGACAGCATTTGACGTGACTCCTTTCTTTTCCTTCTCTGTAAGTGTGGAAATGACTGTCCTGATTCATGGGTTATCACCCCATGAGAAAATTGAGGGGAAAAAGTCTCCTATCTGAAGGCTTTCCAAGGCTGTGTTTAAGGGGGTTCATTTATTCTTCACTCTCCTGTAAGTTTGCCTTTAAATATATTGAATTCTATCTTGACTGGTGAATTTTATATGTTGTTTTTAGAATGAGACACATATAATAGGAGTGTGATTGCTATTGTGTTTCTGTAGGAACTTGAAACAGTAGCCATCTGTATGCATGCCTGCATGTGTCTCTTGCCTTATACTATCTTCCTTGCTTCTTCAGTTTCTAAGCTTTGTTTTTCTATTTAAAAAGTCAATTTGGTTTACATATTAATTATGAAGGAAAGCTGGTATCTGACATACCTGAAACTCCTCGCTTGTCACATTTGTACTCCTGACACCTCATTTGGTCTCTGCCCAGTGGATGGATCAGTGCAGCCCGTGCTTAGTCCTTTGCATCAGGCAGGGTTTCAGCTTAACAGCCATGTAGGCAAGTTAACTCATCTGTTTGTAAAACTTAGCTTTCTTTCCTGTTAATGGAGGATAGTAATATTATCTACCCCTCAAGGAGGAATTAAATAGGACATAATGAATGTAAAGTGCTTGTCATATAGTAACAGGCTGTAATAAATTACCATTGTTTCTTTTCTCCCCTAAGACTTAACTGTGAACAGAAATGATGTGTCTCTACTCTAGCATCACCCCATGGGACAGACAGTTACATTCTGGAAAGTAGTGGGATGAAATGTTAAGGGTACAGGTCCCTCTTCTAGAACTTGGGAGACAAGAGCACGTCTGGCCACATGGCCATCCCTGGCTACCTATGACCCCCTGTCACCTGCCTGAGTCTGTTTTTATCCTCAATGTTACTGTAGCAAAATATAGCTTCTGTGTAACCTCACATTTTAGAATGGGGTCGTGTGTGAATGGTTGAAAAAGTACTGTGTACTGTGCAAATTGTTGAAGTACTGAGTCACTGACTGCCCTCCTACAGCAAAGGACAACACGTTAAGCATGTGAATTATATAATCTGTCCTTTCTTTTCCTTCTCTGTAAGTGTGGAAATGACTGTCCTGATTCATGGGTTATCACCCCATGAGAAAATTGAGGGGAAAAAGTCTCCTATCTGAAGGCTTTCCAAGGCTGTGTTTAAGGGGGTTCATTTATTCTTCACTCTCCTGTAAGTTTGCCTTTAAATATATTGAATTCTATCTTGACTGGTGAATTTTATATGTTGTTTTTAGAATGAGACACATATAATAGGAGTGTGATTGCTATTGTGTTTCTGTAGGAACTTGAAACAGTAGCCATCTGTATGCATGCCTGCATGTGTCTCTTGCCTTATACTATCTTCCTTGCTTCTTCAGTTTCTAAGCTTTGTTTTTCTATTTAAAAAGTCAATTTGGTTTACATATTAATTATGAAGGAAAGCTGGTATCTGACATACCTGAAACTCCTCGCTTGTCACATTTGTACTCCTGACACCTCATTTGGTCTCTGCCCAGTGGATGGATCAGTGCAGCCCGTGCTTAGTCCTTTGCATCAGGCAGGGTTTCAGCTTAACAGCCATGTAGGCAAGTTAACTCATCTGTTTGTAAAACTTAGCTTTCTTTCCTGTTAATGGAGGATAGTAATATTATCTACCCCTCAAGGAGGAATTAAATAGGACATAATGAATGTAAAGTGCTTGTCATATAGTAACAGGCTGTAATAAATTACCATTGTTTCTTTTCTCCCCTAAGACTTAACTGTGAACAGAAATGATGTGTCTCTACTCTAGCATCACCCCATGGGACAGACAGTTACATTCTGGAAAGTAGTGGGATGAAATGTTAAGGGTACAGGTCCCTCTTCTAGAACTTGGGAGACAAGAGCACGTCTGGCCACATGGCCATCCCTGGCTACCTATGACCCCCTGTCACCTGCCTGAGTCTGTTTTTATCCTCAATGTTACTGTAGCAAAATATAGCTTCTGTGTAACCTCACATTTTAGAATGGGGTCGTGTGTGAATGGTTGAAAAAGTACTGTGTACTGTGCAGATTCTTAAAGTACTGAATCACTTGCTTCACTGCCCTCCTACAGCAAAGGACAACACGTTAAGCATGTGAATTATATAATCTGTCCACCTGAGTAAGTCTGAAGATACAGTTGACCCTTGAACCACACAAGAATTATTCCTCCTATCACTTAGTCACCCTTCGTATCTATGTTCCTTTGCATCTGCAGAGTCCACCAGCCCTGTAATACTGTAGTATTTACTACTGAAAAATATCCATATATAACTAGACCCACTCTGTTCAAATCTGTGCTATCCAAGGGTCAACTATATTTGCATTTGGTGACTCTCAAACATTGCATTGCAATAGAGTCTGACCATTCTATGTGTTCACTAGTAATGATTACATCAGTTGACTTGAAGATTTGTGAATGTGTGTATGAGGAGAGAATAGGGTATTGCATAGCCATAAACAAGGTAGGCTGCTTCAATTTTTCACCTGTCTGGTTAATACCTTTTAGTTAGGAGAAGGCATCTAAACAGTACTCTGGTTTCTTTGAAATCCAGGATCTTACTTTCAGTTTTCCCTGAAAATTTGAATTTAAGTTTTGGTTGTTTTCAATTGTATTAATTCCTGTAACTGTTGCTATTTTTACTAAGCTAATTTTCTTTTTTATTCAAAGAAACATCCCACTATAGGCTTATTCATATAACTCTTTCTGACTTGAGGAGCATAGGCATCGTGAGTTGGTGGAGCCACTGGCCAGTGGCTAACACGTCAGTGTGCTTCTCTGGTATTCCCATGGTTAGATACAGGAACTCTCTTCATGTCTGATTGCTGTGTTTGACATGGATGAATCTTCTAATGAGCATCACCCCATGGGACAGACAGTTACATTCTGGAAAGTAGTGGGATGAAATGTTAAGGGTACAGGTCCCTCTTCTAGAACTTGGGAGACAAGAGCACGTCTGGCCACATGGCCATCCCTGGCTACCTATGACCCCCTGTCACCTGCCTGAGTCTGTTTTTATCCTCAATGTTACTGTAGCAAAATATAGCTTCTGTGTAACCTCACATTTTAGAATGGGGTCGTGTGTGAATGGTTGAAAAAGTACTGTGTACTGTGCAGATTCTTAAAGTACTGAATCACTTGCTTCACTGCCCTCCTACAGCAAAGGACAACACGTTAAGCATGTGAATTATATAATCTGTCCACCTGAGTAAGTCTGAAGATACAGTTGACCCTTGAACCACACAAGAATTATTCCTCCTATCACTTAGTCACCCTTCGTATCTATGTTCCTTTGCATCTGCAGAGTCCACCAGCCCTGTAATACTGTAGTATTTACTACTGAAAAATATCCATATATAACTAGACCCACTCTGTTCAAATCTGTGCTATCCAAGGGTCAACTATATTTGCATTTGGTGACTCTCAAACATTGCATTGCAATAGAGTCTGACCATTCTATGTGTTCACTAGTAATGATTACATCAGTTGACTTGAAGATTTGTGAATGTGTGTATGAGGAGAGAATAGGGTATTGCATAGCCATAAACAAGGTAGGCTGCTTCAATTTTTCACCTGTCTGGTTAATACCTTTTAGTTAGGAGAAGGCATCTAAACAGTACTCTGGTTTCTTTGAAATCCAGGATCTTACTTTCAGTTTTCCCTGAAAATTTGAATTTAAGTTTTGGTTGTTTTCAATTGTATTAATTCCTGTAACTGTTGCTATTTTTACTAAGCTAATTTTCTTTTTTATTCAAAGAAACATCCCACTATAGGCTTATTCATATAACTCTTTCTGACTTGAGGAGCATAGGCATCGTGAGTTGGTGGAGCCACTGGCCAGTGGCTAACACGTCAGTGTGCTTCTCTGGTATTCCCATGGTTAGATACAGGGAACTCTCTTCATGTCTGACTTAAATAATTTAATGATTGCTGTGTTTGACATGGATGAATCTTCTAATGAGCATAATAAGGCTCTGGGTCACTGGCAATACATCTTCTCATATGCCTTTCACCAATTTTGATGCCCCCCACCCCTTGCCTCTGAAATGACATTTTGGGTAAGTCAAATTATTTTGTATCTTTGGACTCGAGAGGGTTCTGAGAATGACATATTCCCCAGAGAGTTTACGAACTGCAATAAAAACAATTTGCTGTCCTTCATCCTCTTAGCTATACACAATACCTTTCATATCAGATGTTTGAGCATTTCAGGAATGTTCTCCTGGTCAACCTAAAAGTATTCCTTTTGCTGCCTTCCTGACTTAACCCCTCAAACCTACCACATCACCATTTCTGAGCTATATGGCCGTGTCCTGAAGATTACAGAGGTCTCCCTGGGATTCTTAACAAATCTCTCTTTCTCTCTCTAGAACTAAATAAAAACCGAAGAAAGCTCTTTGAACCACCAAATACACGCACCTCTTTCCTGGAAGGCGGAGCAAGTGGGAGGCTACCCCGTCAGTATCACTCAGACATTGCTAGTGTCAGTGGTCGCTGGTAGCGGTACCTTCCGGGCACATGCCTGCCAACTCTGTCAAGTTGGACACAGGAGATCCGTGAACGGCCTTCACTGCACACCGTCCTCAGCGCTCTGGGTGTCTGGTATCAGGACCAAAGCATCTTATTCGCACCTGAACTCTGTGCCAAGAAGGAAGAAAAGAGAGAAGATGTTCTTCTGCCACCTGAACATTTGGCAGAATTTCTTCAATTTTTCACCTGTCTGGTTAATACCTTTTAGAAAAGGCATCTAAACAGTACTCTGGTTTCTTTGAAATCCAGGATCTTACTTTCAGTTTTCCCTGAAAATTTGAATTTAAGTTTTGGTTGTTTTCAATTGTATTAATTCCTGTAACTGTTGCTATTTTTACTAAGCTAATTTTCTTTTTTATTCAAAGAAACATCCCACTATAGGCTTATTCATATAACTCTTTCTGACTTGAGGAGCATAGGCATCGTGAGTTGGTGGAGCCACTGGCCAGTGGCTAACACGTCAGTGTGCTTCTCTGGTATTCCCATGGTTAGATACAGGGAACTCTCTTCATGTCTGACTTAAATAATTTAATGATTGCTGTGTTTGACATGGATGAATCTTCTAATGAGCATAATAAGGCTCTGGGTCACTGGCAATACATCTTCTCATATGCCTTTCACCAATTTTGATGCCCCCCACCCCTTGCCTCTGAAATGACATTTTGGGTAAGTCAAATTATTTTGTATCTTTGGACTCGAGAGGGTTCTGAGAATGACATATTCCCCAGAGAGTTTACGAACTGCAATAAAAACAATTTGCTGTCCTTCATCCTCTTAGCTATACACAATACCTTTCATATCAGATGTTTGAGCATTTCAGGAATGTTCTCCTGGTCAACCTAAAAGTATTCCTTTTGCTGCCTTCCTGACTTAACCCCTCAAACCTACCACATCACCATTTCTGAGCTATATGGCCGTGTCCTGAAGATTACAGAGGTCTCCCTGGGATTCTTAACAAATCTCTCTTTCTCTCTCTAGAACTAAATAAAAACCGAAGAAAGCTCTTTGAACCACCAAATACACGCACCTCTTTCCTGGAAGGCGGAGCAAGTGGGAGGCTACCCCGTCAGTATCACTCAGACATTGCTAGTGTCAGTGGTCGCTGGTAGCGGTACCTTCCGGGCACATGCCTGCCAACTCTGTCAAGTTGGACACAGGAGATCCGTGAACGGCCTTCACTGCACACCGTCCTCAGCGCTCTGGGTGTCTGGTATCAGGACCAAAGCATCTTATTCGCACCTGAACTCTGTGCCAAGAAGGAAGAAAAGAGAGAAGATGTTCTTCTGTCATCATACTGAATGCACATGTGGATTACTTTTTTCTCACAGCAGTTGGGCAGAATTTGCAATATGAGGGTAGGGCTTTATTTCCTCTTTTTATTTACCTATATGACATATGCACTGATTTTTTACTTAACATGAAGGATGAGATGACATCTGGGATGCCAGAAACATAGAAGTTATTTTGTTTGCTTTTTTTGGTATTTGGGGATTTTTTAAGAAAAAGAAAATAATCTAAGTGGAATTTTCTGGTACGGCTTTAAAATAATTATTGAGGTCTTTCAGCACTTTACACTTTCTAATTTCTTGTCCTGTGGAAATTATCTCTATTTCTCTCATTTTCATGTCACCTGATGTATTTGGTACAAATCAGAGTTAGTCACAACTTTTTGACTGTGTTAAATTTTTATTTGAAATAGTACTGGATTATTAGTTGTCATGCAGAATATTCTGTGACTTTGGGAAACGTAAGTGACTCCACTTGGTTATGGACCAGTTCTGTTCATTTATGTCAGCATCCTAGAAATACTTCATAATGAACCAAGTTCACTGGAACAGGTGTGAGCAAAGAAAGACCAAATGGACTTTGCAATATTAACCCTTTGCAGTCATTATATTTAGCTGCTGCCTTTATTGCTAAAGTGATTTTAATGGTTGTCTGAAGCAAAGGGCTATTTTTAGTATACTGCCACTAAAGGACACTTATTTATATCAAACTTTTATTTTTTAGATGTTATAAGCATACAGTACATAAAACTGATTAAATTGATATCTACTAGAGATTTATGGTAGCGAATGGACGGCATTCAATAACTGGAGCCCTAGATCTGTCACTTTATTTAAAAAAGACAAATAATCATCCGACAAGACAGCACTGTTGCCATGAGGAGGAGAAACACATTACTGTCCTTATGTACACATTAGCTGTGCTCCATATGGTCACAGGACTTCCCTAAAACCCTATCAGTCTGCTTGAAGTAGACTTGGGTTTGTTGAGAATGGAAAGGCTTTATTTAAGTCTCTAGGGTGACAGAGTTCTGAAGGAGGAAAAAATCAGAGACTATTTTGTAAGTGGCTAAACTCAATGTTACAATCTCGATACTGTGAAAGTCCAAGAAATCAGGCAACATTGTTTTCTAGGTCTTTTCAGACATTTATTATGGATTTATGAAGGGTTTTCAAACCATGAAGACAATCACTAAGTGCCTCTTTTTCTTCAAAGCAATGTTATTTCCAAGTGTATTAATTTGTTGGAAAACTTTCCCATAGGAAATGTGGTGACTTACCTGTACTGTATGACTTATTTATGTTCATTATTCAAGACTTTCTGCATGGACATAAACCACTGTCAAGTGCTCTCCACAGAAGGCATTAGATTCATACATAACAATTGGGGACTTTCATGCAAATGTGGGATCAGAAATACTTGACTAAATCTTATCACTAAAATAAAGTAAGAACAAGAATCAGAGAAATTTTGCACATGGAAAAATTTTCATTTAAAAAGTATTTGTTACCCTGAAGGCATAGATAATGGGCCTGTCATAAAATTATCAATTAAAATAGCACCTGGGGACACCCATTCCTAAAATGAACTGTGTCTACTAATGGACACAGAACTAAATTGTTCCTTCACAAGCAGAATGGAATCAATCTTCACACAGAGTTCCCTGCCTTACACGGCTACATGAACACATCATGTACGCATTCAGCACAGAGTAAGAATTCCAGATATGTTTCTTGTGCAAAAACTCAGTGCTCTAAATTTTATCATTTCTTTAATAAGACTCCTCCACTTCCCAAAATAGTCATTGGGAGTCTTTCCTCAGCTCTCTAACATGCATTTGCAACAGGAAGAAGATAGAATGAGTTTGTAGTATTGAGTTGATACAGGTTTTATGAACAGTGCTTTGATATTATGCCAAAGGGAAAACTGTCCCAATTAAAGTTAGATTAAATAGAGTGGCTAAAAAACAAAAACACTGGAAATCACTTTTCTCACTTTCTCGATGCAATGAAGGGAATATGACACTACAGTATACGGTGTTGTCAGTGTTATATGATGCACAAAATATTTGGATTATTTGAATAAATGTTTTTAGTCAATCTGTGCCTTAATAGTGACTGGTTATCTGTAAATATAGAACAGATACAGATTGTATTTTTGTGTGGGTTTTTGTCCTTTTAGTGATTTTTTAAAAATGAGAGATGGAATTAGACATTGAAAATGGGAATTTTTTCTAATCGGTTGTTATATGAAAAATAAATTTATATAACCCCTTTGTATTGCCCTTGCTACATGAAATGTGTCTTTGTTTTCTAACTTTTTTTTTCTGTTTTCAGCAGAATGGAAAGACACTGCTGCAGTAGACTTAAATATACACTCTCTGTCCTGTTTGTTGTTTTGCATTGAGAGTCCTCATTTTGAACCAAAAGCTAAGGCACTTTATTTTAGCCAGAGAATCCAGGGCCAGTGATCAGTCATTGCTTCTGTGGTCACCCATAGGTACGTACAAAGAGTAAGATGATGAAATAGGTTTTATTCTTGTTCATTCTTCTTGTTTTAAAATAGAGGCTCAAGTGTATGTCCACTTTGACAACCCTCATCCATCAGCAAAGGAGCTCCTTACTAAAGTCATGCTGTGTTTCTTGCCCCAGGTTCCTGTTTCAGAGACTGACTTGAATTAAAATAGCACCTGGGGACACCCATTCCTAAAATGAACTGTGTCTACTAATGGACACAGAACTAAATTGTTCCTTCACAAGCAGAATGGAATCAATCTTCACACAGAGTTCCCTGCCTTACACGGCTACATGAACACATCATGTACGCATTCAGCACAGAGTAAGAATTCCAGATATGTTTCTTGTGCAAAAACTCAGTGCTCTAAATTTTATCATTTCTTTAATAAGACTCCTCCACTTCCCAAAATAGTCATTGGGAGTCTTTCCTCAGCTCTCTAACATGCATTTGCAACAGGAAGAAGATAGAATGAGTTTGTAGTATTGAGTTGATACAGGTTTTATGAACAGTGCTTTGATATTATGCCAAAGGGAAAACTGTCCCAATTAAAGTTAGATTAAATAGAGTGGCTAAAAAACAAAAACACTGGAAATCACTTTTCTCACTTTCTCGATGCAATGAAGGGAATATGACACTACAGTATACGGTGTTGTCAGTGTTATATGATGCACAAAATATTTGGATTATTTGAATAAATGTTTTTAGTCAATCTGTGCCTTAATAGTGACTGGTTATCTGTAAATATAGAACAGATACAGATTGTATTTTTGTGTGGGTTTTGTCCTTTTAGTGATTTTTTAAAAATGAGAGATGGAATTAGACATTGAAAATGGGAATTTTTTCTAATCGGTTGTTATATGAAAAATAAATTTATATAACCCCTTTGTATTGCCCTTGCTACATGAAATGTGTCTTTGTTTTCTAACTTTTTTTTTCTGTTTTCAGCAGAATGGAAAGACACTGCTGCAGTAGACTTAAATATACACTCTCTGTCCTGTTTGTTGTTTTGCATTGAGAGTCCTCATTTTGAACCAAAAGCTAAGGCACTTTATTTTAGCCAGAGAATCCAGGGCCAGTGATCAGTCATTGCTTCTGTGGTCACCCATAGGTACGTACAAAGAGTAAGATGATGAAATAGGTTTTATTCTTGTTCATTCTTCTTGTTTTAAAATAGAGGCTCAAGTGTATGTCCACTTTGACAACCCTCATCCATCAGCAAAGGAGCTCCTTACTAAAGTCATGCTGTGTTTCTTGCCCCAGGTTCCTGTTTCAGAGACTGACTGTGCCAGCATACTGACTGGTTACTGTGCCTCGCTCTGAGGTTGTGTCTGAACTTGCTCTCAAACGGAGCTGACACTGTACTATCAATTCTGAGATTTGTCTAAATTTCAAACCCTAGCTCTTCACCCATTATGCTCCCAGAATTGTCTCCATTTGAATTACTTGTGCCAGTGGTTCACAAAAATTGTTTCCAGCACAACTGATTTTCTTTTGGTAACTGAAATATGACTTGTGAATCCTATATTAAAATATTCATTCAGTCATTCATTCATTATTCAAAAGCTTAAATGAGGGCTAACAACCAGGCCTATTCTGTGAACACCAGGAAATGAAACATAAACCATTATCCTCACTAAACTTATATTCAAAATGCAGAAAGAAGAAACTGATGAAGAGGGACTGAAGGATGAAACACCTTCAACATAAGCCTCCATGCATTTACAGCATTCCAAGGGAACGTGAGTGCTGTCTAGAAATCCTGGTTTTTGACAAAATTGTTGGAAATACCCATCTCATAGAAGCAGGCCTGTGCTTTCAATGCACAATATTCTTTACAGCCTCCTTTCCCTCTTTGTCTAGGTTTCATAGGTTTAATCTCATTCTTGTAAAGAGTGTGTGATCAAAAGTTACAGCACAGCTTTGTAGCATGATCCATCACTTCTTCGATGTGATTCCAAGTGACTCTGCAGTATTTAGAAATCAGATTTACCTTGAAAGAACATGAGGATGTTCCAAGTTGCTACCCAAGGACGTACCAAGAATGCAGTCATAGGGAATGATAGCATAGTCTGACCTAGGAACTCAGTAGGGTGCAGGTCTGCCTGATTCAGGCCCTCAAAGGAGGTGTTCCAGGACATGTGGAACACATCATTGCAAGTCCTCAAATGGAAAGACACTGCTGCAGTAGACTTAAATATACACTCTCTGTCCTGTTTGTTGTTTTGCATTGAGAGTCCTCATTTTGAACCAAAAGCTAAGGCACTTTATTTTAGCCAGAGAATCCAGGGCCAGTGATCAGTCATTGCTTCTGTGGTCACCCATAGGTACGTACAAAGAGTAAGATGATGAAATAGGTTTTATTCTTGTTCATTCTTCTTGTTTTAAAATAGAGGCTCAAGTGTATGTCCACTTTGACAACCCTCATCCATCAGCAAAGGAGCTCCTTACTAAAGTCATGCTGTGTTTCTTGCCCCAGGTTCCTGTTTCAGAGACTGACTGTGCCAGCATACTGACTGGTTACTGTGCCTCGCTCTGAGGTTGTGTCTGAACTTGCTCTCAAACGGAGCTGACACTGTACTATCAATTCTGAGATTTGTCTAAATTTCAAACCCTAGCTCTTCACCCATTATGCTCCCAGAATTGTCTCCATTTGAATTACTTGTGCCAGTGGTTCACAAAAATTGTTTCCAGCACAACTGATTTTCTTTTGGTAACTGAAATATGACTTGTGAATCCTATATTAAAATATTCATTCAGTCATTCATTCATTATTCAAAAGCTTAAATGAGGGCTAACAACCAGGCCTATTCTGTGAACACCAGGAAATGAAACATAAACCATTATCCTCACTAAACTTATATTCAAAATGCAGAAAGAAGAAACTGATGAAGAGGGACTGAAGGATGAAACACCTTCAACATAAGCCTCCATGCATTTACAGCATTCCAAGGGAACGTGAGTGCTGTCTAGAAATCCTGGTTTTTGACAAAATTGTTGGAAATACCCATCTCATAGAAGCAGGCCTGTGCTTTCAATGCACAATATTCTTTACAGCCTCCTTTCCCTCTTTGTCTAGGTTTCATAGGTTTAATCTCATTCTTGTAAAGAGTGTGTGATCAAAAGTTACAGCACAGCTTTGTAGCATGATCCATCACTTCTTCGATGTGATTCCAAGTGACTCTGCAGTATTTAGAAATCAGATTTACCTTGAAAGAACATGAGGATGTTCCAAGTTGCTACCCAAGGACGTACCAAGAATGCAGTCATAGGGAATGATAGCATAGTCTGACCTAGGAACTCAGTAGGGTGCAGGTCTGCCTGATTCAGGCCCTCAAAGGAGGTGTTCCAGGACATGTGGAACACATCTTATTGCACCCATTGGGCAGAGAACCAAGCAGCAGTCTATCCAGCTATTCTCAGCTAATGGTACATGCCTCATTCCCACCTTAAGAGCTCAGGATCCTTAGCAGCTCCCCACCAGCCCAAAGACTTTACCAGTAAACATGTCCAGAAATCCAACTGAACTGACTGGTGAAAACTTTTCTCTGCCGAGGTAAACCAGTGAAATGTGGAAAAAGAGATCACTTATTCAAGTATACCAGTGTAAGAAATCAAGGATCATAAAATATTGCTTAAATATAACACCATGCAAGGAAATTAATAAGGGACTAATAAATGATCTAAAGAAATGGGCTGTTAAATGCCAGGCCAAGAATTTCGTATAATCCTCTTAAAGAAGTTAGTGAACTGCAAGAACACACAGATAGGCAACTCAGTGAAATTAGGGAAGTAATGCAATGATGGGCATGATAAAGGATAGAAATGATAAGGACCTAATAGAAGCAGAAGAGACTAAAAAGAGGTGGCAAGAATACATAGAAGAACTGTACAAAAATGTCCCAGATAACCATAATGGTGTTCTTACTCACTTAGAGCTAGACAGCCTGGAGTGTGAAGTCAAGTGGGCCTTGGGAAGCATTACTATGAATAAATATAGTGGAATGCTACCAAATATAGTTTACAGATTCAGAGTGATTCCTATCAAGTTACCAGTGGCATTCTTCGCACAGTTCATATGGAAACACAGAGGACCCCGTATAGCCAAAGCAATCTTGAGAAAGAAGAATGGAGCTGGAGAGATCAACCTCCCTAACTTCAGACTATATTACAAAGCAACGGTCATCAAGACAGTATGGTACTGGCCCCAAAACAGAAATATAGACCATGGAACAAGATAGAGAACCCAGAGATAAACCCACACACCTATGGGTACCTTATTTTTGACAAAGGAGATGAAAATATAAAATGGGACAAAGACAGCCTCTTCACCAAGTGGTGTTGGGAAAATTGGACAGCTTCGTGCAAAAAAAATGAAGTTGGAACATTCCCTAACATCATACACAAGGAAAAACTCAAAATGGATTAAAGACCTAAATGTAGGACCAGAAATCATAAAACTCTTAGAGGAAAACATAGGCAGAACATTTGATGAAATAAAGTAAGATCTTCTATGGCCTGCCCTCAAGAGTAATGGAAATAAAAATAAAAATAAACAAGTGGGACCTAATTAAACTTAAAAGCTTTTGCACAGCAAAGGAAACTATAAACAAGGTGAAAAGACAGCCCTCAGAATGGGAGAAAATAATAGCAAATGAAACCACCAACAAAGAATTTCCAAAATATACAAGCAGCTTAGACAATTCAACACCGGGAAAACAGACAGCCCAATCAAAAAATGGGAAAAAGACCTAAACAGACATCTTTCAAAAGAAGACATACAGATGGCCAAAAAAACACATGAAAAGATGCTCAGTTTCACTCGTTATCTGAGAAATGCAAATCAAAACTACAATGAGATATTACCTCACACCGGTCAGAATGGTCATCATCAAAAAACCCACAGACAATAAATGCTGGAGAGAGTATAGAGAAAAAGGAACACTCTTGCACTGTTTGTGGGAATGTACATAGAAGAACTGTACAAAATGTCCCAGATAACCATAATGGTGTTCTTACTCACTTAGAGCTAGACAGCCTGGAGTGTGAAGTCAAGTGGGCCTTGGGAAGCATTACTATGAATAAATATAGTGGAATGCTACCAAATATAGTTTACAGATTCAGAGTGATTCCTATCAAGTTACCAGTGGCATTCTTCGCACAGTTCATATGGAAACACAGAGGACCCCGTATAGCCAAAGCAATCTTGAGAAAGAAGAATGGAGCTGGAGAGATCAACCTCCCTAACTTCAGACTATATTACAAAGCAACGGTCATCAAGACAGTATGGTACTGGCCCCAAAACAGAAATATAGACCATGGAACAAGATAGAGAACCCAGAGATAAACCCACACACCTATGGGTACCTTATTTTTGACAAAGGAGATGAAAATATAAAATGGGACAAAGACAGCCTCTTCACCAAGTGGTGTTGGGAAAATTGGACAGCTTCGTGCAAAAAAAATGAAGTTGGAACATTCCCTAACATCATACACAAGGAAAAACTCAAAATGGATTAAAGACCTAAATGTAGGACCAGAAATCATAAAACTCTTAGAGGAAAACATAGGCAGAACATTTGATGAAATAAAGTAAGATCTCCTGCCTTCTAGAGTAATGGAAATAAAAACAAACAAGTGGGACCTAATTAAACTTAAAAGCTTTTGCACAGCAAACAAACTATAAACAACGTGAACAAACAGCCTTCAGAATGGGAGAAAATAATAGCAAATGAGACAACCAACAAAGAATTTCCAAAATATACAAGCAGCTTAGACAATTCAACACCGGGAAAACAGACAGCCCAATCAAAAAATGGGAAAAAGACCTAAACAGACATCTTTCAAAAGAAGACATACAGATGGCCAAAAAAACACATGAAAAGATGCTCAGTTTCACTCGTTATCTGAGAAATGCAAATCAAAACTACAATGAGATATTACCTCACACCGGTCAGAATGGTCATCATCAAAAAACCCACAGACAATAAATGCTGGAGAGAGTATAGAGAAAAAGGAACACTCTTGCACTGTTTGTGGGAATGTAAATTGATACAGCCACTATAGAAGACAGTATGGAGATTCCTTAAAAAACTAGAAATTTGGTGGTCCAGTGGGTAAGGACACCGCCTTGCAGTGCAAGGGGCGCCGGTTCCAGCCCTGGCCTGGGAAGATCCCACGTGCCGTGGAGCGGCTGGACTGATGTGTCCAATTACCGAGCCAGAGCTCTGGAGCGCATGCGCCCAGAGCCGGCGCTCTGCAACGACAGATGCCACCGCGATGGGAGGCCCACAGGAGCCAAAGAACAAAGACGGATGAACATAGAGAAACGAAAGACCAATAGAAGTGGCCCCCCTGCTCCCCTCCCTCCCCAACCCGACCCCCGCCCAAAATAAATAAATAAATAAATATTAAAAAAAAAAAAAACTAGAAATATAAGCACCATATAACCCAGCAATCCCACTATTAGGCATATACTCAGAGGCAGTCAAAATTGAAAGAGACACATGCACCCCAGTATTCATCACAGCACTTTTTACAAGAGCTGGAACATGGAAACAACCTAGATGGCCATCAACAAATAAATAAAGAAGCTATGGTACATTTATTCAATGGAATATTTCTCAGCCGTAAAAAGAAAATGCATTTGATTTAGTTTTAATGAGGTGGATGAATCTAGAACCTATTATACAAAGTGAAGTGAGTCAAAAAGAGAAGGACAAATATAGTATACTAACACATATGTATGGAATCTAGAAAGATGGTACTGATAAATGTATATGCAGAGCAGCAATGAAAAAATAGAATAGACTTATGATCACTGAGGGGAGGGAGGAGTAGGTGGGAAGTTTGGAAAAAGTAACATGGAAACGTACACTACCATATGTCAAAGAGACAACTATTATGAATATGCTTTAAAACTAAGGGAACTTATATGAGGGCTATGCAACAGCCTGGAGGGGTGGGATGAGGAGGGAGTGGGGGTTCATGTGGGAGGGTCAAGGGTACACCTATGACTCGTTATCTGAGAAATGCAAATCAAAACTACAATGAGATATTACCTCACACCGGTCAGAATGGTCATCATCAAAAAACCCACAGACAATAAATGCTGGAGAGAGTATAGAGAAAAAGGAACACTCTTGCACTGTTTGTGGGAATGTAAATTGATACAGCCACTATAGAAGACAGTATGGAGATTCCTTAAAAAACTAGAAATTTGGTGGTCCAGTGGGTAAGGACACCGCCTTGCAGTGCAAGGGGCGCCGGTTCCAGCCCTGGCCTGGGAAGATCCCACGTGCCGTGGAGCGGCTGGACTGATGTGTCCAATTACCGAGCCAGAGCTCTGGAGCGCATGCGCCCAGAGCCGGCGCTCTGCAACGACAGATGCCACCGCGATGGGAGGCCCACAGGAGCCAAAGAACAAAGACGGATGAACATAGAGAAACGAAAGACCAATAGAAGTGGCCCGCCTGCTCCCCTCCCTCCCCAACCCGACCCCCGCCCAAAATAAATAAATAAATAAATATTAAAAAAAAAAAAAACTAGAAATATAAGCACCATATAACCCAGCAATCCCACTATTAGGCATATACTCAGAGGCAGTCAAAATTGAAAGAGACACATGCACCCCAGTATTCATCACAGCACTTTTTACAAGAGCTGGAACATGGAAACAACCTAGATGGCCATCAACAAATAAATAAAGAAGCTATGGTACATTTATTCAATGGAATATTTCTCAGCCGTAAAAAGAAAATGCATTTGATTTAGTTTTAATGAGGTGGATGAATCTAGAACCTATTATACAAAGTGAAGTGAGTCAAAAAGAGAAGGACAAATATAGTATACTAACACATATGTATGGAATCTAGAAAGATGGTACTGATAAATGTATATGCAGAGCAGCAATGAAAAAATAGAATAGACTTATGATCACTGAGGGGAGGGAGGAGTAGGTGGGAAGTTTGGAAAAAGTAACATGGAAACGTACACTACCATATGTCAAAGAGACAACTATTATGAATATGCTTTAAAACTAAGGGAACTTATATGAGGGCTATGCAACAGCCTGGAGGGGTGGGATGAGGAGGGAGTGGGGGTTCATGTGGGAGGGGTCAAGGGTACACCTATGACTGCTTTGGATTTATGTATAGCTGTAAACAACAAAACTCTGTGAAAGTAAAATAATAAAAGGGGGCTTCCCTGGTGGTCCAGTGGGTAAAGTATCTGCCTTGCAGTGCAAGGGGCACTAATTCGATCCCTGGCCCAGGAAGATCCCATGTGCTATGGAGTGGCTGGGCCGGTGTGTTTAATTATGAGCCAGCGCTGTGAAGTGCATGCGCCCAGAGCCAGTGCTCTGCAACAGGAGGGGCCACTGTGATGGAAGGCCCACACGGGCCAAAGAATAAAGATGGATGAAAACAAATAAATCAAAGACCAATAAAATAAGGCCAAAATTTAAAAAAGAGACAAATACAGTATACTAACACACACACACACACATATGGAATCTAGACAGATGGTACTGACAAATGCATATGCAGAGCAGCAGTGGAGAAACAGACATAGAGAACAGACTTATGGGCATTAGCTGGAGGGAGGAGTCAATGAAAAATTTGGAAAAAATAACATGGAAACCTACACTATCATATGTAAAAGAGACACCATTGTGAATATGCTGTAAGACTAAGGGAACTTATATGGGGGCTGTGCAACAACCTGGAGGGGTGGGGTGGGGAGAGACTGGGAGGGGGCTTCAGGTGGGAGGGGTGAAGTGTATACCTATGAGCTGCACTCAATATGCCAGCAAATTTGGAAAACTCAGCAGTGGCCACAGGACTGGAAAAGGTCAGTTTTCATTCCAACCTCAAAGTAGGGCCATGCCAAAGAATGGCTGTGCCAAATGACCCTGCAGTTGTGTTCATTTCACATGCTAGTAAGGTTATGATCAAAATCCTTCAGGCTAGGCTTCAGCAATATGTTAACCGTGAACTTCTAGATGTACAAAGCAGGGTTTAGAAAAGGCAGAGGAACCAGAGATCAAATTACCAACATTCACTGGATTGTAGAGAAAGTAAGGGAGTTCGAGGAAAACATCTACTTCTGCTTCAGTGACTATGCTAGAAACCTTTGTGTAGATCACGACAAACTGGAAAATCCTTAAAGAGACGGAATACCAGATGACCTTACCCTTCTCCTGATAAACCTGTATGTGGGTCAAGAAGTGACAGTTAGAACCAGATACAGTATAACAGACTGGTTCAAAATTGGGAAAAGAAATACGAGAAGCTTTGGATTTATGTATAGCTGTAAACAACAAAACTCTGTGAAAGTAAAATAATAAAAGGGGGCTTCCCTGGTGGTCCAGTGGGTAAAGTATCTGCCTTGCAGTGCAAGGGGCACTAATTCGATCCCTGGCCCAGGAAGATCCCATGTGCTATGGAGTGGCTGGGCCGGTGTGTTTAATTATGAGCCAGCGCTGTGAAGTGCATGCGCCCAGAGCCAGTGCTCTGCAACAGGAGGGGCCACTGTGATGGAAGGCCCACACGGGCCAAAGAATAAAGATGGATGAAAACAAATAAATCAAAGACCAATAAAATAAGGCCAAAATTTAAAAAAGAGACAAATACAGTATACTAACACACACACACACACATATGGAATCTAGACAGATGGTACTGACAAATGCATATGCAGAGCAGCAGTGGAGAAACAGACATAGAGAACAGACTTATGGGCATTAGCTGGAGGGAGGAGTCAATGAAAAATTTGGAAAAAATAACATGGAAACCTACACTATCATATGTAAAAGAGACACCATTGTGAATATGCTGTAAGACTAAGGGAACTTATATGGGGGCTGTGCAACAACCTGGAGGGGTGGGGTGGGGAGAGACTGGGAGGGGGCTTCAGGTGGGAGGGGTGAAGTGTATACCTATGAGCTGCACTCAATATGCCAGCAAATTTGGAAAACTCAGCAGTGGCCACAGGACTGGAAAAGGTCAGTTTTCATTCCAACCTCAAAGTAGGGCCATGCCAAAGAATGGCTGTGCCAAATGACCCTGCAGTTGTGTTCATTTCACATGCTAGTAAGGTTATGATCAAAATCCTTCAGGCTAGGCTTCAGCAATATGTTAACCGTGAACTTCTAGATGTACAAAGCAGGGTTTAGAAAAGGCAGAGGAACCAGAGATCAAATTACCAACATTCACTGGATTGTAGAGAAAGTAAGGGAGTTCGAGGAAAACATCTACTTCTGCTTCAGTGACTATGCTAGAAACCTTTGTGTAGATCACGACAAACTGGAAAATCCTTAAAGAGACGGGAATACCAGATGACCTTACCCTTCTCCTGATAAACCTGTATGTGGGTCAAGAAGTGACAGTTAGAACCAGATACAGTATAACAGACTGGTTCAAAATTGGGAAAAGAAATACGAGAAGGCTCTATATTGCCATTGGTGCTTATTTCACTTATATGCAGGGTACATCATGAAAAATGCTAGGCTGGATGATTCCCAAGGTGGGATCAAGAGTGTCAGGAGAAAGATCAACAACTTCAAATATGCAAATGACACCACCCTAATGGAAAGTGAAGAGGAACTAAAGAGCCTCTTGACGAGGGTGAAATAGGAGAGTGAAAAAGTTGGCTTAAAACTCACCATTCAAGAACTAAGATCATGGTACCTGGTCTCATTACTTTATTACAAGTAGAAGAGAGTAATGTGGAAGCAGTGACAGATTTTAGTTTCTTGGGCTCCAAAATCACCAGGGGAGGGTGACTGCAGCCATGAAATTTAAAAATGTTTGCCCCTCGGAAGGACTGCTATGAAAAATTTAGACAGCATGTTAAAAAGCAGAGACATCACTCTGCCAACAAAGGTACGTAAAGTCAAAACTGGTTTTTCTAGTAGTCATGTACAAATGTGAGAGGTGGCCCAAAAAGAAGGCTGAATGCCAAGAATCAATGATTTAGAATTATGGTGCTGGAGAAGACTCTTGAGAGTTCCTTGGACTGCAAGGAGACACTCAAACCAGTCCGTCCTAAAGGAAAGGACTGATGCTGAAGCTGAAGCTCCAATACTCTGTCCACCTGATGCAAAGAGCTGACTCTGGAAAAGACCGTGATGCTTGCAAAGATCGAAGGTAAAAGGAGAGTGGGTGGCAGAGGATGAGATGGCTAGATAGTATAATCAACTCAATGGACAAAAATTTGAGCAAACTCTGGGAGATAATGAAGGACAGGCAAGTCAGGCATGTTGAAGTCCATGGTGTTGCAAAGTGTCAGACACGAATTTGCAACTGAACAACAATAACAAATGCATGAACAAAATAAGTTTAACAAAGAAATAGAAACCTCTACCAAACAAGAACATCAACAAACAAAAACTCAAAATGGAAGTTCTAGACCTGAAAAATAGGATAAATGAACTGATAATAGAGAGCTTCAAAAGCCCACTTGACCATGTAGAACAAAGATTCGGCAACTTGGAGGATAGGACATTATCTAGTCATAGAAGCAAAAAGAATGAAAAGAAGGAGATGGCAGTATAGGAAGATTCTGAGCTCAACTGCTTCTATGGACACACCAAATCTGTAACTGCAAATCTATAACACCAAATCTATAAGTTATATAGAATAACTTTTTCTGAGAACAACTTTAAGACTAGCAGAACAACTTTTCTAAAATTAAGGATATAAGGAAAAAATCTGTGAGACAGGTAGGAGGGGCAAAGAAACAGTCTAGTCAGGGCTGACACCCCCAACGGGTGACCCACAAGCAGAAGGGAATACTGTAAACTTGGAAGTCCTTAGAAGTTGGGAGTTCAGACCTCAAATTGAGCACATCCCCTGGGGCCTGGGACTGGGAACATAAGTCCCCTGGGACAATGTGGAAGCAGTGACAGATTTTAGTTTCTTGGGCTCCAAAATCACCAGGGAGGTGACTGCAGCCATGAAATTTAAAAATGTTTGCCCCTCGGAAGGACTGCTATGAAAATTTAGACAGCATGTTAAAAGCAGAGACATCACTCTGCCAACAAAGGTACGTAAAGTCAAAACTGGTTTTTCTAGTAGTCATGTACAAATGTGAGAGGTGGCCCAAAAAGAAGGCTGAATGCCAAGAATCAATGATTTAGAATTATGGTGCTGGAGAAGACTCTTGAGAGTTCCTTGGACTGCAAGGAGACACTCAAACCAGTCCGTCCTAAAGGAAAGGACTGATGCTGAAGCTGAAGCTCCAATACTCTGTCCACCTGATGCAAAGAGCTGACTCTGGAAAAGACCGTGATGCTTGCAAAGATCGAAGGTAAAAGGAGAGTGGGTGGCAGAGGATGAGATGGCTAGATAGTATAATCAACTCAATGGACAAAAATTTGAGCAAACTCTGGGAGATAATGAAGGACAGGCAAGTCAGGCATGTTGAAGTCCATGGTGTTGCAAAGTGTCAGACACGAATTTGCAACTGAACAACAATAACAAATGCATGAACAAAATAAGTTTAACAAAGAAATAGAAACCTCTACCAAACAAGAACATCAACAAACAAAAACTCAAAATGGAAGTTCTAGACCTGAAAAATAGGATAAATGAACTGATAATAGAGAGCTTCAAAAGCCCACTTGACCATGTAGAACAAAGATTCGGCAACTTGGAGGATAGGACATTATCTAGTCATAGAAGCAAAAAGAATGAAAAGAAGGAGATGGCAGTATAGGAAGATTCTGAGCTCAACTGCTTCTATGGACACACCAAATCTGTAACTGCAAATCTATAACACCAAATCTATAAGTTATATAGAATAACTTTTTCTGAGAACAACTTTAAGACTAGCAGAACAACTTTTCTAAAATTAAGGATATAAGGAAAAAATCTGTGAGACAGGTAGGAGGGGCAAAGAAACAGTCTAGTCAGGGCTGACACCCCCAACGGGTGACCCACAAGCAGAAGGGAATACTGTAAACTTGGAAGTCCTTAGAAGTTGGGAGTTCAGACCTCAAATTGAGCACATCAGCACTGGGGCCTGGGACTGGGAACATAAGTCTCCTTAACTGATTCTGAAGACCAGTGGGGCTTACAACCAGGAGAACCAGAAGGTAACAGAAAATCAAGACTTCCTCTTAAATGGGCCACTTGCCTGAGCTCCAGCACAGTCAGCAGATTAAAAATTACCTGGCCCCTCTAGTCAGTTTGCTAAGACAGCATGCTTGCTGCCCTATTCTGAGTGCAGGCTCTAGTCTCTCCTATCCGCCTAGTTAGTATCCCCTGGTACACCACAGGAGAAGCCCTGCTCCATACTGGGCGCCAATATTCCTCATCCCCACCAAGGTGGCAGCTCCCAGGGTAACCTTGGAGAAGCTCTGGCTTGCACCAGGCTCTGGCCCAAGCTACCACCCCTGCTCACCCCTTTCCCTGGGTGCCCTGGCATGCCCTGGGAAAAGCACTGCCCCTTGACCACTTCAGCTCCAGTCGTCCTGCTAAAGCCACAAGACACATGCCGTCTTTCTAAAGGTGCTCCAACAAGGGACATGCTTTGAAGACTGGGAGGGTAACTGTTTCACCTAATTCATAAAAACAAACACAGAGAGTCAAACAAAATGAGAAGATAGAGGGTGTGTTCTAAATGAAAGAACAGAACTCCACAAAACCTCCTCATGAATCAGAGATAAGTAACTTACCTGATAAACAGTTCAAATCAATGGTCATAAAAATGTTTACTGAACTTGGAAGAAAAATGGAGACTATGGTTGTAACTTAAAAAATATTAGAAAATATAGGAAAGAATCAGAGCTGAAGCGTATAAGTGAAATAAAAATACACTACAGGGAATCAACAGCAGGTTTGATAATATAGACAAATGTGTAAAGTGACCTGGAAGGCCCAATAGTGGACATCAACCTTGTCATAACAGCAAAAATAATTTTTAAAAATGAGAATAGTTTAAGGGATCTCTGGGATAGCAACAAAAATACAAGCATTAACATTATAGAGATTCCAAAAGGAGACGAGTGAAAGAGGCGGAAAATCCATTTGATGAAATAATGACTGGAAACTTCCCCAACCTGGGAAGGGAACAGAGACCCTAATCCAGTCAGCACAGAGAGTCCCAAACAAGATGAACCAAAGGGACCCACACAAAGGCGTATCATAATTATAATGGCTAAAGTTAAAGGAGTAAGAGAAAAAGAAAGACTTACATAATTAAAGCCCCTTAAGTCTATTAGCAAATTTTTCAGCAGAAGCTTTGCAGGCCAAAAGAGAGTGGCATGATATATTTAAAGTGCTAGAAGTGCATAAACTTACATCCAAGCATTCTCAACTCAGGAAAGTTACCATTCAGAATTAATGGAGAAATACAGAATTTCCTAGAAAGTAAAAACTGAAAGAATTCATTGCCATTAAACTGAGCTTATAGAAATATTGAAGGATCTTCTTTAAGTGAAAAAGAAAAGGTCATAACTAGAAATAAGATATATGAGAGACAGAAAATACATTATATCTAAAAATGGCAGAATATACTTTCTTTCCAAATGCACATGGGACATTCTCCAGAACTGTTCCTAGGCGAGGCCACAAGTCTCAAAAACTTGAGATTGAGATGATATCAAGCATCTTTTTCACCAACAGTGATGAAACTTAAAATTAATTACCAGATAAAAACTGGGACATGCTTTGAAGACTGGGAGGGTAACTGTTTCACCTAATTCATAAAAACAAACACAGAGAGTCAAACAAAATGAGAAGATAGAGGGTGTGTTCTAAATGAAAGAACAGAACTCCACAAAACCTCCTCATGAATCAGAGATAAGTAACTTACCTGATAAACAGTTCAAATCAATGGTCATAAAAATGTTTACTGAACTTGGAAGAAAAATGGAGACTATGGTTGTAACTTAAAAAATATTAGAAAATATAGGAAAGAATCAGAGCTGAAGCGTATAAGTGAAATAAAAATACACTACAGGGAATCAACAGCAGGTTTGATAATATAGACAAATGTGTAAAGTGACCTGGAAGGCCCAATAGTGGACATCAACCTTGTCATAACAGCAAAAATAATTTTTAAAAATGAGAATAGTTTAAGGGATCTCTGGGATAGCAACAAAAATACAAGCATTAACATTATAGAGATTCCAAAAGGAGACGAGTGAAAGAGGCGGAAAATCCATTTGATGAAATAATGACTGGAAACTTCCCCAACCTGGGGAAGGGAACAGAGACCCTAATCCAGTCAGCACAGAGAGTCCCAAACAAGATGAACCAAAGGGACCCACACAAAGGCGTATCATAATTATAATGGCTAAAGTTAAAGGAGTAAGAGAAAAAGAAAGACTTACATAATTAAAGCCCCTTAAGTCTATTAGCAAATTTTTCAGCAGAAGCTTTGCAGGCCAAAAGAGAGTGGCATGATATATTTAAAGTGCTAGAAGTGCATAAACTTACATCCAAGCATTCTCAACTCAGGAAAGTTACCATTCAGAATTAATGGAGAAATACAGAATTTCCTAGAAAGTAAAAACTGAAAGAATTCATTGCCATTAAACTGAGCTTATAGAAATATTGAAGGATCTTCTTTAAGTGAAAAAGAAAAGGTCATAACTAGAAATAAGATATATGAGAGACAGAAAATACATTATATCTAAAAATGGCAGAATATACTTTCTTTCCAAATGCACATGGGACATTCTCCAGAACTGTTCCTAGGCGAGGCCACAAGTCTCAAAAACTTGAGATTGAGATGATATCAAGCATCTTTTTCACCAACAGTGATGAAACTTAAAATTAATTACCAGATAAAAACTGGAAAAAAACCCACAAATATTATAGAGACTAAATAAAACAAGCAACTAAAAAATAAATGAGTCAGTAAACAAAATCAAAGGAAGAATTAAAAAACTACCTTGACATGAATGAAAATAGAAACAAATCTCCAAAATCGAAAGGACACAGGAAAAGCAGCTCTAAGAGGGAAGTCATAGTGAGGGATATAGGCCAAACATAAAAATAAAGAAAAATGTCAAACTATGTAATTTTACATCTAAAGGAATCAGAAAAAGAACGAACAAAACTAAGTATTAGTAAAAGGAAGGAACTAATAAATATACGGGCAGAAATCACTAAAACACATGGAAAAACTCGAAACTAAGATCTTTTTTGTTGTTTTTTAGTTTTGGCTTCTTTTATTGTCTTTTTAAATTTATTTATTTTCATCCATCTTTATTCTTTGGCCTGTGTGGGCCTCCCATGGCAGTGGCCTCTCATTGCAGAGCACTAACTCTGGGCACATGGTGCTCCAGAGTGCTGGCTCAAAATTGGACACACTGGTCCAGCTGCTCCACAGCATGTGGGATTCTCCGGGGCCAGGGATTGAACCAGGGTCCCTTGCATTGCAAGGCAGACTTTTTACCCACTGGACCACCAGGGAAGCCCCAGAACTGGTTTTTAAAAGATACACAAAATAGACAAATCTTTACCCAGACTCACAAGGAAGAGAGGGCCCAAGTAAATAAAATTAGAAATGAAAGAGAACTTACAATTTATATCAAAGAAATATAAATAATCATAAGAAAAAAAAAAAAGAGTTGCTTAGAAGTGTCCAATCTCTGTGACCCATGGACTGTAGCCTGTCAGGCTCCTTTGTCCATGGAATTCTCTACGTAAGAATACTGGAGTAGACTGCCATTTCCTACTCCAGGGGATCATCCTGACCCACCTGCATCTCCTACATTGCAGGCAGATTGTTTAATGTTGAAACCACCAGGGAAGCCCACACAATCATAAAAGAATACTAAAATATTCCAATAAAATCGAGGCCACAAGTCTCAAAAACTTGAGATTGAGATGATATCAAGCATCTTTTTCACCAACAGTGATGAAACTTAAAATTAATTACCAGATAAAAACTGGAAAAAAACCCACAAATATTATAGAGACTAAATAAAACAAGCAACTAAAAAATAAATGAGTCAGTAAACAAAATCAAAGGAAGAATTAAAAAACTACCTTGACATGAATGAAAATAGAAACAAATCTCCAAAATCGAAAGGACACAGGAAAAGCAGCTCTAAGAGGGAAGTCATAGTGAGGGATATAGGCCAAACATAAAAATAAAGAAAAATGTCAAACTATGTAATTTTACATCTAAAGGAATCAGAAAAAGAACGAACAAAACTAAGTATTAGTAAAAGGAAGGAACTAATAAATATACGGGCAGAAATCACTAAAACACATGGAAAAACTCGAAACTAAGATCTTTTTTGTTGTTTTTTAGTTTTGGCTTCTTTTATTGTCTTTTTAAATTTATTTATTTTCATCCATCTTTATTCTTTGGCCTGTGTGGGCCTCCCATGGCAGTGGCCTCTCATTGCAGAGCACTAACTCTGGGCACATGGTGCTCCAGAGTGCTGGCTCAAAATTGGACACACTGGTCCAGCTGCTCCACAGCATGTGGGATTCTCCGGGGCCAGGGATTGAACCAGGGTCCCTTGCATTGCAAGGCAGACTTTTTACCCACTGGACCACCAGGGAAGCCCCAGAACTGGTTTTTAAAAGATACACAAAATAGACAAATCTTTACCCAGACTCACAAGGAAGAGAGGGCCCAAGTAAATAAAATTAGAAATGAAAGAGAACTTACAATTTATATCAAAGAAATATAAATAATCATAAGAAAAAAAAAAAAGAGTTGCTTAGAAGTGTCCAATCTCTGTGACCCATGGACTGTAGCCTGTCAGGCTCCTTTGTCCATGGAATTCTCTACGTAAGAATACTGGAGTAGACTGCCATTTCCTACTCCAGGGGATCATCCTGACCCACCTGCATCTCCTACATTGCAGGCAGATTGTTTAATGTTGAAACCACCAGGGAAGCCCACACAATCATAAAAGAATACTAGAAATAATTATATGCCAATATAATGGACAACCTAGAATAAATTCCTAGAAAGAAAATATTTGAATAAGAAAGAAATATAAAATCTGAACAGATCACTAGTAATGAAACTTAATTGGTAGTCAAAAATCCTTTTCCTGCTGCTGTCCCAAACAAAAGTCTAGGGCCTAGTGGCTTCACAGGGAAACTCTACCAAACACTTAAAGAACTAATACTAATCCTTTTGAAACAATTCCAAAATATTAAAGAAGAGGGAACATGGCCAAACCCATCTCACAAGGCCAGTGTTACCTGATACCAAAACAGAAAATGTCACTCTCAGAAAACTACTCACTGATACAGGTGCTGATCAATATAGATGCAAAGATGCTCAATAACATACAAGGAAATCAAATTCAACAGCACACTGAAACTATCATTCACAATGGTCAAGTGGAATTTATCCCTGGATGCAAGGATGACTCAAAACACACACATTGATCTATATAATACATCACATTAATGAAAGGGAAAAAACTATGATCATCTCAATAGATGCAGAAAAAGCATTTGACAAAATCAACATCTTTTCATGATAAAAACTCTTAAATTGGTATGAAAGAAATGTATCTCAATGTAATAAAGCCCACATGTGAGCTAATGTATCATACTCAGTAGAGAAAGATTAAAAGCTTTTCCTCTAAGGTTATAAACAAGACAAGGGTGCCCATCTTCACCATTCCATTCAATATAGTACTAGAAATTCTAGCCAGAATATCAGGCAAGAAAAAGAAATAAAAGTCCTCAAAACTGGAAAACTAAGTAGTACTGTTTCTCTCTGCAGGTGCATGACTTTTGTATGCAGAATATCCTAAAGACCTCACCAAGAAACTGTTAGGCTTAATCAATGAATTCAGTAAATTGGACATATGTAAAAGAATATAACTAGACCCTGTCTTACACCACTTACAAATATTAACTCGGAATGGATTAGGACTTACATGTAAGACTTGAAACTACCACTGTAAAACTACCAGAAGAAAACACAGGAAGCAATGACTTTTTGGTATGATTCCTAGAGCCTAAGCAACAAAAGCAAAATTAAAAAGTGACATTACATGAAACTAAGATACTTTCACAAAGCAAAGGAAACAATCAACTAAGTGAAAATACCACCTAGGAATGAGAAAAAGTATTTGTAATCCATATATCTGATAATGAGTTAATATATAAAATATATAACGAACTCATATAACAGCAAAAAAACCCACAAAAAACTAAATCACTTAAAATAGAGCAAAAACATACACATTTTTTCCAAAGAAGATACAGAAATGACCAACAAATACATGGAGGGATGCTTAACATCACTAGTCAATAGGGAAATGTGAATCAAAACCACAATGAGGTATCACCTCATCACTATTAAAATAGCCATCATGAAAAATGCAAGAGAAAAAAATGTGGCAAGAAGGTGGACAGATGGGAATCCTTGTGCCTTCTTGGTAGGACTATAAACTAGCATAGCCACTGTGCAAACAATATGGAGAATTCCCAAAATACTACAAATAAAACTACCATATGATCCAAAAATTCTACTTCTGGAAACATATCCAAAGAAAACAAAGAGACTAACTTGAAAAAGTACCTACACCCCCGTGTTCATAGCAGCAATATTATTTGCAACAGCCAAAGTATGAAAGCAACCTAAGGGTCCATCAGTGGATAAATGGATTAAGAAGTTGTGCTAAATATATGCAACAGAATATTATTCAGTCATAAAAATGAGAAAATTATGTAATTTGTAAAAACATGGATTGATCTTGAGGGCTTTATACTAAGTGAAATAAGTCAAATAAAAACATATGGAGGGCCCCCCTGGTGGTCTAGTGGGTAAACAGTCCACCTTGCAGTGCAAGGGGCACCGGTTTGATCCTTGGCCCCTGAGGATCCCACGTGAAGTGGAGCAGCTGGATGGGTGTGTCCAGTTAAGAGCCAGTGCTCTGGAGCACATGCGCCCAGAGCCAGTGCTCTGCAACAAGAGAGGCCACTGCAATGGGAGGCCCACACATGCCAAAAGAATAAAGATGAATGAAAAAAAAATAACAAAAGAGCTCGTGGGTATGAAGTTGAAAAAAAATGCAAAAAAGAAAAAAACATGGAGTAAGTTCTCACATTTACAGTGTAATTTTTTTTTTTTTAAATTTTGGCCTATTTGATTTTTTAAATTTATTTTCATTCATTTTTTATTCTTTGGCCTGTGTGGGCCTCCCATTGCAGTAGCCTCTCTTGCTCCAGAGTGCTGGCTCGCAAATGGACACAATGGCCCAGTCGTTCCATGGAGTGTCAGTGTGATCCTCCCGGGTCAGAGATGGAACTGGTGCCCCTTGCACTGCAAGGCGGACTCTTCACCCACTGGACCGCCAGGGAAGCCCCCTACAGTCTAATTTTTTAAAAAACTCATAGAGTAAGAGACTAATAATTGTCAGAGGTTGGGGGTAAGGGAGAAGAGTTTGGAGGAATATGATTAAAAGATACAAACTTTCAGTTATAAGATAAATAAGTACTAGCAATGTAAGGACTTTCATGTACACAGTTTGGTTAACACTGCTATATGACATATGGGAAAGTTGTTGAAAGAGTATAAATTCTAAAAGGTCTCTTCACAGAAAATATTTTTTTTTCTTTTTCTGCTTTTTTGTTTTATTGTATCTACATAAACATGATGGATGCCACACAAACATATTGCAGTAATCATTAAACAATATATAAAAGCTAAACCATTATGCTGTACAACTTAAACTTACTCAGTGTTATATGTCAATTACATATCAATAAAACTGGAAAAATGCAGTAATATTTAGAAGTTATTTCCAAAAAAAGACCTCCAAATTGTTTTGTGTATCCCTTAACTGCTTATTTAGGATGTAGATGATTTTAGTGCTTTGGTCTTTTAACCTTCCTACTAACTTTTGGTGTGGATAATTTCCTACCTTCACTGTATGTCTGCCTTTTCCAATGAGCTTTTCATTTTGTAATTTTTGTTGTTTCTAGTGGCAGTAATGAGGGAAGGAGAGCACAGATGCAGGGATTTTTAAAAGTATTTGAAAATAACAGATCAGCGACTGAAAATAAAACTGAAAAAACTTGTACATATAAAAACCTGATGATAACCACAAACCAAAAATCTATAGTAGGTATATACACACAAGAAGAAAAAAGAATCCAAATATAATACTAAAATAGTCAGGAAATCATAAGAAAATAAAAGAAAAAAGTGGGAAGAAAGGATCTATAAAATAGCTCCTAAGCAAGTAACAAAATAAGAACAAACATAGTTGTAATTACCTTAAATGTAAATTGACTAAGTCAAAAGACAGAATGGCTGAATGAACTAAAAAAATCAAGACTTATACATATGCTGCCTACAAGAGACTCACTTCAGATCTACAGAAACACACAAACTGAAAGTGAGGGGATGGAGAAAGATATTTTATGCAAATGGAAATCAAAAGAAAGAGTGACAATACACATATATATAAGACAAAATAGACTTTAAAATAAAGCTATTACAAGAAACAAGGATGCCACATAATGACCAAGCGATCAGCCCAAGAAGAGAATATAACAATTGTACACATATATTTACACTCAACATAGGAGGATATATATGGTATGTAATAATTATAATTTAGATATATATCATTATATATAATATAAATAATTATACTAAATTCAATGTGTTGAGTGCAAATATACAATTGTTAAACTTTCTTATTATATTATAATATAAATATCATAATATTATATATTATATAATACAATTAAAATCATACTGTAATCATATATAATTTTGTATAACTATACCATAATTAAATATGTAATATATAACTAATAATTTTATAATATATAATTGTATATATTACATAATTATAATTATATAATATAAAGTATACAGTATATAATTATATACTGTGATTATATGTAATTATTATATATAATATCTACATTATATATTATTATATATCACATATATATTATACTATGGTATATATCATATATAGCATAATTATATATTATATATATTATATATATCACATGATATATATGCAATACATGTGTATATCATATATATGTAATATAACCATATATTACATGTTATGTATATTATATCACATATATATGATATACATATATAATATATATATTATGTATACAATATGTATACTTGAATATCTAATCATAAAAATATATGATTATTATATACATATTTTATATATTATATAGTTGCATCATATATAGTATATAACACAATATATAATATATAACTAATAATTTTATAATATATAATTGTATATATTACATAATTATAATTATATAATATAAAGTATACAGTATATAATTATATACTGTGATTATATGTAATTATTATATATAATATCTACATTATATATTATTATATATCACATATATATTATACTATGGTATATATCATATATAGCATAATTATATATTATATATATTATATATATCACATGATATATATGCAATACATGTGTATATCATATATATGTAATATAACCATATATTACATGTTATGTATATTATATCACATATATATGATATACATATATAATATATATATTATGTATACAATATGTATACTTGAATATCTAATCATAAAAATATATGATTATTATATACATATTTTATATAATATACAGTTGCATCATATATAGTATATAACACCATATATAATATATATATCAAGTTATATAATAATATATATTATATATGCCAGTATTAAAAAACATAAAAAGAGAAATTGACAGTAACACAATAACAGTAGGAGACTTTAATATCCAACTAACATAAATGAAGAGATCTTCCAGACAGAAGATTCATAAGGAAACCCTGGCCTTAAATAACATATTACACCAGATTGACTTAATTGCAAGGGCTTCCCCTGGTGGTCCAGTTGGTAAGGACACCGCCTTGCAGTGCAAGGGGCGCCGGTTCGATCCCTGGCCTGGGAGGATCCCACGTGCTGCGGAGTGGCTGGACTGATGTGTCCAATTACCGAGCCGGAGCTCTGGAGCGCATGCACCCAGAGCCGGTGCTCTACAACGACAGACGCCACCGCGATGGGAGGCCCACAGGAGCCAAAAAACAAAGACGAATGAAAATAGAGAAATGAAAGACCAATAGAAATGGCCCGCCCGCTCCCCTCCCTCCCCAACACGACCCCCGCCCAAAATAAATAAATAAATAATCTTTAAAAAAAAAAAAATAGAGCATTCTATATGGCAACCCACTCCAGGATTCTTGCCTGGAAAATCCCAAGGACAGAGAATCCTGGTGGGCTACAGTCCGTGGGGTCACAATGAATTGGACACAACTAAGCTCACAAGCATATAGAGCATTCCATTCAAAAGCAGCAGGATACACTTTCTTTTCAAGTGTACATGGAACATTCTCCAAGACAAATCACATGCTAGGCAAGCCGCAGTAAATTTAAGAAAACTAAAATAATATCAAACATCTTTTTCAACCACAACCCAGTGAGTTTAGGAGCAACTACATGGGCAAAAAAACCTGCAAAAAACCCACAAACACATGGAGGCTAAACAATGTGTTACTCCACAGCCAATGGATAACTGAAGAAATCAAAAAGAAATAAAAAATGCCTAAAGGCAAATAAAAATGCAAATAGAATGATTCAAAACCTTTGGGACACAGAAAAAGCAGTTCTGTGAGGGAAGTATATAGCAATACAAGTTTACCTCAGGAAAACAGAAAAGTCTCAAATACCCAAAACTTATATCTAACAGTAACTACAGAAAGGACAACAAACAACTCAAAGTTAGTAGAAGGAGAGAAATCATAAAGCTCAAAGCTAGAAACAAAACAGAGGCTAAACAATAATAAAAAGATCAATGAAACTGAAAGCTGACTCCTTGAAAAGGTAAAACTGATAAAACTTTAATAAGATTCATCCAGAAAAAAGATGGAGAGGGCCTAAATTAATAAAATCAGAAATGAAAAAGAAGGTACAACTGATACCATAAAATACAAAAATTGTAAGAGACTACTATAAATACTGTATGCCAATAAAATAGGTAACATAGGAAAAATGGACAAATTGTTAGAAATATACAATCTCTCTAGACTGAACCAGAAGACACAGAAAATATAAACAGAGCAATAATCAGTAATGAAACTGAATCAGTAATTTACAAACTCCCAACAAACAACATTCTAGGACTGGATGCCTTCATAGGTAAATTCTATCAAACATTTAGAGAAGAGTTAATACCTATACTTCTCAAGCTATCCCCAAAATTGCCAAGGGTGGAACAGTTCCAAACTCATTCTATGAGTCCACCATCACCCTGATATCACAACAGACAAAAATATCTCAAAAAAATTACAGGCTAATGCTGATGATAAACACAGATGCAAAAATTCTTTGTGTGTGTGTGTGTGTGTGTGGCCTCTTTTATTGACTTTTGGTTATTTACTTTCATGCATTTTTATTCTTTGGCCTGTTTGGGCCTCCCATTGCAGTGGCCTCTCTCCCTACAGAGCACTGGCTCTGGGCACGTGCTCCCCGGAGTGCCGCTTGTAACTGGACACACTGGTCCAGCCACTCCACGGCACGTGGGATCTTCCCGGGCCAGGGATCGAACTGGTGACCCCTGCACTGCAAGGCAGACTCTTTACCCACTGGACTACCAGGGAAGCCCTGGATGCAAAAATTCTTAACATAATATTAGCAAACCAAATCCAACAATAAAAATATTAAAAGAATCATATACTATGGTCAGCTCGAGTTTATCCCAAGGATGCAAGGACTTCTCAATATCTGGAAATCAGTCAATATGCTACATCATGTAAACAAACTGATCAAAAAAGAAAATCAATTGATTACATCAGAGATGCAGAAAAAGCTTTTGATAGAATTCAATATTCATTTATGATAAAGATTTTCCAGAAAATGGGCAACATAATAAAGGCCATATATGGCAAACCCACAGCTAACTTCATACTCAGTGATGGAGAGCTGAAAAAATTTCCTTTAAGATTAGGAGCAAGACAACGATGCCCACTGTTGCCACTTTTATTCAACATAGTATGGGAAGTCCTAGTTATAAGAGACAAGAAAAAAAAATAAAATGAATCGAAATTGGAAAAGAAGTAAAACTGTAACTGTTTGCAGATGACATGATATTGTACATAAACAATCCTAAAGATACTACCAAAAAACTATGAGATCATCAATAAATTCAGTAAAATTGCAAGATACAAAATCAATATATAGAGATCTGTTGTATTTTTATTCAACAATCATCTCATTAAGGAAAGAATCCCATCTACCACTGCATCATAGAGAATAAAATGCCAAGGAATAAACTTACCAAAGGAGGTAAAAAACCTGTACTCAGAAAACTGTTAAGACACTGAAGAAATTGACGACAACACAGATGGAAATGTTCTTGAATTGAAAGAATTAATATTGTTAAAACAACCATACTACCCACATCAATCTATATATTCCATGCAATCCCTATCAAATTACCAGTAGCATTCTTCACAGAACTAGAACAAATAATTTAAAAAATTTGTATGGAAACAGAAAAGACCCTGAATAGTCAAAACAATCTTGAGACTGAAAAATACAGCTGGAGTGATGCTGGCTTTGAACTATATTGCAAAGGTGCAGTAATCAACACAGTACAGTATTGGCTTGAAAACAGACACATAGGTCAGTGGAACAGAATAGAGAGCCCAGCCCCCCGGGGGGATTCCCGGAGACTGGTGACCCCTGCACTGCAAGGCAGACTCTTTACCCACTGGACTACCAGGGAAGCCCTGGATGCAAAAATTCTTAACATAATATTAGCAAACCAAATCCAACAATAAAAATATTAAAAGAATCATATACTATGGTCAGCTCGAGTTTATCCCAAGGATGCAAGGACTTCTCAATATCTGGAAATCAGTCAATATGCTACATCATGTAAACAAACTGATCAAAAAAGAAAATCAATTGATTACATCAGAGATGCAGAAAAAGCTTTTGATAGAATTCAATATTCATTTATGATAAAGATTTTCCAGAAAATGGGCAACATAATAAAGGCCATATATGGCAAACCCACAGCTAACTTCATACTCAGTGATGGAGAGCTGAAAAAATTTCCTTTAAGATTAGGAGCAAGACAACGATGCCCACTGTTGCCACTTTTATTCAACATAGTATGGGAAGTCCTAGTTATAAGAGACAAGAAAAAAAAATAAAATGAATCGAAATTGGAAAAGAAGTAAAACTGTAACTGTTTGCAGATGACATGATATTGTACATAAACAATCCTAAAGATACTACCAAAAAACTATGAGATCATCAATAAATTCAGTAAAATTGCAAGATACAAAATCAATATATAGAGATCTGTTGTATTTTTATTCAACAATCATCTCATTAAGGAAAGAATCCCATCTACCACTGCATCATAGAGAATAAAATGCCAAGGAATAAACTTACCAAAGGAGGTAAAAAACCTGTACTCAGAAAACTGTTAAGACACTGAAGAAATTGACGACAACACAGATGGAAATGTTCTTGAATTGAAAGAATTAATATTGTTAAAACAACCATACTACCCACATCAATCTATATATTCCATGCAATCCCTATCAAATTACCAGTAGCATTCTTCACAGAACTAGAACAAATAATTTAAAAAATTTGTATGGAAACAGAAAAGACCCTGAATAGTCAAAACAATCTTGAGACTGAAAAATACAGCTGGAGTGATGCTGGCTTTGAACTATATTGCAAAGGTGCAGTAATCAACACAGTACAGTATTGGCTTGAAAACAGACACATAGGTCAGTGGAACAGAATAGAGAGCCCAGAAATAAACCCACACACTTCTGGTCAATTAATCTATGACAGTCTTTTTATTAAGTGGTGCTGGGAAAACTGGACAACTGTATATAAAAGGATGAAATTAGAACATTTTATAACACCATATAGAGAAATAAATTTAAAATGGAGCAAAGATCTAAATGTAAGACTGGAAACCATAAAACTCCTAGAGGAAAACATAGGTAGATTACTGTTTGACATTAATTGCAGCAATATTTTTTGGATCTGTCTCCTAAGGCAAAAAGAAATAAAAGCAAAAATAAACATATGGGACCTAGCACAGCAAAGGAAACTATCAACAGAATGAAGACAACCTACTGAATGGGAGAAAATATTTGCAAATGATATAACTGGTAAGGAGTTAAAATCTAAAATACATAATACATCATACAACTCAACATCAAAAAAAAAAAAAAAAAAGAACAACCCAATTTAAAAATGGGTGGAAGACCTAAACAAAACATATTCCCCAAAGAGGATATGCAGGTGGCCAACAGACACATGAAAAAGTGCTCAATATTGTTAGTCATCAGTGAAATGATAATTGAGGTCACAACGAGATATCACCTTACCTCTGTCAGAATGGCTAACATCAAAGAACAAATGTTGGTGAGGATATCAGGAAAAGGGAGCTCTTATACACAGGAGTTGGGAATGCAAACTGGTGCAGCCATTGTGGAAAACAGTATGGAGGTTTCTTTAAAAACTAAAAATAGAACTCCCAAATGATCCAGAAGTTCCATTCCTGGTATATATTCCCCAAACCAAAAACAGCATTCAAAAAGATAAATGAACCCCAGTGTTCATAGCAGCAGTATTTACAACTGCCAGGATACGGAAGCAACTGAAGTGTCCATTAACAGATGAATGGATAAAGATGTAGCGTATATGTAATATATATACACATAAAAGAATACTACTCAGCCATAAAAATAAACTGATGTTTTGCTCTTTCCAATAACATGGATGGACTTGGAAGGTGTTATGGTAACTGAAATAAGTTGGAGAAAGAAAAAATGTGTATGACATCACTTATATGTGCAATCTAAAAATAAAGCAAACTTGTGAATAAAACAAAGAAGCCGAACCACGGATATGCAGAGCAAACTAGTGGTTACCAGTGGAGAGAGGGAAGGGGGAAAACATAGGGGTAGGGGATTAAGAAGTACAAACTATTATGTATAAACTGTAAGGATATATTATACAACATAAGGAACAGAGTTAATATCTTAGAATAAGAAAAACAACAGACCTCCTAAAAGACAGTGGACAATGGAATAAGTGGAGTCTCCTTGGATGACTGTTTCAAAGGGAATTTCATTTTCCTGGCTATGTAAATATTGGTATACATTATTAAATTGGCTTAAGATTTGTCCTGTCTCGAGTGCTTATTAAATATATTCAATTATGTTAATGTGCCTTTAAGATAATTTTGATACTACACTGAAGGTTGTTCAGTATTGTATGATTCCAATCATTGCCAGAGGTCATGATCCCGTTTTTCTCTTAACATTCCTGTTCCAGTAAGTCACTTCCATTCCTGACCTAAAATAGTCATTCAGATAGCCTTCAGGTAGTTTGGCTGAGTGGCAAAGAGGCTGGACTTTTTAGTCTGACAAACTTGTATTCAGATCGTGTCTTTAGATCTCAGGAGACTCTCTCTTTGCCTCAGAGTTCTCCCTGTAAAATAGAAACAACACCTACCTTCTAGACTGGCTGAAAGGGTAAGCAGCGGCCCTGTGTAAATTATCCTACATAATATGTGACGCCTAGTGAGAAGTGAATCAGCAGCAGCTCCTATTCTTATTACTCACTGTGTGTTCCATTTACTGCATGGGTGTTTCTTTGCTCATAAGGAATCTTCAGACTGTTCATTTTCCTTCTGCATCAGGAGGAGTAGCCCATTTCCTATGCCAGAATATTAGTCATGAAGACTGTAAACTCCAGTCTCAGGGACTTGCCTCCAAACTGAGAAAGATCGAAGTCAGGACGCTTTCCTAAAGGTGAAGGTTGAGGGCCTGACACTTTGTATAGAAATCTGCACTGTATTTGATTGCTTTTTATTTTGATTCTCTTAAATCTCTGACTCATCAAAACACTGATAACAGAATTCTCCAAATGTGTGGGAAGGATGAGTAGTTAATTCTAATAGTCATATACTTTGTGCCTAATTATCATGTTCCCAGAGAGTTTCGCATTACCTCCAGATGGCATTTTGCCCCCATAAGGTCACTGCAATCCTACACCCTGGTTTTCCCCATTTCACCCACTCTCCTTCCTTTGGGCCCATCATGACCCCAGGCTTTAACACCAAGTTTCTTTGTGTGTGGATATGAGCTTTTATTTTGGAAGGAATCATTTGCCTGGATTTGAGCTAAGTTTAGTTGTTTTCCACTTTAAAAAGTGAATTGAGATAATATTTGACCGTTTTTACAGATGTGGTCAGGACACTTCAAAAACACTTCATCAAGGGGTTTCATATTTTTGTTGCTTTTTAAAATACTCTGACTCATTCTGCAAGGAGACAAATGGAGCCTGAAGTTCTCTTTCTCAAGGTTTATGCCATGAATGTTTTGGAAGAGATTTTGGGAAGTGGATTCTGAATCTGACCATGGAAGCAGAATTTCAGTGTGGGAACCAAAATCTTTAGGAAAAAATTATAGTAACTGAAATGTTTCAACTTCATAATAGAATGTTTGGCTGGATTACAGGAGGAAAAATAGAGTAGATCAATAATTTAGTGTGTTTGCCCCTTTCTTTTTTCCAAGGCCAGAGAAAACAAATTACCCTGAACTGTGTTCACTGTCTCTTAATCCACATAGAGAGGTTGTGGGAACTGGGTATTAAAAGACTTCAGCAAAACATCTAGAAAACAATTTATGTTCAAACAAAATTTTCACTGAAGCACTACTGCCTCTTTGTCTAAGCTGCTGATGCAATCTGATATAAAATCACTGTGAATCAAATTTTCCAGCTTTTTAAGTCTGGTGATGTGGGCGGGTGACGCTTTCTTTATTTTTTGCCCTATTTGCCAGAACATTTAACTGATGTTGCGTGTGTGCTCAGTTGCTTCAGTTGTATACGACTCTCTGCAACCCTATGGACTGTAACCCACCATGCTCTTCTGTACATGGGAGTTTCGAGGCAAGAATACTGGAGTGGGTTGCCATGCCCTCCTCCATGGGATCTTCCCAATCTGGGGATTGAACTTACCTCTGCCTGTGTCTCCTGCACTGCAGGTGGATTCTTTACCCACTGAGCCACCTGTAAAGCCCTTAACTGACACTAATAACAGCCAAATGAGGTTGCTTTGCTTAAATTCTTCCTATGGGCTGTCATATACTTTGTGCCTAATTATCATGTTCCCAGAGAGTTTCGCATTACCTCCAGATGGCATTTTGCCCCCATAAGGTCACTGCAATCCTACACCCTGGTTTTCCCCATTTCACCCACTCTCCTTCCTTTGGGCCCATCATGACCCCAGGCTTTAACACCAAGTTTCTTTGTGTGTGGATATGAGCTTTTATTTTGGAAGGAATCATTTGCCTGGATTTGAGCTAAGTTTAGTTGTTTTCCACTTTAAAAAGTGAATTGAGATAATATTTGACCGTTTTTACAGATGTGGTCAGGACACTTCAAAAACACTTCATCAAGGGGTTTCATATTTTTGTTGCTTTTTAAAATACTCTGACTCATTCTGCAAGGAGACAAATGGAGCCTGAAGTTCTCTTTCTCAAGGTTTATGCCATGAATGTTTTGGAAGAGATTTTGGGAAGTGGATTCTGAATCTGACCATGGAAGCAGAATTTCAGTGTGGGAACCAAAATCTTTAGGAAAAAATTATAGTAACTGAAATGTTTCAACTTCATAATAGAATGTTTGGCTGGATTACAGGAGGAAAAATAGAGTAGATCAATAATTTAGTGTGTTTGCCCCTTTCTTTTTTCCAAGGCCAGAGAAAACAAATTACCCTGAACTGTGTTCACTGTCTCTTAATCCACATAGAGAGGTTGTGGGAACTGGGTATTAAAAGACTTCAGCAAAACATCTAGAAAACAATTTATGTTCAAACAAAATTTTCACTGAAGCACTACTGCCTCTTTGTCTAAGCTGCTGATGCAATCTGATATAAAATCACTGTGAATCAAATTTTCCAGCTTTTAAGTCTGGTGATGTGGGCGGGTGACGCTTTCTTTATTTTTTGCCCTATTTGCCAGAACATTTAACTGATGTTGCGTGTGTGCTCAGTTGCTTCAGTTGTATACGACTCTCTGCAACCCTATGGACTGTAACCCACCATGCTCTTCTGTACATGGGAGTTTCGAGGCAAGAATACTGGAGTGGGTTGCCATGCCCTCCTCCATGGGATCTTCCCAATCTGGGGATTGAACTTACCTCTGCCTGTGTCTCCTGCACTGCAGGTGGATTCTTTACCCACTGAGCCACCTGTAAAGCCCTTAACTGACACTAATAACAGCCAAATGAGGTTGCTTTGCTTAAATTCTTCCTATGGGCTGAAAGAGTCCCCACAGTAAAAAGTCATACTACCTTCTGTTTCTCAAACCTAAGTTAAACTCCTAAATGGGGTGGGGGGCGTGGGTAATTCCATTCTATTACTTTTTAAAATATATTTAAAATCTTTGAGTAACATGTAAAACTACCTTAAAATTTTCCAATGAAAACATGAGGATAGGGTAACTTTAAGAAAAGTTACAACTTTTACCTTCATAAAATAAAATTTATATCAGGCACTCTACTATAATGATGTCTTTAAAGGTCTGACTTGTTAAAAAAACAATCAGAAAACAGAATTGAATTAGAAAAAAGTATTCCTGGAATGATAAAGGTAATACTTATTTTCCTTGTATTTTTTGAAGCATAATATATACAAACTTCAGAATATCCATGAATTAGGAAGTAGAAATATGAAAAAAGCATCCCTGACTTTCCAGTCACACTCCTTTCAATACAATAACAAAATAAATGAACAAGACAGAGAAGCCAGTTAGAAAGTTAAAGAAATAATTTAAAAGCAAATCTTAGGTGCATAATTTTATGTCCTCTTTATATAGTATTTCTCTATGAAATATTCTGTATTTATGCTAGTTCATTAGAAATAGTTAAACCTAGGTGATGTAAACATGGGGCTTCTCAGATGGTAGAGCATCTGCCTGCAATGCAGGAGACCTGGGTTGGATCTCCGGAGAAGGGAATCCCTGGAGAAGGGAATGGCTACCCACTCCCGTATTCTTGCCTGGAGAATTCCACAGACAGAAGGAGCCTGGCAGACTGTAGCAAACATGGGTGTGATTCCATTGCTTCTCAAATATATGTGATTAAAAAGCTAGTATAAAAAATTCATTTGAAAAAATGAATTCATTTGACTGATACAAAATATAGTAAAAACAATGTGGCAGTATACAGTTATTATGTGTGCTGTGCCCAGTTGTGCCCCACACTTCGCGACCCTTTGGACTGTAGCCTGCCAGGCTCCTCTGTCCATGGGATTTTCCAGGCAAAGTTACTATAAAAATTTCTAAATGCTTACTCTCACTTCCTGTACTTACTGTAGACCAGGAACTAACAGTTCTCAAATGCACACTTGTCCACAGACCACTCTTAGTGAACTCAATTATAAGTTTTTCATAATCAAAAGCTTTAAAATGTACTTTAAAAGATACACATGGAATTCCTGAGTGTCATCTGCATGTTTTAACAGCTGCGCCAGCCTAGAAAGAACTTGGATGTGCTTTCAAGCATCTTTAAGACATAATAAGTTGAACAAATCTCCCGAAGAAATATCGAGTGTGCCTCCCATGTGTTCAATGCATCAAATTCTCCCTCTGCTGCTTTCTCCATCTCACACTGTCCCATTTATTTATGCTTTCCTGCAATTGAGGGGAAGTAGCATTTTCAGTCACTTGGAGGAGAGTTTATTTTGTGTGGCAGTTCCTCTACAATCTGGCATGCTCTAGAAGCAAAAAAAAAAAAAAACCATTTCCTTTGGTGTTCGCAAGATGGTGGCTTGTAGAGTTCCAAGGCAGAGGCTGGTATTGGATTTTGGAGGCAGGCCTATTGTCATTTTCACCTTGCAAGGCTAATCCAGGCCACTTTGTTCAGAGCCATTCTTTATTAGCAGACATTAGAACTTGACCTCTTAAGGATGCTCTTGGACATTCATTTTAACAATCTGCTAAAGCAGAGGAATCATTCCCATACCCACCACAGGCAGTGACACAGATCTACTTTCAGCAGCAAAAAGGGAAACCAAATCCTGAACTGTGGTCACTCCGGGTGCGGCCTGGAGAAGTGAACTGACAGCTAAAGGAAGAGGACGTCCAAACCAACCAGCCCGCGGGAACGGAACAGAGCACCATGTGGAGTGAGGGTAACAAACCAACTACAAGCTGCCTGGGGATTGTTTGGAATGACTGTTAACACGAAAGGGAAAGGAACCAAGTAAAATACTAACAAGAGAGAGGGAAGCAGGGGGAACATGGTATGGTAAGGGCTAGGCACAGCAGGAGAGGACGAAATCCCTGGGTTTGTGTCTGTGGACCTTGGGTGAGTTCTGCTTTCAGACCGTCCAGCCGTGCAGTGGAAATGGCTCCATTCAAAAAAGGAACTCCTGAAATTACAAGGCTCTGTGAAGAGGCTCCCTTTCCAAGGGCTGCTCAGGCTCTCCAGGACTTCTCCCAGTTAGCTGGGGGAGAGGGATGGGGACAGACAAGATCACTGCTGTCTCTCGGAGGGAGGAAAGGGGAGGATGTCGGCAAGTTTGAAGTCAAACAATGAGGAGAGCTTGGACACAGTCTTCCTTTGTAAATAAATACATCTGCATCCTGCAGTCACAGGTATACAGTCCTGCCTGGCTGTGTGGGCCTGTGTGTTTATAGTCCTGTGCCAGCTCGGAAGGTCTTGTATTTTTTTTAGTATTTATTAATTTAATAGTAAATAAAACTCTGAATGTAAGTTGTGGCACTCAGGGTCTTCATCATAGCATACACGGTCTTTGTTTTTAGTCAGGGCATGCAGGATCTAGTTCCCTGACCAGGGATCCAACCTGGGCCTCCTGCATTGTGAGTGTGGAGTTGTAGCCATTGGATCATCAGGGAAGTGCCTCAGAGGGTCTGGTATGACGAAACTTCACTCCTGGCTCTCAGATCTGGGTCCATCTACAAGCTACAAAGCTTGATTCCTACTTCATGCTTGGTTCTGTGACTTGTGAGGCTTCTGCTCATGTATTTCTTTTTTTGTGGCTGTGTGTATTAGTTGCTCAGTTGTGTCCAACTCTTTGCGACTCCATGGCTCCTCTGTCCAACTCATGACAACTGATGTCATGGACATAGCCCACCAGGTTCCTCTGTACATGGGATTTCCCAGGCAAAAATACTGGAATGGGTTGCCATTTCCTTCTCCAGGGGATCTTCCTGACCCAGGGATCAAACTAGGGTCTCCTGCATTGCAAAAAGATTCTTTATCATCTGAGATACCAGGGAAGGCCCCCGATAGTTTTATAGAAATAAAGATTCTCCAGATCTACTCTAATGACTGAAAAATTTCTGGGGAAGATTTCAGGAAATTTATATTTTTCTAAAAGCATTATAAATGGTTCTGTCACATTAGGGTAGGAGGCCCAGTCTTTGTAACCACTGAACCAGATCACTGTTAAATAATCATTTCCAATTGAACACTTTTCCATTCCAAATTCAAGCCTAACACTATCTTTTGAATAATATTGGAAGACTTCAAGTAGGGGAAGAATTGGCAATTTGCTTTCATTTGGCAAATCCATTCTTCAAAATGTAAATAACAAGGGGCAACCAGGAGCTCTAAATGGGGCAATTTCCTGAGGAAAATGCTCTGTAAGCACTCTCAAGCTTTTAACAACATCTACTATGTAGACATCAACTGCCAGACAATCCTAACATCAGTCAGAAATTCCCTAAAGATCTGTATAAGACAGTGGTCTGAAGAATGGATTAGTGGGTTGGACATGGTCCTTGGGTGGAACAAAATTACATTATTAGAATTCTGCCCTCCCCCTAGTTTGTAAAGTCCCCCTTCCACCACTTTAAAACTGAAGCTCACCTTATTAAAGTTCTTTCTGTATGCTAAATCCTAACTTCTGCGTCCTAAAGTTCATCATTAGAAGTAATCGTCTGCCACATTCTGCCCTTGCCATATTCTTTCTCTCGTACACCAACAGTTTTCTTCCCAGGAATGGAGACAGTTGTGGCCTGTAGCAGAAAGTGGCATCAGGGTGCAAAAAACACTGAGACAGCAGCTCCCACCATGGATTGGAAAGCCCACACTCCCCTAGGGCTTAAACGAGTTCCCTTCCTGGATGGTGATGGTACCTGAAGTCCACCATTAAATCTGCCTCTGTGGGCTAAGACAGCTATGTTCCCTAAAAAGCCAAGGAAGTATTTCATTGTACCTCCTTTTATCCTTCCTAGCTTACTGGATCCCTTGATTCTGGGCATAGCCGGTTTCACGGACAAGTGCAAATGGGCCTTGCACTTGGCTTCACAATCTGCTACTGCCATCTTGAAATTCTTAATGATTTCTGAGTAAGAGATTCCGCATTCTCATTTTGCACTGGGCTCACAAATTAGGCAGCTGTTCTGGCCTCTAAGGTTGATCTAGCTCTCTGTGAATGCTCTGAAACACTTGGCCAGTCCAACTTCCTTTCCATTTTTGTGCCTGTCACATTAAACTGTGCAGCAAGATGAATGAGGAGAGGTGACCTGATTTGGGGGATTAGACACAGGTCTTCTCACTGGAACAGTGCTGGGGAGAATGCTTCCTTTGGCCCACTGCCCCTTCTTGGCAAGGCACACAGAGTTCCCCCTGAGCCACACTTGGCCCACAGACTGGTCTCCATTCAATAAACAGCCAGTTTGGCATATAATTTTATCATTATTGTTTTTGTGGAGAGTTTTAGGGAAACCAGAACCATAAAAGAATCCTTTCTCCCTTGCCTCCTGCTTAGGCTGGGCCATGTGTGTGTGAAGTAAATGATGGACTTAAGGGTCCTGTGGTCTGGCCGTGACTGCCAGTAAATTCTTGCTCACTCTGTCTAGTGCCTTTGCAAAGGAGCTGGCAGGTCCGTTCTTCTTCCTTAGATCATCTGGATCTTTATGATCTTTAACCTAAAGCTTACTTCTTTTCCCTCTAGCCAGCAAATATCAAATGAAACTTCAAGAATAAAATTTGAGGTGGGAGTAAAGAGATGTTATACTAGGACAGAACAGGTCAGAGGAGGAGGAGAACTGTTTCCTTTGGCTTAGAACACTGGATAGGAAAAAAAGTAGTGTTTAATCAAATCAAGGCTAAAAGCCTCACCAAGAATTGCTTTCTGAACTCTTTAAATAGCTCATAATTTATATTCTAAGATCTCCTGGGTTTCATGACACATGTCAAGAAGAAAGGTCAGATGAAGTAGTCAACATGACAAGAAGTCATGGTACTGAAAGGAATGGTGCCTGGCTAAATTCTGAGAGTTGCAGAGATGAGAAGCCATTCAAAGCAAAGTAGAGGGATTTAAGTGTTTTGGTATTTACCAGGTGCTTAGGATTTCCTGCAGAGGGGAGCCAGTCTCTACCAGAGAGCCCTCTCCTCACTAGGATCTGAAAATAAGCTGGCTGACTTTGAACAATTTCTTGAGCTCTTGCCAGGTACCACGCATGCACCATGCCTAGTATTTGACATAGATTATCTCATTTACGCTTCACAATAACCTTAAGAGAGAAGGTATAAGTCAGAACTCCTTAGGGTGCAAGTGACAGACCTTTATCTCAGATGTTAACAAGCGGTCTGTGCACATCAACTGGACAGATCAGGGAACACTTCAGCCTAGATCCTTGTAGTCATTGTTCTTAGGAATCTGGTTTTCCATAACTCTCAGGTTTGCCTTTCCTTCTGTAGGCTTTATTGGTTAGTTCTCCTCAAGATGGTCACTAGCAGCTCTGCGTTCATAGCCTATGGAAACATATCTTTCACATTATTCTAGAAAAAATCCTAAAGCAAACTCTTAATGGCTTACACTGGGTCCCATGCTGATTGGACCCAGTGTTTGACTTTACTGCAACAATTCCAGGTGCTGCCTGACCAGAGCTGAAGACGAAGTGATTTGATTGCAACTGGTGGATGAACGGCTCACAACCTAGCAAAGTCAGCAAGCGGAAAGAGGCAGAATCGTCTCCTACATGGTCAGTTTATGGACAGAGTGGCATTTGCTTGAGATTTCTCTTGGCAGTGCATGTTCCAAAGGAATTCTAATCAAGACACTTCCTAAAAATATAATCTAAGACCATTTGCAATCTCTGTTGCATTCCTCTAGAACAAAAAATGCAAAGACCTCAAAGGAAGAGGGGAAACATGTGGAAATGGGAAAGATGAGTAGAGACTTGGAATTTTGCTACCAGTGGGGTCAAATATCAGAGGACAAAATTACTTGAAATAAGTTTTTCTTTGTATCCCTTTTAAACCTCTCTTACTGTAGCTAATTCACCACCTCTTTAAATAGCTCATAATTTAGATTCTAAGATCTCCTGGGTTTCATGACACATGTCAAGAAGAAAGGTCAGATGAAGTAGTCAACATGACAAGAAGTCATGGTACTGAAAGGAATGGTGCCTGGCTAAATTCTGAGAGTTGCAGAGATGAGAAGCCATTCAAAGCAAAGTAGAGGGATTTAAGTGTTTTGGTATTTACCAGGTGCTTAGGATTTCCTGCAGAGGGGAGCCAGTCTCTACCAGAGAGCCCTCTCCTCACTAGGATCTGAAAATAAGCTGGCTGACTTTGAACAATTTCTTGAGCTCTTGCCAGGTACCACGCATGCACCATGCCTAGTATTTGACATAGATTATCTCATTTACGCTTCACAATAACCTTAAGAGAGAAGGTATAAGTCAGAACTCCTTAGGGTGCAAGTGACAGACCTTTATCTCAGATGTTAACAAGCGGTCTGTGCACATCAACTGGACAGATCAGGGAACACTTCAGCCTAGATCCTTGTAGTCATTGTTCTTAGGAATCTGGTTTTCCATAACTCTCAGGTTTGCCTTTCCTTCTGTAGGCTTTATTGGTTAGTTCTCCTCAAGATGGTCACTAGCAGCTCTGCGTTCATAGCCTATGGAAACATATCTTTCACATTATTCTAGAAAAAATCCTAAAGCAAACTCTTAATGGCTTACACTGGGTCCCATGCTGATTGGACCCAGTGTTTGACTTTACTGCAACAATTCCAGGTGCTGCCTGACCAGAGCTGAAGACGAAGTGATTTGATTGCAACTGGTGGATGAACGGCTCACAACCTAGCAAAGTCAGCAAGCGGAAAGAGGCAGAATCGTCTCCTACATGGTCAGTTTATGGACAGAGTGGCATTTGCTTGAGATTTCTCTTGGCAGTGCATGTTCCAAAGGAATTCTAATCAAGACACTTCCTAAAAATATAATCTAAGACCATTTGCAATCTCTGTTGCATTCCTCTAGAACAAAAAATGCAAAGACCTCAAAGGAAGAGGGGAAACATGTGGAAATGGGAAAGATGAGTAGAGACTTGGAATTTTGCTACCAGTGGGGTCAAATATCAGAGGACAAAAATTACTTGAAATAAGTTTTTCTTTGTATCCCTTTTAAACCTCTCTTACTGTAGCTAATTCACCACCTCTTTGCATACTTAATTATTATGCATAAAGAGAGAAGCAAAGTTCCCTGTGAGAAAAGCTGTGGAATAAACACTTAACCCTTGACAGTCTCGGCACTCAGCTTTCCCTTGATCTTCCAGAGCCCCTGTTTCTCCTCCTGCATCTACTTTCATAGGTTCCCCAACCTGTGTCCCCTCCCTCAACAAATTAGTTTTGCTTTCAGATCAAATAAGGTCACCTGGGGAAGAGAGAGAAAAGTCCTGCTTAGGTGTGAATAGCAAGTATTTCTTTTAATTCTCAAAGGGCTGTTAGTTACGTGTCCAGAAATAATTACTTAACCCAGAGGAATGAAGAACTAATGGTGGGATATCAGGCATCAGCCACTGTCTTTTCAAGACGAGATTTTCAGTATGTTTTTTTCATGAAACTCTGAATGGTACCAGGGAATCAGGTACTTGCTTGTCCCCATAAGAGGCATTTTCTGTGGAGGATTGACAATCATCATTAAGGTAAATAATGGCTCTGTGAAGTACTTCACACAGTTTCTATCACATGGTTAGTGGTTAATGAAAGATAACCATAATCATTATTATGATCTATTAAATTGTTCTTCACGTACTTTGGCTATTACTGATAAGGGTAGGTTGGTCTCAAGCAACTGAACTTGCAATCTGAGATCATGATTTTAGAGAGTAGGTGGTTTAGGGTGGGTTTAATGTGTAGGAGGGTCATATGCCCCTTGTACACTCCAGAGTTATCTTGTCCTTAGTGGACAACTGGGTGTATGTTTGGGCCTTGCTGTACTTTCTTGTAACTGACCATGTGATACAAATCAGTTTTCATTAGTGTATGGCCCTGGTAACTTAGGCTTTGACAATCTGAGTGAAAATACTGTTGTGAACTCCAGGACAGAAGTTAACAGAGTCTCATAACCCCACACTGGACACACATCACAGATGTTTGGACCATAAACTTTTATAGAGATCTATGTGGATTGAGCTTGGTCATGTCCCAATTCTGACATAATTATCAGGGAGGTGAGGTTTTCACTGGGCAATTTTGGGGGGAAGTAAAGTACCACCTCGCAGTGGTCTGAGGTCACTCCAGAGCACCACTTGCAAGATGGGGTTGGGATAGCTAATATTTTTAAGCAATTTAGAGGGAGGGATTATAGTAACAGGGTCTTCATAATTATCCTGTTAGTATTACATTCTTTTTGAAATGTAATATAAGAGAAAAAGACAAGAAAAAGAATAAATAGGAAAAATATCCTGAGTGACACCTTTTTGGAGAAAGATAAGGTATTTAAAAAGATAGGTGGGAACTACTGAGAAGCTGTGTTGATCAGGCTGATAATCCTGAGCTGGAAGGAGAAATGTAGCAGCATTAGTAAGAACAGAATGGGTGAAGCCTGTGAATTCAGAGTGATGTGTACAGATTACAAAAGACCTTGTGGAGAAACAAAGTAGGGAGAGGGATTTGCAGAAAGTTTGAATTGTGCAATCACTAAGTAAAGGGAGGACCCTGTGCAGCTTAATGGAATAGATGTTCTTCGGCTGTAAGGACACAGGTGACAAGTAGGGGTCCTCCTCATATTGTCAGTGTGATCATGAGAAAACCACCTATGTACAAATAAAGTCAACAGTCATTAGAGGTGTTGCTGGGTGTGGGAGTTCTAGGATTTGAGCGCTATTTATTGGCACATGTGAAAAATGACACTAAAGGGAAGAGTATGATTCTACAAGCAGCATGAAATGGAGTCTATGTGATCATAGGGTTCCTGAGTACATGTCACAGCTTGGTGGGTTTTTTTTTTTGTTATTGTTGTTTTTGCCACTTTTGTAGAAGTCAACGTAGGTATTAAGATGTCCATGTAGGGCTTCCCTGGTGGTTCAGTGGGTAAGGACACGGCCTTGCAGTGCAAGGGGGCGCCGGTTTGATCCCTGGCCTGGGAAGATCCCACGCGCCATGCAGCGTCTGGACCGATGTGTCCAACTACTGAGCCGGAGCTCTGGAGCACATGTGCCCAGAGCCGGTGATCTGTGACAAGAGAGGTTACTGCAATGGGAGGCCTACACAGGCCAAAGAACAAAAAAGATAAGTGAATGAAAGATCAATAGAAGTGGCCAAAAAAAAAAAAAAGATGTCCATGCAGTCACTTATCCGTACTGTTGCCCAGTTACAGTTAACAGCATTACTGCCTGAAGGAACTCTGGGACGAGGAAGTGGTGGACACTTTCTCTCTGGGTTGCAGTCAGAGATGAATGGGAAGTATGGAGGCTGATGCTTAGATTTTCCCTGCTTTTATTATCAGGAGGATGGTCTGGCTCACCCAGAAAGGAAAGTGAGAGCTAAACAGGAAAGCCTCAGGAAATAGAATCTAAATGGGAAATGAAATGCTTCTTTTTATTAACAGCTGAGTACCTGCCAAATGTTAATTCTGATTCCCCTTCCTAAAGAGCCTTCTCTGATAAAACTGAGTTTGGGAATGTGGCTGAACCAAGAAGGATAGTGAAGTATGTATTCTTTCCCCCTTGACAATGGATGGCTGGGTGGATGGAACAGAGCCTGAGTTCATTCCTAGGGCAGGGCCCTGGGTTCACAGCACAGGAAGTGGGAAGGGGAAGTGAAAAGAGGACCCATTGGACAGGGAGAAGAAATGGCAGGAGGCAAGTGAAGCCTGGCTTCCATCTGCGAAGCTCAGCACTAGCCCACTAGGAATAACATATCCAGTGAGTGAAAAATACTCTGCAATGGAATTTGTTACTTTTCCTTTTGTTTGGAGGAGCTACAGAGAGGATTATATGGGAAAGAACATCCAATAGCCCGATCCCTAAAACGTGACAGACAGGAAAGAGTATGATTCTACAAGCAGCATGAAATGGAGTCTATGTGATCATAGGGTTCCTGAGTACATGTCACAGCTTGGTGGGTTTTTTTTTTTGTTATTGTTGTTTTTGCCACTTTTGTAGAAGTCAACGTAGGTATTAAGATGTCCATGTAGGGCTTCCCTGGTGGTTCAGTGGGTAAGGACACGGCCTTGCAGTGCAAGGCGCGCAGGCTTGATCCCTGGCCTGGGAAGATCCCACGCGCCATGCAGCGTCTGGACCGATGTGTCCAACTACTGAGCCGGAGCTCTGGAGCACATGTGCCCAGAGCCGGTGATCTGTGACAAGAGAGGTTACTGCAATGGGAGGCCTACACAGGCCAAAGAACAAAAAAGATAAGTGAATGAAAGATCAATAGAAGTGGCCAAAAAAAAAAAAAAGATGTCCATGCAGTCACTTATCCGTACTGTTGCCCAGTTACAGTTAACAGCATTACTGCCTGAAGGAACTCTGGGACGAGGAAGTGGTGGACACTTTCTCTCTGGGTTGCAGTCAGAGATGAATGGGAAGTATGGAGGCTGATGCTTAGATTTTCCCTGCTTTTATTATCAGGAGGATGGTCTGGCTCACCCAGAAAGGAAAGTGAGAGCTAAACAGGAAAGCCTCAGGAAATAGAATCTAAATGGGAAATGAAATGCTTCTTTTTATTAACAGCTGAGTACCTGCCAAATGTTAATTCTGATTCCCCTTCCTAAAGAGCCTTCTCTGATAAAACTGAGTTTGGGAATGTGGCTGAACCAAGAAGGATAGTGAAGTATGTATTCTTTCCCCCTTGACAATGGATGGCTGGGTGGATGGAACAGAGCCTGAGTTCATTCCTAGGGGCAGGGCCCTGGGTTCACAGCACAGGAAGTGGGAAGGGGAAGTGAAAAGAGGACCCATTGGACAGGGAGAAGAAATGGCAGGAGGCAAGTGAAGCCTGGCTTCCATCTGCGAAGCTCAGCACTAGCCCACTAGGAATAACATATCCAGTGAGTGAAAAATACTCTGCAATGGAATTTGTTACTTTTCCTTTTGTTTGGAGGAGCTACAGAGAGGATTATATGGGAAAGAACATCCAATAGCACTTTCCCCTAGATGTCAGCCGACCTAAAGATACAACGTGACAGACAGGAAAGTTATCACCACTTCAACACTGCCCAGTTTCTTAGATCATGGTCCTTTATCATAGTTTTCAAGACTTTCCACACTTTGTTTCTAGTCTTATATTCCATGACTTATGACACACATACTTCTTTTCAGCCTATAAAACATCTAGACACTCCTTGAGCACATTCTCCATGCCTATGAGTCTGTGATCTTGTTCCCTCAGCCTGAAATGCCCTCCCCAATGCTCACAGATGGAAGAAATCTTATCCTTCTCTGCAGGCCCATCCGAAAGTCAGCTCCACCATGCAGACTTCCTGATGACCTGGGTGGAAGCCTCTTATTCCTCTGAATTTCTGTCCCTCTGTGTACCCCCTCACATGGTTGATCAATACGAGGGCACATATCAGCTTTCATTCTTCTTTCTATTTTCTCCCTGGTGCCTAGGATGTGCCTAAGATAATGACTAGAAGAGAAAAATGTCCAGCAAATATTTGCCAACATGAATTGAGCTCAAGGTTATCTGATGGAAAATAAGGAGAGGCTACAGAGAAGTGGAAAGAACCAACATTTCTCTTGTGCTGTTCTTTCATAAATATCACTTCACGCCCAGTTATAGTGGAGGAAGTCCTGGTAGTGACTGGACTAAAGCAGCAAGTAGAAGGAGGGGAGACATATGAGATACAATTAGTTTTTTCCAAATTCAGAATCTGTTGCTCTTGAAATGGGCCCAAAATCATGCTCTGCTGCAGTTCTGTGTCATTTCCCAGCATGACCCATCTGCTATAATTGCTCCATGAATATGTGTTCTGATATTTGGTTTGATGTGTGTGTCAAAACCCAAATGATAAAACTGATTAGAAATAGTGAGAAGAGTCTCAAACTGGAAAGGAGAAATAGAACCAAAATGAAACATAAGTAGGAACAATTGTACTAGCTGACAGTGAAAAGTCATTCTGCAGTGCACTGGGAGTCAGAACTGCTAAATAACAGACTTAACAATGAGGACTTTAATTGGCCTGTGAAGAAGTTGGTACCAGAAGCCAGGAAGTCTGTTCTTTTCATAGTTCTAATCTCCTCTAGTAATTAACTTAAACTGGCCTCAATTTTTCTACTTATGAAATGATTCTGATTTACTACAAAGCATCTATCTCTCAGAGAGTATGGGACACACAGACACTTTTTTATTCACATCCTGAGAATCCCTTACCTTTAATTCTATTAGCACAACAGAACAAGATAGTACAATTTGTAACAATACATTCCAAAGTTTACAAATTTCATAAGTAGCTATTGTATGCCAGGCACTGCATGTTCTGGGAATAGAAAAGGAATCAGCACAAACGCTTTTTGAGGCCAAATAGCATTTGATAGGATACCCATTCCAGTATTCTTGCCTGGGAAATCCCATGGACAGAGAAGCCTGGAGGGTTACAGTCTGTCAGGTCACAAAAGAGTTGGACATGACTTAGTGACTAAACAACAACTAGCCAAGTTTGCTTTAAGTGTATGATAGCGGGCACCCTACTTTCCATCATTAAATCTGTTTCCTCATGTGTGAAAATGAGCTGACAAGAAAATTCAACTCAAAGGACTGCTGTGAGGATCATAAACATGAAGATGTGCAAAGCTCTCAGTAGAATGTCTGGTTCATAAGAGGTCACTAACAAATGTGAGCAGTGAGGATGATAATCATTTGACTACACAGAGTGACAGAGAAACTGGGATTTGGAGAGGCATATAGATCAATCTGAATCGATCACAATAGCTTTAAAAACTCAGATAAATCATGGTACATTCAGACAACAGAATATTATTCAGTGTTGAAAAGAAATGAGCTGGACAGTGACCTCACCAAGATGGTGACAGAGGTCACCCCTTACTTCATTCTTCCTCACAGAATAAAAGCTGAAAACTGTTCATTGACAAGACACCATTGAGGCAATCCTAGAACATGGAGATGGGGCTGAAGCACCCCCACCACACCACAGACACCGAGAGAGACTGCATAGAAAGGAAGAAGAAATGGCTGCATGGTGACCACACTGCCTCTCCCCAAGGCCAATGCAGCACCATATGGCGAGGTCTCCCCCAAGTCTATCATTCTTCCAGCAGGAAGAGAGAGTCTGGGAGGGACATCCAGCCCATCATCCCCAGTGCTGCGAATTGCTGGGTGGGAACCCCTACTCTAATGCTGCCCCATGGGGAGTGCAGGGGAGTCTGCAGGGCTCAACTACTTGGAACCCAACCCCAACCATGAAGGAGAAGAGGGGAGGAGCTTGCAATAATTAGCACTCAAAGCCCTGAACCAGCAGCTCTGCTCATCTGCAGAATCAAGTCTGTGGTGCCCTTTGGCGATTGTACTCAGTGGGGTGAAGGTCTACCAGATCTGGATTTTCAAACAAAGTTTTGCTGGCAGCAGAGAATGGCTTGCATACCACCAGGTAAGGGAGCCTAGTCAGCCACATTTGTTCTTGTGGGCATGACGCCTGGCCCCACTGACCATAAGGGCTGGAAAGAAGATGTGTAACTTAGCATGAAAAATGGGGCTGGGCACCCTACTAAACAACAACTAGCCAAGTTTGCTTTAAGTGTATGATAGCGGGCACCCTACTTTCCATCATTAAATCTGTTTCCTCATGTGTGAAAATGAGCTGACAAGAAAATTCAACTCAAAGGACTGCTGTGAGGATCATAAACATGAAGATGTGCAAAGCTCTCAGTAGAATGTCTGGTTCATAAGAGGTCACTAACAAATGTGAGCAGTGAGGATGATAATCATTTGACTACACAGAGTGACAGAGAAACTGGGATTTGGAGAGAGGCATATAGATCAATCTGAATCGATCACAATAGCTTTAAAAACTCAGATAAATCATGGTACATTCAGACAACAGAATATTATTCAGTGTTGAAAAGAAATGAGCTGGACAGTGACCTCACCAAGATGGTGACAGAGGTCACCCCTTACTTCATTCTTCCTCACAGAATAAAAGCTGAAAACTGTTCATTGACAAGACACCATTGAGGCAATCCTAGAACATGGAGATGGGGCTGAAGCACCCCCACCACACCACAGACACCGAGAGAGACTGCATAGAAAGGAAGAAGAAATGGCTGCATGGTGACCACACTGCCTCTCCCCAAGGCCAATGCAGCACCATATGGCGAGGTCTCCCCCAAGTCTATCATTCTTCCAGCAGGAAGAGAGAGTCTGGGAGGGACATCCAGCCCATCATCCCCAGTGCTGCGAATTGCTGGGTGGGAACCCCTACTCTAATGCTGCCCCATGGGGAGTGCAGGGGAGTCTGCAGGGCTCAACTACTTGGAACCCAACCCCAACCATGAAGGAGAAGAGGGGAGGAGCTTGCAATAATTAGCACTCAAAGCCCTGAACCAGCAGCTCTGCTCATCTGCAGAATCAAGTCTGTGGTGCCCTTTGGCGATTGTACTCAGTGGGGTGAAGGTCTACCAGATCTGGATTTTCAAACAAAGTTTTGCTGGCAGCAGAGAATGGCTTGCATACCACCAGGTAAGGGAGCCTAGTCAGCCACATTTGTTCTTGTGGGCATGACGCCTGGCCCCACTGACCATAAGGGCTGGAAAGAAGATGTGTAACTTAGCATCACTCCAGCTGAAAGGGGAATGGGCAGAACTGATGTCCCCAGAGGCAGTATCAGGTGTGTGTGTGGGGCTTCCCCTTTTATAACCGGGCAGGAGCCTCTCATATATCGCCTCTCATAAAGCAGAAGGTAGCTCCTGGCCCCTCCTCCTGGGAAGCCTGTTCAGAAAAATGGTGAGTTTCCTGGAGTGGCCACTCTGTCCCACCCAGACAGGCAAAAGAGTCATTGTCTCATCCTCTGTGGTGTCTAGCTTCTGGACCCATCTGTTCAGAAGTGCTAGAGAGAAAACCTGGAAGTTAGTGACCTAGTAATGCTCAAGCCAAGAGATGGGCAGGCAGAGCTGATAGGCTGAAAGGCAGAGCTAGTGGCCCTATTCAACCAGGAAACTTGGGGCATGGGTTGACTTGAGTTAAGCCCACCAAGAGCAGTAAGGCCTTAGCTGTTTCTAGTGCTGTGCCTGAGCAGGGGAACTGATTGATAGACCCTTTCATGGCTGAAAAAAAGCCTTCAAACTGCCCAATCAAGGACCCCCAGAGCACACAGGGTACCTCACCCAAGAGCCCTTCTGACAGTGACATGTGAACAGAGAGCACTGCATTTAGTTTCCCCATCTGCAGAGTAAAACTGGTGATGTCATCTGTCAGGAAATTTCATACACACTCTTGCCAGATTCTGATTTCCAAACAACAAGCTGTATAGGCCACGTGTCTTGTCTTTCTGCCTTGTCAAGGCAGGGAAGCCAATTCATAACCCCACCTTGCACTGAGTACAGTACCCAGTCATGACCATCAGACTAAGCATCACCAGAGAAACTAGGCCAGAATGAGGGCTTGCAATAATTAGCACTCAAAGCCCTGAACCAGCAGCTCTGCTCATCTGCAGAATCAAGTCTGTGGTGCCCTTTGGCGATTGTACTCAGTGGGGTGAAGGTCTACCAGATCTGGATTTTCAAACAAAGTTTTGCTGGCAGCAGAGAATGGCTTGCATACCACCAGGTAAGGGAGCCTAGTCAGCCACATTTGTTCTTGTGGGCATGACGCCTGGCCCCACTGACCATAAGGGCTGGAAAGAAGATGTGTAACTTAGCATCACTCCAGCTGAAAGGGGAATGGGCAGAACTGATGTCCCCAGAGGCAGTATCAGGTGTGTGTGTGGGGGTTCCCCTTTTATAACCGGGCAGGAGCCTCTCATATATATCGCCTCTCATAAAGCAGAAGGTAGCTCCTGGCCCCTCCTCCTGGGAAGCCTGTTCAGAAAAATGGTGAGTTTCCTGGAGTGGCCACTCTGTCCCACCCAGACAGGCAAAAGAGTCATTGTCTCATCCTCTGTGGTGTCTAGCTTCTGGACCCATCTGTTCAGAAGTGCTAGAGAGAAAACCTGGAAGTTAGTGACCTAGTAATGCTCAAGCCAAGAGATGGGCAGGCAGAGCTGATAGGCTGAAAGGCAGAGCTAGTGGCCCTATTCAACCAGGAAACTTGGGGCATGGGTTGACTTGAGTTAAGCCCACCAAGAGCAGTAAGGCCTTAGCTGTTTCTAGTGCTGTGCCTGAGCAGGGGAACTGATTGATAGACCCTTTCATGGCTGAAAAAAAGCCTTCAAACTGCCCAATCAAGGACCCCCAGAGCACACAGGGTACCTCACCCAAGAGCCCTTCTGACAGTGACATGTGAACAGAGAGCACTGCATTTAGTTTCCCCATCTGCAGAGTAAAACTGGTGATGTCATCTGTCAGGAAATTTCATACACACTCTTGCCAGATTCTGATTTCCAAACAACAAGCTGTATAGGCCACGTGTCTTGTCTTTCTGCCTTGTCAAGGCAGGGAAGCCAATTCATAACCCCACCTTGCACTGAGTACAGTACCCAGTCATGACCATCAGACTAAGCATCACCAGAGAAACTAGGCATTGCAGAGCCCATCCTACAGCTTCAATTGGGCAGGGAAACAAGGTAGCAGAGTCTTATCCAGTTGTTCTCAGCTAACGTCACATCGCTCATGTTAAACTCAGAGCTCAAACAACTGCCTTATCCACAAATAAATACTAATAGTAGGTCCCACATGCCCAAGGACATTGCTAGCAGACACAGCCAGAACTCTGAACTGACTAGTCAAAACCTGACTCTGCTAAAGTGAACCTGTGAGTCTGGAAGAGGTGCCCATATATGCAAATACATACATAAAGACAATGTAAGGACTCAAGGATCATAAAAACTAGATAAATCTGATACCACCAAAGGAAACTAATAATGATCTAGTAAATGACCCTCAATAAATGAAGATCTATGATCAGAAAAAGAAATTCAGAATAACCTTCTTATAGAAGTTTAGTGAACTACCAGAATACAGTAACAAGTAAAAATGAAAAAACAATGCATATGCAAAATGAGAAGTTCAGTCAAGAAACATAGACAATAAAAAAGCAAAAGCAAAGACCTAACCTAAAAGTTGAAAAATAGAACTAAGAGTTGAACTTAAGAATTCAATGGAGAGCTTCAAAAGCAGACTTTACCATGCACAAGAAACAATCAACGACCCAGAAGATGGAACATTTGAAATTATCCAATCAGAGTAGTAAAAAGAAAAAAGAAAGAAAAAGAGTGAAGAATGCCTATATGATCTGTGGTATACAATGAGAACAAACAATAGTAACATTACAGGACTACCACAAGGCAAGGAGAAAGAGAAAAGTACAAAAAGTATATTTAAAGCAGTAAAGGCTAAAAATTTCACAAACTTGGGGAGAGAAATGGCATCCAAATCCAAAGGTCCATAGGATGCCAAATAGGTTGCACATGAATAGGGCCATGCTGAGACACATTATAATTGCCAGAAATCAAAGACCACAAAATGAACTTTAACAGCATCAAGAGAAGAGGCATAGCAAGATAAACCTAAAATAAGCCCTCATAATTCCTTGGTGGTCTACTGGCTAGGATTCATTTAGCACCTTCAAAAGAGTCCCATAAGATTACTGATGGACTTCTCAACAGAAAGTTTTTAGTCCAGGAGAAAACAGGATGACACATTCAAAATGTTGAAAGAAAAGGCAGTCAATCAAGAATTCTATATCCAGCAAAGGCTGTTATTTAGCAATAGAGGGATAAAGATTTTATCAAACAAAAGCTGAAGGACTTTATTACCATTAGACATGTGGTGGCTCAGTGGTAAAGAACACACCTGCCAATGCAGGAGATGCATGTTCATTCACTGGGTCAAGAGGAGTCACTGGAGTAGAAAATGGCAACCCACTCCAGTATTCTTGCCTGGAAAATTCCATGAAAAGAAGAACCTGGCAGGCTGCAGTCCACGGAATCTCAAAGAGTCAGTCAGGACTGGGTATCTAGCACCTAGACGTATTTTATAAGAAAAACTAAAGGGAGTTATTTGAGTGAAAGTAAAAGGACATTAATTAACATCACAAAAACAGGAGGTAGCATGAAACTCACTGGTAATGGCAAGTATATGGTTAAGTTGCTAAGACATGTCCAACTCTTTGTGACCCCAATAGAGTGTAGCACACCAGGTTCTTCTATCCATGTGATTTCCCAGGCAAGAATACTGGAGTGGGTTGCCATTTCCTTCTCCAGGGGATCTTCCTGACTCTGGAATTGAACCCATATCTCCTGGAATGGCAGACAGATATTTTTTTTACCACCGAGCCACCAAGGAAGCCCATACATCTTAAACTAATACAATGTTATACTGTTAATTATATCTCAATAAAACTGAAAAAAAAAAAAACCCAACAAAATGCTTACCAAGTTACTAGGACATGATACTTAAGATTTTAATACTACTAACTAAATAAATGGAACTGCTAGGTATTTCTTTTGGTCAAGTCATGAAATAAAAATTCACTGAGATACAGGGGAGGTGGTAAACCAAGTCAACTTCAGATCCTCTATATTTCTATAATGTAATTACAAACTACAAAATATTCTACATCAAAATAATAAGCCCTCATAATTCCTTGGTGGTCTACTGGCTAGGATTCATTTAGCACCTTCAAAAGAGTCCCATAAGATTACTGATGGACTTCTCAACAGAAAGTTTTTAGTCCAGGAGAAAACAGGATGACACATTCAAAATGTTGAAAGAAAAGGCAGTCAATCAAGAATTCTATATCCAGCAAAGGCTGTTATTTAGCAATAGAGGGATAAAGATTTTATCAAACAAAAGCTGAAGGACTTTATTACCATTAGACATGTGGTGGCTCAGTGGTAAAGAACACACCTGCCAATGCAGGAGATGCATGTTCATTCACTGGGTCAAGAGGAGTCACTGGAGTAGAAAATGGCAACCCACTCCAGTATTCTTGCCTGGAAAATTCCATGAAAAGAAGAACCTGGCAGGCTGCAGTCCACGGAATCTCAAAGAGTCAGTCAGGACTGGGTATCTAGCACCTAGACGTATTTTATAAGAAAAACTAAAGGGAGTTATTTGAGTGAAGGTAAAGGACATTAATTAACATCACAAAAACAGGAGGTAGCATGAAACTCACTGGTAATGGCAAGTATATGGTTAAGTTGCTAAGACATGTCCAACTCTTTGTGACCCCAATAGAGTGTAGCACACCAGGTTCTTCTATCCATGTGATTTCCCAGGCAAGAATACTGGAGTGGGTTGCCATTTCCTTCTCCAGGGGATCTTCCTGACTCTGGAATTGAACCCATATCTCCTGGAATGGCAGACAGATATTTTTTTTACCACCGAGCCACCAAGGAAGCCCATACATCTTAAACTAATACAATGTTATACTGTTAATTATATCTCAATAAAACTGAAAAAAAAAAAAACCCAACAAAATGCTTACCAAGTTACTAGGACATGATACTTAAGATTTTAATACTACTAACTAAATAAATGGAACTGCTAGGTATTTCTTTTGGTCAAGTCATGAAATAAAAATTCACTGAGATACAGGGGAGGTGGTAAACCAAGTCAACTTCAGATCCTCTATATTTCTATAATGTAATTACAAACTACAAAATATTCTACATCAAAATAATAAATATACTGACAAAAAATGTACCTGTTGAGAACCTCCATTCAGATGAGCAGACTTTGGTAAAGCTTGTGATACTAGTGTAATTGATGGTTTCCTAGCTATAATGGGTAAAATCCAATGATCTTATTCAACATATATATAGTAGTGGCAAGTATATATTCTGTAATATGGTAATGATGGTGCATAATTTACTTTCAACTCTAGTATAAATGTTTAAAAAATGAAGTAAAATATCTATAACAAAAATAATCCGTTGTAAGTTAAACAATATATATATAAAAATATGTAGGGAATCCCTTGGCAGTCCAGGGGTTAGTACTTAGCACTATCACTGCCATGGCCCACTTTCAATAGCTGGCTGGGGAACTAATATCCCGAGAGATGAGCAGTACTGCCACAAAAATCTAAACTGTAACATCAATGAGGGAGAGAAGAAATAAAAGTATAAAGTTCTACTGAAGCTAAAATTTAACACATCATTGTAAATGATAACAACCCAAGATATATAACGTAGGCCTCATAGTAAAACACAAGAAAACACTCTGTAGTAATTACATAAAAGAACATGATAAGGAAGTCAAAGCAAGATACAAAGAGACATCAAAATACACAGAAAGACAGCAGGATAAGAAACAAGGAACAATGGATCTACATAACAACTAGAAATGAATAAAGTGCCAATAGTAAGACCTTGCTTATTACTAATTACTGTAAGTATAAATGTATTAAAATCTCCAGTAAAAATACACAAAATGGCTCAATGGGTAAAAAACAATACAACAATATGCTGCTATAAGAGACTCACTTTAGTTTTAAAGAGAGCCATAGACTGAGAGTGAAGGGTGAAACAGAGCAAATGGTAACAACAAAAAGCTATAGTTATGTCAGGATTGCTATACTTAACGTCAGGCAAAATAAACTTTAAAATAAAATTACTAAAGAGAAACAAGGTAAGTTATTATATCATGATACAAAGTTCAATTAATCAAAATGATCTAGAAATCATAAATACTTAAAAAAAATTTTTTTACAGAGTTTTGTTGTTTACAGACATGTATGCTCCCAGGTCAGTCATATGCATATCCCTGGTCCCCTCCCCATTCCCAGTCCCCTCCATACCACCCCTCCCGGCCATCGCACCGCACTCTTGCAGGATCTCCTATTCCCACAGCGCAATGACAATAGCTATATATATATTTTTTTACATACAATAGTATAGGTTTTTGTGCTACTTCCTTTATGCCTCCACCCACTGTTCATTCCACACCATGTCCACATGTCTACTCTCTGTGTCTGTATTTCCATCGCTGCAGTGCATGTATTATCATTACCATCTTACTAGATTCCATATATATGTGTTAGTAAACAATATAGTAGGAATCCCTTGGCAGTCCAGGGGTTAGTACTTAGCACTATCACTGCCATGGCCCACTTTCAATAGCTGGCTGGGGAACTAATATCCCGAGAGATGAGCAGTACTGCCACAAAAATCTAAACTGTAACATCAATGAGGGAGAGAAGAAATAAAAGTATAAAGTTCTACTGAAGCTAAAATTTAACACATCATTGTAAATGATAACAACCCAAGATATATAACGTAGGCCTCATAGTAAAACACAAGAAAACACTCTGTAGTAATTACATAAAAGAACATGATAAGGAAGTCAAAGCAAGATACAAAGAGACATCAAAATACACAGAAAGACAGCAGGATAAGAAACAAGGAACAATGGATCTACATAACAACTAGAAATGAATAAAGTGCCAATAGTAAGACCTTGCTTATTACTAATTACTGTAAGTATAAATGTATTAAAATCTCCAGTAAAAATACACAAAATGGCTCAATGGGTAAAAAACAATACAACAATATGCTGCTATAAGAGACTCACTTTAGTTTTAAAGAGAGCCATAGACTGAGAGTGAAGGGTGGAAAAAGACATTTTAAGCAAATGGTAACAACAAAAAGCTATAGTTATGTCAGGATTGCTATACTTAACGTCAGGCAAAATAAACTTTAAAATAAAATTACTAAAGAGAAACAAGGTAAGTTATTATATCATGATACAAAGTTCAATTAATCAAAATGATCTAGAAATCATAAATACTTAAAAAAAATTTTTTTACAGAGTTTTGTTGTTTACAGACATGTATGCTCCCAGGTCAGTCATATGCATATCCCTGGTCCCCTCCCCATTCCCAGTCCCCTCCATACCACCCCTCCCGGCCATCGCACCGCACTCTTGCAGGATCTCCTATTCCCACAGCGCAATGACAATAGCTATATATATATTTTTTTACATACAATAGTATAGGTTTTTGTGCTACTTCCTTTATGCCTCCACCCACTGTTCATTCCACACCATGTCCACATGTCTACTCTCTGTGTCTGTATTTCCATCGCTGCAGTGCATGTATTATCATTACCATCTTACTAGATTCCATATATATGTGTTAGTATATTGTACTTGTCCTTCTCTTTTTGACTTACTTCACTTTTTATGATAGGTTCTAGATCCAGCCACCTCATTAGGACTGATTCTTCTGCATTTCTTTTTACAGCTGAGAAGTACTCCACTGTATGTATGTACCAGAGTTCTTTATCCATTCATTCCTCGATGGACATCTAGGTTGCTTCCATGTTCTAGCTATTGTATAGAGAGATGCAATGAACATTGGGGTACAGGTGTCTCTTTCAATTTTGATTTCATCAGGATATAAGCTTAATAGTGGGATTGCTGGGTCATATAGTGCTTCTAGTTTTAGTTTTTAAAGGAATGTCTCCATACTGTTCTCCATAGCAGCTCTATCAATTGACATTCCCACCAGTAATGCAAGAGTGTTCCCTTTTCTCCGCACCCTATATAGCATTTATTGTCTGTCAATTTGTGGATGATGGCCATTCTGACGGGTGTGAGGTGATATCTCATTGTAGTTTTGATTTGCATTTCTCTAATACTAAGTGAGGTCGAGCATCATTTCATGTGCTTTTTGACCATCTGTATGTCCTCTTTGGTGAGATGTTTCTTTAGGTCATTTTCCCATCTTTTGATTGGGTTGTTCATTTTTCTGGTGCTGAGTTGTCTGAGTTGCTTGTAGATTTGGGAGATTAATTCTTTGACTGTTATTTCATATGCTATGATTTTCTCCCATTCAGTGGGTTGTCTGTTCTTTTTGTAGTTTCTTTTTAATGTTGAAATCATAAATACTTAAAAAAAATTTTTTTACAGAGTTTTGTTGTTTACAGACATGTATGCTCCCAGGTCAGTCATATGCATATCCCTGGTCCCCTCCCCATTCCCAGTCCCCTCCATACCACCCCTCCCGGCCATCGCACCGCACTCTTGCAGGATCTCCTATTCCCACAGCGCAATGACAATAGCTATATATATATTTTTTTACATACAATAGTATAGGTTTTTGTGCTACTTCCTTTATGCCTCCACCCACTGTTCATTCCACACCATGTCCACATGTCTACTCTCTGTGTCTGTATTTCCATCGCTGCAGTGCATGTATTATCATTACCATCTTACTAGATTCCATATATATGTGTTAGTATATTGTACTTGTCCTTCTCTTTTTGACTTACTTCACTTTTTATGATAGGTTCTAGATCCAGCCACCTCATTAGGACTGATTCTTCTGCATTTCTTTTTACAGCTGAGAAGTACTCCACTGTATGTATGTACCAGAGTTCTTTATCCATTCATTCCTCGATGGACATCTAGGTTGCTTCCATGTTCTAGCTATTGTATAGAGAGATGCAATGAACATTGGGGTACAGGTGTCTCTTTCAATTTTGATTTCATCAGGATATAAGCTTAATAGTGGGATTGCTGGGTCATATAGTGCTTCTAGTTTTAGTTTTTAAAGGAATGTCTCCATACTGTTCTCCATAGCAGCTCTATCAATTGACATTCCCACCAGTAATGCAAGAGTGTTCCCTTTTCTCCGCACCCTATATAGCATTTATTGTCTGTCAATTTGTGGATGATGGCCATTCTGACGGGTGTGAGGTGATATCTCATTGTAGTTTTGATTTGCATTTCTCTAATACTAAGTGAGGTCGAGCATCATTTCATGTGCTTTTTGACCATCTGTATGTCCTCTTTGGTGAGATGTTTCTTTAGGTCATTTTCCCATCTTTTGATTGGGTTGTTCATTTTTCTGGTGCTGAGTTGTCTGAGTTGCTTGTAGATTTGGGAGATTAATTCTTTGACTGTTATTTCATATGCTATGATTTTCTCCCATTCAGTGGGTTGTCTGTTCAGCTTTTTTGTAGTTTCTTTTGCTGTACAAAAGCTTTTAAGTTTCATTAGGTCCCACATGTTCATTTTTGTTTTTAGTTCTGTTATTCTAGTAGGTGGGTCATGGAAGATCTTGCTTTGGTTTATGTCCATGAGTGTTTTGCCTATATTTTCCTCTAAGAGTTTGATCGTTTCTGGTCTTACATTTAGGTCTTTAATCTGTTTTGAGTTGATCTTTGTGTATGGTGTCAGGGAATGTTCCAGCTTCATTTTTTTGCATGTAGCTGTTGTGTTTTCCCAGTACCATTTGTTGAAGAGGCTGTCTTTGTCCCATTTTATAGTTTCACCTCCTTTGTCAAAACTAAGGTATCCATCGGTATGTGGCTGGGTTCTCGATCTTGTTCCATTGGTCTATAGTTCTGTTTTTGTGCCAGTACCATACTGTCTTGATGACTGTTGCTTTGTAGTAAAGTCTGAAGTTAGGGAGGCTAATCCCTCCAGCTCCATTCTTCTTTCTCAGGATTGCTTTTGCTATTCGGACTCTTTTGTGTTTCCATATAAACTGTGTGCTTCCTTGGTCTAGTTCTGTGAAGAATGTCATTGGTAGTTTGATAGGGATCACATTGAATCTGTAGATGATATTTGGTAGTATGGTCATTTTTACAATATTGATTCTTCCGATCCAGGAACATGGAATATCTCTCCATCCGTTTGAGTCTTCTTTGATTTCTTTCATCAGTGTCTTGTAATTTTCTGTGTACAGCTCTTTTGTTTCTTTGGGTAGGTTTATTCCTCATGCAAGAGTGTTCCCTTTTCTCCGCACCCTATATAGCATTTATTGTCTGTCAATTTGTGGATGATGGCCATTCTGACGGGTGTGAGGTGATATCTCATTGTAGTTTTGATTTGCATTTCTCTAATACTAAGTGAGGTCGAGCATCATTTCATGTGCTTTTTGACCATCTGTATGTCCTCTTTGGTGAGATGTTTCTTTAGGTCATTTTCCCATCTTTTGATTGGGTTGTTCATTTTTCTGGTGCTGAGTTGTCTGAGTTGCTTGTAGATTTGGGAGATTAATTCTTTGACTGTTATTTCATATGCTATGATTTTCTCCCATTCAGTGGGTTGTCTGTTCAGCTTTTTTGTAGTTTCTTTTGCTGTACAAAAGCTTTTAAGTTTCATTAGGTCCCACATGTTCATTTTTGTTTTTAGTTCTGTTATTCTAGTAGGTGGGTCATGGAAGATCTTGCTTTGGTTTATGTCCATGAGTGTTTTGCCTATATTTTCCTCTAAGAGTTTGATCGTTTCTGGTCTTACATTTAGGTCTTTAATCTGTTTTGAGTTGATCTTTGTGTATGGTGTCAGGGAATGTTCCAGCTTCATTTTTTTGCATGTAGCTGTTGTGTTTTCCCAGTACCATTTGTTGAAGAGGCTGTCTTTGTCCCATTTTATAGTTTCACCTCCTTTGTCAAAACTAAGGTATCCATCGGTATGTGGCTGGGTTCTCGATCTTGTTCCATTGGTCTATAGTTCTGTTTTTGTGCCAGTACCATACTGTCTTGATGACTGTTGCTTTGTAGTAAAGTCTGAAGTTAGGGAGGCTAATCCCTCCAGCTCCATTCTTCTTTCTCAGGATTGCTTTTGCTATTCGGACTCTTTTGTGTTTCCATATAAACTGTGTGCTTCCTTGGTCTAGTTCTGTGAAGAATGTCATTGGTAGTTTGATAGGGATCACATTGAATCTGTAGATGATATTTGGTAGTATGGTCATTTTTACAATATTGATTCTTCCGATCCAGGAACATGGAATATCTCTCCATCCGTTTGAGTCTTCTTTGATTTCTTTCATCAGTGTCTTGTAATTTTCTGTGTACAGCTCTTTTGTTTCTTTGGGTAGGTTTATTCCTACATATTTTATTCTTTTGGCTGTGATGGTGAAGGGGATTGCCTCTTTGATTTCGTTTTCTGATTTTTCATTGCTTGTGTGTAGAAATGCCAGTGATTTCTGTTTATTGATTTTGTATCCTGCAACTTTGATGAATTTGTTGATTAACTCTAGTGGTTTTCTAATAGTGTCTTTGGGGTTTTCTATGTAGAGTGTTATGTTGTCTGCAAATAGAGTTTTACTTCTTCTTTTCCATTCTGAATTGCTTTTATTTCTTTCTCTTCTCTTATTTCTGTTGCTAGAACTTCCAGGACTATGCTGAATAATAGTGGTGAAAGTGGACACCCCTGTTTTGTTCCTGATCTTAGAGGGAAAGCTTTCAGTTTTTCACCATTGAGGATAATGTTCACTGTGGGCTTCTCATATATGGCTTTCACTATGTTGAGATAGGTTCCTTCTATACCCATTTTTTTGAAGAGGTTTTATCATAAATGGACATTGTAATTTGTCGAAGGCTTTTTTTGCATCTATTGAGATTATCTTGTGATTTTTATCTTTCAATTTGTTGATATGGTACATCACATTAATTGGTTTGTAGATACTGAAAAATCCTTAAATGCCTGCAATGAATTCAACTTGGTCATGATGTATGAGTTTTTGTTGTGATGTTGAGTTCTATTTGCTAGGATTTTTGTTGAGGATTTTGGCATCCAAATTCTTCAGTGAAATTGGTCTATAATTTTCTTTTTTTGTGTTGTCTTTGCCTGGTTTTGGTATCAGGGTGATGGCGGCCATGTAGAATGAGTTTGGAAGTGTTCCTTCCTGTGCGATTTTTTGAAAGAGTTTTAGATGGACAGGTATTAACTCTTCTTTAAATGTTTGGTAGAATTCACTTGTGAAGCCATGTGGCCCTGGGCTTTTATTTTTTTGGTAGAATTATAATCACAAATCCAATTTCTGAGTTTGTGTTTGGGTTGTTCATAGTTTCTATTTCTTCCTGGTTCAGTTTCGGAAGATTAATCTTCTCCAAGAAACCATCCTATTTCTTCCAGGTTGTCCAATTTGTTGCCATATAGTTGTTCATAACAGTCTCTTAGAATTTTTTGGATTTCTGCATTATCTGTTGTAATCTCTCCTTTTTTGTTTTTGATTTTGTTGATCTGGTTCTTCTCTCTTTTTTTCTTGATGAGTCTGGCCAGTGGGTTGTCAGTTTCGTTTATCTTTTTGAAGAACCACCTTTTTGTTTTATTTATTTTTACTATTCTTAATTTCGTTTCTTTTGCATTTATTTCTGCTCTGATCTTTATGAATTCTCTTCTTCTGACTTTGGACTTTTGTTGTTCTTCTTTCTCCAGTTGTTTTAAGTGTAGGGTTAGGTCATCAGTTTGATATTTTTCTTATTTCTTGAGGTAGGACTGTATTGCTATAAATTTCTCTCTTAGAACTGCTTTTGTGGTATCCCATAGATTTTGCACTGTCGTGTTCATTGCTATTTTCTTCTAGAAATTTTTTTAATTTCTCCTTTGATTTGCTTGGTAATAAGTTTGATTTTAGGTGTGTGTTGTTTAATCTCCATGTGTTTGTGTTTCTAGCCATTTTTTAAAGGTTTTATCATAAATGGACATTGTAATTTGTCGAAGGCTTTTTTTGCATCTATTGAGATTATCTTGTGATTTTTATCTTTCAATTTGTTGATATGGTACATCACATTAATTGGTTTGTAGATACTGAAAAATCCTTAAATGCCTGCAATGAATTCAACTTGGTCATGATGTATGAGTTTTTGTTGTGATGTTGAGTTCTATTTGCTAGGATTTTTGTTGAGGATTTTGGCATCCAAATTCTTCAGTGAAATTGGTCTATAATTTTCTTTTTTTGTGTTGTCTTTGCCTGGTTTTGGTATCAGGGTGATGGCGGCCATGTAGAATGAGTTTGGAAGTGTTCCTTCCTGTGCGATTTTTTGAAAGAGTTTTAGATGGACAGGTATTAACTCTTCTTTAAATGTTTGGTAGAATTCACTTGTGAAGCCATGTGGCCCTGGGCTTTTATTTTTTTGGTAGAATTATAATCACAAATCCAATTTCTGAGTTTGTGTTTGGGTTGTTCATAGTTTCTATTTCTTCCTGGTTCAGTTTCGGAAGATTAATCTTCTCCAAGAAACCATCCTATTTCTTCCAGGTTGTCCAATTTGTTGCCATATAGTTGTTCATAACAGTCTCTTAGAATTTTTTGGATTTCTGCATTATCTGTTGTAATCTCTCCTTTTTTGTTTTTGATTTTGTTGATCTGGTTCTTCTCTCTTTTTTTCTTGATGAGTCTGGCCAGTGGGTTGTCAGTTTCGTTTATCTTTTTGAAGAACCACCTTTTTGTTTTATTTATTTTTACTATTCTTAATTTCGTTTCTTTTGCATTTATTTCTGCTCTGATCTTTATGAATTCTCTTCTTCTGACTTTGGACTTTTGTTGTTCTTCTTTCTCCAGTTGTTTTAAGTGTAGGGTTAGGTCATCAGTTTGATATTTTTCTTATTTCTTGAGGTAGGACTGTATTGCTATAAATTTCTCTCTTAGAACTGCTTTTGTGGTATCCCATAGATTTTGCACTGTCGTGTTCATTGCTATTTTCTTCTAGAAATTTTTTTAATTTCTCCTTTGATTTGCTTGGTAATAAGTTTGATTTTAGGTGTGTGTTGTTTAATCTCCATGTGTTTGTGTTTCTAGCCATTTTTTTCCTGTAGTTGATCTCTAGTCTCGTTGCATTGTGGTCAGAGAAGATGGTTGATATAATTTCAATTTTCCTGAATTGACTGAGGTTTGCTTTGTGGCCCAAGATATGGTCTATCCTGGAGAATGTTCCATGAGCACTTGAGAAGAAAGTGCATTCTTCTGCTTTTGGATGGAAAGTCCTACAGACTTCAATGAGGTCCATCTTTTCTAGTGTGGCATTTAAGGCTTGTGTTTCTTTATTAATTTTCTATTTTGATGATCTGTCCATTGGTGTGAGAGGAGCGTTAAAGTCTCCAATTATTACTGTGTTATTGTTGATTTCTTCCTTTATGTCTGAAAGTACTTGTCTTATGCATTGAGGTGCTCCTGTGTTGGGTGCATAGATATTTATGATTGTTATGTCTTCCTCTTGGATCGATCCCTTGATCATTATGTAGTGACCTGCTTTGTTTCTATAAACTTCTTTATTTTAAAGTATGTTTTGTCTGATATGAGATTTGCTACTCCAGCTTTCCTTTGATTTCCATTTGCATGGAATTTTTTTTTCCATCCTCTCACTTTCAGTCTATGAGGGTCTCTAGGACTGAAGTGGGTTTCTTGTAAGCAGCATATATATGGGTCTTGCTTTTGTATACAATCAACCAGTCTGTGTCTTTTGGTTGGAGCATTTAGTCTGTTTACATTCAAAGTATTATTGATACGCATATTCCTATTGTCATCTTCTTAGATGTTTGGAGTCTGATTTGTAGGACTTCTACTCTTTTATTTTTTTTTAAAGATTTATTTATTTATTTTGGGTGGGGGTCGGGTTGGGGAGGGAGGGGAGCAGGCGGGCCACTTCTATTGGTCTTTCATTTCTCTATTTTCATCCATCTTTGTTCTTTGGCTCCTGTGGGCCTCCCATCGCGGTGGCGTCTGTCTGTTGCTGAGCGCCGGCTCTGGGCGCATGTGCTCCAGAGCTCCGGCTCAGTAATTGGACACATCAGTCCAGCTGCTCCATGGCACGTGGGATCTTCCCAGGCCAGGGATCGAACCGGCACCCCTTGCACTGCAAGGCGGTGTCCTTACCCACTGGACCACCAGGGAAGCCCAATGAAAGCAGTTTTTATCTAAGACATGTGTTGGGGGTGAGAAGGAGGAGAGTGTATGGGTAATGAGAAGGAATAGATTCGTGTTGCAAGTATTCTGCAGGATTAGGTAACAAAGATTAGTGTGTAGTAGAGTTTAGTACAACTGGAAGAGAACAGTAGAGACAGGAAGATAGGAAATGTTTATATAGAGGATAGTAGTAGGTATAAAAAGATTTTACAGTTAGAGCATAGAGAGAGGAAGCAGTGGCAAAAAAATTAAAAATTAAAAAAAAAGAACTAAAATAAAATAAAACTAAAGAAACAAAAGAAAATACTGTCCTGGTTTTTATCTTCTCATCTGCGTGTGAACCTTCTACCAGTTTGCTCTAGATGTTGCCCTAGATTTCCCTAGTCTGTACTGGTGGGGGTTGGGTGTGGAGGCTGGGAGGCTGCTTATGTCTTAGGTTTCAGTGAGGGTCAGGTAAGTTGTGGTCCAGATCTTTGCAGAACAGGTTGGTCTGGTTTCTCCACAGTATTTGTAGCCTGACCCCTCACTCTCTGCCCCATAAATTATCCACCAGCACATAAATACACAAAGCAAGCAATAAAAATTTGAAAGGAGAAATAAAAAGCAACGCAATGATAGTTGGCAATTTTAATATCTGACTCTCAACAATGGATAGATAAGGAAACAGTGTTTGGAGGTGACTGTCGTCATTAAATTTTCTATTCCTATTGTCATCTTCTTAGATGTTTGGAGTCTGATTTGTAGGACTTCTACTCTTTTATTTTTTTTTAAAGATTTATTTATTTATTTTGGGTGGGGGTCGGGTTGGGGAGGGAGGGGAGCAGGCGGGCCACTTCTATTGGTCTTTCATTTCTCTATTTTCATCCATCTTTGTTCTTTGGCTCCTGTGGGCCTCCCATCGCGGTGGCGTCTGTCTGTTGCTGAGCGCCGGCTCTGGGCGCATGTGCTCCAGAGCTCCGGCTCAGTAATTGGACACATCAGTCCAGCTGCTCCATGGCACGTGGGATCTTCCCAGGCCAGGGATTGAACCGGTGCCCCTTGCGCTGCAAGGCGGTGTCCTTACCCACTGGACCACCAGGGAAGCCCAATGAAAGCAGTTTTTATCTAAGACATGTGTTGGGGGTGAGAAGGAGGAGAGTGTATGGGTAATGAGAAGGAATAGATTCGTGTTGCAAGTATTCTGCAGGATTAGGTAACAAAGATTAGTGTGTAGTAGAGTTTAGTACAACTGGAAGAGAACAGTAGAGACAGGAAGATAGGAAATGTTTATATAGAGGATAGTAGTAGGTATAAAAAGATTTTACAGTTAGAGCATAGAGAGAGGAAGCAGTGGCAAAAAAATTAAAAATTAAAAAAAAAGAACTAAAATAAAATAAAACTAAAAAAAAAAAAAGAAAATACTGTCCTGGTTTTTATCTTCTCATCTGCGTGTGAACCTTCTACCAGTTTGCTCTAGATGTTGCCCTAGATTTCCCTAGTCTGTACTGGTGGGGGTTGGGTGTGGAGGCTGGGAGGCTGCTTATGTCTTAGGTTTCAGTGAGGGTCAGGTAAGTTGTGGTCCAGATCTTTGCAGAACAGGTTGGTCTGGTTTCTCCACAGTATTTGTAGCCTGACCCCTCACTCTCTGCCCCATAAATTATCCACCAGCACATAAATACACAAAGCAAGCAATAAAAATTTGAAAGGAGAAATAAAAAGCAACGCAATGATAGTTGGCAATTTTAATATCTGACTCTCAACAATGGATAGATAAGGAAACAGCAAATTTTCATAACATTATAGGTGAAATTGACCTAACATTCTATCTAGGAGGTGTATGAAGAGGGGGATGGGATCACCATAAGATCATTTCCTCTGTGTGTGCTCTCAGGCAATAGGATATCAGGCAATAGGAGCTCCAGGGGTGGGCATGCATCACTGCCGCCACTGTGGGCTCCACAGGTGGGCACAGGCTGCTACCACCATTATGAGACCTATAAGCAGGTGCCAAGTGCTGCCCCCCACTGTCCCAGGAGTGTGTGGGCCACAGTCAACCCTATGAGATCTGTGAGCATGCAGCAAGCCCTCTCCTGCTGTCCTGGGGCTACTCAGGCCACAGATGCCCCTAGAAGACTCACAAGCAGACGCCAAGCTCAGCTCCCACTGTCTAGGGAATGCACAGGCCACAGCTACTGCTATGAACAGGTTCTAAGCGCTGGCCCCAACATCCTGAGAGCATGCAAGGGCCACCACACCTATGTATCCCATATGAAGGGGTATGCATATGCTGAGAAATTTGGAGCAAATATCCAAACTAAAAGCAGCTTCTCAATTCTGGACAAAATGGTGTAACAGAAGGACTTGAGCTCACCTCCTCTCATGAAAACATCAAAATCACAATTAACTGCTGAATAACCACTGACAAAAAAGACTTTCACCTGCTTCAAAGACAAAGAAGAAACTATGATGAGACAGTAGGAGCGGCTCTTCTGCAGCATAATCAAATCCCATACCCAGCATCTTGAAGACTCCAGTGCAGGAACACTTCTGGCCAAATAGCCAGCAGGACAGCAACACAGTTCCACCCACCAGCAGACAGAGTGACTAAAACCATTCTGAGTTCATAGCCACCTCTAAACACACACTTTGACATAGCCTTGCCCACTGGAGGGACAGGAGCCAGCTCCGTCAACCAGGGGGCAGGCACCTGTCCATCCCACCAGAAAGCCAGCACAAGCCCAGTACCCACCTCACCCACCATGGGGCAGACACCAGAAGCAAGAGGAGCTACAATCCTACAGCCTGTAGAAAGGAGATCACAGAGTAAGAAAAATGAGATGACAGAAAATTTTTCATTCAGAAGAATGAACATGAATAAAAACCCTCAATAACAACTAAGTGAAATAGAAATAGGCAATCTACTTGAAAAAGAATTTAGAGTAATGACAGTAAAAACTATCCAAGATCTCGGAAAAAGAATTGGAGGCACAGACTGAGAAGATACAAGAAATGTTTAATGAAAACCTAGAATATTCTCTCAGTCATGTCTGACTCTTTGTAACCCATCAACTGTAGCCTGTCAGGCTCCTCTGTCCATGTTATTCTCCAGGCAAGAATACTGAAGTAGGTAGTCATTCCCTTCTCCAGGGAATCTTCCCAACTCAGGGAACAAACCCAGGTCTCCATAATTGCAGGCAGATTCTTTACAGTCTGAGCCACCAGGGAAGCCCAGAAGAAAGAAAGAAAAAACCAACAGAGCTGAATAACACAAAGCTTAAATAAAAAATGTGTTTATCAATAGCAGACTAAATGAGGCAGAAGAATGGATAAGTGAGCTGAAATACAACATGGTGGAAATCACTGTTGTAGGACAGAATGAAAAGAAATGAGGACAGTCAAAACAGTCTCAGAGGCCTCTGGGAAAATATTAAATGAACCAACATTTGCATTATAGGAGTGCCAGAAAGAGAGGAGAAAGAAAAAGGGCCCGAGAAAATATTTGAAGATATAGTCAAAAGCTTCCCTAATATGTGAAAGATAGCACTCACTCAAGTCCAGAAAGGATAGAAGATCCTATGTAGGGTGAACACAAGGAGGAGTACACTGAGACACATATTAATCAAACTGACACAAATTAAAGACAAAGAAAGACTATTAAAAGAAAGAAGGGAAAAGGCAACAAATAACATAATAGGAAATCACTATAAGGATACTGGCTGATTTTTAAGTAGAAACCCTGCAGGACAGAAGGGAAAAAAATAAAAGAAAATATATAACCGAAATATTTTACCCAGCCAGGCCCTCACTTAAAGTTTGATAAAAGGAAAATATAACCGAAATCACCATGGGGCAGACACCAGAAGCAAGAGGAGCTACAATCCTACAGCCTGTAGAAAGGAGATCACAGAGTAAGAAAAATGAGATGACAGAAAATTTTTCATTCAAAAAGAAATGAATAAAACCCTCAATAACAACTAATGAATAAATAGAAATAGGCAATCTACTTGAAAAAGAATTTAGAGTAATGACAGTAAAAACTATCCAAGATCTCGGAAAAAGAATTGGAGGCACAGACTGAGAAGATACAAGAAATGTTTAATGAAAACCTAGAATATTCTCTCAGTCATGTCTGACTCTTTGTAACCCATCAACTGTAGCCTGTCAGGCTCCTCTGTCCATGTTATTCTCCAGGCAAGAATACTGAAGTAGGTAGTCATTCCCTTCTCCAGGGAATCTTCCCAACTCAGGGAACAAACCCAGGTCTCCATAATTGCAGGCAGATTCTTTACAGTCTGAGCCACCAGGGAAGCCCAGAAGAAAGAAAGAAAAAACCAACAGAGCTGAATAACACAAAGCTTAAATAAAAAATGTGTTTATCAATAGCAGACTAAATGAGGCAGAAGAATGGATAAGTGAGCTGAAATACAACATGGTGGAAATCACTGTTGTAGGACAGAATGAAAAGAAATGAGGACAGTCAAAACAGTCTCAGAGGCCTCTGGGAAAATATTAAATGAACCAACATTTGCATTATAGGAGTGCCAGAAAGAGAGGAGAAAGAAAAAGGGCCCGAGAAAATATTTGAAGATATAGTCAAAAGCTTCCCTAATATGTGAAAGATAGCACTCACTCAAGTCCAGAAAGGATAGAAGATCCTATGTAGGGTGAACACAAGGAGGAGTACACTGAGACACATATTAATCAAACTGACACAAATTAAAGACAAAGAAAGACTATTAAAAGAAAGAAGGGAAAAGGCAACAAATAACATAATAGGAAATCACTATAAGGATACTGGCTGATTTTTAAGTAGAAACCCTGCAGGACAGAAGGGAGTTATATAATATACTTAAAGTGATAAAAAGGGAAAATATATAACCGAAATATTTTACCCAGCCAGGCCCTCATTCAGATTTGATAGAGAAATTAAAAGCTTTACAGGCAAGCAAAAGCTAAAAGTATACCAGCAAACCAGCTTTACAATGAATCCTAAAGGAACTTCTCTAGGCAGAAAAGCTCACAACTAGAAATAAGAAAATAACAAATGGGAAGGCTCACCAGTAAAAGAAAACAAAATAAAGGTAGGAAATCATTTCCACAGAAATATGATATCAAAACTAGCAATCATGCAGAGAGGAAAGTACAAATGCAGAATATTACAAATGCACTGCAAATTACTAGATCAGCAACTTAAAACAATCTTATGTGCGTATATACACTGCTATATCAAAGACTCATGGTAACAACAAACCAAAAATCTATAATAGATCCATACACAAAAATATAAAGCAATATAAACACAACATTAATGATAATCATAACATTGTAAGAGAACAAAAGTGGAATGGAACAAAAAAGTCCTAGAAATAAATCCAAAGCAGCAATACAACAGCAATAAGAATATTCGTGTCAATAATTATCCTAAAAATCTAAGTGGATTAAATGCTTCAACTAAAAGACATGGATTGGCTGATGGATAAAAAAATAAGACCCATATATACGCTGTCTATAAAACCCACTACATATCTAGGGACACATACAGAATGAAAGTGAGGAGATGGAAAAAGGTATTCCACACAGATGGAAATTCAAAGAAAGCTGGAATGGCAATATTCATATCAGACAAAGTAGAATTTAAAACACTGTTACAAGAGACAAAGAAGAAAAAAAAAGACAAAAGCATTCTGTAATAATCAAGGGATCAATCCAAGAAGATGTAACAGTTATAAATATATGTGTACCCAACAAACCAAATCAAATAATTCATTAAAAGGAGCATATATAATGATTAAGTGGGATTTATCCCAGGGATGCCAGGACTCCTCAGTATTTGCAAATCAATCAATGTGATACAACACATTAGCAAACTGAAGAATAAAAACCACGTGATCATCTCCATAGATGCAGAAAAAACTTTTCATAAAATTCAATACTCATTTATGATAAAACAGATTCTCCAGAAATGGGCATAGAGGGGACATACCACAACATAATAAAGGCTATAAATGACAAACCCATTGTCAACATCATTCTCAATAGTGAAAAGCTGAAAGCATTCCTACTAAGGTCAGGAACAAGACAAGGATATTTACTGTCTCCACTTTTATTCATAGTTTTGAAAGTCCCAGGCACAGCAATCTAAGAAAAAGAAATAAAAGAAATCTAAATTTGAAAAGAACTAAAACTGTCATCATTTGCAGATGACACATAGAAAATCCTAAAGATGTCACCAGAAAACTACTAGAGCTCATCAATGAACTTCTGTTTGTAAATAAGTTCGTTTATATCATCTAGAAATTATCATACTTTGTGAAGTAAGTTGGAGAAAAACAAATATATCTCTCATAGGTGGAATCTAATTTTAAAAATGATACAAACAAACTTATTTACAAAAAAGGAACAGATCCACATATTTCAAAAACTTATGATTACCAAAGGGGAAATGTTGGAGGGGGTGGATAAAGTAGAAGTTGAGGAGTAACATACATACACTACCACATATAAAACATAACCAACAAGGATCTACTGTGTAGCACAGGGAATTCCACTCAATATCCTGTAATGGCAATTATGGTAGAAAATCTGAAAATGAATATATGTATAACTGAATCACTTTGCTCTATACCTGAAACTAACACATTATAAATAAACTATACTCTGCTAAAATAAATTTTTATAAGGAAATATGTAAAAGAAGCAAAAATGATTCCAAATAAACACCTTAACTCTACTTAATCAACTAGAGAAAGGACATATTGAGCCCAAATTTGGCAAGGAAATAAATAATAAAGATTACAGCAAAAATAGATGAAATACAGAAAAGGAAAACATTATTAAAATTAAGAGCTGGTTCTTCGAAAATATAAACAAAATTGGCCAATCTTTAGCCACACTAGCCAAGGAAATAAAAGAGAAGATCTAAATCAACAAAATTATAAATATAAAAGGAGACATTATAACAGATACCACAGAAATACAAAGGACCATAAGAAGCTATTACAAACAACTACATGCCAACAAACTGGACAACCTAGAACAAATGAAACAGTTCTTAGAAACATACAACTTACTAAGCCTAAGTCAGGAAGAGACAGAAAATCTGAATAGAATTACTAGTCAGAGACTTCTTCAATAACTAAAAATCTCTGAACAATGAAAATCCAAGGTCCAGATGGTTTCACTGGTCAATTTTACCAGTTGAATTAGAGTTAGTACCAATCTTTTCCAAACTCTTCCACGAAAACCAAAGAGGAAAGAACACTCCCAAAGTCACTTATAAGGCCAGCATTATCATGATACCAAAAGCATAAAATGACACATCCAGGAAAGAAAACTATATGCCAATATTCCTAATAAATATAGGTGCAAAATTCTCAACAAAATACTTGCAAACAAAATTCAACAGCACATTACAAGGATCATTTACTATGACAGAGTAGGATTTATCCCTGGGATGAAAGGATGTCTCAACATTTGCAAGTCAATCAGTATATTTCATGAGATTAATACAGTGAAGGAAAAGAATCATGATCATCTCAACAGAGCAGAAAGAGCATTTGACAAAATTCAGTATCCACTCATGATTAAAAACACAAATTAGGTATAGAAGGAACATAGATCAATATAATTCAGGCCATATACAAAAATTTCATAGCTAACATCATCCTTAATGAAGGAAAACAGAAAGCTTTTCCTCTAAGACAAGGCATGGGTGACCACTCTCACCACTCCTATTCAATACAGTACTGAAGTTCAAGCCAAAGAAATCAGACCAGAAAAAGAAATATAAGGCATCAGAATTATCAAGGAAGAAATAAAATTATCTTTATTTGCAGATGATAATTTATATATAAAAATCCCCAAGACGCCGCCAAAATCTGTCATAGTAGTCCCTTCCCTTTATATGTAGGGGACAAGTTCCATGACTCCTAGTGAATACATGATTCTTTAGATTGTTCTGAACCCTAACCATAGTTATGTTGTTCTTTTTTTCTATTTAGGTACTAATGCATGGATTGTGCCTACAGCATGGATACACTGGATAAAGGGCGGGATACTGTCTCAGGTAGGACGGAGGGGCCCGAGGGTACAAACAACTACATGCCAACAAACTGGACAACCTAGAACAAATGAAACAGTTCTTAGAAACATACAACTTACTAAGCCTAAGTCAGGAAGAGACAGAAAATCTGAATAGAATTACTAGTCAGAGACTTCTTCAATAACTAAAAATCTCTGAACAATGAAAATCCAAGGTCCAGATGGTTTCACTGGTCAATTTTACCAGTTGAATTAGAGTTAGTACCAATCTTTTCCAAACTCTTCCACGAAAACCAAAGAGGAAAGAACACTCCCAAAGTCACTTATAAGGCCAGCATTATCATGATACCAAAAGCATAAAATGACACATCCAGGAAAGAAAACTATATGCCAATATTCCTAATAAATATAGGTGCAAAATTCTCAACAAAATACTTGCAAACAAAATTCAACAGCACATTACAAGGATCATTTACTATGACAGAGTAGGATTTATCCCTGGGATGAAAGGATGTCTCAACATTTGCAAGTCAATCAGTATATTTCATGAGATTAATACAGTGAAGGAAAAGAATCATGATCATCTCAACAGAGCAGAAAGAGCATTTGACAAAATTCAGTATCCACTCATGATTAAAAACACAAATTAGGTATAGAAGGAACATAGATCAATATAATTCAGGCCATATACAAAAATTTCATAGCTAACATCATCCTTAATGAAGGAAAACAGAAAGCTTTTCCTCTAAGACAAGGCATGGGTGACCACTCTCACCACTCCTATTCAATACAGTACTGAAGTTCAAGCCAAAGAAATCAGACCAGAAAAAGAAATATAAGGCATCAGAATTATCAAGGAAGAAATAAAATTATCTTTATTTGCAGATGATAATTTATATATAAAAATCCCCAAGACGCCGCCAAAATCTGTCATAGTAGTCCCTTCCCTTTATATGTAGGGGACAAGTTCCATGACTCCTAGTGAATACATGATTCTTTAGATTGTTCTGAACCCTAACCATAGTTATGTTGTTCTTTTTTTCTATTTAGGTACTAATGCATGGATTGTGCCTACAGCATGGATACACTGGATAAAGGGCGGGATACTGTCTCAGGTAGGACGGAGGGGATGGTACAAGACTTAATCACATTTCTCAGAGCAGTGCATACTTTGCAAGTTGTTTATTTCTGGAATTTTCCATTTAATATTCAAGACCATGGTTGACTTTGGTTAATTGAAACCATTGAAAGTGATATTGGGACTACTGTGTATTAAATCAAAATTCAGTAAATTTGCAGGAGATAAAATTAACAAAAAAAATCAGTAATGTTTCTATACATTAACAATGAAATAACTGCAAAGGAAAGAAATTGATCTCATTTACAATACCATCCAAAAAAAAAAAAAAACAACCAAAAAATACTTAGGTACAAATTTAACTAAGGAGGTAAAAGATCTCTATTATGAAAATTATAAGACACTGATGAAAGAAATTAAAGAAAATACATACAGAATAATGGAAAGGTATCCTGTGTTCATGAATTGGAAGACTATTGTTAAAATGTCCATATCACTCAAAGCTACCTATGGATTTAATGGAATCCCTATGAAAAGTCCAATGAAATACTCTGTAGAATATATATGTAGTACAAGAAAATCCTAATTTTTTCTTTTTCCCCATCATGACTCTTTTATTTATATATTTTCATCCATCTTTATTCTTTGGTATGTGTGGGCTTCCCATTGCAGTGGCTCATAATTGGACACATCATTCCAGCCACTCTGTGGCACGTGGGGTCTTCCTGAGTCAGAGATTGAAGCAGTGCCCCTTGCACTGTAAGGCAAGACTTTTTACCCACTGGATCACCAGGGAAGCCCAGAAAATCTTAAATTTTATGTAGAACTATAGAGACTAGAATAGCCAAAGCAATCCTGAAAAGAAACAAAGCAGGAGGCATCACTCTTCTTGATTTTAAGCTATAGTCTTAATATAGAGTAATCAAAAGCATAATGCATGCCAAGTTTCTTCAGTCATGTCACACTCTGTGTGACCCCATGGACTGCAGCCTGCTAGGCTCCTCTCTTCATGGGATTTTCCAGGCAAAAATACTGGAGTGGGTTGTGATTCCTCTCTAGAGGGGACCTTCTCGACCCAGGGATTGAACCCAGGTCTGCTGCATTGCAGGCAGATTCTTTACTATTTAAACCACAAGGGAAAGCTCTCTCAAAAGTAATATGGTCCTGGATAAGAGTTACACGCAAAAAAAATGAAGTGGAACATTCCCTGACACCATACACAAAGATAAACTGAAAACTGATTAAAGACCTAAATGTAAGAACAGAAACCATTGAAAGTGATATTGGGACTACTGTGTATTAAATCAAAATTCAGTAAATTTGCAGGAGATAAAATTAACAAAAAAAATCAGTAATGTTTCTATACATTAACAATGAAATAACTGCAAAGGAAAGAAATTGATCTCATTTACAATACCATCCAAAAAAAAAAAAAAAAACAACCAAAAAATACTTAGGTACAAATTTAACTAAGGAGGTAAAAGATCTCTATTATGAAAATTATAAGACACTGATGAAAGAAATTAAAGAAAATACATACAGAATAATGGAAAGGTATCCTGTGTTCATGAATTGGAAGACTATTGTTAAAATGTCCATATCACTCAAAGCTACCTATGGATTTAATGGAATCCCTATGAAAAGTCCAATGAAATACTCTGTAGAATATATATGTAGTACAAGAAAATCCTAATTTTTTCTTTTTCCCCATCATGACTCTTTTATTTATATATTTTCATCCATCTTTTTATTCTTTGGTATGTGTGGGCTTCCCATTGCAGTGGCTCATAATTGGACACATCATTCCAGCCACTCTGTGGCACGTGGGGTCTTCCTGAGTCAGAGATTGAAGCAGTGCCCCTTGCACTGTAAGGCAAGACTTTTTACCCACTGGATCACCAGGGAAGCCCAGAAAATCTTAAATTTTATGTAGAACTATAGAGACTAGAATAGCCAAAGCAATCCTGAAAAGAAACAAAGCAGGAGGCATCACTCTTCTTGATTTTAAGCTATAGTCTTAATATAGAGTAATCAAAAGCATAATGCATGCCAAGTTTCTTCAGTCATGTCACACTCTGTGTGACCCCATGGACTGCAGCCTGCTAGGCTCCTCTCTTCATGGGATTTTCCAGGCAAAAATACTGGAGTGGGTTGTGATTCCTCTCTAGAGGGGACCTTCTCGACCCAGGGATTGAACCCAGGTCTGCTGCATTGCAGGCAGATTCTTTACTATTTAAACCACAAGGGAAAGCTCTCTCAAAAGTAATATGGTCCTGGATAAGAGTTACACGCAAAAAAAATGAAGTGGAACATTCCCTGACACCATACACAAAGATAAACTGAAAACTGATTAAAGACCTAAATGTAAGAACAGAAACCATAAAACCCTTGGAGGAGAATATAGCAAAATACTCAATGACATAAATCAGAGCAAGATCTTCTATACCCACCCTCTAGAATAACTGAAATAAAAACAAAAGTAAACATGTGGGACCTAATGAAACTTAAAAGCTTTTGCACAGTCAAAGAAACTACAAACAATGTTAACAGACAACACACAGAATGGGGGAAAATAACAAATGAAACAACCAGCAAAGAATTAACTTCCAAAATATACAAGCAACTCAGATAACTCAACACCGAAAAACACAAAAAACCCAATAAACTCTCCAAAGAAGACATACACATAGCCAAAAAACACATGAAAAGGTGCTCAACCTTGCTTATTATTAGAGAAATGCAAATCAAAACTACAATGAAATATCACCTCACATCAGTCAGAATGGCCATCATCAAAAAACTACAGATAATAAATGCTGAAGAGGGTGCGAAGAAAAAAGAACCTTCTTGCATTGCTTGTGGGAATGTAAACTGATACAACCACTATGGAAGACAATGTCGAGAATCCTTAAAAAACTGCGAAAAGAAGCACCATATGATACAGCAATCCCACTATTAGGCATACACCTTGAGGAAATCAAAATTGAGAGAGACACCTGTACCCCAATGTTCATTGCAGCACTCTGTACAATAGCTAGAACATGGAAGCAGCCTAGATGTCCATTGATGAATGAATGGATAAAGAAGCTATGGTAGGGCTTCCCTGGTGGTCCAGTGGGTAAGGACACCGCCTTGCAGTGCAAGGGGCGCTGGCTCGCTTTCTGGCCTGGGTAAGATCCCACGTGCCGCGGAGCGGCTGGACCGATGTGTCCAATTACTGAGCCCGAGCTCTGGAGCACATGAGCCCAGAGCTGGTGCTCTGTGACAGCGGAGGCCACTTTGATGGGAGGCCCACACGGGCCAAAGAACAAAGATGGATGAAAATAGACAAATGAAAGACCAACAGAAGTGGCCCACCCCTCGTCCCCTCCCACCCCCCCCAAAAAGAAGCTATGGTACATATATACAATGGAATACTTCTCAGCCGTAAAGAGAAATGCATTTGATTCAGTTCTTATGAGGTGGACAAATCTAGAACCTATCATACAAAGTGAAGTAAGTCAAAAAGAGGACAAATACAGTATAGTAACACATATATATGGAATCTAGAAAGATGGTACTGATAAACACACATGCAGAGCAGCTATGGAGAAACAGACATAGATAACAGACCTGTGGACATTGAGGGAAGGGAAGATGGGACGAGAGGTATGGAAAAAGAACTTGGAAACCTACGCTATCATATGTAAAAGAGATAACCCTTGTGAATGCACTGTGGGACTAAGGGATCTTACATGGAAGCTATGCAACAACCTGTAGGGGTGGGATAGTGGGGGAGAGGGAGCAGTCAAAGATATACCTATGATGGATTTGGAATTATATATAGCTGTAAACCACAAAACTCTGCAAAAGCAAAATAAAAATACTTAATTAATAAAAAAGGATATGGTCCTGGATAAAAACAGACAAATCAATAGAACAGAACGGAGATCCCACAAATTAACCAAACATATATGACTAACTAATATTAAACGAGGAACTCAAGCATCCTCAATGGAGTAAAGACTGATAAATAAATGATCCTCAACATTGGATATTCATATACTGAAGAACAAAATTCACAAAAATTAGCTCAAAATGGATGAAGAACTTAAATACAAGACCTAAAACTGAAACCATGAAACTCCCAGAAGAAAATATATAGAAAAAAATCTCCTTGAAATGGATCTTGGCAATCATTTTTTGAATATGACTTCTAAAGAACAAACAACAAAAGCATTAAAAATTCTTCCTATGAAAATGCCAATCAGTGCAAGGGCGCTGGCTCGCTTTCTGGCCTGGGTAAGATCCCACGTGCGCGGAGCGCTGGACCGATGTGTCCAATTACTGAGCCCGAGCTCTGAGCACATGAGCCCAGAGCTGGTGCTCTGTGACAGCGGAGGCCACTTTGATGGGAGGCCCACACGGGCCAAAGAACAAAGATGGATGAAAATAGACAAATGAAAGACCAACAGAAGTGGCCCACCCTCGTCCCCTCCCACCCCACCCCAAAAAGAAGCTATGGTACATATATACAATGGAATACTTCTCAGCCGTAAAGAGAAATGCATTTGATTCAGTTCTTATGAGGTGGACAAATCTAGAACCTATCATACAAAGTGAAGTAAGTCAAAAAGAGGACAAATACAGTATAGTAACACATATATATGGAATCTAGAAAGATGGTACTGATAAACACACATGCAGAGCAGCTATGGAGAAACAGACATAGATAACAGACCTGTGGACATTGAGGGAAGGGAAGATGGGACGAGAGGTATGGAAAAAGAACTTGGAAACCTACGCTATCATATGTAAAAGAGATAACCCTTGTGAATGCACTGTGGGACTAAGGGATCTTACATGGAAGCTATGCAACAACCTGTAGGGGTGGGATAGTGGGGGAGAGGGAGCAGTCAAAGATATACCTATGATGGATTTGGAATTATATATAGCTGTAAACCACAAAACTCTGCAAAAGCAAAATAAAAATACTTAATTAATAAAAAAGGATATGGTCCTGGATAAAAACAGACAAATCAATAGAACAGAACGGAGATCCCACAAATTAACCAAACATATATGACTAACTAATATTAAACGAGGAACTCAAGCATCCTCAATGGAGTAAAGACTGATAAATAAATGATCCTCAACATTGGATATTCATATACTGAAGAACAAAATTCACAAAAATTAGCTCAAAATGGATGAAGAACTTAAATACAAGACCTAAAACTGAAACCATGAAACTCCCAGAAGAAAATATATAGAAAAAAATCTCCTTGAAATGGATCTTGGCAATCATTTTTTGAATATGACTTCTAAAGAACAAACAACAAAAGCATTAAAAATGTATCTTAGAAGCAATTAATACTCAAAATGTATAAAGAACTCAAATAATAGCAAAAGGCCCAAACAATTCTATTAAAATAGGATTAAAAATCTGAGTAACATTTTCCCAAAGAAGATATGTGAATAGCCTACAGATATATGAAAATATGCTCCCCATTGCTAATAACTAAGGAAATCCCAGTCAAAACCACAAGAAGATATAACCTCACAGCTATTAGAATTGCCATCGTCAAAAAAGCAAGTGAAAACAAATGCTTGTGATGATGTGGAGTAAAAGGAACCCTTGTACACTGTTGGTGGGATTATAATCTAGTGCAGCTGATATGAAAAACAGTATGGAGGATCCTCAAAAATTAAAAATTAACTACCCTATAATCCAGAAGTCCAACTTTTATGAATATGTCCAAAGGAAAAGAAAACTAACTCAAAAAAGATATTTGCATCCCAATCTTCACAGTAGCGTTATTTACAACAGTCATTACATGGAAGCAAGCTAAGAGTCTGCTGATGGATGTATAGATTTAAAAAATTGTCATATATATATATATATATATATACACATATATATATATAAAATGAAAACCATTCAGCCATAAAATGAGGAAATCTTGTCATCTGCAACCCTATGGAAGAATCTTTAGTAAATTATGCTAATTAAAATAAGTCAGAGAAATACTGTATGATCTCACTTACATGTAGAGCCTAATTAAAATTTAAAACAAACTCATAGGAAAAAATATCAGATTTATGGCCAAAAGTGGCAGGGGTGAAAGAGTGGGAACTGAAGAAAAGTGGTCAAAACAGACAAACTTCCAGTTATAATCCCCCTAGTATTGGTAAATAAGTATTAGGGATGTCATGTACAACATGATAATTATAGTTATCACTGCTATATGATATACATGAAAGTTATTGAGAGGGTAAATCCTAACAGTTCTCCTAAAAAGGAAGTATAGCCATGGAAAAATATGTAGGGAACTAAAATGCACATAACTAAGTGAAATAAGTCAACCTGAAAAGGCTACATACTATATGAATCCAACTATTATACTTTCTGGAAAAGGCAAAACTATGGAGACCACAAAAAGGTCAGTGGTTGCTAGAGGTGGGAGAGAGGCAAGAGGGGTGGGTACACAGGTGGAACACAGAACATTTTTAGGACAGTAACATACTTTATGTGAGATTATAATGATGGACACCTGTCATTATATATTTGTTCAAACTCATAGAATATATATCAGCAAAGAAAACCCATTTTCCCAAAACCAAAAAAGAAGATATAACCTCACAGCTATTAGAATTGCCATCGTCAAAAAAGCAAGTGAAAACAAATGCTTGTGATGATGTGGAGTAAAAGGAACCCTTGTACACTGTTGGTGGGATTATAATCTAGTGCAGCTGATATGAAAAACAGTATGGAGGATCCTCAAAAATTAAAAATTAACTACCCTATAATCCAGAAGTCCAACTTTTATGAATATGTCCAAAGGAAAAGAAAACTAACTCAAAAAAGATATTTGCATCCCAATCTTCACAGTAGCGTTATTTACAACAGTCATTACATGGAAGCAAGCTAAGAGTCTGCTGATGGATGTATAGATTTAAAAAATTGTCATATATATATATATATATATATACACATATATATATAAAATGAAAACCATTCAGCCATAAAATGAGGAAATCTTGTCATCTGCAACCCTATGGAAGAATCTTTAGTAAATTATGCTAATTAAAATAAGTCAGAGAAATACTGTATGATCTCACTTACATGTAGAGCCTAATTAAAATTTAAAACAAACTCATAGGAAAAAATATCAGATTTATGGCCAAAAGTGGCAGGGGTGAAAGAGTGGGAACTGAAGAAAAGTGGTCAAAACAGACAAACTTCCAGTTATAATCCCCCTAGTATTGGTAAATAAGTATTAGGGATGTCATGTACAACATGATAATTATAGTTATCACTGCTATATGATATACATGAAAGTTATTGAGAGGGTAAATCCTAACAGTTCTCCTAAAAAGGAAGTATAGCCATGGAAAAATATGTAGGGAACTAAAATGCACATAACTAAGTGAAATAAGTCAACCTGAAAAGGCTACATACTATATGAATCCAACTATTATACTTTCTGGAAAAGGCAAAACTATGGAGACCACAAAAAGGTCAGTGGTTGCTAGAGGTGGGAGAGAGGCAAGAGGGGTGGGTACACAGGTGGAACACAGAACATTTTTAGGACAGTAACATACTTTATGTGAGATTATAATGATGGACACCTGTCATTATATATTTGTTCAAACTCATAGAATATATATCAGCAAAGAAAACCCTAAGGTATTAAAGAGCAGAGATATCACTTTGCTAACAAAGGTCCATATAGTGAAAGCTATGGTTTTTCCAGTAGTCATTTACAGATGTGAGAGTTGCTGAAGAAATGATGCCTTTGAACTGTGGTCATAGAGAGGACTCTTGAGAGTGCCTTGTACAGCAACCAGTCAATCCTAAAGGAAATCAATCCTGAATATTCATTGGAAGGACTGATGCTGAAGCTCTAGTACCTTAACTACCTTATGTGAAGAGCTGACTCATTGAAAAAGGCACTGATACTGGAAAAGACTGAAGGCAGAAGAGGAGAATAACAGAAGATGAGATAGTTGGACGGCATCACTGATTCAATGCACGTGAATTTGAGCAAATTCTGAGAGATTGTGAAGGTTAGGGAAGTCTGGAGTGCTTCAGTTCATGAGGTCACAAAGAGTCAGACATGACTGGGTGAATGAACAACAAATCCTAAATCTACAGACTTAAGGTTTGGTTAGTAGTCTATGGACTTCAGACTTTGGGTGATAATGATGGGTCAATGTAGGTTTACCATCAAGAACAAATGCACCATTCTGGTGAGTGATACTGACACTTAGGAAAGCTATTCATGTGAAACAGCAGGAGGGATATGAGAAATCTCTCATCTTTCTATAAATTTTCTTATAATCCTAAGTCTACTCTAAAAAAATGAAGTCTTAAAAAATTGCAATGCCTTAATTAGAATCCTTTTTGAGTTTTGGTGACTTTGAAGTTCTAAATGACTCTACTCTTGGCTGGCCCTCGCTGCTGTTCTGTTCAGTGTTCCTAAGGGTCAGGACTAAGTATTTTAGTGTTGAGTCTCCAGGATCTCTGGGAACTGTAAACAGCCATGATCGTGTTTCATGATAATGTGTTTCATGCCCCATTATGGAGAAGACTGAAGAGGGTGAAGAACTGAGCAAGGGCAGTCCACGAGAAACACTTTGGTTTTCAGCTACCAGCCTTCCTAAGGTGCCATGTTCTGTATCTGAGAATAATCGACTACCAGGAGTGATTTTAAAAATGTTGAGTTCCTCCAGGATGGAAATCTAATCTGTGGGAGAGAGGCAAGAGGGGTGGGTACACAGGTGGAACACAGAACATTTTTAGGACAGTAACATACTTTATGTGAGATTATAATGATGGACACCTGTCATTATATATTTGTTCAAACTCATAGAATATATATCAGCAAAGAAAACCCTAAGGTATTAAAGAGCAGAGATATCACTTTGCTAACAAAGGTCCATATAGTGAAAGCTATGGTTTTTCCAGTAGTCATTTACAGATGTGAGAGTTGCTGAAGAAATGATGCCTTTGAACTGTGGTCATAGAGAGGACTCTTGAGAGTGCCTTGTACAGCAACCAGTCAATCCTAAAGGAAATCAATCCTGAATATTCATTGGAAGGACTGATGCTGAAGCTCTAGTACCTTAACTACCTTATGTGAAGAGCTGACTCATTGAAAAAGGCACTGATACTGGAAAAGACTGAAGGCAGAAGAGGAGAATAACAGAAGATGAGATAGTTGGACGGCATCACTGATTCAATGCACGTGAATTTGAGCAAATTCTGAGAGATTGTGAAGGTTAGGGAAGTCTGGAGTGCTTCAGTTCATGAGGTCACAAAGAGTCAGACATGACTGGGTGAATGAACAACAAATCCTAAATCTACAGACTTAAGGTTTGGTTAGTAGTCTATGGACTTCAGACTTTGGGTGATAATGATGGGTCAATGTAGGTTTACCATCAAGAACAAATGCACCATTCTGGTGAGTGATACTGACACTTAGGAAAGCTATTCATGTGAAACAGCAGGAGGGATATGAGAAATCTCTCATCTTTCTATAAATTTTCTTATAATCCTAAGTCTACTCTAAAAAAAAATGAAGTCTTAAAAAAATTGCAATGCCTTAATTAGAATCCTTTTTTTGAGTTTTGGTGACTTTGAAGTTCTAAATGTCTCTACTCTTGGCTGGCCCTCGCTGCTGTTCTGTTCAGTGTTCCTAAGGGTCAGGACTAAGTATTTTAGTGTTGAGTCTCCAGGATCTCTGGGAACTGTAAACAGCCATGATCGTGTTTCATGATAATGTGTTTCATGCCCCATTATGGAGAAGACTGAAGAGGGTGAAGAACTGAGCAAGGGCAGTCCACGAGAAACACTTTGGTTTTCAGCTACCAGCCTTCCTAAGGTGCCATGTTCTGTATCTGAGAATAATCGACTACCAGGAGTGATGCAAGTTAAGACTCAGAGAAAGCAAATGACTTGTCCAAGGTCATTCACCAGTACCAGGATTGGAACTCAAATCGAAGTTTAACTCTCACTATTCTCAATATTAATCCAATGTTAACTCTCAGTATTCTCTCCATTATGGTATCTTTCATGAGCTGTTGCATGGTCAACTGTGGGAAAGAACAAGAAGAACCTGGTGGTCTTAAATATGTAACTCTCTTAATATGTTTTTGTCATCAACTGGTTCAGATAGTTCTGACGCTACTATGTGTAACATCCAAGATGATACGGTCCTACTCTTTCATTCTAAGGGGCCTGGCCAGTCTCCTCTTGTGTACTCCCCAAAGCACCAATGCTTCTCTTTCCATGGAGCAACAATGCACTAAGGTAAGGTGAGTTCATCCTCCAGGTCAAAGGAATGACCCATGATATGTCTAAAGTAATCACAATCATTTCAATGACTGGGTGAGTTCTGGCAGATGAAATATAAAGATATATCTGTTGGGGACTTGTGGGAAAGAATTTCCTCTCTGACAAAAAAGAAATAGGCTTCTAATCAAATTCCTTTTTATACCCTAGCAAGGGAGAAGCCAGGAACTTCTCTTTTACTTCCTCCCTTTTGACATTTTCATGATGAGAAGATGCTGTCAAGGGGGTAGGAAGAGGGGGATATACATATGACTAATCTGGGAGCATACGTATCTGTAAATAACAAAACTCTGTAAAAGTTAAAAGTAAAATAAAAGTTAAAAAAAAAAAAAAAGATGCTGTCATAGCCATCTTGTGACCATGAGATAAAATCAAGAGACTTGGAGAGAAGCAACTGAGTTGCTGAATTGCTCAACTCTGAAACTCTCTAGTTGCATGTTTGATTTTATATAAAACAATATGAGCACTAGTTGTTTTAAACATTCTACTACTCACAGCAAAAAGCATCCAGCTTAGTTTGAAAACTTCCTGGAGGAGATGAGAACCAGGTCTTAAAAGAGAGCAAGATTTATGCAGACAAAATGGAGGTAGGGAGATTTTCTTTTAGAGGATAAGCTAAGGCAAAGGAATGGGCATTAGCCTGGCCCACGTGGCTGGTGGGAGGGGATTCTCCAGGCTGCTGTGGAGAATGTCAGTTGGAGTAACTATGTCTTTATCTGATCTCATAGTATTCAATGTTAGTGTGTCTATATGGATTTGCAAATTTTTATTTGCTTGCAGAATTTTGTCCACAGGAGGAAAAAAGTGGTTGGCTCAGGTACCTGAGATATGAGAGGACAATGCAGTCCTTTCCCAGCTGCGGGTCTCCTGGCCAGGCCCCACAAACATGTGTTGGAGGCAGAAACCCAAGAAACTCTTCTCAAAGGATGTGTGTGAGACTGACCAAGAGCAGTGCTTTGGTTTCCAGGTAACTAGATTCCACAGAGCTATGGCAACGCTGACACCGTGAGGAAAGCATCAGCCAGCTAAGAAGGCACCAGGGGGTGGAGCACTGGGCACCATCATCATCCCTTGGGGTGGGTGGCACATGCAGCTGTGCAAGGTGAGTGGCTGCTCCCAAGGGATTTTTCTCTGAGCTTCCACAACATGGGCAGAAGCCAGCGGAGAAAGCCTAGGTGAACAATGCATGAATTCTCTTGAGACAGTTCCTGAGAACAGAAATAACAGCATGAGACTGAGGGGAATAAAGTCCTCACTACACAGCTGGGGCCTGATTCTATGAAATAAAGACATCGGAGCCAATGTGGTTCTGCAGGAACCCTCTGGCAAGTGAGGCTAGATCAGTTTCTCATGGTCGCCACTACTGATTTCCCTGTTGTGGGAGGTGTTCTGTGCCCTGTGGGATGTTTAGCAGGATCCCAGGTTTCTACTTAAAGATGCTGGTAGCACTCCTTCTCTTCAACTTGACAAGGAAAGACATTTAAAATCTCAAAACGTGGGCTTCCCTGGTGGTTCAGTGGTGAAGAGTCCACCTGACAGTGCAGGAGATATGGGTTTGATCCCTGATCTGGGAAGATCCCATATGCTGTGGAGCGACTGAGCCCATGAGCCACAACTATGGGGCCTGTGCTCTAGAGTCTCGGAGCTGCAACTATGCAGCCCATGGGCCGCAACTGCTGAAGCCTGTGTGCCCTGGAGCCCGAGTTCCACAACAAGGGAGTCACCGTGGTGGGAAGCCTGCTCACCTCAACTGGAGAGTGGCCCCCACTCCCTGCAACTAGAGAAGAGCCTGTGGCAGCAGTGAAAACCCAGAATAGCCAAAAATAAATAATAAAATAAATAAATAAATAAAAATTAGAAAAAAAACCCCAAAGAAGTATTCATTAAAGATAAAATAAAATAAAATCTCAAAATGTGTTGAGACATTTTGAGAACCAGTGGTCTACAGAAATATGGGAAGAAATGTGTGTGAGAAGGACAGTGAAGAAAGCGAGACAGGATAAGCATGAGACAGAATGTGATGTATCTGTCACTTATTTCCATTTATATTTTCTGATCATTTAGATTTCCACCTTTTCCTTTTAAAGAAAGCATCAGTAAACACTTTCTTATTTTAGTCTCTATCAACATTTTAAATTATTTTCTTGTGATAAATTCTTAGACATAGAATTGCTTGGTGAAAAAGTGGCAAGCTTTAAGGCTTTAATTGTATATTGACTAAATGACCTCTAGAAAGTTTTTTCCAATATAAATTTGACACTTCTTTTTAATATTTACAGAATTTAGGACCTAGCTTTGCACATGGTAGCTGTTTAATAAGCACTTTGCAGTTAGTTGATTGAATGCTGGTTGTGAGTTTCTATCCCTCATTTTTCCAACAAATATCTGGGTATGTTTGTATGACAGTTTACAACAATTTCTATATGGGCTGGGTCTGCAAAAGGAACTTAATATTATATATATATTATATATATTATATATATATATATATATATATATATATATACTTGCACATATGTATATATATAATTGTTATATAGATTATTTCCTATAGACCCATACTTCTTAAAGTATGGTTCCAGATTCCATGATCTCCACATGAGAATTGGTTAAAATATAGATTCTTTGGCAACACATCTGGACCTAATTTGTACTTTCAAATCCCATATGCTGTGGAGCGACTGAGCCCATGAGCCACAACTATGGGGCCTGTGCTCTAGAGTCTCGGAGCTGCAACTATGCAGCCCATGGGCCGCAACTGCTGAAGCCTGTGTGCCCTGGAGCCCGAGTTCCACAACAAGGGAGTCACCGTGGTGGGAAGCCTGCTCACCTCAACTGGAGAGTGGCCCCCACTCCCTGCAACTAGAGAAGAGCCTGTGGCAGCAGTGAAAACCCAGAATAGCCAAAAATAAATAATAAAATAAATAAATAAATAAAAATTAGAAAAAAAACCCCAAAGAAGTATTCATTAAAGATAAAATAAAATAAAATCTCAAAATGTGTTGAGACATTTTGAGAACCAGTGGTCTACAGAAATATGGGAAGAAATGTGTGTGAGAAGGACAGTGAAGAAAGCGAGACAGGATAAGCATGAGACAGAATGTGATGTATCTGTCACTTATTTCCATTTATATTTTCTGATCATTTAGATTTCCACCTTTTCCTTTTAAAGAAAGCATCAGTAAACACTTTCTTATTTTAGTCTCTATCAACATTTTAAATTATTTTCTTGTGATAAATTCTTAGACATAGAATTGCTTGGTGAAAAAGTGGCAAGCTTTAAGGCTTTAATTGTATATTGACTAAATGACCTCTAGAAAGTTTTTTCCAATATAAATTTGACACTTCTTTTTAATATTTACAGAATTTAGGACCTAGCTTTGCACATGGTAGCTGTTTAATAAGCACTTTGCAGTTAGTTGATTGAATGCTGGTTGTGAGTTTCTATCCCTCATTTTTCCAACAAATATCTGGGTATGTTTGTATGACAGTTTACAACAATTTCTATATGGGCTGGGTCTGCAAAAGGAACTTAATATTATATATATATTATATATATTATATATATATAATATATATATATATATATATATATATACTTGCACATATGTATATATATAATTGTTATATAGATTATTTCCTATAGACCCATACTTCTTAAAGTATGGTTCCAGATTCCATGATCTCCACATGAGAATTGGTTAAAATATAGATTCTTTGGCAACACATCTGGACCTAATTTGTACTTTCAAATCCTTCCAGGTGATCTTCTGAAAGCTAAAGTTTAAGAATGACTCTCTACAGATAATAAATTCTGGAGACAGTGTGGAGAAAAGGGAATTGTTGGTGGGAACATAAAGTGGTACAACCACTGTGGAGAACAGTATGAAGGTTCCCTAGAACACTGAAAACAGAACTACTACATGATTCAGCAATTCTACTCCTGAGCATATATCCAGGGAAAACCATACTCTCAAAGGATATGTGCACCTCAGTGTTCATTGTAGCACTATTTACAATAATCAAGACATAGAAGCAACCTAAATATCTATCGACAGAGGAATGAATAAAGAAGATCTAGTACATATACACAATACATAAAGCCATAAAAAAGAACTATACCATTTGCAGCACCATGGATGGACCTAGAGATTATCACACTAAGTAAAGTCAGAGAAAGACAAGTATCATGTGATATTACTCATATATAGAATCTAACTTTAAAAAAATGATACAAATGGGGGCTTTCCTGATGGCACAGGGGATAAGAATCTGCCTGACAATGCCGGGGACATGAGTTCTATCCCCAATCCAGAAAGATCTCACATGCCTCAGGGCAATTAAGCCCATGTGCCACAACTACTGAAACCCATGCATCCTAGGGTCCACAAGCCACAACCACTGAGCATACAGCCCAGAGCCTGTGCTCCCAACAAGGGAAGCCATTGTATGCTGTATCACAGTGAAGAGTAGCCCCCACTCGTCACAACTAAAGAAAGTCCTTTACAAAGCAATGAAGATACAGCACAGCCACAAATTAAACAAATGTAAATAGTTAAAAAAATGATACAAGTGAGATTATTTTCAAAACAGAGTTACAGATTTCAAAAACAAATTTATGGTTACCAAAGGAGAAGCGGTGAGGGGATGGGTGAAGGATAAATCAGGAGCTTGGGATGAGCATACACACATTACAACGTATAAGAGAGCTAACCAACAAGGACCTATTTATTATATTGCACAGGGAACTCTACTCAATATTCTATGGTAATTTATATGAGAAAAGAGTCTAAAATAAAACAAATATATGTATCACTGAATCACTTTGCTGAAACTAACATAACATTGTAAAGCAACTATATTCCAATGAAATTAAAAATAAAAAAGAGAGTGACTGCAGCAGACAATCAAAATGAACAAATACTGCTCTGCATGAAACTGCTAGTTCCTAGACATTCCCTCTATAATGGCATCTCTCTGGTGGAAGTTGGGCGGCCTGCTCTTTGTTCATAAGAGGTTCACATTCTAAATGCATGTAATGCCATCTAACTCTATCTGGTGTTCTGGCTGGTCTCTGAGAGGCTCTTCCTATGCCTGCACCTTTATACTAAGGCCCAACTCAGCTTGCCTGACAGTCCATGGCCTAGAAACCAACAGCTGGGATGATTAAATGAAGAATGATGCTTGCCTGTTCAACCTCATTTGCGAGACTGCTCTTTAGATAGATAATGCCCTATCTTGGCCAGACATAAAGTCCACAGTGAGTGAGGTGGCCATCTGTTCAGGGATGGATCCTTTTGGAGTAATCAGATATCGCAGGGCTCTAGCAGGCACCTCTGCCAGACAGAAGAGCAGAAAAGTCCCTGGGGCTGATCTGCATGGGTAGCTGTGAACAGAGTAAAGGAGAAGGGGGTTGGCTGCACATGCCTTCCAAGTTTGAGTCAGTCTGTCCTCCACATGAAAGAGTTCCAGGGCATCCAGATGCCTTCCCAAAGTGGAGAAGATACTGTCAGGAGGTCACATTGGAAGAAAACAGCTGCAGATGGCAGACTGTGGTGCTTGACTTCACACCTGGTTCCCTGGCTCCTGTCAGAAATGAGTTTCTGTACTAACAGCTCTTGACATGTGTAATCCTTGGGGCCGTGCAGTTCCCTAATTAGACTGCACCATCTCTTAAAGGTAGGGCTGTGCCTGTCACTAATGATACAAGTGAAAAAATTAAATTTTTCAAAACAGAGTTACAGATTTCAAAAACAAATTTATGGTTACCAAAGGAGAAGCGGTGAGGGGATGGGTGAAGGATAAATCAGGAGCTTGGGATGAGCATACACACATTACAACGTATAAGAGAGCTAACCAACAAGGACCTATTTATTATATTGCACAGGGAACTCTACTCAATATTCTATGGTAATTTATATGAGAAAAGAGTCTAAAATAAAACAAATATATGTATCACTGAATCACTTTGCTGAAACTAACATAACATTGTAAAGCAACTATATTCCAATGAAATTAAAAATAAAAAAGAGAGTGACTGCAGCAGACAATCAAAATGAACAAATACTGCTCTGCATGAAACTGCTAGTTCCTAGACATTCCCTCTATAATGGCATCTCTCTGGTGGAAGTTGGGCGGCCTGCTCTTTGTTCATAAGAGGTTCACATTCTAAATGCATGTAATGCCATCTAACTCTATCTGGTGTTCTGGCTGGTCTCTGAGAGGCTCTTCCTATGCCTGCACCTTTATACTAAGGCCCAACTCAGCTTGCCTGACAGTCCATGGCCTAGAAACCAACAGCTGGGATGATTAAATGAAGAATGATGCTTGCCTGTTCAACCTCATTTGCGAGACTGCTCTTTAGATAGATAATGCCCTATCTTGGCCAGACATAAAGTCCACAGTGAGTGAGGTGGCCATCTGTTCAGGGATGGATCCTTTTGGAGTAATCAGATATCGCAGGGCTCTAGCAGGCACCTCTGCCAGACAGAAGAGCAGAAAAGTCCCTGGGGCTGATCTGCATGGGTAGCTGTGAACAGAGTAAAGGAGAAGGGGGTTGGCTGCACATGCCTTCCAAGTTTGAGTCAGTCTGTCCTCCACATGAAAGAGTTCCAGGGCATCCAGATGCCTTCCCAAAGTGGAGAAGATACTGTCAGGAGGTCACATTGGAAGAAAACAGCTGCAGATGGCAGACTGTGGTGCTTGACTTCACACCTGGTTCCCTGGCTCCTGTCAGAAATGAGTTTCTGTACTAACAGCTCTTGACATGTGTAATCCTTGGGGCCGTGCAGTTCCCTAATTAGACTGCACCATCTCTTAAAGGTAGGGCTGTGCCTGTCACTAATGCTCAGCTTTACTTATAATTGGAAATTTTACAAAGGATTGACTGCACTCTAAAGGCTCATAGACTAAGACAGCCCATCCTCAGGTCTCCAAGGGAATATGGGGTCATCCTGACCACAAGACATACTTCTGGGACTTCCTTAGTGGTCCAAGGAGCTAAGACTCCATGCTCCCAATGCAGGGGGACCTGGATTTGATCCTTGGTCAGGGAAATAGGGCTACAGTCCATGGGTTAGCTAAGAGTCAGACAGGGCTGAACAACTAACACTTTCACTTTTCAGGGAACTAGATTCTGCATGCCACAACTAAGACTCAGTGCAACCAAAAAAGAAAAGAGGAAAAAAAAGACACATGCTTCTGAGAAGCTAATTATGTAAGAGATTAAAAGAATTAATGAAAAAAAAATAGTAAAAACTTCCATGGGGCCAGTCCCAGCTACTTCGGGACTGAGATGTCTTAAAAATGGTGAGTTGCACCACTATTCATGTCTGGCATCTTTAACCCAGGTTGATAGTAGCCTGTCTGTTGACCAGTTCAGAGAGTCAGCAGCTCAAGGAGATGGGGTTAAATTCTAAACAAGTCAGGAAGCTTTACATCCTCTCTGGCTGGGAGGCAGCAACTGGTGAAAATAATCCCTTCAGTGAATAAGGCAGCCATTCTAAGGAAATGGGTGTTGGGATTATAGCACCGATAGCTGAAGTGGAACTCAAAATAAGAGGCTCCCAGTTAGAATGCATTTGCATGACTAGATGTCTCTTGTCATGTTTCTGTAGCTGGGAGCAGCATAGCTTGGCAGGAATGGAATGCGAGGGAATAAAGAAGAATCCTAGGTTCTGGCCAACCCTAACATGAGTGAAGGGTAAGCAACTGCCCTGGTTTTAGCACTCCAGAGTCTGTACCCTGAGAAGTCCCCCAGTCCTGGTGAAGCAAGATAGTGGACAGATCACTTTTTCTAACAGGTTCCCTGGCTCCTGTCAGAAATGAGTTTCTGTACTAACAGCTCTTGACATGTGTAATCCTTGGGGCCGTGCAGTTCCCTAATTAGACTGCACCATCTCTTAAAGGTAGGGCTGTGCCTGTCACTAATGCTCAGCTTTACTTATAATTGGAAATTTTACAAAGGATTGACTGCACTCTAAAGGCTCATAGACTAAGACAGCCCATCCTCAGGTCTCCAAGGGAATATGGGGTCATCCTGACCACAAGACATACTTCTGGGACTTCCTTAGTGGTCCAAGGAGCTAAGACTCCATGCTCCCAATGCAGGGGGACCTGGATTTGATCCTTGGTCAGGGAAATAGGGCTACAGTCCATGGGTTAGCTAAGAGTCAGACAGGGCTGAACAACTAACACTTTCACTTTTCAGGGAACTAGATTCTGCATGCCACAACTAAGACTCAGTGCAACCAAAAAAGAAAAGAGGAAAAAAAAGACACATGCTTCTGAGAAGCTAATTATGTAAGAGATTAAAAGAATTAATGAAAAAAAAATAGTAAAAACTTCCATGGGGCCAGTCCCAGCTACTTCGGGACTGAGATGTCTTAAAAATGGTGAGTTGCACCACTATTCATGTCTGGCATCTTTAACCCAGGTTGATAGTAGCCTGTCTGTTGACCAGTTCAGAGAGTCAGCAGCTCAAGGAGATGGGGTTAAATTCTAAACAAGTCAGGAAGCTTTACATCCTCTCTGGCTGGGAGGCAGCAACTGGTGAAAATAATCCCTTCAGTGAATAAGGCAGCCATTCTAAGGAAATGGGTGTTGGGATTATAGCACCGATAGCTGAAGTGGAACTCAAAATAAGAGGCTCCCAGTTAGAATGCATTTGCATGACTAGATGTCTCTTGTCATGTTTCTGTAGCTGGGAGCAGCATAGCTTGGCAGGAATGGAATGCGAGGGAATAAAGAAGAATCCTAGGTTCTGGCCAACCCTAACATGAGTGAAGGGTAAGCAACTGCCCTGGTTTTAGCACTCCAGAGTCTGTACCCTGAGAAGTCCCCCAGTCCTGGTGAAGCAAGATAGTGGATCACCCTACCTGGCTTATGGATGTCTTGACTCGTACTCTCCTCCTGAAGAAGTCCTTCAGAGATGGCTGGAATCCTCATGAGATACATTGTAGGCAGCTCTGGAAAAAAAAGAAAGCCAGGTAAGCTCTTTGGATCTGAAGTTTTCTTCTCCCTATGAAGTGTGTGCTCAAGGTCTTAAGGTGTTATGTGCTTTACCTATCTTTCAGATCTCAGGCTGGCAACCAGCAGGCATGGTGGTCCTAATGTGGGGTAGCTGCCTGTGTTGGGAGTAGAAACTGCTTCAACGCTGGAGATTAGACTTCCCAGGAGCCTTTGAGGCTTCCCCTGGTACCTGCCCTTAACGTCTGGGGCTTCAAGCAAGAGGTGAGGTGTTACGGTTTGTGGGGGTATTATAATATATGAAGAAGTTTCAGTGTCCTTCCCATTCAGTTACTTACCTTATCATTTCTCTTATCCCTTGGATTCTTGTCAGGCATGCTTTCTTTTAGAGGTTTATTAGAGCCATTTTGGATTTTTCACATTATCTGATTAGAAAGTCTAAAGTTCTGAAAAGCATTTAGTTCCAGAAATATTTGAAAATAGAACAGTAGAATGTGTTGAGACTATGGTTTCTAGAGATGGACTTTCTGGGTTTGAATCCCTTTTCTTTCCCTCTTTAGTTTGTATGCCTTGGGCAAGTTCTCTGACCTTAGTTTCTCTGCCTATAAAACAGGGATAAATAATGGTGTCCTCATAAAGTTACTGGGAGAATAAATGAGCTAATTTATGAAACAGTGACTTTGAAATTAAAAATAGTACAACCTAACACCTCCAGTAAAGTTACCATTTCTTTTTTCTGTTGAGAACATGTAAGATGTGCTCTGTTAGCAACATTCACGAATACAACACGTAATATCAACTGTAAATTGCCATGTTGTACATTAGATTCCCTCAAATTTATTCATCTTATAACAGGAAGCTTGCACCTGTAGCATAGCACTGATAGTTAGTTTTTCTTTTTATAATGCAAGTGTCTGACTTAAGCTTTGATTGCCAAGGGATCCACTTCAAAGAGACATCCACTTCAAAGACAGCTGTCTCTTTAAACACCTTGCCAGCCACAGGACTAGATAAAGAGCCAGGCTGATGTGTTCTCCTTTGCCTCAGGCTCCTTTGTTTCAGAGATTTAAAAAAAAGAAAGCTTCATTAAGATACAATTCACATACTATAAAGTTCACACTTTAAAGCACGTGTTGTAAAGCAGTGTTTCTTCGCATATTTACAGAATTGAGCCACCATCACTGTTATCTATTCCAGAGTACCTGTAGCATGCCAATAGAAGTACCTGACCTGTTAGCAGTCAATCCCAATTCTCATTTCTCCTCTTTCCCTGGCAATCACTAATTGACTTTTAATCTCTAGATTTGCCTATTTTGGACATTTCATATAAGTGAAATCATGTGATATGTGAGCTTTTGTGCCTGGCTTCTTTCACTTAGCATAATGTTTTCAAGGTTCATCTATGTTGTAGCATAGTTCAGTATTGACTTCCATTTTATTATGAATACTATTCCATTGTATAGATAGACCACATCTGTTTGTTTATTCTTCAACTAAGGAACATGTGAACTGTCAAAAAGTAAAACTGTTAAAATTACACAGCATAAAACATTCATCCCACATAATGTATATGTGTACCAATAATGACCACTAATATTTACTGAGCACTTACTGTATACCAGGGGTTGTTCTAAATGCATATACATTTTAGCCCATTTTGTGTTCACCACAACTCTATGAAAGGCCTGTTACTATGATGGTCATTATTTTTATGACAAAATTAGGAAATAGGGAAGTTAAGTAACATATCCCAAGATAAACAGCAAGTATGTGACTCAAATCCAGAAAGTGTGTCTGTAAAGCCTGCATCTTATTTTTCATTAAAAATTATTATGTAAAAAAATTGGAGGGAGATATATATTTCTATGAATTGTAACATACACTGCCACATCAGATAAGGAACTATTCCATAATCCCCCAATACTCTTTTATGTGCATATCAACTATTGGAGGAGGTCATTAAGAGGATGTGACAGCTGGTTTCAGAGACCTTGATTGATTTTGATAAATGACCATTTGGGCTGCTTGTTTTTTCTGTTCTCATGCTTTAAATCCCCATTCTGTGTTTTACGTTCACTAATAAACAGAAGGCCTTTGAAACCCAAGAGTCCCACACTTGTTCCTAATAAAAGCATAAAACACCTTACACAAAGATAAATTCAAAATGGATTACAAACTTAAATGTAACACCAGAAACCATAAAACTCTTATAGGACAATATAGGCAGAACACTTGATGACATAAATCAAAGCAAGATCTTCTATGACCACCCTCTAGAGTAATGGAAATAAAAAATAAACAAGTGAAACCTAATTAAACTTAAAAGCTTTTGCACAGCAAAATAAACTGTAAGCAAAGTGAAAAGACAACCCTCAGAATGGGAGAAAATAATAGTAAATGAAATAACCAACAAAGAATTAATTTCCAAAATATACAAGCAGTTCATACAACTCAACACTGAAAAAAACAAACAACCCAATCAAAATATGGGAAAAAGACCTAAGTAGAAATCTCTCCAAAGAAAACATACAGATGGTTAAAAAACACATGAAAAAATGCTCAACGTAGCTTATTTATTGTTAGAGAAACGAAAATCAAAGCTACAATGAGATATCACCTCACATTAATCAGGATGGCCATCATCAAAACACCCACAGACAATAAATACTGGAGAGGGTGCAGAGAAAAAGGAATACTCTTGCACTGTTGGCGGAAATGTAAATCTATACAGCTACTATTGAAGACAGTATGGAGATTCCTTAAAAAACTAAAACTAGAAGCACCATACGACCCAGCAATCCCACTATTAGGCTTATACCCTGAGGAAATCAAAACTGAAAGAATCACCCATACCCCAATATTCATTACAGCACTTTTTTTTTTTTCAATAGCTAGAACATGGAAATAACCTAGATGTCCATCAACAAATGAATGGATAAAGAAGCTATGGTACAGACTTCTCTGGTGGTCCAGCAGGTAAAGAGTCTGCCTTGCACTGAAGGGGCAACAGTTCGATCCCTGGCATGGGAAGATCCCACGTGCGGTGGAGCGGCTGGACCGGTGTGTCCAACTACGAGGGGCCAGTGCTCGTGGACAGCTGGTTTCAGAGACCTTGATTGATTTTGATAAATGACCATTTGGGCTGCTTGTTTTTTCTGTTCTCATGCTTTAAATCCCCATTCTGTGTTTTACGTTCACTAATAAACAGAAGGCCTTTGAAACCCAAGAGTCCCACACTTGTTCCTAATAAAAGCATAAAACACCTTACACAAAGATAAATTCAAAATGGATTACAAACTTAAATGTAACACCAGAAACCATAAAACTCTTATAGGACAATATAGGCAGAACACTTGATGACATAAATCAAAGCAAGATCTTCTATGACCACCCTCTAGAGTAATGGAAATAAAAAATAAACAAGTGAAACCTAATTAAACTTAAAAGCTTTTGCACAGCAAAATAAACTGTAAGCAAAGTGAAAAGACAACCCTCAGAATGGGAGAAAATAATAGTAAATGAAATAACCAACAAAGAATTAATTTCCAAAATATACAAGCAGTTCATACAACTCAACACTGAAAAAAACAAACAACCCAATCAAAATATGGGAAAAAGACCTAAGTAGAAATCTCTCCAAAGAAAACATACAGATGGTTAAAAAACACATGAAAAAATGCTCAACGTAGCTTATTTATTGTTAGAGAAACGAAAATCAAAGCTACAATGAGATATCACCTCACATTAATCAGGATGGCCATCATCAAAACACCCACAGACAATAAATACTGGAGAGGGTGCAGAGAAAAAGGAATACTCTTGCACTGTTGGCGGAAATGTAAATCTATACAGCTACTATTGAAGACAGTATGGAGATTCCTTAAAAAACTAAAACTAGAAGCACCATACGACCCAGCAATCCCACTATTAGGCTTATACCCTGAGGAAATCAAAACTGAAAGAATCACCCATACCCCAATATTCATTACAGCACTTTTTTTTTTTTCAATAGCTAGAACATGGAAATAACCTAGATGTCCATCAACAAATGAATGGATAAAGAAGCTATGGTACAGACTTCTCTGGTGGTCCAGCAGGTAAAGAGTCTGCCTTGCACTGAAGGGGCAACAGTTCGATCCCTGGCATGGGAAGATCCCACGTGCGGTGGAGCGGCTGGACCGGTGTGTCCAACTACGAGCCAGTGCTCTGGAGTGCATGCACTCAGAGCTGGTGCTCTGCTACAGGAGAGGCCACTGCAATGGGAGGCCCACACAGGCCAAAGAACAAAGATGAATGAAAATAAAAAAATGAAAGACCAATAAAAGTGGCAAAAAAAAAAAAAAAGAAGTTATGGTACATATATATAATGGAATATTTCTCAGCCGTAAAAAGAAATGCATTTGAGTCAGTCCCAATGAGGTGGATGAATCTAGAACCTATTATACAAAGTGAAATAAGTCAAAAAGAGAAGGACATATAGAGTATATAACATATATGGAATCTAAAAAGATGGTACTGAGAAATGCATATGCAGAGCAGCAATGGAGAAACAGACATAGAGAATAGGCTTATGAGGACATTGTGGGGAGGGAAGAGTGGATGAGAAGTATGGAGAAAGTAACATGGAAATCTATACTACCACATGTAAAAGAGATGACCGTTGTGAATACGCAGTAAGACTAAAGGAACTTATACAGGAACTATGCAAAAACCTGGAGCGGTGGGATGGGAAGGGAGTGGGAAGGTGGGCTCAGGTGGTGGGGGTCAAAGGTATACCTATGACTGATTTGGGTTTATGTATAGCCGTAAACAACAAAACTCTGTAAAAGCAAAATAAAAATAATTATATATATATAAATTATACATATATAAAAACAGAGCCTGCTGTCTTTCTTTCTCTAATCCTGACCTTACTGTGTAGACTGAGATGTGCTGTGTAATTTTCCAGATCTTTGAGTAATAAACCTTTTCCCCAGAGTTTCCTGTTGCTTACTGCTGAGAGCATCTTGCAATCATGATAGAACCACAAGGGTCAGTCCTGCAACAACACTGGTTACCAACAGGTTGAGACCAGCCTAAAACAGTACTCTGGACCAATATCTCCCTATTCCTCCTACCTTTCTCTGCCCTTGGTAACCACCACTCTATTTTCTATTTCTATGAGTTTGGCTTTTTTTAGATTCTGCATAAGTGATATCAGGTAGTATTTATCTTTCTCTGACTTATTCACTTAGCATAACGTTCTCAAGGTTGTTCATACTGTTTCAAATAGCAGGATTCCCTTCTTTCTCATAAGTGAGTATTTTCTCACTGCATACATGTATAACTACAACTTCGATTCATCCCTTGAGGGACACTTTGGTTGTGTCCATATGTGGTAGTAGCTCTATTTTTAATTTTTTGAGTAATCTCCGTATTGTGTTGCATAGTGACTGCATCAATTTACATTCCCATCAACAATGCAAGGGACTTCCTTTTTTCCACATCTTCATCAACATTTGTTGTCTTCTGTCTTTTCAGTGACAGCCATTCTAACAGGATTGTGGTGATTGTGGTTTTAACTTGGATTTCCCTGTTGATAAATGATACCGAGCACCTTTTCAAATATCTGTTGGCCATTGGTATGTCTTATCTTCTTTGGAAAAATGTGTGTTTAGTTCCTCTGCCCATTTTCAGTGAGAATTTTTTTTTTTTTTGCTATTGACTTGCATGAGAACTTTACTTACATATTAGCCCTTTATTAGATAGGATTTGCAGATGTTTTATCCCATTCCACAGGTTGCCTTTTCATTTTGTTAATGTCCGTTTTGTTGAAAGGGAGTGTTTCTTTTGTTATCAAGAAGTGTGATGCATGGCACTTAATTTTTGTTTTGGTTGCTTGTGCTTTTGCTGTCACACCCAAAAAACTGTGGCCAAAACCAATGTCAACTAGGCTTTTCTTATGTTTTCTTGTAGGAAGTTCTATGATTTCATGTCTTGTGTTTAAGTATTTAATCCATTTTGAGTTATGTTTTGTGAGTAGCATAAGGGGTTAAATTTCTTTCTTCTACATGTGGCTATTCAATTTTCCTAGCACTATTTATCGAAGAGACTATCCTTTACCTATTCACTACTTATGTCTTCCCTGGGAAATATTAGTTCATTGCATATGTTAGGATCTGTTTCTGGTCCTCTTTTCTGGTCCACTGGTCTGTATCTATCTAGAGCTTTGAAATTAGCAAGTATAATACCTCTAGTATGCTCTTCTTTCTTAGGACTGCTTTGACTATTTAGAGTTTTCTGTGGTTCACACTATTTTAGGGCCTTTTTTTCTTTTCTATTTCTGTGAAAAATGCCATTAGAATTTTGATAGGATTGCAGTGATTGTAGATAGTTTTGGGTAGTATGGCCACTTTAACAATAGGGATTCTGGGCTTCCCTGGTGGTCCAGTGGGTAAGGACACCACCTTGCAGTGCAAGGGGCGTTGGTTCAATCCCTGGCCTGGGAAGATCCCACGTGCTGCGGAGTGGCTGGACTGATGTGCCCAATTACCGAGCCAGAGCTCTGGAGTGCATGCGCTCCAGCACCGGTGCTCTGCGACAACAGAGGCCATGGCGATGGGAGGCCCACACAGGCCAAAGAACAAAGATGGATGAAAATGGACAAATGAAAGACCAATAGAAGTAATCAGCCTGCTCCCCTCCCTCCCCACCTCACCCCAATAAATAAATCTTAAAAAAAAAATAGGGATTCTTCCAACCCTTGAGCACAGAATATCTTTTTCATCATTAGTGTCTTATTAATTTCCTTCAAATTTCATGGTTTTTAGTGTGCAGTTATTTCACTTTCTTTGCTAAACTTATTCCTACGTAATCTATTTATATTATTGTGAATGGGGATTGTTTATTTCTCTTTCAGATGCTTTATTCTTAGTGTATGGAAATACAAGTGATTTCTGTTTTTATTTTGTATCCTGCAACTTTGCTGAGTTCATTGATTAGTTATAATAGTCTGGGAGGACGTTTTAAAGATTTTCTATGTATAAGATCATATAAATTGCAAATAAAGAAAATTTTCCTTCTTCCTCTTTGATTTGGATGCTTTTAGCTCTTTTTCTTGCCTGATTTTGCTGGCTATGGCTTCTAATACTATATTGAATAGGAGTGGTGAGAGTAGATCTTCTTTATTGCTCCTAATCTTAAATATTATTATTTTTTCATTTTTTTGTGGCTATTCAATTTTCCTAGCACTATTTATCGAAGAGACTACCCTTTTTTTGTTCCCTGGTTTCCTTTTTCTTTTCTGGCCCCCACTGGTCTGTATCTATCTAGAGCTTTGAAATTAGCAAGTATAATACCTCTAGTATGCTCTTCTTTCTTAGGACTGCTTTGACTATTTAGAGTTTTCTGTGGTTCACACTATTTTAGGGCCTTTTTTTCTTTTCTATTTTTGTGAAAAATGCCATTAGAATTTTGATAGGATTGCAGTGATTGTAGATAGTTTTGGGTAGTATGGCCACTTTAACAATAGGGATTCTGGGCTTCCCTGGTGGTCCAGTGGGTAAGGACACCACCTTGCAGTGCAAGGGGCGTTGGTTCAATCCCTGGCCTGGGAAGATCCCACGTGCTGCGGAGTGGCTGGACTGATGTGCCCAATTACCGAGCCAGAGCTCTGGAGTGCATGCGCTCCAGCACCGGTGCTCTGCGACAACAGAGGCCATGGCGATGGGAGGCCCACACAGGCCAAAGAACAAAGATGGATGAAAATGGACAAATGAAAGACCAATAGAAGTAATCAGCCTGCTCCCCTCCCTCCCCACCTCACCCCAATAAATAAATCTTAAAAAAAAAATAGGGATTCTTCCAACCCTTGAGCACAGAATATCTTTTTCATCATTAGTGTCTTATTAATTTCCTTCAAATTTCATGGTTTTTAGTGTGCAGTTATTTCACTTTCTTTGCTAAACTTATTCCTACGTAATCTATTTATATTATTGTGAATGGGGATTGTTTATTTCTCTTTCAGATGCTTTATTCTTAGTGTATGGAAATACAAGTGATTTCTGTTTTTATTTTGTATCCTGCAACTTTGCTGAGTTCATTGATTAGTTATAATAGTCTGGGAGGACGTTTTAAAGATTTTCTATGTATAAGATCATATAAATTGCAAATAAAGAAAATTTTCCTTCTTCCTCTTTGATTTGGATGCTTTTTAGCTCTTTTTCTTGCCTGATTTTGCTGGCTATGGCTTCTAATACTATATTGAATAGGAGTGGTGAGAGTAGATCTTCTTTTATTGCTCCTAATCTTAAAGGAAAAGCTTTAAACCTTTTACCGCTGAGTATCATGTTAGCTGTGGGTTTGTCATATTTGGCCTTTACTATGTTGGCACTAAACAATGCTCACTGGAGGGATGGGATGATGCAGGCAAAATGAATCTGTCTTCTCTGCATGTGTGGTTTCAGGTTTTTATCCTATTGTGCTGCTAAAGCTCCTCAAGTGGAGTCCAGAGATTTCCCAGAGCTGCTTTTGTTTATAGATAGCCATCTAACTGTCGATCTTTGTAAGGAAATGGAGGCTGGAGTGATGTCTCCTCTAGGAATGCATTTTCAATGTTTAGAGCAGAGAGGGCTACAATTATTAACTAGCAATGTTGCAAGTGAAAAGGGTTTAGCAGACACGAGTCTAAAATATACCTTTACTATTTTCTAGCTGTATATTTAGGCAGTTTATTTTACCTTTCAGGGTCTCACTTTTCTCATCTGTGAAGTCATACCTCATAGGTTCGCTGTGAGAACGGTAACTAGTTAAAATGTCCAGTAAAATGTCTGGCAATCTGCTTGCTCAATACATATTGATAGTTTTCCATCCACAGTAAGTTAACATAGCTTTGATGCCAGAATTATTTAGTCACATTACTCTGGTAATTATACACGAGGTACTGATGTTACCGAGTCCAAGCTCACCCTGCTCACTGCACAACAAGCCAGTGAATCCAAGAGAGGAGGTATTGACGCAAGGAGAATGACTTCATTTGGAAAGCAGCTGAAAGAGAAGATGGCAGGCTAGCGCCTCGAAAAAACCATCTTATTGGGTCTGGATGCCAGGTTATTTTAAAGATCAGACATGGGGGGAGGTGAGGAAGCAAAGCAGAAAGGCCATTAATCTTTCAAACATCTCTTAGAATAGCAAGCCTCAGGCAGAGGAAGTGTTAACTTCTCTCTTCCTGCCATCTACAGGTGGACAGGACTCATAAACAAAAAGGTATTTTACTTTATCACTCAGGGAGATGGGCAGGGTCCTCAAGGCAAGCCATTAAGTATGATTATAATCATAAAGACAACTGAAGGCAAGTCAAAGAAACAGTTTGCAACCATGGAGCCAGAATTGGTTTTCTCCCTCCAACACTAATAGGGATTATCAAAGCTGGTCCTTGGATTATCATCGGTTATGGCTGGGTATAGTATGCATTAACCTTTTTGCTTGATTAAAATTGACATCCATGGTCTCTCTGGAACTTCACTGATGAGGGCTACTGGAAACATTTCTCTGAACCACACAGCTCCTGAGAATATATAGCCTTACTTCATAACAAAGTCTATTTACATAAGAGACATGGAAATTGTTCACCAGCTCCCAGAGGATTTGGTTATAACCCCCAAATTTCTTACCAGCCATAAAGGAAGGTTCTCTGGATGGAGCCAACTCAGTACCATCTGGAGAGGTGCCAACTAGGGCACTTAGGTCTTTCTCCAGATGGTGCCATTGCTGCCTGTTTGGTTCCAAAATACGGTCTTCTGTCCCTTTTATCAACCCTGTGTGCATGGCACGGCCTTACACTCCAGTTGCTTTTTTCCTCTGATACCTTTTCTGGCTCACAAAAGCACATCTCTAACCCTTCCTGATCACACTTTCCACACAGCTTCCACATAACATCACACTATTTGCTCTTCTTGCTCTTATTTCTTGGGAGAATCTAGCTTTCAGGCTCAATCTCTTATTTCTTTTGATGTTCAGTTGCTCAGTTGTGTCTGACTCCTTTGTGACCTTGTGAACTGCAGCACACCAGGCTTCCCTGTCCTTCACTGTCTTCTGGAGTTTGGCCAAGTTTGTGCGCATTGAGTTGATGATGCCATCCAACCTTCTCTTTCTGCCCCCTTCTTTTACCCTCAATTTTTCCCAGAATTCAGGAAATTTTCCAAGAAGTGAGACCTTTCCTCACCCATAAATAGGGTTCATGTCTCTAACGTGGCTCCAAGGAAAGACCGAAGTTGTCCTGGGGCACACATGAAGAATGAAGGAGCCCAGTATCAGTCACCACACAAGAAAGGCCAGAGGTATAACTGTCTGCACTTTACACGCATACTTTCTTGCTTTTCATCAGCTTCCATTTTTATCAGAGGATCAGAGATGCAGATAATAGAATTCAGCCAATTCTTTTAAGTCACATGTTTCAGTTTGTAATATAGCAGATCATGTTCAGGTGATATTGTTTGTATCCTTTCATCACTTTAAACAGTTCACTGTTCTGGTTATTTGATATGAATGTAAAGCTGAATTAACAACATGGTTGTTTCATGGGTATGAGATCAAGCCTCTTTACCCTACTATTGAATTGACCTTTTATTCAGTCACTGATAGCATGTCATGTTTGTACCAAGTACTGTGAGAATAATTCATATAAGATATAATATGGACATTATGGTGATACAGAGAGAAATGTATCCATGATGACAGGACCACAAAGTAAAATCTATGATGGAGATATACTAAGAGGAGCATGTTGAGTCCTATCTGGAAGGCAGGGGAGAGAGAGCAGACAAGAAGGACATTTTGGGACACTCACAGTAAGCTGATGAGAGCAGTGGGTGAAAACCAGATGGATGAAGACAGGTGGGAAAGAGATCCACACCTCTCTTAGCCTTCTGTCCTTCTGATTTTTATCACTGCAGGCTATACTTTATCCATGTTCTCTCTGTGTGCATCAGGGACTCTGGAATTTTCATATAAAGTCATAAAGAAATGCAAACCCCTGCTTCTCAGTGCAATGAAAAAAGTAAAATCTTTATCCTTTAGGAAACAGTGAATGTTTAGGGTAGTTTTGCTTTACTCTGCATACAGGCATGGCCTGGATTTTTAGTTTTTGTTTTGTTCTGAACCAACACATCATGCTGGAAATAGGTTACCTGGATCTCTGAGCTTTAGAAGACATACCATTTCTATGATGCCTTGCTCCCTCATCTTTGGCCCTGCTCAGGGAGTCTATAATTATGGAAATGGGGAAAGTCAGTTTCACAAAGGAAGAGTTTTCTGCTTGGCAAGTTCAGGTCTGTGTAAGTGGCAGGAGAAATGTCTGGGTAGTCAGAGAGTTTGGGATACCAGGAGAATGCAGGAAGAGAGAAAGAAGGAACTTACCAGGGAAATGAGGTAGCTTCAACTATAAACTTGATCTTCCTTGAAGAATTTTTGTGGGGTTCTGATTGGGTCCTTAGCTAAGTCTCTCTAGACAACAGGAAATGATACATCACATTTCTTAAGAGATAATCAGGCATTTGTAACACCAACACATGTAATGAAATTGCAAGGACTCCCAACCAAAATGACCAGCTTTTTCCCAAGAAAGGACCTTATCTTCTGGAAATATCTATTGCTCCTGGAGAACTAAAAGCCCTCAGCAGTCTTCTAGGCCTGATTGTGTATGCAGTTTCTGTGTGCTGAGGTGTCAGTGGGATGAATGCTATCGGATGTACTAGAAGCTGGGGTGTGGGTCACCCCTTTTCTCTAGGGCTAAATTTCACTCTAAATTCTTTAACGCCAGCTTCTTGCCAAGGCTTCACCAGCTGTTTATGATCATAACAGACCATAATCTGAATCTGAGGACCTCATATGACCTAACCTGAAATTCAGAGCAGGGGTGGAGTTTTGAGTCCAGTGTTAGAATTTCACACTAAGGCCAATTAGAGAAAATGTTGCATCACCACAACAGTTCATGCTGCAGTAAAGTCCAAAACAAAACCCACAGACTGTCTGTGATTATTTAATATTGTTCTGATACACAGTCTGCTTAATGAAAAACAAAATGCAATTTATTCCATTCTACTGAGAAATAAAATAAAATCTATTGTAATCACTAGCAGAATGAATATGTTTGGAGAGATGATGATTTAAGTAATTTTAAAAATTTTAGTCAAAGTCAACTTTTCCAACATACATACTTCAAGACCATGCAACTGATAACTATTCTAATTCATTCAAGTAATACAGAGAAGAAACAGCAGATGAAAAAATAATTTCCCTTTTGAAAACTAAAACAACTGGCACATTAATGTTATAATAATCCTGAAATAATATTGGATAATAAAGTACTGTAATATAAATTGAGGCTGCAAGAAAAACTAGAAACAAGATAGTTGAACAGTAAACAGCCATTTTAAAGACTATTTCAAAAATAGTAGCATAGCTATCAATTTAAGGAATAGTTCTAGCTGACTTTTCAGCACCTTCAGAACCTCTCTGCTCTGTTTTGGCTTCTGTCAGAGTCCATCCTTGAAATGAAACTGAATAAAGATCTCATCTTGTCTTCTAACTATTTATTTATTTAAAGAGGAATTAGGGTACTAGTTGAACATAAAGTATAGCATAGTTGAACATAAGATATGGCAAAAAGATATGACACTGAAAGATGAACTCCTCAGGTTGGTACCCAATATACCACTGGAGAAGAGCAGAGAAATAGCTCTAGAAGGAATGAAAGGCTGAGTCAAAGCAGAAACACTGCCCAGTAGAGTCCACTGCTGCAAAGAACAATATTGCTTTGGAATATAGGAATGTTAGGTCCATGAATCAAGGTAAATCGGAAGTCATCAAACAGGAAATGGCAAGAATGAACATGGGCATTATAGGAATCAATGAATTAAAATGGATAGGAATGGATGAATTTAATTCAGATGATCATTATGTCTACTATTGTGGGCAAGAATCTCTTAGAAGAAATGGAGTAGTTGTCATAGTCAACAAAAGAGCTCAAAATGCAGGTTTGGGGTACAATTCCACAATTGACAGAATAATCTCAGTTTGTTTCCAAGGCAAACCATTCAGTATCACAGTAATCCAAGTCTATGCCCCAATCACTAACGCTGAAAACGCTGTAGTTGAATGGTTCTATGAAGACCTACAAGATCTTCTAGAACTAACACCACCACCACCACCAACAAAAAAGATGTCCTTTTCGTCACTGAGAACTAGAATGAAAAAGTAGGAACTCAAAAGCTACCTGGAGTAACAGGTAAGTTAGGTCTTAGAGTACAAAATGAAGTAGGGCAAAGGCTAAAAGAGTTTGTAAAGAGAACACATTGGTCATAGGAAACACCTCATCTAGCAACACAAGAGACAACTCTACACATGGACATCACCAGATGGTCAATACTGAAATCAGACTGATTATATTCTTTGCAGCTGAAGATGGAAAAGCTCTATACATTCAGCAAAAATAAGACCTGGAGCTGACTGTGGCTCAGATCATGAACTTCTTACTGCAAAATTCAGACTTAAACTGAAGAAAGTAAGGAAAACCACTAGGCCATTCAGGTATGACCTAAATAAAATTCCTTATGTTTATACAGTGCAAGTGGCAAATAGTTTAAGGGGATTAGATCTGATAGTCACAGTGCCTGAAGAACTATGGACAAGGGTTTGTATCATTGTAGAGGAGGCAGTGATCAAAACCACCCCCAAGAAAAAACAATGCAAAAAGGCAAAATGGTTGTCTGAGGAGGACTTACAAATAGCTGAGAAAAACAGAGATGTGAAAGGCAAAGGAGAAAAGGAAAGATAAACTCAACTGAATCCAGAATTCCAGAGAATAGCAAGAAGAGATAGGAATGTCTTCATAAGTGAACAATGCAAAGAAATAGAGGAAAACAATACAATGGGGAAGACTAAAGATCTCTGCAAGAACATGAGAGATACCAAGGGAACATTTCATGCAAAGATAGGCACAGTAAAGGACAGAAATGTTATGAACCTAACAGAAGCAGAAGACATTAAGAAGAAGTGGAAAGAATATACAGAAGAACTATACAAAAAAGATCTTAATGAGCCAGATGACCATATGACCACGATCACTCAGCTAGAGCCAGACATTTTAGAGTGTGAAGTCAAGTGGGCCCTAGGTAGCATTAACTACAAACAAAGCTAGTGGAGGTGACAGAATTCCAGATGCGCTATTTCAAATTCTAAAAGATGATGCTGTTAAAGTGCTACACTCAATATGCCAGGAAATTTGGAAAACTCAGCAGTGGCCTCAGGACTGGAAAAGGTCAGTTTTCATTCCAATACCAAAGAAGGGCAATACCAAAGAATGTTCAAACTACTGCACCATCATACTTATTTCACACATTAGCAAAGTAATACTCAAAATCCTCCAAGCTAGGCTTCAATAGTACATGAACTAAGAACTTCAAGATGTATAAGCTGAATTTAGAAAAGTCTGAGGAACTAGAGATCAAATTGATAACATATGCTGAATCATAGAAAGAGGAAGGGAATTCTAGAAAAATATCTACCTCTGCTTCATTGAGTACAACAAAGCCTTTGACTGTGTGGATCACAACAAACTGTGGAAATTACTGAAAGAGATGGCAACTCCAAACCACCTTACCTGCCTCCTGCAAAACCTGTATGCAGGACAAGAAGGAAAGAATCGGAATGGAAGAACAGACTGGCTCTAAATTGGGAAAAGAGTACATCAGGGTTGTATATTGTCATCTTGCTTATTTAACTTATATGCAGAGTACATCATATGAAATGTTAGCTGCATGAAGCACAATCTGGAGTCAACATTGCCAAGAGAAATATCAATAACCTCAGGTATGCAGTTAATATCACCCTTGTGGCAGAAAGCAAAGAGGAATTAAAGAGCATCTTGATGTAGGTGAAAGAAGAGAGTGAAAAAGCTGGCCTAAAACAAAGATCATAGCATCTGGTCCCATCACTTCATGGTAAATAGATGGGTAAACAATGGAAACAGTGACAAACTTTATTTGCTTAGGCTCCAAAATCACTATGGATAGTGACTATAGCAATGAAATGAAAAGATGCTTGCCCCTTGGAAGATATGACAAACCTAGACAGTGTATTAAAACATCATTAAGATGACAGAAACATCATTTTGCTGACAAAATCCTATATAGTCAAAGCTATGGTTTTTCCAGTAGTCATGTATGAATGTAGAGTTGGACCATAAGGAAGGCTGAGCAGCAAAGAATTGATGCCTTTGAACTGTGGTGTTAAGACTCCTGAGAGTTCCTTGGACTGCCAGGAAACCAAACGAGTCAATCCTAAAGGAAATCAACACTGAATATTCATTGGAAGGACTGATGCTGAAGCTGAAGCTCCATTACTTTGGACACCTGATACAAAGACACAGCTCATTGAAAAAGATCCTGATTCTGGAAGGCAAAAGCAGAAGGGGACGACAGAGGATGAAATGGTTGGATGGCATTACTGAATCAATGAACATGAGTTTGAGCAAGCTCTGGGCAATGTGAAGGACAGGGAAGCCTGGCCTCACAGTCCATGGGGTTACAAAGAGTTGGATACAGCTGAGCAACTGAACTGAACATCAGAACTGAATGTGATCTCCAAAAGAAGGTGAGTCAGAAGATAAAATGGAGAGTGCTTTGAATCATTGCAGAAACACACTGACTGGAGAAATTTAAGCAGCTCCTGATCAGATATTGAAAACAGCAAGCCCTTACCAGTTATCATTGGTGAAATGGTTTCCCAAACAGACTTTTGGATCTGGGGAATCTGAACTCTCTCACTGGATGTTATCCCTTTCTTTCTCATATATCCAGAACTCTTTCATGGGCATAACTACTTTTCTTCTTGGCTGGTCAGTAATTACAAAGGAGTTGAAAGTAAGACATCTGCCAGTCTCTGATAGCTAGGGTTGGTGTGACTGCTCTGGCTGACATGGCCTCTTCTTTACTTCTCACACCATGAGAAATCTTCCTAAAGTTCTGAGAGGATGACTTCCACAAGTGGAGAGGATTATTCTTCAACAAAAGAATCATCAACAAAAAGAAAACAATTACAGCACTCCCATGTAAGGAACTTTGTTTCAGTTGGCAAATTTAAGCAGAAATGGTGCTTATTATGAGGGTACGGGGAAGAGTTTTAGATGAAACAATGAAAGAATAGTTTCATGATTTTGGAAACAGTGAGGAAAGATTTCTTAGTCAGGCAAAATGCAAAAAACATGCAAAATGTTTGATACATTTGACCACATAAAAATGTAATTAAAGTCTGCATGAAATGACACTGAAGATGCTCAATATACAATGCAGCCTCTGGCCACCACAATACTAGAAACACCTACTACCAAGGGGATAATAGCTAGTATACACTGAGGAAAGAAGGGGCGGGAATCCATACTAAAAATCAGCCCTTACAGCAAAAATTAAGGGATGTTCCAACATAAACATAACTCATCAAGATATACAGTACATAACTGCTTCTTCATAGCTCATAGAGCAAGAGAAATATAAGTTAAAGGAAGAAGCAGAGGAACCATTCCTAATTAAAATATCAAGAGAATGAGAATGAGACAGACCTCTTTAAGGGGCTAATAAAAATACTGAAGGAATTAAGAAAGGCTATCAATAGAAACACAGATTTCTGTAAAAAGGAACTTGAAGTGGGTTTCCTTGGTGGTCCAGTGGGTAAAGAGTCAGCATTGCAGTGGAATGGGTGCCATTTCCATCCCTGGCCTGGGAAGATCCCACATGCCATGGAGCGGCTGGACTGGTGTGTCCAATTATGAACCAGCATTCTGGACTGCATGTGCCCAGAGCTGGTGCTCTACAATGAGAGAGGTCACTGCAAATGAGCAAATCATTGGTGAAATGGTTTCCCAAACAGACTTTTGGATCTGGGGAATCTGAACTCTCTCACTGGATGTTATCCCTTTCTTTCTCATATATCCAGAACTCTTTCATGGGCATAACTACTTTTCTTCTTGGCTGGTCAGTAATTACAAAGGAGTTGAAAGTAAGACATCTGCCAGTCTCTGATAGCTAGGGTTGGTGTGACTGCTCTGGCTGACATGGCCTCTTCTTTACTTCTCACACCATGAGAAATCTTCCTAAAGTTCTGAGAGGATGACTTCCACAAGTGGAGAGGATTATTCTTCAACAAAAGAATCATCAACAAAAAGAAAACAATTACAGCACTCCCATGTAAGGAACTTTGTTTCAGTTGGCAAATTTAAGCAGAAATGGTGCTTATTATGAGGGTACGGGGAAGAGTTTTAGATGAAACAATGAAAGAATAGTTTCATGATTTTGGAAACAGTGAGGAAAGATTTCTTAGTCAGGCAAAATGCAAAAAACATGCAAAATGTTTGATACATTTGACCACATAAAAATGTAATTAAAGTCTGCATGAAATGACACTGAAGATGCTCAATATACAATGCAGCCTCTGGCCACCACAATACTAGAAACACCTACTACCAAGGGGATAATAGCTAGTATACACTGAGGAAAGAAGGGGCGGGAATCCATACTAAAAATCAGCCCTTACAGCAAAAATTAAGGGATGTTCCAACATAAACATAACTCATCAAGATATACAGTACATAACTGCTTCTTCATAGCTCATAGAGCAAGAGAAATATAAGTTAAAGGAAGAAGCAGAGGAACCATTCCTAATTAAAATATCAAGAGAATGAGAATGAGACAGACCTCTTTAAGGGGCTAATAAAAATACTGAAGGAATTAAGAAAGGCTATCAATAGAAACACAGATTTCTGTAAAAAGGAACTTGAAGTGGGTTTCCTTGGTGGTCCAGTGGGTAAAGAGTCAGCATTGCAGTGGAAGGGGTGCCAGTTCCATCCCTGGCCTGGGAAGATCCCACATGCCATGGAGCGGCTGGACTGGTGTGTCCAATTATGAACCAGCATTCTGGACTGCATGTGCCCAGAGCTGGTGCTCTACAATGAGAGAGGTCACTGCAATGGGAGGCCTATGCCAGTCAAAGAACAAAGATGGATGAAAGTAAATAAATGAAAGACCAATAAAAGAGGCCAAAATTAAAAATAAAAAAAACACAAAAAAGGAACTAGAAGCTGTAAGAAAAACTAGAGAATTCATTTAAAGAAATGAAAGCTGAACTAAAGGCTATGAATAGAAGAATGAATAATGCAGAAGAAGATCTGGAAGACAGAATAATAGAAATCACCCAATTAGAACAGTAGAAAGAAATCCATATTAAAAAAAAAAAAGCAATATAAGAGACCCACAGGACAATGTAAAGCATGCTGGTCTACATATAATAGAGAACTGAGAAGAAGAAAAAGGTGATTGAAAACGTATTTGAAGAAATCATAGCTGAAAATTTCCCAAACCTAAAGAAGGCAATAGATGTCCAGATATAGGAAGCACAGAGAATCTCAAACAAGATAAATCCAAACAGATCCCTACCAAGACATATTATAAGAAAAAATGGCAAAAGATAAAGAGACGATTCTAAGGAAGCAATACAAAAAGAGTTAATTACAAGGAACCCCTATAGGGTTATAAGCTGAATTTTCTAGAGAAACACTGCAGGCTTGAAGGAAGTGTCAAGTGAAGACTTGTATACTGACAACTACAAAACATTAATAAAGAAACTTAAAGATGATTTAGAGAAATGAAAAGATATTCTAAATTCTTGGATTAGAAGAATTAATATTGTTAAAATGGTCATTCTATTCAAACCATCTACAGATTTAATGGGATCTCTATAAAAATACCCATGCCATTTTTAAAACAGAACTGGAACAAATAGCCCTAAAGTTTATATTGAACCATAAAAGACCCAGAATTGCAAAGCAACCCTGGAGAAAAATGAACAAAGCAGAAGGCATAACATTTCTATACTTCAGACAATATTACAAAGCTTCAGTAATCAAAATAATGTGGAATTGGCACAGAAATGCACATATAGATCAAAGAATAGCCCAGAAAAATCCCACACACTTACAGTAAATTAATCTTTGACAAAGGAGGTAAGAATATAAAATAAGAAAAAGTCTCTTTAGGAAGCAGTGCTGGGAAACTTTGACAGCTGCATGTACATCAATGAAGTTAGAACACATCCTCATACCAAGCACAAAAATAAACACAAAGTGGCTAAAAGACTTAAACATAAGATATGATATCATAAAACTCCTAGAAGATATAATACACCAAACATTCTCTGACATAAATTGGAGCACTGTTTTCTTTTTTCAAAAAAAATTTTGGCCTCTTTTTAATTGATTATTTATTTATTTATTTTCATCCATATTTATTCTTCAGCCTGTGTGGGCCTCCCATTGCAGGGCCTCCTCTCTTGTTGCAGAGCACCAGCTCTGGGTGCATGTGCTCCAGAGCACTGGCTCATAATTAGACACACTGACTGGTCCAACCGCTCCACAGCCTGTGGGACCTTCCTGGGCCAGGGATCGAACCAGTGTCCCTTGCACTGCAAGGCAGACTCTTTACCCACTGGACCACCAGGGAAACCCAGACGGTGTTTTCTTAAGTCAGTCTCCCAAGGGAAGGCAATAGAAATCAAAACAATAACAAAAACCAAATGGAACCTAATTAAACTTACAAACATTTGCATAGCAAAGGAAACAATAAACAACATGAAAAGATAACCTATAGTGATCAACCAAATGATGCAGCCAGTGAGGGCTTGATTTCCAAAATACACAAACAGCTCATACAACTCAACAACGAAAAACAAACAATGCAATTGACAAATGGACAGAAGACCTAAAGAGACATGCCTGCAAAGATGACATACAGATGGCCAATAGGCACATGAAAAGTTGTTCAATGTTGCTAAATTACTAGAGAAATGAAAATCAAAACTACAAAGAGGTTACCACCTTATAGCAGTCAGACTGGTCAACAGTAAAAAAATCTACAAATAAGAAAAAAAGGAAAAGAAAAAAAGTCTACAAATAAAAAACGCTGGAGAGGATGTTGTGAAAGGGAATCCTTTTACACTGGTGGTGGTAATGTAAATTGGTGCATCCAATATGGAGAAAGTATAGAGGTTCTCAAAAAATTTAAAATATAGTGGCCATATGATCTAGTGACCCCACTCCTGGGCATATATACCCAGACAAAATCGTAACTCTAAAAGATACATGCACTCTTATGTTGATAGCAGCACTATTTACGATAGCCAAGGCATGGAAAAAAACCTAAATGTTCATCAGCAGATGAATGGATAAAGAAGGTGCAGTACATATATGCAATGGAATATTATTCAGTCATTAAAAAGAATGAAATAATACTATTTGCTGCAACATGGATACCTGGAGATTATCAAATCAAGTGAAATCAGAAAAGACAAATACTACATGATATCACCTATATGTGGAAAATAAAATTTGATACAAATCAACATAACTATGAAATGAAAGTTAAAAAAAAAAAAGACTCACAGATATAGAGAACAGGCTTATAGTTTCCAAGGGGGACGGGGAGTAGGGGAGGACAGGAATGTGAGTATGGGATTAGCAAGGGGAAATTATTATATACAGGATGGATAAACAACAAGATTCCATGGTGTAGCACGGGGAAGTATATTCAGGATCCTCTGACAAATCACAATGAAAAACAAGTATGAAATAAAATATGTAACTGAGTCACTTTTCTGTATAAAAATTAATACAACATTGGGGTTTCCCTGGCGGTCCAGTGGGTAAGGACACTGCCTTGCAGTGCAAGGGGTGCCGGTTCGATCCCTGGCCTGGGAAGATCCCACGTGCTGCGGAGCAGCTGGACTGATGTGTCCAATTACCCAGCCGGCACTCTGGAGCGCATGCGCCCAGAGCCGGTGCTATGTGACAACCGAGGCCACCGTGATGGGAGGCCCACATGGGTCAAAGAACAAAGATGATGGATGAAAATGGACAAATGAAAGACCAATAGAAGTGGCCTGCCTGCTCCCCTCCCTCCCCACCCCACACCCAGCAAAATAAATAAATAAATCTTAAAAAAAAAATTAACACAACATTGTAAATCAACTATACTTCAATAAATTCTAAAAAAAAATACACTGCAGGCAAAATAAAACCAACCATAATCCTTGGGAAAATACTAGCAAAATATATACTTGAGGATTAGAATCTAGAATGTGTACAGAACTTCTGTAAATCACTTAAAAATAATTTTTTCCCTAAATTTTGGGAAAATACTAGCAAAATATATACTTGAGGGCTTTCCGACAAAATGACGATACATGCACTCTTATGTTGATAGCAGCACTATTTACGATAGCCAAGGCATGGAAAAAAACCTAAATGTTCATCAGCAGATGAATGGATAAAGAAGGTGCAGTACATATATGCAATGGAATATTATTCAGTCATTAAAAAGAATGAAATAATACTATTTGCTGCAACATGGATACCTGGAGATTATCAAATCAAGTGAAATCAGAAAAGACAAATACTACATGATATCACCTATATGTGGAAAATAAAATTTGATACAAATCAACATAACTATGAAATGAAAGTTAAAAAAAAAAAAGACTCACAGATATAGAGAACAGGCTTATAGTTTCCAAGGGGGACGGGGAGTAGGGGAGGACAGGAATGTGAGTATGGGATTAGCAAGGGGAAATTATTATATACAGGATGGATAAACAACAAGATTCCATGGTGTAGCACGGGGAAGTATATTCAGGATCCTCTGACAAATCACAATGAAAAACAAGTATGAAATAAAATATGTAACTGAGTCACTTTTCTGTATAAAAATTAATACAACATTGGGGTTTCCCTGGCGGTCCAGTGGGTAAGGACACTGCCTTGCAGTGCAAGGGGTGCCGGTTCGATCCCTGGCCTGGGAAGATCCCACGTGCTGCGGAGCAGCTGGACTGATGTGTCCAATTACCCAGCCGGCACTCTGGAGCGCATGCGCCCAGAGCCGGTGCTATGTGACAACCGAGGCCACCGTGATGGGAGGCCCACATGGGTCAAAGAACAAAGATGATGGATGAAAATGGACAAATGAAAGACCAATAGAAGTGGCCTGCCTGCTCCCCTCCCTCCCCACCCCACACCCAGCAAAATAAATAAATAAATCTTAAAAAAAAAATTAACACAACATTGTAAATCAACTATACTTCAATAAATTCTAAAAAAAAATACACTGCAGGCAAAATAAAACCAACCATAATCCTTGGGAAAATACTAGCAAAATATATACTTGAGGATTAGAATCTAGAATGTGTACAGAACTTCTGTAAATCACTTAAAACAGTATATTTCCCCTGTCCTCCTCTTAAATTTTGAGTTATTGTCAAAATTTTTACTTCTTCATTGTTCTAAACCCCACACTTTATTGCTGTTTATTTAAAAAGTCAATTATCTTCTATTGGTATAAATAAAAAGTATTATTTATTCACAAAAATATTTCCATTTTTGATAATCTTCATTCCTTCACTCAGAGATCTGATACTATCTGCCACCATTTTCTTCCAGTCCAAAGGACTTATTTTAACATTTCTTCTAGTTGGATCTGCTAATTAAAAAATTATTTCAGCTTTTGTATGATCTAGCAAATTCTTATTTCACCTTTGTTTTTGAAATATATACTCATTGGATACAGAATTCTATGTGTTTTTTTTTTTCTTTTTTATCACTTTAACAGTGTTACTGCAGTTTCTAGTCACCTGTGCTGTTTTCAAATAAAATCTGCTGTCATTCTTGTCTTTGTTCCTCCTTAGATAAAATGTTTTTCTAAGATATTTACAAGGTATCTTGTTATAGTTTCCTTCACGTTTCTTAGGTTTGGCTTTTGTTAAGAATCTTGCATATGAGATTTCATAATTTAAATCAAATATAAAATATTTTCAGCCATTATTTCTATATATATGTATATATATTTCCTTTTTCATTTAGTGACTCCAATTACACATATAGTAGATTGCTTGAAAATACTGCTTTCCTCACTAATGTCCTATTTATTTCTTTCTGCTATCATTTTTTTTTTTTGTCTTTTCCGATTTTTTTTTCATTGAAAGATAGTAGCTTCACAGAGTTTTTTTGTTTACTGCCAAACAGTAACATGAATTGGCCATAGGTATACATACGTTGCCTCCCTCTTGAATTATACTAACACATACATATGGAATCTAGAAAGATGGTAGTAATGAATGTATATGCAGGCCAGCAATGGAGAAACAGACATAGAGAACAGTCTTTGCTATCTTTAAATGAGACTTTTCTTTGTGTTATTTTGGATAGTTGCTAATGCTATGTCTTCAAGTTCGCTTTTCTTTTTGTGCACAATATTTAGCCTGCTATAATTCATTAAGTGTCTTTTCATCTTTTGCATTATCAATTTTCACCTCTAGAATTTCAATCAGGATATTTTTCTATGTCTTACACAGTTACAATGTTTCATTTTCTAGTCTTTTGAACATATGGAATGCAGTTATAAAAGCTTTTCAAGTGCTTGTTTGCTAACTAAAGCATTCATATGTGGGTCAGTTTCAATAGTTTTCTTTTTATTAAGGGTTTCTGTTATTTTTCTGTAATTATTTAATTAAATAGCATTGTGAATTTCACCTTGACAGGTGTTGGACACTTTGGTATTCCTGCTGGGAACAGTTTGATCATTTTACACCTTGCTTTAAAATGTTTGGTATGACCATAACAACATTAATTCTAGGGATAGTTAATCCCCACTGTTGAGAGAAGTCTTCTGACTACCTAATTTCTTCTGAATTATAAGATGCTCCAGTCTGATTGGTTGCAACAGAAGTAAAGAAAACAATGCTACATGAAACAATGCTAAAGGATCAGGGCTTTCTTAACAAAGACTGCTGGTACCTAGATAAACAGATGTTGAATGACAAGTCTTAGGAGTTAAAGACCAATAGTGGTCTTTATACAAGTTACTTTAGGACAATCACACTTTACCCTCTTCCCTCCCCACCAAGAGCATTTCTTTATGTTAAAAGGTGAAAGTCTCTCTCCCTCTTTCTGGAGGAGGGGTGGGAGCAGATGTGTCAGCACTCTTGCATAGACCCTCTGTACACACAGGAGATTTCTGCCCTCAGAGCATTGCCCTTTGGGGAACTGGAGCATGAGAGACTGACAACATATGTTCTCTGAGTAATTAAACATTTTTCTCTGATCTAGAAGTCTCATGTTTCCTGCCAAAAAATAAATATAGATATAAAAACTTAGTAATAGGCACTATTCCCAGTACCATGTGAGCTCTGAGTACATTTAATCCTTTTGCATGGTTCATTCCCCAGCCTTGGGCATTTTCACCACAAGCATACACTGATTAGTATTCTGCTGTATCCCTTTGCAAGTCTCCAGAGTTCTCTGTCTGTTTATAGTTCTCTCATCTGGTATTTTGTTCTGTGAATTCTAGCTATTCAGGATTCCTCAGTTTAGCACCACACCAAGCTTTGCCTGAATTAGTCCTCACTATGCCATGACATGAAAATGAACATCAGAGGGGTCACCTCATTTTTCCTGTATCTCAGGGATCATTGTTTTTTGTTGCCTAGTATTAATGTCAGATATTTTGCCTAGTGTTCTAATTGTTAAGGGCAGGGAAAGTAAATCCAGTCCTCTATCTCTGATGGGAGTAGAAGTGATACTGCAACATTTTTTCAGGAGAGAAAACTGTAAAGAGAACCAACTGCCCATATCAGGAGATTAAAACATTTTAAGATACCCATTCATACATACACTATAGTCTGAATTTTAATGAAAAACATCACATATAATTTTGAGTGCCAGAGACATACAGACAACTGCCACTGCATGATCTCCATTTAATGAAAGTGAAAAAGTCGTAGAATAATATAGACTATCATACAACACAAATATTTCAGAAAGAAGCAAATAAATACTATATATTAATTTTGAATACCTACACATGAAGAATAAAAACTTCTATTAGAATGATAAACATCCAACTGAAACATGTTGATTAATTACCTTTTGGGAATAGCATATTTACAGTTTTATTTCCTACAATATTTGGTCAGTACACAGATACTTAACTGTGGACAAAGCAACAGTCCTCTTCAAAATTCATCTCTGTGGTGTTTTTCTAAAATTATTCCAGAAGGCTAAGATTTTAATCTGTGTTTTCAGCAATGATTTTGTAATCCATGTAATATCATGTATAAATTATTTTCTGCTTGAAGTAGCTAAAGTATATTCAAATCTCTGCAACTAAAGCTTGACTCATGTAAAATATCACTCAGAATATGAAGAAATGGAGTATGAAGGATGTGTGAATTTAAACAGGTAGAAATGAGCTAAGATATTTTGGGTATAGAGAATAGCAGAAACAAAGGAATGGAAAGTCTGCTTCCTTAAACTTTCTCAATACACTCTTATCTGAGGAAAGAATCACTTTTCCTTTTATACACTAACACCTGGTTTCTGCTAATTAATTTCCACTCCACTAAAATTATTGGAGAATTTTAATTTTCGGCTTACTTAACCTCTATGTGTGTTCATTATCTCCACTTACAGCATTCTTGAGCTTCCCTGCTGGTTCAGTGATTAAGAAACTGCTGGCCAATGGAAGGGGACAAGTTCTATCCTTGGTCTGAGAAGATCCCACATATTGCACCCAACTTCTGGGCCCACACTCTAGAGTCCGTGGGTTGCAACTACTGAGCCCTCGTGCCAGATCTATTGAAGTCTGCGGGTCCTTGAGCCTGTGCTCCTCAAGAGAAGCCACCACAAAGAGAAGCCTGTGCACAGCAACTAGAGAGTAGCCCCTGCTGGTCACAACTAGAGAAAGCTCTTGTGCAACAATGAACCCATTCATACATACACTATAGTCTGAATTTTAATGAAAAACATCACATATAATTTTGAGTGCCAGAGACATACAGACAACTGCCACTGCATGATCTCCATTTAATGAAAGTGAAAAAGTCGTAGAATAATATAGACTATCATACAACACAAATATTTCAGAAAGAAGCAAATAAATACTATATATTAATTTTGAATACCTACACATGAAGAATAAAAACTTCTATTAGAATGATAAACATCCAACTGAAACATGTTGATTAATTACCTTTTGGGAATAGCATATTTACAGTTTTATTTCCTACAATATTTGGTCAGTACACAGATACTTAACTGTGGACAAAGCAACAGTCCTCTTCAAAATTCATCTCTGTGGTGTTTTTCTAAAATTATTCCAGAAGGCTAAGATTTTAATCTGTGTTTTCAGCAATGATTTTGTAATCCATGTAATATCATGTATAAATTATTTTCTGCTTGAAGTAGCTAAAGTATATTCAAATCTCTGCAACTAAAGCTTGACTCATGTAAAATATCACTCAGAATATGAAGAAATGGAGTATGAAGGATGTGTGAATTTAAACAGGTAGAAATGAGCTAAGATATTTTGGGTATAGAGAATAGCAGAAACAAAGGAATGGAAAGTCTGCTTCCTTAAACTTTCTCAATACACTCTTATCTGAGGAAAGAATCACTTTTCCTTTTATACACTAACACCTGGTTTCTGCTAATTAATTTCCACTCCACTAAAATTATTGGAGAATTTTAATTTTCGGCTTACTTAACCTCTATGTGTGTTCATTATCTCCACTTACAGCATTCTTGAGCTTCCCTGCTGGTTCAGTGATTAAGAAACTGCTGGCCAATGGAAGGGGACAAGTTCTATCCTTGGTCTGAGAAGATCCCACATATTGCACCCAACTTCTGGGCCCACACTCTAGAGTCCGTGGGTTGCAACTACTGAGCCCTCGTGCCAGATCTATTGAAGTCTGCGGGTCCTTGAGCCTGTGCTCCTCAAGAGAAGCCACCACAAAGAGAAGCCTGTGCACAGCAACTAGAGAGTAGCCCCTGCTGGTCACAACTAGAGAAAGCTCTTGTGCAACAATGAAGATGGATGGACCTTGAATCCATTTTACTAAGTGAAATAAATTAAACAGAAAGAGATAAATACTGTATGATTTCACGTATACATGGAATTCTAAAGAAAAACCCAACCCCTCAAAACAAACAACTACCCCACTCCAGAATTCATAGATAGAACAGATAGGTAGTTGGCAGAGGTGAGGGTTAAAGGGAAGGCAAAATATGTGAAGGGCAAAAGGTATAAACTTCCAGTTTCAAAATAACTAAGTCCTAGAAATGCAATGTACATCATAGTGACTATAGTTAATAATCCTGCATTGAATCTTTGAAAGTTTCTAAGAGATTAGACCTTAAAAGGTCTTATCACAGGAGAGATTTGTAACTATGCATGGTGGGGAATGTTAAGTTATTGTGGTGATCATTTTGCAATGTATACCAATATTTAATTAAAGTACTGCATACCTGAAGCTAACATAACATGTAAATTATATCTCAATAATAAAAGAGCATCCTTAGGATGGTTTAATTTGGGGAAATTAACAAATTAGAAATACTATAGCAAGAGATGAGAAGATGGGTAAGAGTAGATATTATTTAGGAAAATTATTAAATATAGGAATGTAATAGTTGTTTTTCTGTGAGTGTTGGATTGATAAATAGCTTACTGTCATGAATATTTGATTAATCTTCAGTAGAGTAACACTAGAGAGTTAACATAGCTTCCTGGCTTCCCAGGTGGTGCTAGAGGTAAAAAAAATCTGCCTGCAAATGCAGCCGACTTAAGAAATGGGGGGTTCAACTTGTACATTGGGAAGATCCCCTGGAGGAAGGCATGGCAACCCACTCCAGTATTCTTGCCTGGAGAATCCCATGGACAGGGGAGCCTGGCAGGCTACCTTCCATGGGTTACAAAGAGTTGGATACTAAGGAAGTAACTGAGCATGCACACATGCAATATATGTTCCGTGTAGAGATCAGATTTTTAAGGAAGAACAACAAAAAAAATTAAAAATTACAAAACACAATTAAATAGAACTGTATTTTGGTAACACATAACAGTATTTTATTTTGTTTGCTTTTTAAAGAAATTAAACAATATAGATTAAAATTAAAGCAGTGTGTGATCACTGCTTCTATTTGTAGACAACAAAACCCACTCTATTGAGTTTAAACTGAAAGGAGTTTTTAAAGGGGCAACAAGGTAATTCATAGATCCTCACAAAGGGTGAAGAAGGAGGCTTGTATGCTACAGAGCCAGGATCAATGCAGTTAGAATTCCTGATCAACTATACCATGAAGCTCTTAGAGCAGAAGCATCACTGCTGTCAGCACCCCTTACTCAGCACTACGAGGTCAGAGTTCTGAAGCTAAAAAGTGGAAAAATCAAAAAAAAAAAAAAAAAGTGGAAAATTCAGTGGTGGCCACAGGACTGGAAAAGGTCAGTTTTTATTCCAAGCCCAAAGAAGGGTAATGCCAAAGAATGTTCAAACTATCGAACAACTGTGCTCATTTCACATGCTAGCAAGGTAGGGCTCAAAATTCTTCAAGCTAGGCCTCAGCAGTACATGAACCAAGAAATTTCAGATATACAAAGCTAGGCTTAGAAAAGGCAGAGGAACCAGAGTTAAAAAAACCAACATTAGTTCTTCTTTTCCAATCTGGATTCCTTTTATTTCTTTTTCTTCTCTTATTGCTGTTGCTAGAACTTCCAGGACTATGTTGAATAACAGTGGTGAAAGTGGACACCCCTGTCTTCTTTCTGATATTAGAGGGAATGCTTTCAGTTTTTCACCATTGAGGATAATGTTCGCTGTGGGCTTCTCATATATGGCTTTCACTATGTTGAGGTAGGTTCCTTCTATGCCCATTTTTTGAAGAGTTTTTATCATAAATAGTGTTGGATTTTGTCGAAGGCTTTTTTTCTGCATCTATTGAGATTATCATGTGATTTTTGTCTTTCAATTTGTTGATATGGTATATCACATGAATTGATTTGTGGATATTGAAGAATCCTTGAATGCCTGGGATGAACTCAACTTGGACATGATGTATGAATTTTTTGATGCAATGTTGAATTCTGTTTGCTATGATTTTGTTGAGGATTTACAAAACACAATTAAATAGAACTGTATTTTGGTAACACATAACAGTATTTTATTTTGTTTGCTTTTTAAAGAAATTAAACAATATAGATTAAAATTAAAGCAGTGTGTGATCACTGCTTCTATTTGTAGACAACAAAACCCACTCTATTGAGTTTAAACTGAAAGGAGTTTTTAAAGGGGCAACAAGGTAATTCATAGATCCTCACAAAGGGTGAAGAAGGAGGCTTGTATGCTACAGAGCCAGGATCAATGCAGTTAGAATTCCTGATCAACTATACCATGAAGCTCTTAGAGCAGAAGCATCACTGCTGTCAGCACCCCTTACTCAGCACTACGAGGTCAGAGTTCTGAAGCTAAAAAGTGGAAAAATCAAAAAAAAAAAAAAAAAGTGGAAAATTCAGTGGTGGCCACAGGACTGGAAAAGGTCAGTTTTTATTCCAAGCCCAAAGAAGGGTAATGCCAAAGAATGTTCAAACTATCGAACAACTGTGCTCATTTCACATGCTAGCAAGGTAGGGCTCAAAATTCTTCAAGCTAGGCCTCAGCAGTACATGAACCAAGAAATTTCAGATATACAAAGCTAGGCTTAGAAAAGGCAGAGGAACCAGAGTTAAAAAAACCAACATTAGTTCTTCTTTTCCAATCTGGATTCCTTTTATTTCTTTTTCTTCTCTTATTGCTGTTGCTAGAACTTCCAGGACTATGTTGAATAACAGTGGTGAAAGTGGACACCCCTGTCTTCTTTCTGATATTAGAGGGAATGCTTTCAGTTTTTCACCATTGAGGATAATGTTCGCTGTGGGCTTCTCATATATGGCTTTCACTATGTTGAGGTAGGTTCCTTCTATGCCCATTTTTTGAAGAGTTTTTATCATAAATAGTGTTGGATTTTGTCGAAGGCTTTTTTTCTGCATCTATTGAGATTATCATGTGATTTTTGTCTTTCAATTTGTTGATATGGTATATCACATGAATTGATTTGTGGATATTGAAGAATCCTTGAATGCCTGGGATGAACTCAACTTGGACATGATGTATGAATTTTTTGATGCAATGTTGAATTCTGTTTGCTATGATTTTGTTGAGGATTTCGGCATCCAAATTCAACAGTGAAATTGAACAAAGCAATGGTCATCAAGACAGCATGGTACTGGCACAAACACAGAAATATCAACCAATGGAACAAGATAGGGAATCCAGAGAGAAACCCACACACCTATGGATACCTTAGTTTTGACAAAGGAGGTGAAACTATAAAATGGGACAAAGACAGCCTCTTCAACAAATGGTGCTGGGGAAATTGGACAGCTACATGCAAAAAAATGAAGTTAGAACATTCCCTGACACCGTATACTAAGATCAATTCAAAATGGATTAAAGACCTAAATGTAAGACCAGAAACCCTAAAACCCTTAGAGAAGAATATAGGCAAAACCCTCAAGGACATAAACCAAAGCAAGATCTTTCATGACCCAGCTACTAGAATAGCAGAACTAAAACCAGAAAGTAACATGTGGGACCTAATGAAATTTAAAAGCTTTTGTACAGCAAAAGAAATTACAAAAAAGCTGAACAGAAAGCCCACGGAATGGGTGAAAAACCATAGCAAATGAAATAACAGACAAAGAATTAATCTCCAAAATCTACAAACAACTCAGACAACTCAGCACCAGAAAAATGAACAACCCAATCAAAAAATGGGAAAAAGATCTAAAGAGACATCCCACCAAAGAGGACATACAGATGGCCCAAAAGCACATGAAATGATGCTCAACCTCACTTATTATTAGAGAAATGCAAATCAAAACTACAATCAGTGGTTCACTTTCTTTCTGATATTAGAGGAATGCTTTCAGTTTTTCACCATTGAGGATAATGTTCGCTGTGGGCTTCTCATATATGGCTTTCACTATGTTGAGGTAGGTTCCTTCTATGCCCATTTTTTGAAGAGTTTTTATCATAAATAGTGTTGGATTTTGTCGAAGGCTTTTTTTCTGCATCTATTGAGATTATCATGTGATTTTTGTCTTTCAATTTGTTGATATGGTATATCACATGAATTGATTTGTGGATATTGAAGAATCCTTGAATGCCTGGGATGAACTCAACTTGGACATGATGTATGAATTTTTTGATGCAATGTTGAATTCTGTTTGCTATGATTTTGTTGAGGATTTCGGCATCCAAATTCAACAGTGAAATTGAACAAAGCAATGGTCATCAAGACAGCATGGTACTGGCACAAACACAGAAATATCAACCAATGGAACAAGATAGGGAATCCAGAGAGAAACCCACACACCTATGGATACCTTAGTTTTGACAAAGGAGGTGAAACTATAAAATGGGACAAAGACAGCCTCTTCAACAAATGGTGCTGGGGAAATTGGACAGCTACATGCAAAAAAATGAAGTTAGAACATTCCCTGACACCGTATACTAAGATCAATTCAAAATGGATTAAAGACCTAAATGTAAGACCAGAAACCCTAAAACCCTTAGAGAAGAATATAGGCAAAACCCTCAAGGACATAAACCAAAGCAAGATCTTTCATGACCCAGCTACTAGAATAGCAGAACTAAAACCAGAAAGTAACATGTGGGACCTAATGAAATTTAAAAGCTTTTGTACAGCAAAAGAAATTACAAAAAAGCTGAACAGAAAGCCCACGGAATGGGTGAAAAACCATAGCAAATGAAATAACAGACAAAGAATTAATCTCCAAAATCTACAAACAACTCAGACAACTCAGCACCAGAAAAATGAACAACCCAATCAAAAAATGGGAAAAAGATCTAAAGAGACATCCCACCAAAGAGGACATACAGATGGCCCAAAAGCACATGAAATGATGCTCAACCTCACTTATTATTAGAGAAATGCAAATCAAAACTACAATGAGATATCACCTCACACCCGTCAGAATGGCCATCATCCACAAATCAACATGCAGTAAATGCTGGAGAGGGTGCAGAGAAAAGGGAACACTCCTGCATTGCTGGTGGGAATGTAAATTGATACAGCCGCTATGGAGGACAGTCTGGAGATTCCTTAAAAAACCAAAACTAGAAGCACCATATGACCCAGCAATCCCACTCTTAGGCTTATACTCTGATGAAATCAAAACTGAAAGAAGCACCTGTACCCCAATTTTCATTGCAGCTCTCTATGCAATAGCTAGAACATGGAAGCAACCATGTCCATTGATGAATGAATGGATAAAAAAACTCTGGTACATATATACAATGAAGTACTTCTCAGCTGTAAAAAGAAATGCAGAAAAATCAGTCCTAATGAGGTGGCTGGATCTAGAACCTATCATAAAAAGTGAAGTAAGTCAAAAAGAGAAGGACAAGTGCAATATACTAACACATATATATGGAATCTAGTAAAAGGGCAATGGTAATACATGCAGTGAAGCGATGGAAAACAGACATAGAGAACAGACATATGGACATTGTGGGGAATGAACAGTGGGTGGGAGGCACAGAGGGAGTAACATGGAAACCTATACTATCATATGTGAAAAAGATAACAACCGTCATTGTGCTGAGGGAATAAGAGATCCTGAAGGGGTGGGGTGCTATGGCCTGGAGGGGTGGAATGGGGAGACTGGGATGGGGGAGGGTGCCAGGGATATTCATATGACTGATCTGGGAAAATACATGTCTGTGAACAACAAAACTCTGTAAAAATTAAAAAATGTAAAATTAAATAATAAAAAAACAAAATTCAACATTGGGGCTTTCCTGGTGGTTCAGTGGGTAAACAGTCCATCTTGCAGTGCAAGGGGCACTGGTTGGATCCCTGGCCCAAGGAGATCCCACATGCCACGGAGCAACTGAACCAGTGTGTCCAGTTACCAGCCAGCACTCTGGAGCGCATGTGCCCACAGCCAGTGCTCTGCAACGAGAGAGGCCACTGTAATGGGAGGTTCACAGATGGCAAAAAATAAAGATGGATGAAAACAAATGATGACTTAGAGACATTCAAAAAGACCCAACATTCATTAGATCATGGAAAAAGGAAGGAATTCCAGAAAAACATCTACTTCTGCTTCATTGACTATGCTAAAGCCTTTGGCTGGATTGATCAAACTGTGGAAAATTCTTAAATAAATGGGACCACCTCCCAAGAAGCAACAGTTTGAACCAGACATGGAACAACTGGCTGATTAAAAATTGAAAAAGGAGTATGACAAGGCTATGTGTTGTCACTCTGTTTATTTAACTTCTATGTAGATTATATCATAAAATATGCCAGCCTGGATGAATCACAAGCTGGAATTAAGACTGCTGAGAGAAATATCAACAGCCTCAGACATGCAGATGGTACCACTCTAATGACAGAAAATGAAGAGGAACTAAAGCGCTTCTTGAAGACACTGAAAGAATAGAGTGAAAAAGCGGGAATGAAATTCAACATTCAAAAGATCATGGCATCTGTTCCCATCACTTCATGGCAAATAGATGGGGAAAAAAGTGGAAGAAGTGACATATTTTATTTTCTTGGGCTTCAAAATCACTATGGGAGGTGACTACAGCCATGAAATTAAAAGAAGTTCCTTGGAAGGAAAGCTACCACAAACCTAGATGGTGTATTAAAAAGCAGAGGTGTGAGAAAAGGGGATCCTTCAGGGGTGCTGTGTGATGGTTGGGAGGGGTGGGAAGGGGGGGATATACATATGACTAATCTGGGAACATACATATCTGTAAAAGTTAAAAGCAAGATAAAGGTTAAAAAAAAAAAAAAAAGCAGAGGCATCATTTTGCGGACAAAGGTCCATATAGGCGAAGCGATGGTTTTTCCAGCAGTTACATGCAGATGTGAGAGTTGGACGATAAAGAAGGCTGAATGCTGAAGAACTGATGCTTTTGAATCATGGTGCTAGTGAAGACTCTTAAGAGTCCCTTGGACAGCAGGAAGATCAAACCAGTCAATCCTAAAAGAAATCAACCCTAAACACTCATTGCTCTGAGAGAGGCCCCTGCAATGGGAGGTCCACACAGGCCAAAGAATAAAGATGGATGAAAACAAATGATGACTTAGAGACATTCAAAAAGACCCAACATTCATTAGATCATGGAAAAAGGAAGGAATTCCAGAAAAACATCTACTTCTGCTTCATTGACTATGCTAAAGCCTTTGGCTGGATTGATCAAACTGTGGAAAATTCTTAAATAAATGGGACCACCTCCCAAGAAGCAACAGTTTGAACCAGACATGGAACAACTGGCTGATTAAAAATTGAAAAAGGAGTATGACAAGGCTATGTGTTGTCACTCTGTTTATTTAACTTCTATGTAGATTATATCATAAAATATGCCAGCCTGGATGAATCACAAGCTGGAATTAAGACTGCTGAGAGAAATATCAACAGCCTCAGACATGCAGATGGTACCACTCTAATGACAGAAAATGAAGAGGAACTAAAGCGCTTCTTGAAGACACTGAAAGAATAGAGTGAAAAAGCGGGAATGAAATTCAACATTCAAAAGATCATGGCATCTGTTCCCATCACTTCATGGCAAATAGATGGGGAAAAAAGTGGAAGAAGTGACATATTTTATTTTCTTGGGCTTCAAAATCACTATGGGAGGTGACTACAGCCATGAAATTAAAAGAAGTTCCTTGGAAGGAAAGCTACCACAAACCTAGATGGTGTATTAAAAAGCAGAGGTGTGAGAAAAGGGGATCCTTCAGGGGTGCTGTGTGATGGTTGGGAGGGGTGGGAAGGGGGGGATATACATATGACTAATCTGGGAACATACATATCTGTAAAAGTTAAAAGCAAGATAAAGGTTAAAAAAAAAAAAAAAAGCAGAGGCATCATTTTGCGGACAAAGGTCCATATAGGCGAAGCGATGGTTTTTCCAGCAGTTACATGCAGATGTGAGAGTTGGACGATAAAGAAGGCTGAATGCTGAAGAACTGATGCTTTTGAATCATGGTGCTAGTGAAGACTCTTAAGAGTCCCTTGGACAGCAGGAAGATCAAACCAGTCAATCCTAAAAGAAATCAACCCTAAACACTCATTGCAAAGACTGATGCTGAAGCTCCAATACTTTGGCCACTTGAGGTAAACGGCTGACTCACTGGAAAAGACATGATGCTGGGAAAGACTGAAGGCATAAGGAGAAGGCAGCAGCAGAGGATGAGATGGTTAGATAGCATCAATGACTCAATAGACATAAACTCCAGGAGATAGTGAAGGACACGGGAGCTCGGTGTGCTGCAGTCCGTGGGGTTACAAAGTGTAGGACATGACTTAGTGACTGAACAGCAACAATATATCTGAAATTTTTCCAAACATAAAAATTCACTAAAAGGTACAGAAATTATGCTGAATTAAATCATAGATAAATTGGTATTCCTTGAATTTAAAATCATTTGAAGGACTTAAAGTTTTATTAGGGCCAACATGAACAAATTGTTATACAGCTGATGTTTGAAAATGCCAACTAAGAAAATTGTGAATGGAAAGAGATACTTGGTTTTGGCAGACCTTGCTTATAATAATAAAAAAATGATGTACTAAATAATATATTGAAGTAAAAGAAAGTAAAAGCAATTTATTTCAGTTAGTGAATAATGAAAAAAATTCTCAGTGTAGTATTATCATGTATTGTAATAAAAATCTTATATAAAGATGTCCTAGTTTAATCATCTGGTCAATGAATATATAATTTCTATCAGAAATTATGAAAAAGAGAGTGCTTTTAAGAAACTGAAAATGATATTCAGACAATATTTCTGTAATCTTGTTAAAATATGGCCTGAGCAACTACATCCAGCTCAAAGATCCCAAATTTCTACTGAAACAAGACAGTGAATTAAAAATACATGTGATAATAAATATTCTGGAACAAAACAGCTATTAGCAGTAAACCAGAAAATTTGGAGGAAATCTTGGAAATTATAAAGTAGATGGAATCAGAAATAAAGGAAAAGAAAAGGAAGATCAGTGTATGTCACAGTTCTCCCCAAACACAGGCATAAACACCCCTTCTTTGGGGAGTAATCTTACTGCTTCAAGCTCAATATCAGCAAAGTGCTAGATAATTATTTACAGACCCACTGTGTTAATCTGTTTGAGTTGCTGTAAGAAATACCTCAGATTAGGTGGCTCAAACAGCAAACATCTATTTTTTACAGTTCTGAAGGCTGGAAAGTCCAAGATCAAGGCACCAGGAGATTCAGTCTGTGGTTAGAGCATGCCTCCTAGTTAATCATGGAAGAGGAGAAAGAGATCTCTGGGGTCTTTTGTAAGAACACTGATTACTTTCCAAAGGTCCCACCTCCAAATACCAACAGAAGAGCAGATTAGGTTTCCACATGGGAATTTTGTCAGGGACACAAACATTCAGTCTGTAGAGCTCAGACCCTACACTGTGGCTTCCTGGCACTGCTCCTTCAGAGGCAATTGTCTGTTTTCTATTCTGTGTATCACTCTGAATCTTCCTAGTGAATTCTTTATTCTTCTAAAGTTAACCTTCTCCTTTTAAATATCCTAATTTCAACAGAAAACCGATCCAAACACCTATAGTAATCAACCTACCTCTTCAATGATTAAAAAAAAAAAAAAACAAACTTCAGACCATATGCCATTCAAGAAAATAACAGCAATTGTATTTAAAAGAATTAGTTGAATAATTGAAAAAATTTTGCAATTTATTTCAGTTAGTGAATAATGAAAAAAATTCTCAGTGTAGTATTATCATGTATTGTAATAAAAATCTTATATAAAGATGTCCTAGTTTAATCATCTGGTCAATGAATATATAATTTCTATCAGAAATTATGAAAAAGAGAGTGCTTTTAAGAAACTGAAAATGATATTCAGACAATATTTCTGTAATCTTGTTAAAATATGGCCTGAGCAACTACATCCAGCTCAAAGATCCCAAATTTCTACTGAAACAAGACAGTGAATTAAAAATACATGTGATAATAAATATTCTGGAACAAAACAGCTATTAGCAGTAAACCAGAAAATTTGGAGGAAATCTTGGAAATTATAAAGTAGATGGAATCAGAAATAAAGGAAAAGAAAAGGAAGATCAGTGTATGTCACAGTTCTCCCCAAACACAGGCATAAACACCCCTTCTTTGGGGAGTAATCTTACTGCTTCAAGCTCAATATCAGCAAAGTGCTAGATAATTATTTACAGACCCACTGTGTTAATCTGTTTGAGTTGCTGTAAGAAATACCTCAGATTAGGTGGCTCAAACAGCAAACATCTATTTTTCACAGTTCTGAAGGCTGGAAAGTCCAAGATCAAGGCACCAGGAGATTCAGTCTGTGGTTAGAGCATGCCTCCTAGTTAATCATGGAAGAGGAGAAAGAGATCTCTGGGGTCTTTTGTAAGAACACTGATTACTTTCCAAAGGTCCCACCTCCAAATACCAACAGAAGAGCAGATTAGGTTTCCACATGGGAATTTTGTCAGGGACACAAACATTCAGTCTGTAGAGCTCAGACCCTACACTGTGGCTTCCTGGCACTGCTCCTTCAGAGGCAATTGTCTGTTTTCTATTCTGTGTATCACTCTGAATCTTCCTAGTGAATTCTTTATTCTTCTAAAGTTAACCTTCTCCTTTTAAATATCCTAATTTCAACAGAAAACCGATCCAAACACCTATAGTAATCAACCTACCTCTTCAATGATTAAAAAAAAAAAAAAACAAACTTCAGACCATATGCCATTCAGAGAAAATTAACAGCAAAATAGTTATGAACCAAGATGAGCAAAAATGAAAACTGATCTCAGAGTTAACAAAAACAAAAAAGACAAAGTTATGGGTATAAAACAAAACAAAGAGAAGCCGTGAAAAATACATATAACTCATTAGGACTGCACAACAAAACTCTGTAAAAGGAAAATTAAAATAAATAAAATGCATATAACAAATATAACGCTAGACAGATGGAGGTGGTTGGATGTATAAATGTGTTCAATTCCTCATCTTTTGTAGTGGAAACTCAACCATCTCCTTAATATTTTTTTTAACTTCAGATATCTGGTTTTCTTTAACAATAATCTTTTGATGTTGTGACTACTTGGTCTTTGTTGCAAAAATTCCTTTATATCCTGGCTCCTGCCCTTGGCTCTTCAGATCAGTCTCTTGGAGTCAGTGGAGATGTTGTGTACTGGCCTTAAGTCCTCAGCTTTGTCCACCAGATAAAACATAACTCTTAACTTCCAGGTAGTGTTTCAGTCGACACCTAGGAGCTCTGCTCAGCTAGGCAAAAAAGGCTTCTAAAACTCTTAAGAGTATCATACCATAGCCCTGACACTTCTGTGCAAGGTAGAGAGGAGATAGTCTGGAAAAATTATGCATGTGGTATGTTGGGGCACACAGTGACGTCTGATTAGATTCAGAGAGGAACACAAAGTTTTAAAGACAATTACAAAAACTCTAGAATATTGACAATTCAAGCAAGATAAGTATGATTATATTATTTAAACCTGCAACAGGCAACACCTGAAAAATCTAAAACCCAGGCAATTATCCACAGGGTTTGTCAGGGACACAAACATTCAGTCTGTAGAGCTCAGACCCTACACTGTGGCTTCCTGGCACTGCTCCTTCAGAGGCAATTGTCTGTTTTCTATTCTGTGTATCACTCTGAATCTTCCTAGTGAATTCTTTATTCTTCTAAAGTTAACCTTCTCCTTTTAAATATCCTAATTTCAACAGAAAACCGATCCAAACACCTATAGTAATCAACCTACCTCTTCAATGATTAAAAAAAAAAAAAAACAAACTTCAGACCATATGCCATTCAGAGAAAATTAACAGCAAAATAGTTATGAACCAAGATGAGCAAAAATGAAAACTGATCTCAGAGTTAACAAAAACAAAAAAGACAAAGTTATGGGTATAAAACAAAACAAAGAGAAGCCGTGAAAAATACATATAACTCATTAGGACTGCACAACAAAACTCTGTAAAAGGAAAATTAAAATAAATAAAATGCATATAACAAATATAACGCTAGACAGATGGAGGTGGTTGGATGTATAAATGTGTTCAATTCCTCATCTTTTGTAGTGGAAACTCAACCATCTCCTTAATATTTTTTTTAACTTCAGATATCTGGTTTTCTTTAACAATAATCTTTTGATGTTGTGACTACTTGGTCTTTGTTGCAAAATTCCTTTATATCCTGGCTCCTGCCCTTGGCTCTTCAGATCAGTCTCTTGGAGTCAGTGGAGATGTTGTGTACTGGCCTTAAGTCCTCAGCTTTGTCCACCAGATAAAACATAACTCTTAACTTCCAGGTAGTGTTTCAGTCGACACCTAGGAGCTCTGCTCAGCTAGGCAAAAAAGGCTTCTAAAACTCTTAAGAGTATCATACCATAGCCCTGACACTTCTGTGCAAGGTAGAGAGGAGATAGTCTGGAAAAATTATGCATGTGGTATGTTGGGGCACACAGTGACGTCTGATTAGATTCAGAGAGGAACACAAAGTTTTAAAGACAATTACAAAAACTCTAGAATATTGACAATTCAAGCAAGATAAGTATGATTATATTATTTAAACCTGCAACAGGCAACACCTGAAAAATCTAAAACCCAGGAACTACCTAAAGCAATGATTCAGGGAGACATGGGTTTGAAGGTGGAAAAAGAGGGTGATTTTAAATTTTAGACGCTTCTGCATGGTTTGAGTTTTTCAAACTATACCTAGGTATTAATTTAAGTCAAAACTAAACCTAGTTTAAATTTTAAAATTCAATTTGTATTATATAAATGATACATATCATTAGTTCACACCTGCCTATATTTACTTTTCTAATATGAAATTATATTCATTTCAATTAATATATCCAGAAACCTTATTCTTGACTAATAACTCTTCCCCAGGGGTCCAGTGAAGATAGAAATGGCAACCCATTCCAGTATTCTTACCTCGAAAACTCCATGGACAGAGAAGCCTGGAGAGCTACATTCTATGGGGTCTCAAATATATATATATTTATGGGGCTTCCTTGATGGCTCGGTGGTGAGGAATCTGCCTGCAGTCTGCCTGCAATGCAGGAGACCCAGGTTCCAACCTGGGTTGGAAAGATTCCCCTGGAGGAGCACATGGCAACCCTCCAGTTTTCTTGCCTGGAGAATTCCATGGACAGGAGCCTGCCAGGCTGAAGTCCGTGGGGTCACACAGAGTCACACATGACTTAAGTGACTAAGCAGCAGCAGGAGTCCCCAAGTGTGAAATAGTCAAACAAAGGCAAAGTAACACTTTAGTCCTATCTTACTCTACAAACCAGGACTGCACATGGTAACACTAGTTATCTGGGCTGTGACACATTTGGTAGACACTTTCTTCCTCAAATAATCTGGGACTTAACCAAGCAGGATATGAGGAGAGTTGGTCTGTTTTTCCCTGTCTATGCCAGAGTCAGAGCATACATGCTGACGAGAAAGTTCAGCCTCAAGCCCGTTTGCCACCACCACCAGAGACTGTGAACCCTTGGAGTCAAAAGCCCAAGAGAAAAATAATTCTCTTGCTGCAGAACTTATTTGGAGAGGTGAATCTTACCATGGGAGATCCAGCTGCCAGAGCTACTGTAGTAGATTCCGTCTACTTTTGAAAAGGCTCCTAGCCCTTCCTGCTTCACTCACAAAGAAGCAAGTAACAGCCAGAGAAAGGCAAGAAAGAACCTACTCATGTGTTCTAACCATTTGACCCAATGGTTCTCACCATGGCTACACATAGAAATCACCTGGGAAACTCTAAGCTACGGTCTGGGCTGTATCCCAGAAGTTGAGTTAATTGTTCTCAGGTGCAATGGATATTAGGTACTTTAAAATGTCCCCAGGTGGGGTATGTATTAACATTTGGAACTGCTTTTGTTCTGTATGCTGGAGTCAAAAACCAAGTAAATGTTTGGTGGATGGCAGTTATCAAATTTTCTCAGAAAGGAAATTTACAGATAAGCAGGAGGGGAAGACTAGAGTGAGTCTTGTGGGCTGGAGCTGGAGACATCAGTATGAACTAACGTTAAGCTACATAAAGCACTCACACACAGATGGGTGAATAGTGCAGGATTACAAATATGTGTTTATATGTAGACTAATATGCAAAATACCCATTACTTAGCTTTGTTTGCTGAAAGCAGTGAGCATTCCCAATTCTCAGATCTTGGTTTATAATTGCCATTCTCCCTATAAAAGCAACTAGGTCACTTTTAAAAAATGGCAGGGAAATAAAATAAACATAGAGCATCTTGTACTACCAGAAAGACAGTGTTCAAAAAGAGGATGGGATCAGGCCACAGGGGCACAGGAACCAACCCAACCTGAAAGGACTCTCAGTGGCCAAAGTTGGAAATATTTGAGAAACAAGTTAAATAACACAGGTTTGGATTACAACCCATGTGTGAAATGAATACACTTGAGTTCATGCTGATAAAGTTAAACTGAATTAATCAGGGAGGAGAAAGACAACTCTTTCTTATAGAGTAGTGCCAAGTAATTTAGATAGATACTACCCCTTCCAGGAGGTGGAGCTTAATTCTTCCCTCGCCTGCTAGAGAATGTGCTAGACTTTGTAACTTGTTTCCAAAGAATAGAGAAAGGGAAAAATAATAACTATTTAAATGGAAGAAGCTTGGAAACACTAAGCAATGATGGTTAACACTGCCTAAGGGGTCATGTGAACATCATGAATCCTCTGATGTGATAAGAAGGGCATTTCATCTCAGTGGTACCCTCTCCATAAACCTGTAATTCCAGTCTAATTATGAGAAAAATATTGGGCATACCCACACTGAAGGACATTCTCCTAGTTCTACTAGCAACTAGAACTAGTACTAGATGACCTACTAGTACTCCTTAAGGTTTTCAAGGAAAGCAAGGGAAGACAGAAACCTACTAACCAAAGCAGATTAGGAGACGTAATATCTAAATGCACTGAATTAGATTCTGGAAGAGAAAAAGCAAAAACAGGAGAAATCTGAGTAAAATCTGAATTACAGTTTATAGGAATTTACCAGTGTTCATTTCCTAATTTTGACCAATGTACTAATAACAATCTGAGATGATGGTAGGAGGTGAAAGAAGAAGTAGGACAGGGGTATAGCAAGACTCTGACTTCTCTCTACAGCTCTTCTGGAAATCTAAAATGCTTCCAAAGTAGAGTTTTATTTAAATAACAAAAATGATAACAAAACAAAGAAGGTTAAGTATTGATCCCCAAATGCCTACGCCCAGAAGAATAATGCACACAATGATCTAAATAAAGTTCTGATAATGTGGGAAAACCAAATACCCAACATAAGCCCAATAGCAACCAAATCTGAGAATTCCCTGTTTCAACTCCTTTGAAAACACTAGGAGGAGAAACCTTGAGGAAGTGAATATAAGGTCTCTTAACTATTTACCACACAAGCCCGTGAACTATATCAGACCTGTGAAGAACACTGAGGGTTGTGGACATTTAATGTTTCTTATTTTTACCTGATAGTCTCTTCAGGCATTTTTAGGAAAACTCAGGAGCAAGACAGCACTAGCTTGTAGTGGGAAACAGTATGGACAGTAAGGAGATATCCATTTCAGCAATTTAAGCAGGTTCCAGGGAAACAATGGAAGAGCATGCTCTGCATGTTCAGTGGTTAATGCTTCCATGTCTTGGCGCATAGAGAGAGCATTTAATGCACATTTATTCCCTAAATGGCTTAATGTCTTCCTTCCAATGGTCAGTGTAAGAGATTAGAAAAAGAACTTTCTGAAAGCACAAAGGCATTACTAGTGAGATTAGCATAAACTTAAAAAACTTGAAATGATGTACAGTCTGGCCTGACAGAAATGCATAATAATGTGCCATTTGTACTACTTCAACCAATCTTTGAAATTATGTACTATTTTATGAAGGAAAGAAGAAATGCTTTTTTTTTTTTTAAAGATTTATTTATTTATTTATTTGGGGGTGGGATTAGGGTGGGGTTAGGGTGGGGAGGGAGGGGAGCGGCCAGGCCACTTCTATTGGTCTTTCAATTGTCCATTTTCATCCATCTTTGTTCTTTGGCCCGCGTGGGCTTCCCATCACTGTGGCCTCTGTTGCCGCAGAGCACCGGCTCTGGGCGCATGCACTCCAGAGCTCCGGCTCGGTAGTTGGACACATCGGTCCAGCTGCTCTGCGGCACGTGAGATCTTCCCAGGCCAGGGATCGAACCGGCGCCCCTTGCACTGTAAGGCGTTGTCCTTACCCACTGGACCACCAGGGAAGCCCAAGAAATGCTTTTAAGATGAAGAAGAGATACTTTTTTGTTTTTCAAGGATTTAATTGCACTTCCTGAGGTACAGAGGTATTTTCAGAGAGCACAACCTTCCCTTTTAACATATCAGTGAAAAACATACTTTCTTAGAGCTTAAGAATTCTTGCCATCCCCCTGGGAAATGTGGTAGGACAACGGAAAACTTTATTCTAAAAGCCAAACCCATCTTGGTGGATGATATCCTGGCTTATATTTTCTGGGGGAGAAACAAGATGAAAATACATCAGAGACAGGAAAGAAGAAAAAGGAGGGAGAATGGTTAGGAATGAGTGGTGAGCTGTGAAGCAGGAAGCAGCAGACAGTTCCAAAGGAGAATGAAGGGTCAGCCTTTCATCGGGAAAACTGGTCCTGGCCTCAGAGGGGGCCTGGAAAGGACAAGGGGCAAGGAAAATGCCTTGAGAAGAACAAGTCTAGGCCCTTGCCAAGGAAAATACTTTATAAAAGTTAAACAACAAAAAAGATATCTGGGATTTGTCATTCCCCCTGGAGCCTTTTGTGTTTTGAGCTGAGAAAAAGAGGATTGAGGCAATGTAGGTTCACCACAAACAGAAGTGCTCACAGGATACCCACTCCCCAAATTCCTCAGCACATCAGGCACAGAGGGCAAATGTGGGAAGCTGGAGGGATGGGAAATGTAAGCCCAGGATGAAAGGAGGAAACGACGGGGGAATTTATCAGTTGCAAACTAAGCATTGTAGAATTTGCTTTCCCAGATCCTGACCACAATGGAAAAATCTTTCACTATCAGAAACAATATCTAATAAGTGATTCCTTTTTTCCACCTTTGGCATTTTTGGACATACAAAAAACTGTATATAATTAATGTATACACTTTGATAAGTTTGGAGCTAAGTACACATCTATGAAACCATTACTACAATCTATGCCATACACCTACCCGTAAGTTCCTAAAATTTCTTTCTGCCCTCTTCTATTATTTTTTAATAAGAACACAGAACATAATTTCAACCTTTTAGACATTTTAAAAATAATAAGTGGTTCTTTATTGGTCAAGTAACTGAGTTAAATGGAGGACTGAGGGCTAACTGATTCTGTCAAGTGTATGGAAATAGGTGAAATCTGAATAACAATACGAGAGTCCAATGGGTATAAGTTAGTGTCTTCTTTCAGGACAAACTGGAAGAAGGTAATTTCTTTTAAAAATTAAACTAAATGATCAATTCCTTGATTCAAGTATCCTATCTCCCCCCCTTTTTTGAAGGCAATTTGGCATGCTTAAGAACTCAAGAACTCAAATTAAGTTACAAAAGTATATTAAATTACAATGGAGTTTCGATACCAGGTTTTATTAATCAATCATTATTTGCTGACTACCCACCATGTCTCAGGCACTGTATGAGACACTGGGAATATTCAGAAAAACAAGAAAGAACATCATCTGTGCTTTCCTAACTTGTAGTTATCTCCCAATTAGCAACAGAATTTTGAGAGTAGTAGTGTTAGTTGCTCAGTTGTGTCTGACTCTTTTGAGAAGAACAAGTCTAGGCCCTTGCCAAGGAAAATACTTTATAAAAGTTAAACAACAAAAAAGATATCTGGGATTTGTCATTCCCCCTGGAGCCTTTTGTGTTTTGAGCTGAGAAAAAGAGGATTGAGGCAATGTAGGTTCACCACAAACAGAAGTGCTCACAGGATACCCACTCCCCAAATTCCTCAGCACATCAGGCACAGAGGGCAAATGTGGGAAGCTGGAGGGATGGGAAATGTAAGCCCAGGATGAAAGGAGGAAACGACGGGGGAATTTATCAGTTGCAAACTAAGCATTGTAGAATTTGCTTTCCCAGATCCTGACCACAATGGAAAAATCTTTCACTATCAGAAACAATATCTAATAAGTGATTCCTTTTTTCCACCTTTGGCATTTTTGGACATACAAAAAACTGTATATAATTAATGTATACACTTTGATAAGTTTGGAGCTAAGTACACATCTATGAAACCATTACTACAATCTATGCCATACACCTACCCGTAAGTTCCTAAAATTTCTTTCTGCCCTCTTCTATTATTTTTTAATAAGAACACAGAACATAATTTCAACCTTTTAGACATTTTAAAAATAATAAGTGGTTCTTTATTGGTCAAGTAACTGAGTTAAATGGAGGACTGAGGGCTAACTGATTCTGTCAAGTGTATGGAAATAGGTGAAATCTGAATAACAATACGAGAGTCCAATGGGTATAAGTTAGTGTCTTCTTTCAGGACAAACTGGAAGAAGGTAATTTCTTTTAAAAATTAAACTAAATGATCAATTCCTTGATTCAAGTATCCTATCTCCCTTTTTGAAGGCAATTTGGCATGCTTAAGAACTCAAGAACTCAAATTAAGTTACAAAAGTATATTAAATTACAATGGAGTTTCGATACCAGGTTTTATTAATCAATCATTATTTGCTGACTACCCACCATGTCTCAGGCACTGTATGAGACACTGGGAATATTCAGAAAAACAAGAAAGAACATCATCTGTGCTTTCCTAACTTGTAGTTATCTCCCAATTAGCAACAGAATTTTGAGAGTAGTAGTGTTAGTTGCTCAGTTGTGTCTGACTCTTTGTGATACCATGGATTATATCCCATTAGACTCCTCTGTCCATGGGATTTTCCAGGCAAGGATACTGGAGTCGGTTGCCATTCCCTTCTCCAGGGGATCTTCCTGACCCAGGGACGAAACATGGATCTCCTGCACTGCATGCAGATTCTTTATCATCTGAGCCACTGGGATTTTAGCTCTCATTTCAGAATCTGTAGAAAGCACAACTCACAAATTCTGGCAGTGTGTGTCTGGAATTCTGACCTAACCAGATACAAGGACAGACAAGTGTTAAACTTGGAGAGTAGGTGTGAGTTATAAGAAAATGAACCATATGCTTCTATCTTCATTAAGAACACAGACATGTTGGAATTGTGCAAATGGTAGGAACAATTCTATTAAACTTGACCAGTCTCTGACATCTTAGAGTATATCACTTTTGGAGATCACTGCTCTATTAAATAAAGCTGTGTATCTTGTGAAATTGTTTATTCTCTGAGTCTCAGTTTCCTAGTGTTGGGTATACAGCTGATCCTCAAAATGGCAGATTTTTCCCACAGCTAAATGGCTGACTGATGAAGTGACAATTCTTCTGTATTTGGAAATATTTATACCTGGGAGCTGGAAGGAGTAATTATTGATGAGGATGTTATAGAGACAAATTATTCATCAGGAAGGACTAGAACCCATCTGAACAGTTTTCTAACTCTGAGATCCTATAAAAGCCTTGACTGGATGTTGCCATGGAACTGTGGTTCCTTCTTTTTTAGTAAGTGAGTGTGAACACCCATCTACTTTATAGGTTCAGACAATCCTAGTTATTTATTAAGCACCTGATACAGAAGGCAACTTCTAGGTGTCTTCCAATACATTATGTCATTCAATCCTTCCAGCACTCTAGTGGGAAAGGGATCAGCAGTATAAAAATTCAATGTAAAGTCAGTAAAAATTCAATTTCAACTCAATGAGTGAGAGTCTGAACTGAGGGCTTCCTCTTAATTTGAATCTACATCTTTCTTTCTCTTATTTCAGAAAAACAAGAAAGAACTTTGTTTTTAATTGAGTTATCTCCCAATTAGCAACAGAATTTTGAGAGTAGTAGTGTTAGTTGCTCAGTTGTGTCTGACTCTTTGTGATACCATGGATTATATCCCATTAGACTCCTCTGTCCATGGGATTTTCCAGGCAAGGATACTGGAGTCGGTTGCCATTCCCTTCTCCAGGGGATCTTCCTGACCCAGGGACGAAACATGGATCTCCTGCACTGCATGCAGATTCTTTATCATCTGAGCCACTGGGATTTTAGCTCTCATTTCAGAATCTGTAGAAAGCACAACTCACAAATTCTGGCAGTGTGTGTCTGGAATTCTGACCTAACCAGATACAAGGACAGACAAGTGTTAAACTTGGAGAGTAGGTGTGAGTTATAAGAAAATGAACCATATGCTTCTATCTTCATTAAGAACACAGACATGTTGGAATTGTGCAAATGGTAGGAACAATTCTATTAAACTTGACCAGTCTCTGACATCTTAGAGTATATCACTTTTGGAGATCACTGCTCTATTAAATAAAGCTGTGTATCTTGTGAAATTGTTTATTCTCTGAGTCTCAGTTTCCTAGTGTTGGGTATACAGCTGATCCTCAAAATGGCAGATTTTTCCCACAGCTAAATGGCTGACTGATGAAGTGACAATTCTTCTGTATTTGGAAATATTTATACCTGGGAGCTGGAAGGAGTAATTATTGATGAGGATGTTATAGAGACAAATTATTCATCAGGAAGGACTAGAACCCATCTGAACAGTTTTCTAACTCTGAGATCCTATAAAAGCCTTGACTGGATGTTGCCATGGAACTGTGGTTCCTTCTTTTTTAGTAAGTGAGTGTGAACACCCATCTACTTTATAGGTTCAGACAATCCTAGTTATTTATTAAGCACCTGATACAGAAGGCAACTTCTAGGTGTCTTCCAATACATTATGTCATTCAATCCTTCCAGCACTCTAGTGGGAAAGGGATCAGCAGTATAAAAATTCAATGTAAAGTCAGTAAAAATTCAATTTCAACTCAATGAGTGAGAGTCTGAACTGAGGGCTTCCTCTTAATTTGAATCTACATCTTTCTTTCTCTTCAATATTGAAGTTAAGATGTGAACTTGATTCAGGTTAAACAGAAACTTGATTTATTTGGCAAAAGGAGTCACAGGTAATGGGTATTTTTAAACTTTCAGCCATTAGTGACCAAATTCTGCATACCTCTGCTAATTTCCCATCAGAAGGACCACCTGTGTTTCTTGTTATTGCTGAGGCTACTTGGACAGCATTTTATCCATTGGGTTCTGGGAGCACAGGTGTAGGAACTAGAGTAAAAGCCAAAAATCTAATGATTTTTAACTTCCAGAGAACAGGGCTCTGGGCTCTAAAACCCTCAACTGAAGACACAGTGGAAATAATGAGAAGCAGTTGCATTGTTTTCTATCATTTTTTAGGTTTTAGAGGGGGTGCAGGGCAAAGGAGGTCATTGGAAGTCATGTATTTTGTAAGTCTCTGACGTATTAGAAAAGATTTCTAAATATCTGTCATGTCATAGTTGAATATGAAGTGAAAATTGCACTTAAATTTTCTCATCAAGCCTTAAGAAACAATTTTGCCCAGAGGCATCCATCTGTAAGTTTAGCAAACCAGGCACTAAATGTATTTCATAACCATCTACAGGGACATTCCAGGAAACAAGGGTGCTCTGGCAGACCTGCAGACATGCTAATTCACCTGTGGATGGGAAGACTTTCTCTATGAGCCTTTGCAGTCCATTGACCCACAAAGGAAGCTTGGTATATAGTACTCCTTTCCTGTGTGACCAACAGAGGCTAAAAGAGTCGAAAACAAAGGAAATCAGCTCTCTTTTCAAAGGTCAGCTGGGCTCTGGTTGTTAAACCCACAACAGCCATCTGATTATTTAGACACCATTCTGCATATTGAACTCTAGCTTTGCATTAAACAGCTGAAGCACGGAAGGCTTTATGTGCAGAAGATAAAACCCCAAACAAAATATCCTCTGCGGCCTCTGTGTTGGAAGTAAATGAATCCTACTCCTGTATTTGCTAGGATCTGTGTATTGCTTGGACCTTGTGCAGTTACTATGGAAATACCAGTCCCCCAAAGAGCTATAATTCTGCTAGTGCTGCAAAAAATGACTCCACTTAGCACAGTGAATTGATTGATTTCTGCCCCGTAATTTGGTAGAAGGCTCAAAGGCCTCTGATCTCACTGTTCTTCTTATGAAAAGCAGTTGGCCCAAAAAGCTTGTATTGGAGAACTATTAAGGAAATGCAGTGGTGTAGCTAACAGCTAGAGCATATATTAAAGTAGAACATTTCTTTAGAATTAGAATATCAAATGATGTTGCATTTCTGTGGGAAATTTAGGAATGTGAGGTGGTTAGCCAGCCTCAATTGGTGGTATGCCATTGATTTTATTTCTCAGTGACAAACTATCATTTGTTATCCATTGCAAATTTATTCTGAGGCTCCAAGGTAAGCAGTGAAAAACAACTGCTGAGTGTCTAGGTCACATTTGAATTGGCTAAGAGACCACAGAAGTAAAATAGGTGAGTTGTTATCAAAGTTGATACTTCCATCATTTGAAATATGTCTAAACTTTTCTTACTGCACTTTTCATCAGAGGAACTGACATGCAAATTATACACCAATGGGATCTGAATCTTAGACAGCTGAGATCTACTCTTTCCTATTTGCTGATGGGCAGTGAGCTGTCAGGGAGACAAAGAACCCCGCCAGGGAACAGGGGAAGCAGTGTTTTGTTGGAGTTGTATTGTTTCCTTCCATACCTGGGCTACCCAATTACTCTCCAGTGTCTTCAACAGCCTTCCTACTTACTTTAAATTGGTAATTCTTTGTCTGCCATTTTATCACAGCTCCCGGAATACCCAGCCCCCAGCCTCAGTCACCTAACACACACCTATTCAGATTCTACCTTTTATAGGTCCCAGATCAGAGAGAAAAGTTCTTTGAGACCTATCTCAGCTGGTATAGCCAGCAGCATTAAATTTCTACATATCAAACTTTTTCCAAACCACTAAGTCACACATGGTTCTTCCCTGGTGGTGTTACTGATAAAGAACCCGCCTGCCACTTCAGGAAATACAAGACACAAGTTTGCTCCCTGGGTCAGGAAGATCCCCTGGAGGAGGGCATGGCAACCCACTCCAGTATGTTTACCTGCAGAATCCCATGGACAGAGAAGACTGGTGGGCTACAGTCCATAGGGTTGCAAAGAGTCGGACATGACTGAAGCAGCTTAGCACAGCACAGTGCAAACCACTTATACTTTATGCATTCTTAGTGTTTTTCTCAATGAACCCAATGTTATCTATTAGTTTTCAGTCTTATCAGTATCTTTGCATCACTTATCATTATTCACCAGACCTCTCTGCCCATGTCTTGTAATTCTAACCTCTCTTGCTGCCCCTTAAGTCTCTGCATGGTCCTTCTTTGGTCCCCTGTTGTCTTCCCTTCCTCTCCACAACATCTGTTCATTCACTCATGAAACAAACATTTATGCAGCACTTATCATGGACCAGACTAGGTGCTAAGGATCTGCACATATTAATACAATAATGAATAAGATGTGTTCTCCTCCAGCAAGAAGTTAATAATCTAAAGTAGAAGAAAGGTCAGCAAATCTGTAATTGCCATTTGATGATTTCGTTTGAAAGCATACAGGAAGCATTTCTAAAATTCAGGTAGGATAGGAACCAAGGAAGGCTTCCTAGAGAAGGTGACCGTTGAGTTGAGTTTTGTTGAAGGGGTAAAACTTACTTAAACGATGGAGAGAGTGTTTTCCAGGCCAAGGAAGAGAATGTGACAGACATAAACACTAAGAATTAGCACAATGGGGAAATAAGGAGATTGTGGATTGGGAGACGGGTGTAATATAGTGGGGAAGATTATAGTCCCTGGAGTTGGATATAGAATTGGATCCTAGCCATAGGACCAGGGACAAATTGCTTGATCTTTCAGAGCTTCAGTTTTGTCATCTATAAAATGGGAATAGTAAAACTATCTTGTGGTATATTGGTGGGTAGCTTAATGTTAAATAACCTGAGGCACCTGGAAACATAGTTGACGCCCATTAAATCATAACTATGATTATTATGGTAATGATGATGTGATGGTTAATTTTATGGCTAGGTTACAATGCCCAGGCATTTAGTCACACAATATATTGGATGATATTTGTTAAAGTATTTTTTTGGATGAGACTTAGTTTAAAAAAGTTTAAATTTGTGGATCTGAGTAAAGCAGATTTCCCTCCACAGTCTGGGTGGGACTCATCCAATCATTTGAGGGTCTTAAGGAAACAGAGATTGACTGTCCCTGAGCAAAAAGGAAATTTTGGGCCCGCAGATTCCTGAGTGTCTAGCCTACTGGCCTGACCATTGGATTTTGGACTTATCAAGCCCTTCACAAACATATGAGCCAATTCTTTAAAATAAATTTCTTTTTACACACACACACACACAACAGCACACACAGAGTTGGTTCTGTTTCTCTGGAGAATTCTGACTGATATAGATGGCTTACCTGAACCCCCAACTGTCTACCAGAAATTTCCACTTAGATATCTAATAAGCATTTATAGTCTAATATATCCTAAACTGAGCTTCAGACACCCTCCCCTCCAAACCCTGCTGTTCTTGCAATCTTTCCTATTCCAGTAAATATCAACTACAGTCTTATTAGTGTCTGGGTCTCAAACCTTAATGTCATTCATTCTGGACTCGTCTCACATCATACGTGTGGTTCACTGGCAAGGCCTGTTAACCCTATGTTCAAAACACATCCAGAATTCAACCACTTTTCACCACACCCACAATTATCCTCATGGTCCAAACCACCTGGATTATTATATTTGAAATGGCCTTCCTGCATCCCCTTGGGGGGGGAGAGGCGATAAACACTAAGAATTAGCACAATGGGGAAAAAATGTGGATTGGGGACGGTGTAATATAGTGGGGAAGATTATAGTCCCTGGAGTTGGATATAGAATTGGATCCTAGCCATAGGACCAGGGACAAATTGCTTGATCTTTCAGAGCTTCAGTTTTGTCATCTATAAAATGGGAATAGTAAAACTATCTTGTGGTATATTGGTGGGTAGCTTAATGTTAAATAACCTGAGGCACCTGGAAACATAGTTGACGCCCATTAAATCATAACTATGATTATTATGGTAATGATGATGTGATGGTTAATTTTATGGCTAGGTTACAATGCCCAGGCATTTAGTCACACAATATATTGGATGATATTTGTTAAAGTATTTTTTTGGATGAGACTTAGTTTAAAAAAGTTTAAATTTGTGGATCTGAGTAAAGCAGATTTCCCTCCACAGTCTGGGTGGGACTCATCCAATCATTTGAGGGTCTTAAGGAAACAGAGATTGACTGTCCCTGAGCAAAAAGGAATTTGGCCAGCAGATTCCCTGAGTGTCTAGCCTACTGGCCTGACCATTGGATTTTGGACTTATCAAGCCCTTCACAAACATATGAGCCAATTCTTTAAAATAAATTTCTTTTTACACACACACACACACACAGACACACACACAGAGTTGGTTCTGTTTCTCTGGAGAATTCTGACTGATATAGATGGCTTACCTGAACCCCCAACTGTCTACCAGAAATTTCCACTTAGATATCTAATAAGCATTTATAGTCTAATATATCCTAAACTGAGCTTCAGACACCCTCCCCTCCAAACCCTGCTGTTCTTGCAATCTTTCCTATTCCAGTAAATATCAACTACAGTCTTATTAGTGTCTGGGTCTCAAACCTTAATGTCATTCATTCTGGACTCGTCTCACATCATACGTGTGGTTCACTGGCAAGGCCTGTTAACCCTATGTTCAAAACACATCCAGAATTCAACCACTTTTCACCACACCCACAATTATCCTCATGGTCCAAACCACCTGGATTATTATATTTGAAATGGCCTTCCTGCATCCCCTTCTCGGAAGACAGAGAGATCCTGTCATTCTCTGCCAAAACTCTCCAGTGACTCAGAGTGAAAGGGCTGAAGTCCTTACCTGCTCACAAGGCCCTACAAAGTGTAACCCCTTCTCTCTGCCCTCACCAACCACTGCCTGCCTCTTGCTCATAGTTCTTGGCCATTCCCCTTGGCCTTTCCTCTGCCTGGAAAATCTTCCCCCAGATTTCCACATGGATCTCTTCTTCTTTCCTAAAGGTCTCAGCTCAAGGCAGTGAGGCCTTTTCTGAAAATCCTGCCTAAAATGGCAAAGTCCATCTTCCAATACCCTCTCTACACAGAATTCCAATTCTTCTCATCTGTTAGATTTTACCTATTACCTTCTCTACCCTCTGTCCAGCCTCCTTAGAATCAGGTTGCATAAGAGCAGGGGTTTTAGTGTCTTTCATTCAGTGTTGCATCCCCAGCGCTTAGAACAGAACCTGGCACATAACAGGAGCTCAGTAAATATCTGTTAAGTGGTCAAATGATGACAAGGAGGAAGAAGAGGAGGAGGAGGAATAGTGAATACAGAGGTAGGGTTCTGATGTGCTGTTTGTGATATGGGACCATGTCCATCTCTCAGATCTTCTAATCTCAGAAAATCCAGTACCTCAATGTTGGGCCAATCTACCCTATTTTTGCAAAGAATGCTTACTTAAAATACTGATGGCTACGTCTTCAATCTGGAGTTTGGGGTAGACCTGTAAATCTTCATTAAAGAAATGGCACTGATGCATGTGGTCCTTGGACCATACCTTGGGAAACACTGACTAGGACTGAGTCCTAAGTTGTTTAAGCCATGTCTGGCTCCCAGATGTGTTTTATTGGGCCCAAAAAGTACTGGCTCACAAAACACTTAAGAAAAGTATATTATGTCTCAACATATAAAAATTAAAACATTTCCTCTATCATCCTTATTTACAGATTTCTGTTTTAATTTGATGACTGGACCTGTATTTCTGGATGGCAATGACTGGCTAAAGCTGGGTGGCAGCTGCAGATTTCTTTTAAACAGGACCTATCTAACTGTTGACTCCAGGTGACCAGACACCAGCCTCCTCATTATGTCTTAAACTCTGTAGTCATCTGTATTACTCACAAAGCAGCACAAAGTATGTGAGTCTGGGATCCTTTTCCTAACTAAACCGGAATAGAAATGGTGTCAGGTCAGCATATCTCAATACAAATTCTCAAAAAATTTCTTGGACACTGTTTGACTCCCAACAATTTCCAGAGAGGAAACACCCAGAGACTATTTCTGCAAGGAACATAAGGAAAATTGCCTTTTTCTTATTTTTCTGATGATTCCATTCCAGAGGAAACATAAACCACTGGGTAGTTTCTACATCAAATTTTTAATACCTTAGTCAGTTATTTTACTGGTAAGGAACAATTAGATTTATATAAAGATGTACGCTGAGTTTTTATCATTCCTCCATTAGATATGAGTGATCAGTTCTTGGCTCCTCAGAACTCTGGTCATCTCACCAGAAGAAAAACAGACATGTATAAGAATCATGTTCCAAAAGGAGTATTCTGACTGGATCAGATACCTACTCTGTAACAGAGCTCTCTCCTAGGACACTCTCCTATGGTCCAGTTCAGACCTAAGGAAACTGGTCCATTTGCTTCAAAAGTGAATTACAAGAGAACAGGCAACCACACCTTGGAGAGACCAGCAGACACACACACAAACATTAGTCTGGGAGTTCTAGCCTCTGGCAGAGTTGAGGTCATATGACAGTAGAAGTCACAGCTGGGACACTGAAGGACCCTTATTGGCAGAGCTGGTGGCTCACCAGTCAGACTGGAAGGCAGTTTGGTGAAACATGGTGTTGACAGTAAATAAACGTAACAGGCTCTCAAGGGAGTACACTGAGATATATGGGAGCATGCTATAGGAAGGGAAGATGCTCCAGTTTCTAGAAACAATAACTGGTCAAGTCCTGGTCAAGGTATTTTCTATTGCTATTGTTACCCTGGGATCTTCGCTATCTCCCCACAGTTTCTAAGGCCTAGGAAGTACTGGCTATATATGTAGTAGAGTCAGCATTGAATATGGGTTCAGATGTCACTTTTTGCCTATATAAAGGTGAAAACACTGAAGACGCTTATTCCCATAGTTTTATAGGAGATTTAAAAAGTTATTGGTCCATATCAAACGCACTGTATTAAAATGGTTATTGACTTTTTACCCACCTGAGTATCTGCTGTAGGATTCCCTAAGACTGTGTTTGTTGTGTGTCTAATTGCTCAGTTGTGTCTGACTCTTTGCAATCCTTTGGACTGTCCATCAGGCTCCTCTGTCCATTGGGTTTTTCAGGCAAAAATACTAGAATGCCTTGTCATTTCCTCTTCTGGGGGACCTTTCCTACCCAGGGATCAAACCCACATCTCCTGTGTCTCCTGCAATGCAGGTGGATTCTTTACCCACTGAGCCATAGGGGAAGCCTCCCTAGGACTACAAAGTGCATTAGGTGAGTATCCACCAGATGTGATCCTCAGGCACAGCTGCAGCTCCACCCAGTCAATTTAAAGATGGGGACGCACCCAGTCAATCAATTTAAAGATGGGCACTACTTTTTCTATTACTATTAAAGGAATGCAACACATGAGTGCAGACTGATGAGAGGAAAGACACTCCCCACCCTGGGAAACCATCTGAGGACAAATGGCCCATTTCCTGTTTCTATACAGAAGCACACAGCATATTGGAAAGAATGCAGGCGTTGAGGCTTGAAGGACTCAGGCTACAGTTAAACCTCTGCCACTTCCCAGGAGTATAGCCTCTAGCACTTTATTTGCTCTCTTGAGTTCTCATTTTCTCATCTGTAAAATGAAGATAATAATTCATAGTTCACAGATGTTGGGCTTGAATGAAAAATAATGTGTAAAGGATCTAGTCCATTGCCTGACTCACCACCACTCCATGAGGCATCACTGATTTGGTTATTGTGATTGCTCCCACACTAAGAATGCCATAGGGTATCAGCCACAGAATTGAAAGGGATGCAAAATTTTCTAATCTTACTCTAAGAAGCACAGGCTTTTCAGATATGGGATTATTCAGCTTGTGCTTGAGGCTGTCATTGCCATTAATTAACATTAAGACTAACATCACCTAACACTATTTGAATACTGATTGTGTGTTCAAGTCTGGTATTTAGTGCTCACTGTGATTATTATTAATATTAATATCTCCTTGCTTTATAACTGAGGACTGGAAGCTTAGTCAAGTTCCATCACTTGACCAAGTTCAGACTGCTGGCCTTGATCTCTGATGCTCTGTCACCACCATTCTATGCTGTCTCCCCATGTTCAGGCTTCCAAGGTCAGTCTTGCTGCCCACCTTGGCAGCTCTTCTTTTTTTGTCTTTATAAATAAAAACTAGGCAAATCGAACACACATACCTTCCAGGCATATAAAGCCTCTGCTGAAACCAGACTCTCAAAAAGAAAAAGCACCTGACTCATGAGCCTTCTGTTTTCTGTTCTCTTTTCATTCTAGCTGTACCTTACCAAGTGCAGAAGCTAAAATAATTTTAAATGCGCTTGGGCTTTTCTGAGCTGACGTGCAATACAACACCCTTTCTGAAACTTCTCTGAGAGGTTCCGGTCTAAGGTTCCACTTCATAATTGTACATGTTAAGGCCACTGTTCAGGCTCTAATGTGACCCTGTTCCAGGTGTATCTGTTAAAATATGCACAGGGTGTATTAAAAGGAATGCAACACATGAGTGCAGACTGATGAGAGGAAAGACACTCCCCACCCTGGGAAACCATCTGAGGACAAATGGCCCATTTCCTGTTTCTATACAGAAGCACACAGCATATTGGAAAGAATGCAGGCGTTGAGGCTTGAAGGACTCAGGCTACAGTTAAACCTCTGCCACTTCCCAGGAGTATAGCCTCTAGCACTTTATTTGCTCTCTTGAGTTCTCATTTTCTCATCTGTAAAATGAAGATAATAATTCATAGTTCACAGATGTTGGGCTTGAATGAAAAATAATGTGTAAAGGATCTAGTCCATTGCCTGACTCACCACCACTCCATGAGGCATCACTGATTTGGTTATTGTGATTGCTCCCACACTAAGAATGCCATAGGGTATCAGCCACAGAATTGAAAGGGATGCAAAATTTTCTAATCTTACTCTAAGAAGCACAGGCTTTTCAGATATGGGATTATTCAGCTTGTGCTTGAGGCTGTCATTGCCATTAATTAACATTAAGACTAACATCACCTAACACTATTTGAATACTGATTGTGTGTTCAAGTCTGGTATTTAGTGCTCACTGTGATTATTATTAATATTAATATCTCCTTGCTTTATAACTGAGGACTGGAAGCTTAGTCAAGTTCCATCACTTGACCAAGTTCAGACTGCTGGCCTTGATCTCTGATGCTCTGTCACCACCATTCTATGCTGTCTCCCCATGTTCAGGCTTCCAAGGTCAGTCTTGCTGCCCACCTTGGCAGCTCTTCTTTTTTTGTCTTTATAAATAAAAACTAGGCAAATCGAACACACATACCTTCCAGGCATATAAAGCCTCTGCTGAAACCAGACTCTCAAAAAGAAAAAGCACCTGACTCATGAGCCTTCTGTTTTCTGTTCTCTTTTCATTCTAGCTGTACCTTACCAAGTGCAGAAGCTAAAATAATTTTAAATGCGCTTGGGCTTTTCTGAGCTGACGTGCAATACAACACCCTTTCTGAAACTTCTCTGAGAGGTTCCGGTCTAAGGTTCCACTTCATAATTGTACATGTTAAGGTTGCTACTTGACAGTATTCAACCAGGTTGTTTCAACAGGCTCTAATGTGACCCTGTTCCAGGTGTATCTGTTAAAATATGCACAGGGGATCTGAGGGACAAGGTGAACCAGACAGAGCATTCAAGGGTGGAGTCTAGAGTTAGAGGGACACTAGGGGTCAGATCAGACCAGAAGGAGGTAGCAACATCTGTATAAAGGTCTTTTGCTGGTGCACTGGCAGAGTCTGGGTGATGAGTGGCAGGCAGCTCTTCTGTAGGAACCTTCTGTGTCTTCAGCTTCAGGGGTTAAGTTCATTTACAGGGGTAGTAGTCTGGCTCTTTGGAGAGAAGAATGTCTGGCTTATATCAGCCATGTGTACTCTATAAATATTTGTGAGATCAATGAATTAGAATAGCTGAGGAAGAGAGGGAAATGTGAAGACAAGCCCTTGCCAACAGAGACATTAAAAATGGGACACATCTGGGGTGACAAGCAGAGAAGGAGGCAACTCTTTAGGCCAGCCGGCCAGTCATAAATGAGAGGTTTTCTACAAAAAACAGAACACAAAATACCACAGTAAGTTCTAGATGGAGAAATTAAAAATCTGTAGTGTTTATAAGTGTGGGGTGATGACTATGGATAGTTTTATTTCTTTGTCTTTATTTATCACTATTTTATTATCTCATTGTTTTATTCAGATTTCTTTTTAGAGGTTATCTAAACATTATGTTTGGGTTTGTCGCATTTTGCAATGAACTCTGACTGAGCCTTTGTCCTTTGGTCTCATGGATGATGCACTAAAATCTGTAGGTCAGATTGAAATCTGCACGTCAGTTGAGCCTTAATGAGGAAACTTTTTCTTAGCTCATCCAGGTTCGTTTAACTCTGTTGGCTTATCCACATCAGCCAGTGGCTGAAAAATGTGCCTTTCTCAATAAATCTTTCTGCCCATTCTTCCCAGTTCTTGCTCAAGTGCTTTCCTCAGCTTTCTCAGACATCAGTGAGAAAGGGAGATTTACACTCTTCTCATTCTAGCTGTACCTTACCAAGTGCAGAAGCTAAAATAATTTTAAATGCGCTTGGGCTTTTCTGAGCTGACGTGCAATACAACACCCTTTCTGAAACTTCTCTGAGAGGTTCCGGTCTAAGGTTCCACTTCATAATTGTACATGTTAAGGTTGCTACTTGACAGTATTCAACCAGGTTGTTTCAACAGGCTCTAATGTGACCCTGTTCCAGGTGTATCTGTTAAAATATGCACAGGGGATCTGAGGGACAAGGTGAACCAGACAGAGCATTCAAGGGTGGAGTCTAGAGTTAGAGGGACACTAGGGGTCAGATCAGACCAGAAGGAGGTAGCAACATCTGTATAAAGGTCTTTTGCTGGTGCACTGGCAGAGTCTGGGTGATGAGTGGCAGGCAGCTCTTCTGTAGGAACCTTCTGTGTCTTCAGCTTCAGGGGTTAAGTTCATTTACAGGGGTAGTAGTCTGGCTCTTTGGAGAGAAGAATGTCTGGCTTATATCAGCCATGTGTACTCTATAAATATTTGTGAGATCAATGAATTAGAATAGCTGAGGAAGAGAGGGAAATGTGAAGACAAGCCCTTGCCAACAGAGACATTAAAAATGGGACACATCTGGGGTGACAAGCAGAGAAGGAGGCAACTCTTTAGGCCAGCCGGCCAGTCATAAATGAGAGGTTTTCTACAAAAAACAGAACACAAAATACCACAGTAAGTTCTAGATGGAGAAATTAAAAATCTGTAGTGTTTATAAGTGTGGGGTGATGACTATGGATAGTTTTATTTCTTTGTCTTTATTTATCACTATTTTATTATCTCATTGTTTTATTCAGATTTCTTTTTAGAGGTTATCTAAACATTATGTTTGGGTTTGTCGCATTTTGCAATGAACTCTGACTGAGCCTTTGTCCTTTGGTCTCATGGATGATGCACTAAAATCTGTAGGTCAGATTGAAATCTGCACGTCAGTTGAGCCTTAATGAGGAAACTTTTTCTTAGCTCATCCAGGTTCGTTTAACTCTGTTGGCTTATCCACATCAGCCAGTGGCTGAAAAATGTGCCTTTCTCAATAAATCTTTCTGCCCATTCTTCCCAGTTCTTGCTCAAGTGCTTTCCTCAGCTTTCTCAGACATCAGTGAGAAAGGGAGATTTACACTGTCTCTTTGAATGGACAATGCCCTATTTTCTTTCCTTGTATGCAACTCCAAGTATAATCAAATCCTATTAAATTTTTGATATAAATTAAGATACTTACAATAATACTATAAGACACGTTGTTTCCTGGCCCCAGTTACAGACTACAGTTGGCTTTGCCAGTGAACTGTGTCTAGCACAAACACTGACTTTGTATTTTCTTTCTTCTTTGTCTTGCCTTTCTGTTTTCAGCCCTAGAGGTGGTGTCACCTGGGGCTTGATGCCTACCTCTGGGTGCTCAGCGGGATAAAGAGGCCTGGGGAGAATGTTGCTTGACATTAAAGAATGTTTAAAGCTGATTATTTGTGAATGTGCTGCTGTGTGCAAGCAATTATGTTATACTCTGCTGACTTCCTGTTTGCTTGGATTAAGTCTCAGCTCTGATTTGTCTGATGTTTAGCTCTATTAAGCCTCTCTCTCATTCTTACTCTTGTTTTATTTTGTAAATAAAATATCTGAAGAAGACAGAGGTGAAGAATAGGAATGGGGAGGAACGTGTCTGGAGACTTTTCTGTATGATTACTATAATTTGAGGGGTAGACATGGGAAAGATTCTCCTGCTTTCTGATGAATCTAAAATTTAGGCTTCTGTACAAATAGTTTACAATGCAATTTCAACTTTTAAAGAATAAAATCCTGGTATAACCAGTCACATTTTACGGTGAACTCTCTGGGTCTAGGAGTGATTGAAGTGCAGAGGATCAAATAACAGTTTGGGCTGTTTGCTTTCTCTTGGTTCTCCCTTGCTATGCCCTCTTTCTCCTCCAAGGTACTCCTGTCTTCACCAGAATCAACCCCTTGGAAGGCAATGATATCAGGAATGGAATGGAAGTGAATGGAAGTCTCTGTATTAGCCTTTGTCCTTTGGTCTCATGGATGATGCACTAAAATCTGTAGGTCAGATTGAAATCTGCACGTCAGTTGAGCCTTAATGAGGAAACTTTTTCTTAGCTCATCCAGGTTCGTTTAACTCTGTTGGCTTATCCACATCAGCCAGTGGCTGAAAAATGTGCCTTTCTCAATAAATCTTTCTGCCCATTCTTCCCAGTTCTTGCTCAAGTGCTTTCCTCAGCTTTCTCAGACATCAGTGAGAAAGGGAGATTTACACTGTCTCTTTGAATGGACAATGCCCTATTTTCTTTCCTTGTATGCAACTCCAAGTATAATCAAATCCTATTAAATTTTTGATATAAATTAAGATACTTACAATAATACTATAAGACACGTTGTTTCCTGGCCCCAGTTACAGACTACAGTTGGCTTTGCCAGTGAACTGTGTCTAGCACAAACACTGACTTTGTATTTTCTTTCTTCTTTGTCTTGCCTTTCTGTTTTCAGCCCTAGAGGTGGTGTCACCTGGGGCTTGATGCCTACCTCTGGGTGCTCAGCGGGATAAAGAGGCCTGGGGAGAATGTTGCTTGACATTAAAGAATGTTTAAAGCTGATTATTTGTGAATGTGTTGCTGGGGCAAGCAATTATGTTATACTCTGCTGACTTCCTGTTTGCTTGGATTAAGTCTCAGCTCTGATTTGTCTGATGTTTAGCTCTATTAAGCCTCTCTCTCATTCTTACTCTTGTTTTATTTTGTAAATAAAATATCTGAAGAAGACAGAGGTGAAGAATAGGAATGGGGAGGAACGTGTCTGGAGACTTTTCTGTATGATTACTATAATTTGAGGGGTAGACATGGGAAAGATTCTCCTGCTTTCTGATGAATCTAAAATTTAGGCTTCTGTACAAATAGTTTACAATGCAATTTCAACTTTTAAAGAATAAAATCCTGGTATAACCAGTCACATTTTACGGTGAACTCTCTGGGTCTAGGAGTGATTGAAGTGCAGAGGATCAAATAACAGTTTGGGCTGTTTGCTTTCTCTTGGTTCTCCCTTGCTATGCCCTCTTTCTCCTCCAAGGTACTCCTGTCTTCACCAGAATCAACCCCTTGGAAGGCAATGATATCAGGAATGGAATGGAAGTGAATGGAAGTCTCTGTATTAGCTGTTGTGGACATTTTGAACCTCATCTCTCACTATATGTCAAAAGAGAATAATACTCTGAGAAAGTATCCAGTAAAAAATAAGAGGTTCAAGACAAGTCTGATGAATGTTGATTAATTCCTCCAATGTCTGTGTCTGTTTAAGGGGGATTTATCAGAGGTACCAAGCGAGCAGTGGGTAGATTCTGTTCAGGCAAACAGATGAGAAAAGCAAGGTTTGAACATACTCTCAAGTGCTTACGTTTGTATAAAAAAAGAATTACATATTAATAAAAATAATGCTTATTTCCTGATGGCAAGTGTAAGAGCAAGAATTAAAGGAAATGTAAACCTTATGTACAAACTAGAGTTTCTGCTTCTTTTGTGCACTGTTTTTATATCAATAAGCTCTGTCAAGCTAAGTGTTCTTTAATATCTTTAAGACTATTATTATATATGTCTCTGTATCTGTGTATTAGTTTTGTCAGAAGTAATAATTAATGTGGTTCCTTTTTCCCTTCATGTGCTACAGCAATTTTGATATTTGCCCATTCCATCTCTCTCTCCCATGCTTATTAGCCTCTAATAAAGTCCTCTTTGAGTGCTGATTTTCTGGGTCTTTGTAATACAGAAAGGAACTGCTTTAGATATGATCAGTTTTACTCTCAAGAGTAATAATTATAAGGAAAAATAATGGAGGTTAATAATAATTAAGAAAACAAATAATGATCATCATAAAAAGTAATAATAATAAGGAAAAATGATGGAGGTTAAAGAAAGGAGAAGTGCAGAAGGCCAGGGGAAAGTGAGAATAGGGGAGGGTTGGGAAAAAGGTGTGGAAGCACAGACCTGGGAAAGAAGAATTTTAAAAGTAAACTGGGGTTATATATTGATGTCCTTGGAGAGAATGGAATGAAAATTTTGATTAGTTTTGATTACTAGCATGTTTTCCTTTGGATACAAAATAGTAATAGAAGAAAACCATGATAAATCTTCCTAAATACAATTAGAGCTTCACAAATGCATGCATAGGTATATATTCAGTATTTCATGTTTGAAGTGATTATCTAATTTGTGGTTATTGGTTTTAAAATGCATCATTTCACATGCCTACATTTAAGAAAGAGAAAAACTCTTCCAATAATTATTTTAACAAGTCACCAATTATAAGATGCATCTGTTTCAAAGATGTTAAAATGTGACAAAATATGTATCACTAAAAGAATAAAAGAAATAACAGAATAGAATACACCAAAATCCCAAGAGTACCTATCAATAGATTTTGGAATTGTGGGCTATTTTTGTTTTCTTCATGCTTTTATGTGTTTTTCAAAGTGTTTTAATCTGATCATGAGTTTCTTCTCTAATTAGAACCAAAACCACGTAGTTTTACAGGAAATTAACAGGGAATGAAGCCCTTAGCTTCTGGGAACTTCTGGTCTCATTTGCAAAATCCTACAAGTGTTACCACCATCATCAGATAATTCTGTTCCAAGATCCAGCAAAAGAGTCTTTGAAATTATTGTTACAGTTTGTTCTCTGGATTTCCCAGGATTTAGGGAGTGTCCCTGCCAATAAAACAAACATAATTCAGCATAAATTATTTGTACATCTACAAATGTAGACATATCCATTTACAAAATGTAACAGTGGGTGAATCTTTAAATAGTGCAGTGCACAATTTCTTTTCAATGGCTGGTAAAATGCTAAAGACCAGCCATGTTCCTCAGGCCTTTGAGCTTCTCATGCTTTCTTAGCTCATTTGATGGCCAGTGGCTTCAAGGTCTAAAGAATCAACCATGTAACTTGAGAACTTCCAGAAGAATGGATTCGGGGGTTAAAGGGTATATGTGCCATCTACCACCTTCCTTCAGTAAACAGTCCAATGAAAGAAAGAAGTTTTATCAGGAAAAAGTGTTTATATTTCCTGTGGCAGGGTTTCCAGCTCAGTCTGACTAACAATACAGATGATTCTGAGTCAGAAGGAGGTAGCTTAGGAGGGAGAAGAATAGTGATTGCATTTCTGAGAAACTTTCCCCCACATCATCATCTTTTAATGGTTTTTAAGATAACCATCAAAAACGTTCTCAAAGAAGCGACATGAAATCTGTAATAAAACATTAATGGTTAGACAGTGAGATGCACAATCAAAGGGTGGTGGCTGTTTTATGTCCTTGCTCCCATTCAAGGTCTCTCATTCACATCACCATCAGAACCTCACTTTGCTTTGAGTCTGGACCTATCTAGAGGGCCTAGAGGGCTAATCTGCAGGTTGCCAAATAGAAAAGACTCAGCCAACTGGAAGAGGGGATTGGGTTCACAAGTTCAAGTCAAGCAAAATAGAGTGAAGTCAGAGGGGAGAGGTGACTTGGAGTCCAGTGTAGTGTCTGCCTCTTAATATCAGCTCTTGAAGAGTCATGGATTGTTTCTAGAAAGAGACTGTTGCAATACAGGTTTAAGAAAGAACATCAATAAAACCCTTAGCTTCTGGGAACTTCTGGTCTCATTTGCAAAATCCTACAAGTGTTACCACCATCATCAGATAATTCTGTTCCAAGATCCAGCAAAAGAGTCTTTGAAATTATTGTTACAGTTTGTTCTCTGGATTTCCCAGGATTTAGGGAGTGTCCCTGCCAATAAAACAAACATAATTCAGCATAAATTATTTGTACATCTACAAATGTAGACATATCCATTTACAAAATGTAACAGTGGGTGAATCTTTAAATAGTGCAGTGCACAATTTCTTTTCAATGGCTGGTAAAATGCTAAAGACCAGCCATGTTCCTCAGGCCTTTGAGCTTCTCATGCTTTCTTAGCTCATTTGATGGCCAGTGGCTTCAAGGTCTAAAGAATCAACCATGTAACTTGAGAACTTCCAGAAGAATGGATTCGGGGGTTAAAGGGTATATGTGCCATCTACCACCTTCCTTCAGTAAACAGTCCAATGAAAGAAAGAAGTTTTATCAGGAAAAAGTGTTTATATTTCCTGTGGCAGGGTTTCCAGCTCAGTCTGACTAACAATACAGATGATTCTGAGTCAGAAGGAGGTAGCTTAGGAGGGAGAAGAATAGTGATTGCATTTCTGAGAAACTTTCCCCCACATCATCATCTTTTAATGGTTTTTAAGATAACCATCAAAAACGTTCTCAAAGAAGCGACATGAAATCTGTAATAAAACATTAATGGTTAGACAGTGAGATGCACAATCAAAGGGTGGTGGCTGTTTTATGTCCTTGCTCCCATTCAAGGTCTCTCATTCACATCACCATCAGAACCTCACTTTGCTTTGAGTCTGGACCTATCTAGAGGGCCTAGAGGGCTAATCTGCAGGTTGCCAAATAGAAAAGACTCAGCCAACTGGAAGAGGGGATTGGGTTCACAAGTTCAAGTCAAGCAAAATAGAGTGAAGTCAGAGGGGAGAGGTGACTTGGAGTCCAGTGTAGTGTCTGCCTCTTAATATCAGCTCTTGAAGAGTCATGGATTGTTTCTAGAAAGAGACTGTTGCAATACAGAGGCAGTTTAAAGGAAAAAGAAAACAACTCTAATAAAACCTCCATAAGACTGGGAGAGCAGAAGGCTATGCTTGCATAGTTGAGTGTGTGCAAGTGGGGATGAAGGGAACTTTCTTGCCTTCAAGAGCCCTTTGGGACATGGAAGAGTCTGGCTTACATTTGGCCTGGAGACAGAAGCCTGAGAGTTGAACTTTGGGGCAGCCGCCACACAAAAAGAGATGTTGACTGCAAGAGCTTGAACAGAAGCCGAGGGAGGACAGAACTCAAGACTGCATAACTTAGTTTAGGCTAAGAAGCATGTGATGTTCTGTAAAGACTTTTGCAGAGGCAATCTGAGGTGGGAGAGGCTAGCATCGCAAAAGTACCAGTGAGGTCAGAACCAGAGAAGTACTGCTTTGTTATTCTTTTAACAATGTTGTTATGACTTACAGAATTTGGGTTACAAACTTAAATTAGTGCTCTAAACCTGTAACAAAATGACTTCTGATTTTGCATTTGATCACTGAGGCTAGAGACTGAATCTGTCCAGTGATCATGGTCCTGAGGTGGTAATTTGAGGAGAGATAAGACTTCCTGCTGGGCACTATCCTCTTCTAATTTATAGCGGCCGAAGGTCTTTAGGACTCTAAACTTGGTGGTCTTCACACAAAAGCTCCATGATCTGCCAGCCTTCAGAAGGAATCCTTTCCCTACCAGTATTCTTATTTCCCATTTGGTGAACCCTGATAAATCCATTTATTTTTGAATGAAAGAATGGAATCCACACTTTCCAAGTATTTCCTGGGAATTTCCAAGGAATAATTAAATAGCCTGATTGTCAACTGAGAACTATGATGCAGGGGGACAAAGCTTAAATCTGGATACAGATATAACTCCTTTTAGATCTCGTGGAAATGCCCTTCCACAAGGTTCTTTACTTGACATTGTCCAGAAACCAGGTTCCAAAATGAAGCCTACCCCTCTCAGAAAAATGCCTTTTATCAGAATTTTCCAATTGAGGGTCATCAGCCCAGTTCTTCCTCTAAGCTAAAACCTTTCCCATTTTCTCTTTTCAGGTGATTTGACAGGGTTTTCTTTATGGGAATGCCTCTTTTTTTTTTAGCTAAAACCTCCATAAGACTGGGAGAGCAGAAGGCTATGCTTGCATAGTTGAGTGTGTGCAAGTGGGGATGAAGGGAACTTTCTTGCCTTCAAGAGCCCTTTGGGACATGGAAGAGTCTGGCTTACATTTGGCCTGGAGACAGAAGCCTGAGAGTTGAACTGTGGGGAAGCCGCGACACGAGAAGAGATGTTGACTGCAAGAGCTTGAACAGAAGCCGAGGGAGGACAGAACTCAAGACTGCATAACTTAGTTTAGGCTAAGAAGCATGTGATGTTCTGTAAAGACTTTTGCAGAGGCAATCTGAGGTGGGAGAGGCTAGCATCGCAAAAGTACCAGTGAGGTCAGAACCAGAGAAGTACTGCTTTGTTATTCTTTTAACAATGTTGTTATGACTTACAGAATTTGGGTTACAAACTTAAATTAGTGCTCTAAACCTGTAACAAAATGACTTCTGATTTTGCATTTGATCACTGAGGCTAGAGACTGAATCTGTCCAGTGATCATGGTCCTGAGGTGGTAATTTGAGGAGAGATAAGACTTCCTGCTGGGCACTATCCCTCTTCTAATTTATAGCGGCCGAAGGTCTTTAGGACTCTAAACTTGGTGGTCTTCACACAAAAGCTCCATGATCTGCCAGCCTTCAGAAGGAATCCTTTCCCTACCAGTATTCTTATTTCCCATTTGGTGAACCCTGATAAATCCATTTATTTTTGAATGAAAGAATGGAATCCACACTTTCCAAGTATTTCCTGGGAATTTCCAAGGAATAATTAAATAGCCTGATTGTCAACTGAGAACTATGATGCAGGGGGACAAAGCTTAAATCTGGATACAGATATAACTCCTTTTAGATCTCGTGGAAATGCCCTTCCACAAGGTTCTTTACTTGACATTGTCCAGAAACCAGGTTCCAAAATGAAGCCTACCCCTCTCAGAAAAATGCCTTTTATCAGAATTTTCCAATTGAGGGTCATCAGCCCAGTTCTTCCTCTAAGCTAAAACCTTTCCCATTTTCTCTTTTCAGGTGATTTGACAGGGTTTTCTTTATGGGAATGCCCTACCTTTTTGTTTATAGGATTTGGTTTGGCTCTCTTGCCCATGCAATTCTCCAGGTAAGAAAACTGTTTCCTTCTCCTGGGGATCTTCCTGATCCAGGGATCGAACCCACATCTCTTGCATTATGGGACGATCTTATACTGCCTGAGCCACCAGGGAAGCCCCTTTATAGACTTTGATCTGGCTCCCAAGTCAAGGGATAGAACAAGTAAAATATATGACAAGAGTTACTACAGTTGGAAGGATGTCACTTTGAGGGGTTTTAGAAGATTAGCAGGAAGAGGCTGCTGGCAAAGCCCACCCATTCTCTTCAATGATCAAACGCCAGCATGAGGTGATCACTTGTCAGACTTGCTACCTCCTCTCTCCTGCCTTCAACCAGCTCAGCTTCTAACTTCTTTCTTAAACACATACACACACTCCTCATGAGAAAAACACAATACTTTTCTATAGATAGAGATGTCTAGAGAAAAATAAAAGTCTTAATCTGTAAAGGTATAATCATACATGTAGTTTATATTACTAGTTGCCAGTCAGAAGCAGTGTTCTCTAAGAGAAATGGGTGAGTACTTGTACTGTATCTATGTAAATTAAAGACCCTGCCCAAAGGGTCATTCCCAAAGACAAATTCTGTTACAGGAATTTTATTACAGAACTAAAAATTTGCACTCAAATTGGTATTTCTAACTTTTACAACTTAAATTTTCATCCTCCATTGGCACTTTCCTTACAAAAATAGATACTCCTTTTAGTAATTTTTTTTGTTCCCCATTTTCGGGAATTTCAAGGAATAATTAAATAGCCTGATTGTCAACTGAGAACTATGATGCAGGGGGACAAAGCTTAAATCTGGATACAGATATAACTCCTTTTAGATCTCGTGGAAATGCCCTTCCACAAGGTTCTTTACTTGACATTGTCCAGAAACCAGGTTCCAAAATGAAGCCTACCCCTCTCAGAAAAATGCCTTTTATCAGAATTTTCCAATTGAGGGTCATCAGCCCAGTTCTTCCTCTAAGCTAAAACCTTTCCCATTTTCTCTTTTCAGGTGATTTGACAGGGTTTTCTTTATGGGAATGCCCTACCTTTTTGTTTATAGGATTTGGTTTGGCTCTCTTGCCCATGCAATTCTCCAGGTAAGAAAACTGTTTCCTTCTCCTGGGGATCTTCCTGATCCAGGGATCGAACCCACATCTCTTGCATTATGGGACGATCTTATACTGCCTGAGCCACCAGGGAAGCCCCTTTATAGACTTTGATCTGGCTCCCAAGTCAAGGGATAGAACAAGTAAAATATATGACAAGAGTTACTACAGTTGGAAGGATGTCACTTTGAGGGGTTTTAGAAGATTAGCAGGAAGAGGCTGCTGGCAAAGCCCACCCATTCTCTTCAATGATCAAACGCCAGCATGAGGTGATCACTTGTCAGACTTGCTACCTCCTCTCTCCTGCCTTCAACCAGCTCAGCTTCTAACTTCTTTCTTAAACACATACACACACTCCTCATGAGAAAAACACAATACTTTTCTATAGATAGAGATGTCTAGAGAAAAATAAAAGTCTTAATCTGTAAAGGTATAATCATACATGTAGTTTATATTACTAGTTGCCAGTCAGAAGCAGTGTTCTCTAAGAGAAATGGGTGAGTACTTGTACTGTATCTATGTAAATTAAAGACCCTGCCCAAAGGGTCATTCCCAAAGACAAATTCTGTTACAGGAATTTTATTACAGAACTAAAAATTTGCACTCAAATTGGTATTTCTAACTTTTACAACTTAAATTTTCATCCTCCATTGGCACTTTCCTTACAAAAATAGACTAATAGATACAATCAAGTAAGATCCTGAGAGGCTGTCCAGTTTCAAACAATTTTAAGGAACATTTGAATAATTTTGGTTAGGGATAGTCTACTAAGATAAATATTTGTATAAAAGTGGTATTCTTCTGGCCTGCTTCTTTTCCAAAATACTCTGTGTTAGGATCTATGAGGATGAAGAGGATAAGCACTTGGATTTCATTCTGGAATAACTTACTGGCCAACACAATTGTGTGAACTAGCAAATATTTCTACTGCCACTACTTTTACATTTAGAAAAGGATTTTCTTCCCTTTTAAATTGTGTTTTGAAAAAATATTTTAAATCCTCCTGAATCTTTTTAATGTCTCAATTCTTTTTTTTTTTTGGCCACTTCTATTCATCTTTCATTTATTTATTTTTATCCATCTTTGTTCTTTGACCTGTGTGGGCCTCTCATCACAATGAACTCTCTCACAGCTCTCACAGAGCACCGGCCCTGGGCGCATGCGCTCCAGAGCACTGGCCTGTAATCGGACATACCCATCCAGCTTCTCCGTGGCACGTGGGATCTTCCCAGGCCAGGGATCGAACCGGCGCCCCTTGCACTGCAAGGCAGTGTCCTTACCCACTGGACCACCAGGGAAGCCCTAATGTCTCAATTCTTAACCTAACTTCTGAATCACTACTTTCTGGTTTATCTCTTTTGGTTTGATTGTCATTGTTCCAATCCAGTAGAAGGTTGACCTGGATTTGAGTCAGTTCTAATGAGGAGGATGAATCTAGAATCTATTATACAGAGTGAAGTAAGTCAGAAACACAATAATAGATAGAGATGTCTAGAGAAAAATAAAAGTCTTATTTGTAAAGGTATAATCATACATGTAGTTTATATTACTAGTTGCCAGTCAGAAGCAGTGTTCTCTAAGAGAAATGGGTGAGTACTTGTACTGTATCTATGTAAATTAAAGACCCTGCCCAAAGGGTCATTCCCAAAGACAAATTCTGTTACAGGAATTTTATTACAGAACTAAAAATTTGCACTCAAATTGGTATTTCTAACTTTTACAACTTAAATTTTCATCCTCCATTGGCACTTTCCTTACAAAAATAGACTAATAGATACAATCAAGTAAGATCCTGAGAGGCTGTCCAGTTTCAAACAATTTTAAGGAACATTTGAATAATTTTGGTTAGGGATAGTCTACTAAGATAAATATTTGTATAAAAGTGGTATTCTTCTGGCCTGCTTCTTTTCCAAAATACTCTGTGTTAGGATCTATGAGGATGAAGAGGATAAGCACTTGGATTTCATTCTGGAATAACTTACTGGCCAACACAATTGTGTGAACTAGCAAATATTTCTACTGCCACTACTTTTACATTTAGAAAAGGATTTTCTTCCCTTTTAAATTGTGTTTTGAAAAAATATTTTAAATCCTCCTGAATCTTTTTAATGTCTCAATTCTTTTTTTTTTTGGCCACTTCTATTCATCTTTCATTTATTTATTTTTATCCATCTTTGTTCTTTGACCTGTGTGGGCCTCTCATCACAATGAACTCTCTCACAGCTCTCACAGAGCACCGGCCCTGGGCGCATGCGCTCCAGAGCACTGGCCTGTAATCGGACATACCCATCCAGCTTCTCCGTGGCACGTGGGATCTTCCCAGGCCAGGGATCGAACCGGCGCCCCTTGCACTGCAAGGCAGTGTCCTTACCCACTGGACCACCAGGGAAGCCCTAATGTCTCAATTCTTAACCTAACTTCTGAATCACTACTTTCTGGTTTATCTCTTTTGGTTTGATTGTCATTGTTCCAATCCAGTAGAAGGTTGACCTGGATTTGAGTCAGTTCTAATGAGGAGGATGAATCTAGAATCTATTATACAGAGTGAAGTAAGTCAGAAAAAGAAATATAAATATTGTGGACTACCACATATATATATATGGAATCTAGAAAGATGGTACTGATGAATGTATATACAGGGCAGCAATGGATAAACAGACATAGAGAATAGACTTATGGATATTGCAGGGAGGAAGGAGTAGGTGAGATGCATGGAAATAGTAACATGGAAACTTACATTACCATATATAAAACAGACAATGGGAATCTGCTGTGAGGCTAAGGGAACTCAAATAGGGGCTCTGTAACAATCTAGAGGGGTGGGATGGGGAGGGAGACTGGAGCGAAATTCAAGAGGGAAGGAACATATGTATAACCATGGCTGATTCATGCTGATGTTTGTCAGTAAACAACAAAACTCTGTAAAGCTATTATTCTTCAATTAAAAAAAAAAGAGTTAAAAAAAAAGTTGACCCAGAATGAACATAGTAGGAACAATGGAAATGGCTACCTATGTGGGGTTCTCCAATTTAACATCAGGACAAGAAGGGAACTCATGAGGGTGTGCCATGTGGACCCCTCATTGTCACAGAGATAAAGTCTTTGCATTTTATTTTGATTCACTTGGATATGTTTTGAGAGGATAGCCTACAGGATATGATAACCTACTTGACATGTGAGGATGCAAGAGAGTGATAACAACTGAATCCAAGATTTTGCATGATAAACTGGAAAAAAAGGAGTAACAACTCCTAACTGACAAGGGAATGACTGAGGGTAGAACAAATATTTCATAAAAATAAGATCAGGAACTCAGTTTCTTTAAATATCCTGTGTGGGCCTCTCATCACAATGAACTCTCTCACAGCTCTCACAGAGCACCGGCCCTGGGCGCATGCGCTCCAGAGCACTGGCCTGTAATCGGACATACCCATCCAGCTTCTCCGTGGCACGTGGGATCTTCCCAGGCCAGGGATCGAACCGGCGCCCCTTGCACTGCAAGGCAGTGTCCTTACCCACTGGACCACCAGGGAAGCCCTAATGTCTCAATTCTTAACCTAACTTCTGAATCACTACTTTCTGGTTTATCTCTTTTGGTTTGATTGTCATTGTTCCAATCCAGTAGAAGGTTGACCTGGATTTGAGTCAGTTCTAATGAGGAGGATGAATCTAGAATCTATTATACAGAGTGAAGTAAGTCAGAAAAAGAAATATAAATATTGTGGACTACCACATATATATATATGGAATCTAGAAAGATGGTACTGATGAATGTATATACAGGGCAGCAATGGATAAACAGACATAGAGAATAGACTTATGGATATTGCAGGGAGGAAGGAGTAGGTGAGATGCATGGAAATAGTAACATGGAAACTTACATTACCATATATAAAACAGACAATGGGAATCTGCTGTGAGGCTAAGGGAACTCAAATAGGGGCTCTGTAACAATCTAGAGGGGTGGGATGGGGAGGGAGACTGGAGCGAAATTCAAGAGGGAAGGAACATATGTATAACCATGGCTGATTCATGCTGATGTTTGTCAGTAAACAACAAAACTCTGTAAAGCTATTATTCTTCAATTAAAAAAAAAAGAGTTAAAAAAAAAGTTGACCCAGAATGAACATAGTAGGAACAATGGAAATGGCTACCTATGTGGGGTTCTCCAATTTAACATCAGGACAAGAAGGGAACTCATGAGGGTGTGCCATGTGGACCCCTCATTGTCACAGAGATAAAGTCTTTGCATTTTATTTTGATTCACTTGGATATGTTTTGAGAGGATAGCCTACAGGATATGATAACCTACTTGACATGTGAGGATGCAAGAGAGTGATAACAACTGAATCCAAGATTTTGCATGATAAACTGGAAAAAAAGGAGTAACAACTCCTAACTGACAAGGGAATGACTGAGGGTAGAACAAATATTTCATAAAAATAAGATCAGGAACTCAGTTTCTTTAAATATATTCACATCAGGATTCCTAATAGCTGTCAAGATACAGATGTCAAGTAGGGAGGTGAATTTATGGATCTGAAATTCAGGAGGGTGTTCCAGATGGCATATACAAACACAAGAATCCTCCTTACATACAGTATTTAAAGATGGGAGACTGGATGAAATTTCCAGTACTGTAAGAGTGTACCTTAAAAGGAGAGAAGGTTCATGGATAGTAGCCCAATCTGCTGAAGACTTTTCATGGATTATGTCCCATTACTGTATGTCTCACTGGCATAGCAGTCTATCCTTCCTTGAAAGGAAAATGCCCAAAGAAATAAACATTCCACTGAAGACTTTTTTCCCTTCCACACAGCAAACACAGCCATTGATGGTTAGTCAAGAACAGGTGTGTGTTTGTGAGTCTGTATGCTTGTACATTTTTCTTCTAATTTTGAAACATGTTGAGTGCACCAACTGGTTGGAAGTGTAGTATACTGGGGGAGGAAAATATATCAAGATTCATTAGAAGAAATGTTAGTTAATAAATTTAGAGAAAGTCATATAGTTCCTCAGTCCTTGCGGAGAAACTGATGACAAGAAGGACTGTGTTGAACATGTATTTCTTGCTGCCAAAAAAGTAAGTGAGCAAGAATGCTATTGCAGCCTGACCAGAAGAGAGAAATGCTTGACTGACCGCACAAGTGCTATTCCTGGTTGCCTTGGTTACAGGCAGCTGGTAACACATGCAAATGAAGTAAATGGTAATGAGCAGTGGAGCAACAGGTGACCTAGCTAGCACTACCTTGGGGGAAGGCTGTGTGGCAGGGATGAGATGAGGCCAGGAGACAAGGGACTCACCGTGAATATCAAGGGAAATGTGAGGGCTGCATGTTCAGAAACCTCTCAGTATGGAAGAATTTCTTATATCTCTCACTAACTCTGGTCCGTATAGTTCTTTAAATACTGATGTGAGGATGCAAGAGAGTGATAACAACTGAATCCAAGATTTTGCATGATAAACTGGAAAAAAAGGAGTAACAACTCCTAACTGACAAGGGAATGACTGAGGGTAGAACAAATATTTCATAAAAATAAGATCAGGAACTCAGTTTCTTTAAATATATTCACATCAGGATTCCTAATACCTGTCAAGATACAGATGTCAAGTAGGAGGTGAATTTATGGATCTGAAATTCAGGAGGGTGTTCCAGATGGCATATACAAACACAAGAATCCTCCTTACATACAGTATTTAAAGATGGGAGACTGGATGAAATTTCCAGTACTGTAAGAGTGTACCTTAAAAGGAGAGAAGGTTCATGGATAGTAGCCCAATCTGCTGAAGACTTTTCATGGATTATGTCCCATTACTGTATGTCTCACTGGCATAGCAGTCTATCCTTCCTTGAAAGGAAAATGCCCAAAGAAATAAACATTCCACTGAAGACTTTTTTCCCTTCCACACAGCAAACACAGCCATTGATGGTTAGTCAAGAACAGGTGTGTGTTTGTGAGTCTGTATGCTTGTACATTTTTCTTCTAATTTTGAAACATGTTGAGTGCACCAACTGGTTGGAAGTGTAGTATACTGGGGGAGGAAAATATATCAAGATTCATTAGAAGAAATGTTAGTTAATAAATTTAGAGAAAGTCATATAGTTCCTCAGTCCTTGCGGAGAAACTGATGACAAGAAGGACTGTGTTGAACATGTATTTCTTGCTGCCAAAAAAGTAAGTGAGCAAGAATGCTATTGCAGCCTGACCAGAAGAGAGAAATGCTTGACTGACCGCACAAGTGCTATTCCTGGTTGCCTTGGTTACAGGCAGCTGGTAACACATGCAAATGAAGTAAATGGTAATGAGCAGTGGAGCAACAGGTGACCTAGCTAGCACTACCTTGGGGGAAGGCTGTGTGGCAGGGATGAGATGAGGCCAGGAGACAAGGGACTCACCGTGAATATCAAGGGAAATGTGAGGGCTGCATGTTCAGAAACCTCTCAGTATGGAAGAATTTCTTATATCTCTCACTAACTCTGGTCCGCCTCAATGCAGATAACTTGCATCACTGCCACCCTGGTCCTGTCTAATGCCCTTCTAACACTGAACAGACACTCTAGGGAGAATGAGGTGGGACAGTGAACTAAGTCTTTTAAGAAATCTTTCCTCTCACAAAAGGGAAGAGGACATTCTGAAGTGCATCTGAGCATTTTATCACTGATTTCTTTGTAAATCTCTGTGGTATATACCCCTAGATATTAGCTATGTGCTATTCCAACATAAAGTGAAATGGAAAATCAATCATCAGTAGAATCTACAAATATGGCCCTGATTGCTCAAAGCCTTCATAACAAACCCAAATCGCCAAAGTGATACAGGTAATGTTTATGAAATGAGATTGTTATGCCCATTATAGGGATCTGGTAGCTTGATCTGAAACAACTCAGCATTTCTTTGTAAGTCTTAAGTGTGAAATTAACTCCCTCTTCCTTGCCTGGCAGGGCTCACTGGGTTGGTGAAGTCCCAGGAAGAAGCCTTCCCTTACTTTGAGAACTGTGGCACAGCCTCATAATGTAGAGCTATCAGAAGTCACATTGGGTAACAGTGTAAGAGCTGGAGCTCATTCTTTAAGCATTTAGAACCAATTTGATTTTTACTCTGCCTCTTGGCACAGTGGTACTTTGGAAGCACTCCTTTGGACATTTCATATTGGCTTTACAGGAATCCTAAAATATTTTGAGGTTTGGACTGAAGAAATAAAGGAAGCAAGGAAACAAAGAATCTTAATTCTTCTTCTAAGGTCGATTTTCTGCCACCTGGATAGAGCTTTCACAGCAGAGGAAATGATGCACAGTGTAGCTTTGGGCCAGCAAAACAGGGAAGTCAATTATTTTATTAGAAACTGATGACAAGAAGGACTGTGTTGAACATGTATTTCTTGCTGCCAAAAAAGTAAGTGAGCAAGAATGCTATTGCAGCCTGACCAGAAGAGAGAAATGCTTGACTGACCGCACAAGTGCTATTCCTGGTTGCCTTGGTTACAGGCAGCTGGTAACACATGCAAATGAAGTAAATGGTAATGAGCAGTGGAGCAACAGGTGACCTAGCTAGCACTACCTTGGGGGAAGGCTGTGTGGCAGGGATGAGATGAGGCCAGGAGACAAGGGACTCACCGTGAATATCAAGGGAAATGTGAGGGCTGCATGTTCAGAAACCTCTCAGTATGGAAGAATTTCTTATATCTCTCACTAACTCTGGTCCGCCTCAATGCAGATAACTTGCATCACTGCCACCCTGGTCCTGTCTAATGCCCTTCTAACACTGAACAGACACTCTAGGGAGAATGAGGTGGGACAGTGAACTAAGTCTTTTAAGAAATCTTTCCTCTCACAAAAGGGAAGAGGACATTCTGAAGTGCATCTGAGCATTTTATCACTGATTTCTTTGTAAATCTCTGTGGTATATACCCCTAGATATTAGCTATGTGCTATTCCAACATAAAGTGAAATGGAAAATCAATCATCAGTAGAATCTACAAATATGGCCCTGATTGCTCAAAGCCTTCATAACAAACCCAAATCGCCAAAGTGATACAGGTAATGTTTATGAAATGAGATTGTTATGCCCATTATAGGGATCTGGTAGCTTGATCTGAAACAACTCAGCATTTCTTTGTAAGTCTTAAGTGTGAAATTAACTCCCTCTTCCTTGCCTGGCAGGGCTCACTGGGTTGGTGAAGTCCCAGGAAGAAGCCTTCCCTTACTTTGAGAACTGTGGCACAGCCTCATAATGTAGAGCTATCAGAAGTCACATTGGGTAACAGTGTAAGAGCTGGAGCTCATTCTTTAAGCATTTAGAACCAATTTGATTTTTACTCTGCCTCTTGGCACAGTGGTACTTTGGAAGCACTCCTTTGGACATTTCATATTGGCTTTACAGGAATCCTAAAATATTTTGAGGTTTGGACTGAAGAAATAAAGGAAGCAAGGAAACAAAGAATCTTAATTCTTCTTCTAAGGTTGATTTTCTGCCACCTGGATAGAGCTTTCACAGCAGAGGGAAATGATGCACAGTGTAGCTTTGGGCCAGCAAAACAGGGAAGTCAATTATTTTATTCCATCTGGTTTCACAGGGGAAAAAGAAGATGAGCTAGTCAAGGACTACTGGGGAGAATGCCAGATCTGTAATGTGTGTCCACAAGTGATGATCACATTGGTTATGTCGTTTGAACAAGGGCAGAAGCTTCAGCTCTGAGGATAAACAGATCACTTTTTATTCTTGGCGAAATAATAAACTCAACACTAAAGAGCATTAAAAGCTTTTCAAATTGTTGAAAATTTTCAGGTATTCACCAAAACACCTATTCTTCCTGTTAATGTTTATGCCAATAGCAAGAAGTACCTCATGGCTAAATGAAGACCACAGGAAGGCAGTTATCACTATACACATTAGGAATGCTCTGTTTAAAGGAATATTTTAAATAAGTAGTATCTCTTTGTTTTGGTACAATGTATCTTTTCCCCTATGGAATCTGAACAAGAGTACCAACAGCCTATTTTCTCAGAAATAGCATTAATAACAACTTAAAAATGAAATTCTTATGTGTAGACACTAATGGCTTTGAGAAGCCTCGTTTCTTCTCAGAGCAAACAAAATACTTGGAAATCAAAGGTAGAATCTTATTTTCTTTAAATGAGATGGAAGGAAGCAGAGAATATTTAAAGCCTTGTTGCATATTTACTTTCAAAGAAAAATGCTAAAACAGGACAGTTCTCTACAAACAAAAATGTTGACTGAGAACTTACACAGGGTCTCTGTGGCAGTCGAGAGGATGGGATGGGAAGGAAATGGGAGGGAAGATAGGATGGGAGGGGACACGTGTACACCTGTGGCTGACTGAGGTGAATGTGTGGCAGTAAACACTAAATCCGTAAAAGTAAGCATTTAGAACCAATTTGATTTTTACTCTGCCTCTTGGCACAGTGGTACTTTGGAAGCACTCCTTTGGACATTTCATATTGGCTTTACAGGAATCCTAAAATATTTTGAGGTTTGGACTGAAGAAATAAAGGAAGCAAGGAAACAAAGAATCTTAATTCTTCTTCTAAGGTTGATTTTCTGCCACCTGGATAGAGCTTTCACAGCAGAGGGAAATGATGCACAGTGTAGCTTTGGGCCAGCAAAACAGGGAAGTCAATTATTTTATTCCATCTGGTTTCACAGGGGAAAAAGAAGATGAGCTAGTCAAGGACTACTGGGGAGAATGCCAGATCTGTAATGTGTGTCCACAAGTGATGATCACATTGGTTATGTCGTTTGAACAAGGGCAGAAGCTTCAGCTCTGAGGATAAACAGATCACTTTTTATTCTTGGCGAAATAATAAACTCAACACTAAAGAGCATTAAAAGCTTTTCAAATTGTTGAAAATTTTCAGGTATTCACCAAAACACCTATTCTTCCTGTTAATGTTTATGCCAATAGCAAGAAGTACCTCATGGCTAAATGAAGACCACAGGAAGGCAGTTATCACTATACACATTAGGAATGCTCTGTTTAAAGGAATATTTTAAATAAGTAGTATCTCTTTGTTTTGGTACAATGTATCTTTTCCCCTATGGAATCTGAACAAGAGTACCAACAGCCTATTTTCTCAGAAATAGCATTAATAACAACTTAAAAATGAAATTCTTATGTGTAGACACTAATGGCTTTGAGAAGCCTCGTTTCTTCTCAGAGCAAACAAAATACTTGGAAATCAAAGGTAGAATCTTATTTTCTTTAAATGAGATGGAAGGAAGCAGAGAATATTTAAAGCCTTGTTGCATATTTACTTTCAAAGAAAAATGCTAAAACAGGACAGTTCTCTACAAACAAAAATGTTGACTGAGAACTTACACAGGGTCTCTGTGGCAGTCGAGAGGGGTGGGATGGGAAGGGAAATGGGAGGGAAGATAGGATGGGAGGGGACACGTGTACACCTGTGGCTGACTGAGGTGAATGTGTGGCAGTAAACACTAAATCCGTAAAAGTAAAATAAAATTAATTAATAATAAAAAAAAATGTTAGAGGTTGTGGAGAAAAGGAATTCTACACTGTTAGTGGGAGTGTGACTTGATACAGTCACCGTGGAAAACAGTACGGAGATTCCTCAGAAAGTTAAACATAGAATTGCCATATGATCCAATAATCGCACTCCTGGGCATATACCCAGACAAAATTCTAATCCAAAAAGATACATGTACCCCTATGTTCAGAGCAGCATTATCTACAATAGCTAAGACACAAAAACAACTTAACATTGACAGATGAATGGGTAAGGAAGATGCGTAACATAAATATAATACTACTCAGTCATAAAAGAAAAAATAATGTCTTGCAGCAACACTGATGCAACTAGAGATTATCACACTAAGTGAAACAAGTCAGAAAGAGAAAGGCAAATATCATATGATATCACTTATATGTGGAATCTAAAATATGAAACAAATAAAGCCATCAGTGAAACAGAAACAGACTCACAGACATAGAGGGCAGACTGGTGATTGCCAAGGGGGAAATGGTTGGGGGAAGAATGGAGTGGAAGGTTGAGGTTAGAAGATGTAAGCTTTCATATGCAGAACAGATAAACAATAAAGTCCTAATTCATAGCATGAGAATAACATTCAATATACTATGATAAACCATAATGAAAAATAATATAAAATGAATGTATATAAGTATATAACTGAATTACTTACAATAGTAATGCTCTGTTTAAAGGAATATTTTAAATAAGTAGTATCTCTTTGTTTTGGTACAATGTATCTTTTCCCCCATGGAATCTGAACAAGAGTACCAACAGCCTATTTTCTCAGAAATAGCATTAATAACAACTTAAAAATGAAATTCTTATGTGTAGACACTAATGGCTTTGAGAAGCCTCGTTTCTTCTCAGAGCAAACAAAATACTTGGAAATCAAAGGTAGAATCTTATTTTCTTTAAATGAGATGGAAGGAAGCAGAGAATATTTAAAGCCTTGTTGCATATTTACTTTCAAAGAAAAATGCTAAAACAGGACAGTTCTCTACAAACAAAAATGTTGACTGAGAACTTACACAGGGTCTCTGTGGCAGTCGAGAGGGGTGGGATGGGAAGGGAAATGGGAGGGAAGATAGGATGGGAGGGGACACGTGTACACCTGTGGCTGACTGAGGTGAATGTGTGGCAGTAAACACTAAATCCGTAAAAGTAAAATAAAATTAATTAATAATAAAAAAAAATGTTAGAGGTTGTGGAGAAAAGGAATTCTACACTGTTAGTGGGAGTGTGACTTGATACAGTCACCGTGGAAAACAGTACGGAGATTCCTCAGAAAGTTAAACATAGAATTGCCATATGATCCAATAATCGCACTCCTGGGCATATACCCAGACAAAATTCTAATCCAAAAAGATACATGTACCCCTATGTTCAGAGCAGCATTATCTACAATAGCTAAGACACAAAAACAACTTAACATTGACAGATGAATGGGTAAGGAAGATGCGTAACATAAATATAATACTACTCAGTCATAAAAGAAAAAATAATGTCTTGCAGCAACACTGATGCAACTAGAGATTATCACACTAAGTGAAACAAGTCAGAAAGAGAAAGGCAAATATCATATGATATCACTTATATGTGGAATCTAAAATATGAAACAAATAAAGCCATCAGTGAAACAGAAACAGACTCACAGACATAGAGGGCAGACTGGTGATTGCCAAGGGGGAAATGGTTGGGGGAAGAATGGAGTGGAAGGTTGAGGTTAGAAGATGTAAGCTTTCATATGCAGAACAGATAAACAATAAAGTCCTAATTCATAGCATGAGAATAACATTCAATATACTATGATAAACCATAATGAAAAATAATATAAAAAATGAATGTATATAAGTATATAACTGAATTACTTTACAATAGTAATTAACAATACATTGTAAATGAACTATATACTTCAATTTAAAAAAGAAAGATGACATTTCTTTGTCAGGATTTTTTTTTTAATAGAAATGGTACACACTCATGTAATCTACACTTTGTTTATCCAGCAAGCATTGATTGATGTTTATTTTTCTCTTCATTAAAGATCCTTGCCATTCACTTTGTAGTATGGGTCTTGCTTCTTGGATGTGCCTTAGGGAGGTATCAGCTTTTCCACTGATTGCTTTGTTTCACTTCCTTGTTGTCTGAGAGAACTTCGCACAGTGAGCTTTCTAAATTTCAAGGAGATAAACTTTTACAAACTTATTCTGCTTGGAAATGACTGTAATTGACTCAGACATTACCATACATGCTTGTTATTTAGATCTTCTCATTTAGGTCTATTCACAGGTCTTGTTAATCAGCATTATTTATAAACGTATCATAAAATCATGATTTTTTTTTAGATATTTTGCATCTGACTGACTTGGTTTCCTTTGTGATTTTTACAAACTTTATTTTATATATTTAAGGACATTATTCTGAGAAAGTGATCATGGGTCTAACCAGAGTGCAAAAGAGGCCACGACACAAGATAAGGTTGAAACCTTTGAGAGAGGTTTTTCCAGGTTTTGTTTCTCTAAAGATGTTTTCCTCCTGCTTGTCTCTGGAAATTTTTTTTCTGGATATTAAACTCTAAGTGGGCTACTATTTTCTTTCAACATATTTAATATATCTATCCACTCTTTTTGGACTTCATGATTCCTATTGAGAAATCACTACTAATCTAATTGTTACAACTTTGGAGATATTCTTCTTTTTAAAGTCAGAAAAAATTTTGGTTTTGCAAATAAAGCCATCGGAAACAGAAACAGACTCACAGACATAGAGGGCAGACTGGTGATTGCCAAGGGGGAAATGGTTGGGGGAAGAATGGAGTGGAAGGTTGAGGTTAGAAGATGTAAGCTTTCATATGCAGAACAGATAAACAATAAAGTCCTAATTCATAGCATGAGAATAACATTCAATATACTATGATAAACCATAATGAAAAATAATATAAAAATGAATGTATATAAGTATATAACTGAATTACTTTACAATAGTAATTAACAATACATTGTAAATGAACTATATACTTCAATTTAAAAAAGAAAGATGACATTTCTTTGTCAGGATTTTTTTTTTAATAGAAATGGTACACACTCATGTAATCTACACTTTGTTTATCCAGCAAGCATTGATTGATGTTTATTATTCTCTTCATTAAAGATCCTTGCCATTCACTTTGTAGTATGGGTCTTGCTTCTTGGATGTGCCTTAGGGAGGTATCAGCTTTTCCACTGATTGCTTTGTTTCACTTCCTTGTTGTCTGAGAGAACTTCGCACAGTGAGCTTTCTAAATTTCAAGGAGATAAACTTTTACAAACTTATTCTGCTTGGAAATGACTGTAATTGACTCAGACATTACCATACATGCTTGTTATTTAGATCTTCTCATTTAGGTCTATTCACAGGTCTTGTTAATCAGCATTATTTATAAACGTATCATAAAATCATGATTTTTTTTTAGATATTTTGCATCTGACTGACTTGGTTTCCTTTGTGATTTTTACAAACTTTATTTTATATATTTAAGGACATTATTCTGAGAAAGTGATCATGGGTCTAACCAGAGTGCAAAAGAGGCCACGACACAAGATAAGGTTGAAACCTTTGAGAGAGGTTTTTCCAGGTTTTGTTTCTCTAAAGATGTTTTCCTCCTGCTTGTCTCTGGAAATTTTTTTTCTGGATATTAAACTCTAAGTGGGCTACTATTTTCTTTCAACATATTTAATATATCTATCCACTCTTTTTGGACTTCATGATTCCTATTGAGAAATCACTACTAATCTAATTGTTACAACTTTGGAGATATTCTTCTTTTTAAAACCACTATTGATGTTTCTTTCTTTCATTTTTCATTTTCAGTGAATTGGGTTTAGATGTGATTTTTTTCTCTCTTTTTAAATTTGGCTTCTTGAAGCTATGGCTTGATGTCTTTTGAAAGTTCTGGAAAAATTCTCTGAAAATTCTTTTCAAATTTTACCTCAATGCCATTATCTTATTTCTTTCAGGGACCTTTTCATTCTATGCCTGTTCTTTCACTCTTTCTCTACCTGTGTGTTATTTGGCTGTTTTCTCTGGTCTGTCTCCCAGTTTTCTGATTATTTCTTCAGCTGTGACCAATTTACTACTTCCATTGTCACTGAATTCTTAATTTGGATCATAGTATTTTACAGTTCTAGAATTTATCTTTTGCTTATTTTCAAATCTTCTATGTCCTAATTCCAGAGTCTTTTGAGTTGGAGGGTTTTTTTTACCCTTTTTTCCCTCTTTTCCAATCATGCTTCTTTTTTATGCATTCATCAGAACCACATGTGGATTAAAAGGAATAATTAAACTTTACTTTTTAAAAATAAGTTAAAAATCATTGAGGCAGGGCTTCCCCTGGTGGTCCAGTGGGTAAGGACACCGCCTTGCAGTGCAAGGGGCGCTGGTTCGAGCCCTGGCCTGGGAAGATCCCGCGTGCCGCGGAGCGGCTGGACTAATGTGTCCAATTACCGAGCCGCAGCTCTGGAGCGCATGCGCCCAGAGCCGGCGCTCTGTGACGACAGACGCCACCGTGATGGGAGGCCCACAGGAGTCAAAGAACAAAGACAATGAAAATAGAGAAATGAAAGACCAATAGAAGTGGCCCGCCCACTCCCCTTCCTCCCCAACCCGACCCCGCCCAAAATAAATAAATAAATAAATCTTAAAAAAAAAAAAATCATTGAGGCATTACACAGAGCAGAACTTGGGTACTAGAATGTCTTTCTGTGCCTCAGTTTCCTTATCTGCAAAATGAGGGAATTGGGAAAGATCACTAGAGTACAGAAGTTGTTGGACTTGACAAGCAGTAAAATTTCCTATTGAGAAATCACTACTAATCTAATTGTTACAACTTTGGAGATATTCTTCTTTTTAAAACCACTATTGATGTTTCTTTCTTTCATTTTTCATTTTCAGTGAATTGGGTTTAGATGTGATTTTCTCTCTTTTTAAATTTGGCTTCTTGAAGCTATGGCTTGATGTCTTTTGAAAGTTCTGGAAAAATTCTCTGAAAATTCTTTTCAAATTTTACCTCAATGCCATTATCTTATTTCTTTCAGGGACCTTTTCATTCTATGCCTGTTCTTTCACTCTTTCTCTACCTGTGTGTTATTTGGCTGTTTTCTCTGGTCTGTCTCCCAGTTTTCTGATTATTTCTTCAGCTGTGACCAATTTACTACTTCCATTGTCACTGAATTCTTAATTTGGATCATAGTATTTTACAGTTCTAGAATTTATCTTTTGCTTATTTTCAAATCTTCTATGTCCTAATTCCAGAGTCTTTTGAGTTGGAGGGTTTTTTTTACCCTTTTTTCCCTCTTTTCCAATCATGCTTCTTTTTTATGCATTCATCAGAACCACATGTGGATTAAAAGGAATAATTAAACTTTACTTTTTAAAAATAAGTTAAAAATCATTGAGGCAGGGCTTCCCCTGGTGGTCCAGTGGGTAAGGACACCGCCTTGCAGTGCAAGGGGCGCTGGTTCGAGCCCTGGCCTGGGAAGATCCCGCGTGCCGCGGAGCGGCTGGACTAATGTGTCCAATTACCGAGCCGCAGCTCTGGAGCGCATGCGCCCAGAGCCGGCGCTCTGTGACGACAGACGCCACCGTGATGGGAGGCCCACAGGAGTCAAAGAACAAAGACAATGAAAATAGAGAAATGAAAGACCAATAGAAGTGGCCCGCCCACTCCCCTTCCTCCCCAACCCGACCCCGCCCAAAATAAATAAATAAATAAATCTTAAAAAAAAAAAAATCATTGAGGCATTACACAGAGCAGAACTTGGGTACTAGAATGTCTTTCTGTGCCTCAGTTTCCTTATCTGCAAAATGAGGGAATTGGGAAAGATCACTAGAGTACAGAAGTTGTTGGACTTGACAAGTCAGTAAAATTTCCAAAAATAACTTGTTATGCGTTAAAGGGTTGTCAGATTTTTATGCTTGCCAACAAGTATATTAACAAAAGAAGCATCACCATTATTTCTCAAAAGGATGGACACTTAACACAAATCTTAGAATACTGATCAGTTATTTGGACTTTTTGCCATCCCATGGACTGCAGTCCACCAGACTCCTCTGTCCATGAGATTTTCCCAGGAAGAATACCGGAGTGGGTTGCCATTTCCCCCTCACGGGATCTTCCTGACCTGGGGATCCAATCTGTGTCTCCTGTATTTCCTGCACTGGCAGGTGGATTCTTTACCACTGAGTCACATGGAAAGCTCCCTTATATCTGTTATATTGTCCTGTTTTTCTGCTGATCAGCCCTCAGACCCAAGTTATGAAACCAGACTAGTTTAAAGATATGAAGTCCTTCCAGAATTTACATTATCTGACTTCTAAAATAAAGAATTAAATATGTAGACTTTTCAATGAACACCATAAGGGATTCTTTAGACAGATATCAGTGGTATGTGTGTTTTAGTCACTCAGTCGTGTTTGACTCTTTGTAACTCCATGGACTGTAGCTTGTCAGGCTTCTCTTGGTTTCTTCAGAAAAGAATACTGGAGTGGGTTGTCATTCCCTTCTCTAGAGGATCTTCCCAACCCAGGAATCGAACCCAGGCCCCCCACACTGCAGTGAGATTCTTTACTGTCTGAGCCATCAGGGAAGCCCCATTATAGAGATAAAATGGCATAATTGTCACAGCAGAGTTACGACTCTCATTGGAACTGGTCTAGTTCAGCCTAAGAATATCCTAGGGAGTTTTAGAAATCCCCAAGGCTCAGCTAGTTCCATTCTGATTTAACTGGTCTTGGGTAGAGACGAATTATCCTTGACATGGATAGTTGTTTACAGTGCCCAGGTAATTCAAATAGCCAGGGCTGAGAACCACTGTGTAAACTTATGGATTTTTGAAATGAGAAAACGTGAAATCATAAACAATTTGAAAAAACTCATAGAATGGGAGAAAATATTTGCAAACAGTGCACCTGACAAGGGATTAATTTCCAAAATTCACAAACAACTCAATATCAAAAAATCAAACAATCCAATCAAAAAATAGGCAGAAGACCTACACAAACATTTCTCTAAAGAAGACTTTCAGATGGCTAAGAAGCATGAACCAATGCTCAACAAGGGTAATTACTAGAAAGATGCCTATCACAAGTACAATGAGGTACTGACCCACACTGGTTATAGTGGCCATCAGCAAAAAATCTACAAAAAAAAAAAATTCTGGAGAGGTTTTGAAGAAAAGGGAACCCTCCTATAGTATTAGTGAGAATGTAAAATGGTACAACCATTATGGAGAACAGTATGGAGGTTCCCTAAAAAGCTAAAAATAGACCTACTATATGATCCAGCACTCCCACTCCTGGGTACATATCCAGAGAAAACTATTAATTCTAAAAGATTCATATTTCTTTTCCCCAATATTCACTGCAGTGCTATTTACAATAGCCAGGACAGGGACACAACCCAAATATCCATCAGCAGATAAATGGATAAAGAAGATGTGGTTCATGTATACAATGGAATGCTACTCAATTATAAGAAAGAATGAAATAATGTCATTTGCAGCAACACGGGTGAACCTGGAGATTATCAAAGTAAGTGAAGTAAGTCAGAGGAAGACAAATATGATACCACTGATGAGTGGAATCTAAAAAAAAAAATACAAATGAACTTATCTACAAAAAAAGAAACTGACTCACAGACTTCAAGAACAAACATAGTTATCGGGGGAAAGAGTGAGCAGGGACAGACTGGAAGTTTTGGATTAGCATGTATACACTTCTATATTTAAAAGAGGTAACCAGGAAGAACCTACTGTATAGCACAAGGGACTCTGCTCAATACTCTGTAATAACCCAAATGGGTAAAGAATTTGATAAAGAATAGATAGATGTATATGTATAACTGAATCACCTTGCTGTATATCTGAAACTAACTCAATATTGTTAATCAACTATATACTCCAATATAAAATAAAAATTAAAAAAAAGACAAACAAAAGAAATTAAGGCCTCTATGTATATGACCAAGTCACTAAGATGGCAGTTCTCTTGCTCTCTCTAGATACCCCGCTTGACCAGTCCATGCCTCACCTATACCCTACCCACATGACCACCCAATCCTCTTAATTATAGGCCTTAATCAGTAACTATATTCACGTGTGGTGCCTGCTCCAGAAACTGGTTTACCTGGAAATTGAAAAGTCAACCTGAGTTCAAGTCCCTCCATAAATGATGGCCTCCCTCTCCTGCAGGGAGCAAAGACTGTTGTCGTGTCCTGCCTGCCCGCCTCTGCCATGGGTGGTGAAGTGTTGCTCTAGGATCTTTCACTTATGACTTGTGAGATTCCCTATCCAGTAAATTGTAAATGTCACTGTCTGTTGGTTCTTTTTCCACGTCTGTGGCTGGGCAATTACAAGGCTTGTAGACTTCAGAGTGCATCTTAACACTATGCAACCATAGCAAGTTATATAAACTTTCTGGCCTTCAGTTTCCTCATTTGCAAGGTAAGGATTATAAAACCTGTGTCACTAGACCAAATGAGATAATAGGCAGGAATTCCCCTGTATGCTACAGAACTCTGTGTAACAAATTATGTAAAGGCAGAGAGGCTAAAGAGAGCCTAGCATGTGTGGAACTGATGGAACAATGACAACTTGCTTCTAATAGGGAATAGTGAAAAAAAAAAAAAAAGATTTATTGGGCCTTTAGTGTTTGGCATAAAAGTTTAAACTTAAAGCAGAAGTTTTGTATAACTCATCAGGGTATTGAAAATATTCCTAGTTAATAGCTATGATCAGATATCTTTTAAAAATTAGGTTCCTCTTGCATTAATGCTAAGTGCTTTGCCTATACTATTTGTAACCCTCAAAATAACCCATAAAATCTTGTTATCATTTGACAAATAAGGACCCACCTCAAAAAGCAAAACTATCTTTTCATCTACAGGCTACCTAGCACATAAAGAACAGAACCAAGATTTGAATTCAAGTCTGTCTGACTCTGAGTCCTGTGCTCTTTGCATATGTGAGGACACCAGGGTGGCAACTCAGTTCTGATTTGGTCAATGATCATTTTAACATCTTATTTTGTAAGCTCAGTTGTCAGTCCTTAAAAGAGGAAAATGTATTTTAAGCCATATCATGCAAAAGCTAGGGGGTGGAAGTTTACAGGAAATCAGTGACCTGTATGACCAAGTCACTAAGATGGCAGTTCTCGCTAATACCCGCTTGACCAGTATGCCCATATCCCCCCATGACCACCCAATCCTCTTAATTATAGGCCTTAATCAGTAACTATATTCACGTGTGGTGCCTGCTCCAGAAACTGGTTTACCTGGAAATTGAAAAGTCAACCTGAGTTCAAGTCCCTCCATAAATGATGGCCTCCCTCTCCTGCAGGGAGCAAAGACTGTTGTCGTGTCCTGCCTGCCCGCCTCTGCCATGGGTGGTGAAGTGTTGCTCTAGGATCTTTCACTTATGACTTGTGAGATTCCCTATCCAGTAAATTGTAAATGTCACTGTCTGTTGGTTCTTTTTCCACGTCTGTGGCTGGGCAATTACAAGGCTTGTAGACTTCAGAGTGCATCTTAACACTATGCAACCATAGCAAGTTATATAAACTTTCTGGCCTTCAGTTTCCTCATTTGCAAGGTAAGGATTATAAAACCTGTGTCACTAGACCAAATGAGATAATAGGCAGGAATTCCCCTGTATGCTACAGAACTCTGTGTAACAAATTATGTAAAGGCAGAGAGGCTAAAGAGAGCCTAGCATGTGTGGAACTGATGGAACAATGACAACTTGCTTCTAATAGGGAATAGTGAAAAAAAAAAAAAAAGATTTATTGGGCCTTTAGTGTTTGGCATAAAAGTTTAAACTTAAAGCAGAAGTTTTGTATAACTCATCAGGGTATTGAAAATATTCCTAGTTAATAGCTATGATCAGATATCTTTTAAAAATTAGGTTCCTCTTGCATTAATGCTAAGTGCTTTGCCTATACTATTTGTAACCCTCAAAATAACCCATAAAATCTTGTTATCATTTGACAAATAAGGACCCACCTCAAAAAGCAAAACTATCTTTTCATCTACAGGCTACCTAGCACATAAAGAACAGAACCAAGATTTGAATTCAAGTCTGTCTGACTCTGAGTCCTGTGCTCTTTGCATATGTGAGGACACCAGGGTGGCAACTCAGTTCTGATTTGGTCAATGATCATTTTAACATCTTATTTTGTAAGCTCAGTTGTCAGTCCTTAGAAGAGGAAAATGTATTTTAAGCCATATCATGCAAGCTAGGTGAAAATGTGACCTGCAGATGGACCTGGCCCTGGGGTTTGCTGAGGCCAAAGTTTACAGGATGGAGCTGACCTGTCAGCTGACCTGCAAACAATAAGAGGTTGTTTGATAGCAGTCTAAATATTTCCTTTCAGGTGTACTTGCATTTTAACAGGGAATTCGTCAAGCTAGAAATATATCCAAGACCCAAAGAAATGAATCACTTGTTATGGAATTTTAGAAACCATGGTCAGAGGCTGGGGAAGATATTTTAGGACAAAACACTTTTATTCAGAGCCTCTGGAACCACGGTCCTGAGATGTACAGGAAAATGCACAATTTACTTCTGTTAATAGTAGATGGAAAAAGAAAGATGAGAAACATTTCAGTGCTGAGCAGTCAGGCTTCAGTGAAAGCAAAGGTGTCATCATTACGATTTAAGATAGAAGAGTAGTCACAGGAGTCTGAAGTCAGTGGTCTAAACACAACTCAAGTGCTTGAGGCTCTAGAGTTAGCTGTTCAATCTCTGTTACTTTCCATGGGATGCTTCTTCCTGTTCTGCCACCAGCTACCTCTTTCTTGAGTCTCTCAACTCCTACTTGATTCTCTCTACTTCTACTGATGACCTTCTCTTTCTAAGATTTCCTACTTGGCACAACTTTAGTCTCCACTTACTCTCACTGTATATTCTATTCAAAATTTCTAAAACATGATCGGATTGATTTGAACTGTTATCATCTGGTATAAAATGCCCCTGCTGGGCAGAGGTCTCAAGATAGATCACATCAAAGGATGCAGACTGCAGACAACTGTCTCTAGCTCAAATGTTAACTCCTGGTCAAACTGGGTATGATCAAGTTAGCTGGAACCTACAGTACAAAGTGGGGTGACTTTTGTTTAAAGAACCACCAAAACATGGATCAGAAGACAGGCACTTGGTATGAACTGTCTGACAGTCCTGTGCTCTTTGCATATGTGAGGACACCAGGGTGGCAACTCAGTTCTGATTTGGTCAATGATCATTTTAACATCTTATTTTGTAAGCTCAGTTGTCAGTCCTTAGAAGAGGAAAATGTATTTTAAGCCATATCATGCAAGCTAGGTGAAAATGTGACCTGCAGATGGACCTGGCCCTGGGGTTTGCTGAGGCCAAAGTTTACAGGATGGAGCTGACCTGTCAGCTGACCTGCAAACAATAAGAGGTTGTTTGATAGCAGTCTAAATATTTCCTTTCAGGTGTACTTGCATTTTAACAGGGAATTCGTCAAGCTAGAAATATATCCAAGACCCAAAGAAATGAATCACTTGTTATGGAATTTTAGAAACCATGGTCAGAGGCTGGGGAAGATATTTTAGGACAAAACACTTTTATTCAGAGCCTCTGGAACCACGGTCCTGAGATGTACAGGAAAATGCACAATTTACTTCTGTTAATAGTAGATGGAAAAAGAAAGATGAGAAACATTTCAGTGCTGAGCAGTCAGGCTTCAGTGAAAGCAAAGGTGTCATCATTACGATTTAAGATAGAAGAGTAGTCACAGGAGTCTGAAGTCAGTGGTCTAAACACAACTCAAGTGCTTGAGGCTCTAGAGTTAGCTGTTCAATCTCTGTTACTTTCCATGGGATGCTTCTTCCTGTTCTGCCACCAGCTACCTCTTTCTTGAGTCTCTCAACTCCTACTTGATTCTCTCTACTTCTACTGATGACCTTCTCTTTCTAAGATTTCCTACTTGGCACAACTTTAGTCTCCACTTACTCTCACTGTATATTCTATTCAAAATTTCTAAAACATGATCGGATTGATTTGAACTGTTATCATCTGGTATAAAATGCCCCTGCTGGGCAGAGGTCTCAAGATAGATCACATCAAAGGATGCAGACTGCAGACAACTGTCTCTAGCTCAAATGTTAACTCCTGGTCAAACTGGGTATGATCAAGTTAGCTGGAACCTACAGTACAAAGTGGGGTGACTTTTGTTTAAAGAACCACCAAAACATGGATCAGAAGACAGGCACTTGGTATGAACTGTTAAATACACATTCCATGTAGACACCAGCCTGTTCTACCTACTTCATATCTGATTACTGTCCAGATGTCCTCCTGAGCAGAGATGGGATTAGGACGAGGCAAGGGAGGCCTGAGTGTGGAAGTCTGGGAGGTACTCATTTTCAGGGCCATGCAAGGGCAGAATCAATGCTTAAGAGCAAAAGCTTGGGTAAATTTTGTACCCTAGGCACTTTACGTGTCTCACTCTAGTTTTTGGCCTTGTTATTGAGAGGCAGTTTCCTTTGTTTGACTTCCTTTTACCATCTATTACTTGAGTTTTAATGATATGTCTACTATTAATACTAGTATTTTGAAAATAAAAATCCATAGGAGTTCCAAAAACTTGTCCATAGAATTGCCTTTTCTATGGAGTGGTAGTGTTTAGTAAGTCTTCCTAACTGAATCCTAAAGAAAAGAGGGAAAAAAAAAACAACAACAACTCAACCACAGGTTTTATTTCACCTTGATCAAGGTTAATTAACAAAAATAAAAAGTTTGGAAATTTTTTCATCAATTCTGTTCCTTTCTGTATTGAAAGGAGTGTAACAAATGGCCCATTTAGTTACTTTTCTGAGCTGAACCAGTGAACTGCACAAAATTGAACTCTTTTTCCGAGGTGAAGAATGAAACATCTTTTGGGCAGACAGTCAACTATTTTTCACAGAACAGAAAAACAAGGATATGTTCCCCAATGGATTGCTTAAAATTTGAATCATGTGGTGTGAAACTAGAATTATTTGCATCATGCTATAAGTTCTTGCCTGTATCTGTTGTGTTCCTACAGAGAGGAGTCATTATATAACACTTTAAGTGCTACGTCTCAAATATATTGGACTTGAAAGTAAACCAAATGGTAATTACAGAGCATGCACTAAGGGTAAATGGTGATTTTCTTCCCTGGTAAATTAAATGTGGATTATAAAAGTTTACTTTGGTAACACACACACACACACACACACATGCAAAGAACTGTAGTGAATGCACCAACCAGATCCCCCTGTAGGAAATCACTCCTCCAGCTGGCAAGAGCATTACCTGTGAAAGCTCAAGACTACGTCCCCATTTGAGGAATTGCCCTCTGTGGACTGATACTGCTTTTCCCAAGGTTATGCCCCCTCCAAAGAAGCAGCTTACACTCAATAACTGGCTGAGGCAGGGGAATGAAAGCATGAAACTTTTACCTCTGTTACAAGCATCTCTAAAGGATCATCCCATCTTCAGAGCATCTTGTAGAATCTACGAGATTCTGGAATTCTAGAGCATCTTCTAGAATTCTACGAGATGCATTGCATCTATATCACATTTCAGCTTCTCCCTCTGCCCACTTCTTCTTATGTTAGACCCTCAAAGGTGTTGTTCCTACAAGCTTCCCTCAAAAACTCTCCCACATGCAGACCTCCGAATTTCAGTGTTTATTTACTGGAGACCTGATCTGTGACAACTGGAACCAGAAGTCACCCTAGGAGATTCTAGAGCTGAATAACCCCCTGACTGAGTAGCAGAGGGAACTCCATCACTGGTGGTAGGTGGAAGGATAGTGGTGCCTGACATGCTTCAGGAATGCAGCTGTTAATAATTAATTGGTACAGAATTGGGATATGCTACTGGTAGAATAACATGCACTGACAGGCACGTAAGAGTTAAGGGTTATGGTGTCTTTAGAACATGACTGGAAACTTTTGTATGCTTCCCCTTCTCATTAATAAGTAGGAACTATGTTCTCTATCCCAGAATGTGAATGAATTTTTGATTACTTTCATCCATATATTATGGAGAAGTGATCCTATGTGATTTATGAGACTATATCTTAAAAGGTAGGGGACTTCCCAGGTTGCTCAGTGGTTAAAAAAAAGTTTGCCTGCCAATGAAGGAGATTCAGGAGATGTGCGGTCGATTCCTCTGGGTCAGGAAGATGCCCTGGAGAAGGAAATAGCAACGGAGAACCCCACGGAGAGAGGAGTCTGATGGGATGCACTCCATGGGGATTGCAAAGAGTTAGATATGAGTGAGCACACATACACAAATGCCATAAAAAGTCAGGCAGCTTTTTCAAGACATGTTTATTCTCTTTTGTCCCAAACAAGATACATATTTATTTTTAATCATCTAAAGTGTATGGTTCAGTGACAGGCTTATGTTGTTTTTCTTTTTTAAAAAATTTTTGCCACTATGTAAAAATTCAGTTGACCTGCGGCTGCCATGCTATGAGGGAGCCTGCCATCTGGGGAGGTCCCAGAAGAGCCCAGATTTTGAGCTCTCCTATACTAGCACCATTATATGGTGATAGAAGCCTCCAGATTAGGATTTCTCAACCTCAGCAGCATTCACATTTGAGGCCAGACAATTCTTCATTGGAGGTGGGCGGGGGGCTGTCCTGTACAGTGGAGGATGTTTAGCAGTATCTCTTTGCCTGCTACTAACAGCAGTACTCCCTTTCCTGCAGCTGTGACAGAAATCTTTCTGACATTGCTGTGTTCTTTGGAACAAAATTACCCCTAATTAGGAATCACTCTTTCAGATTGATTTAGCTCTCAGCCCTTTGAGTGATCTTAAGCTATCTAAGGGCTTACTTGGTGGCTCAAATGGTAAAGAATCTGTCTGTAATGCAGGAGACACAGGAGCCATGGGTTTGATCCCTAGATCAGGAAGAACCCCTGGAGAAGGAAAATGGCTACCCACTCCAGTATTCTTGCCTAGAGAATCCCACAGACAGAGGAGCCTGGAGGGCTTCAGTCCACAGGGTTGCAGAGAGCCTGACACAACTGAGTGACTAACACTTTCTTTCCACTATTTTCAAGCTATCTAAGCCTACCTAGTCTATGTCCCAGACATTAGGAAGTAGAGAAAGGCAATTCTTCCCATGTCTAAACTCCTATCCTGACGTACCTGTAAATACACTGAAATTGTTGTTGTACATCAGTAATGGTGGAAGTGTTTTTTTTTTTTTAAAGATTTATTTATTTTGGGCAGGGGTCGTGTTGGGGAGGGAGGGGAGCAGGCGGGCCACTTCTATTGGTCTTTCATTTCTCTATTTTCATCCATTTTTGTTCTTCGGCTCCTGTGGGCCTCCCGTGGGCCTCCCATTGCAGTGGCGTCTGTTGTTGCAGAGCGCCGGCTCTGGGCACATGCGCTCCAGAGCTCCAGAGCTCCAGAGCTCCGGCTTGGTAATTGGACACATCGGTCCAGCCGCTCCGCAGCACGTGGGATCTTCCCAGGCCAGGGATCGAACTGGCGTCCCTTGCACTGCAAGGCGGTGTCCTTACCCACTGCGCCACCAGGGAAAGCCCAGAAGTGTTTTTTTTTTTTTTTAATTATTATTATTATTATTTTTTTATTTTTTTTCCCTTTATTTTAAAGATTTTACAGAGTTTTGTTGTTCACCAACATGTATGTTCCCAGATCATTCATATGCATATCCCTGAACCCGGAAGTGTTTTTTAATGCAGTATTAGATAACCCATGTAAGAAAGAAAGAGTAGTTATAATGACTATGGAATTGAATGACTATAGCTAGAGGCACTCAGTACATGAGAGAAGATAATCAAAACTGAGGATGTTTAATTACCAAATTAAAAAATGAGTGTGTAAGTCAGAGGTTCTTGTTGGCAGCATATAAAGAGACTCTTCCCTCCAGAAAGCTGAGGATCAGGTACCAAATCTTAATTATAAAAGTAGAAGAAGAACTATAGGGCTTCCCTGGTGGTCCAGTGGGCAAAGAGAGCACCTTTCAGTGCAAGGGGCGCCAGTTTAATCCCTGGCAAGGGAAGATTCCACATGCCGTGGAGTGGCTGGACTGGTATGTCCAATTATGAGCCAGCACTCTGGAGCACATGTGCCCAGAGCCAGTGCTCTGCAATGAGAGAGGCCTCTGCAATGGGAGGCCCACACAGGCCAAAGAAAAAGGATGGATGAAAATGAATAAATGAAAGACCAATAAAAGAGGCCAAAATAAAAAAAAAAAAGTAGAACTATAGAAGAGACAGAGTCCTCCAATTTGGCACATTCTCTGTGCCAAAGGTACAACTGTTTTTGGAGAAGTGATACCCTGACACATGGCACAGGGAAATCTGGGTCGACAGTTTAAAAACTCTTGAACCCCCAGATTTTCCTTTGGGCCTATAAAAGTGGCCCAAATTTCCCTGTTAAATTTTAGTTCTCTCCACTGGCTGGAGTTCTCTGCTTTGCTCTCATGCTTGGTCCCTGGGTGTATAGCCAGCACTAAGTCACCATTCAGTCCAGCTATGGAAGTGCGGGGACTGGTGCGAGAGGAAAGAGGCCATACTGTGAGGAGATGCAGATCAATGTGTACATCAGGAACTGGGAGAACATGTATGGAGCTCAATTGTGAGGTTTCCCTGTATCAAACAGGGAGCATCATAACGGCAGATAAGGGAGAGTTTATACAGGAGAACTTACAAGTAATCCAGGATTTAGCACCCTAGAAAATCCTTAACGAGATGATATTGATGCTGTTTTTGAGGGTGGCTGTTAGAGGTTTGGAGGAAGATAACACCAAGCATAACAATGCCACATCTACTATGGCAAAGAATAGAAAAGGTATCAAACAGCTAAGTGAACTGTACATGTTTGACTAGATGTATCATGTAATTGAGGAAAACAGACCAGCCCACTGTGTTCTGTGGAGGACTCAGAAGATACTCCATTTATCAATATTATAAGGAATGAAGCTTTTCAGGTAGAGCAGGTGAGACATTGGGTAGAAGTGGGCCCCTTGATGGCAGTAAAGCTAGGAGAGTGATTTCTGAGTGATTAGTACATTCTTAGCTTCCATTCAATGTCAGTAATAAAGAGTTACTATAGGTATTAAGTTATACAAAATGTCAAATTGTTTCATAAGCTATAAATGCTATTCATATAAATGTCCAGGACTGTTATTATTAAGTGATGAGACTGAGCATATTAGCTCTGTATCTCTGTCAAATAGTACAGTGTCTGGAATGTAGAAGGAGCTTAATAAAGGTTTTTTGATTAAATTATTGTGAAAATTGATCATTAATATGTCAGAAATCTCAGATATGTGGATGACATGACTTTAAATACTTATATTTAATATTAAATTTACCTTGACAGCAATCAGTTCACATGCTAATCACTATACAGTCAATTCAATTCAATCAAAAATTAAATTACTGGACCACCAGGTAGTCCTAAACAACATATCAGAAACTTTGAAGAGCTCTATAGGTTGAAATGGCCATGAAGGTTTCCAGGAAGAAGTGAGATTTGGGTTGCGTTTAGATGACAAGAGAAGACACTGGACATGCATGAGTCCACAAATGACAACCTGATGAAGGACTCCGAGATCTCAGCCAAAAAAGAAAAAAAAAGATTTTGAATATTAAATAATTGAAGAAGCAAACACTGTGAGGAGCCTGGAATAGACTGGGCGGTCCATATGAGAATCACAACAATGCTGCCTCTGTAATGGAAAAAATAGCACGGCAGATAAGGGAGAGTTTATACAGGAGAACTTACAAGTAATCCAGGATTTAGCACCCTAGAAAATCCTTAACGAGATGATATTGATGCTGTTTTTGAGGGTGGCTGTTAGAGGTTTGGAGGAAGATAACACCAAGCATAACAATGCCACATCTACTATGGCAAAGAATAGAAAAGGTATCAAACAGCTAAGTGAACTGTACATGTTTGACTAGATGTATCATGTAATTGAGGAAAACAGACCAGCCCACTGTGTTCTGTGGAGGACTCAGAAGATACTCCATTTATCAATATTATAAGGAATGAAGCTTTTCAGGTAGAGCAGGTGAGACATTGGGTAGAAGTGGGCCCCTTGATGGCAGTAAAGCTAGGAGAGTGATTTCTGAGTGATTAGTACATTCTTAGCTTCCATTCAATGTCAGTAATAAAGAGTTACTATAGGTATTAAGTTATACAAAATGTCAAATTGTTTCATAAGCTATAAATGCTATTCATATAAATGTCCAGGACTGTTATTATTAAGTGATGAGACTGAGCATATTAGCTCTGTATCTCTGTCAAATAGTACAGTGTCTGGAATGTAGAAGGAGCTTAATAAAGGTTTTTTGATTAAATTATTGTGAAAATTGATCATTAATATGTCAGAAATCTCAGATATGTGGATGACATGACTTTAAATACTTATATTTAATATTAAATTTACCTTGACAGCAATCAGTTCACATGCTAATCACTATACAGTCAATTCAATTCAATCAAAAATTAAATTACTGGACCACCAGGTAGTCCTAAACAACATATCAGAAACTTTGAAGAGCTCTATAGGTTGAAATGGCCATGAAGGTTTCCAGGAAGAAGTGAGATTTGGGTTGCGTTTAGATGACAAGAGAAGACACTGGACATGCATGAGTCCACAAATGACAACCTGATGAAGGACTCCGAGATCTCAGCCAAAAAAGAAAAAAAAAGATTTTGAATATTAAATAATTGAAGAAGCAAACACTGTGAGGAGCCTGGAATAGACTGGGCGGTCCATATGAGAATCACAACAATGCTGCCTCTGTAATGGAAACACCACAGTCATAGCCACATAATAGCAAAACCCACTTCATCCACAGAATTCACCTAATCCACATTATCACAGCCACAGACCTGGACTTTGTAGGGTCATCCACAAAGAGAAGTCATTCAACAGGAGGAAGCTTACGGTATGCCCTGTCTGTCCATGCCAAATGAACATACACATACGAGTCAAGAAATGACAACCTGATGAGGGACTTGGAGATTTCAGACTCAAACAAACAGTTTCCAAAAGGAAATAAATCAGTAGAGACTAGACTTCTCCCCACTTCCCTAAGCAAGAATCAAACCCAAGACCCTGGGCTTTTGGGAGCTACTCCCTAACCACCACTCTACCCAACATCCTGACAACCCTTGCCTGCTCCTTCCCTCATAGCTCCTGGTAGGGATTCTCCATTTAAAGAAGAGCCCACCATTCCTGACACTGGCTCAATGCTCAAGACTCCTGTACCCTAATCTCACAAAACATCTACTGTAGTCCCACCTCCACAAAGAGATGTCAGTCAACAGGAAGAATCTTCTGGTTTGCACTGTACATCCACACCAAATGAACATACACAGATGAGTCCACAAATGGCCACCAGAAAAGAGACTTGGAGATTTCAGACTCAAACAAACAGTTTCCAAAAGGAAATAAATCAGTAGAGACTAGACTTCTCCCCACTTCCCTAAGCAAGAATCAAACCCAAGACCCTGGGCTTTTGGGAGCTACTCCCTAACCACCACTCTACCCAACATCCTGACAACCCTTGCCTGCTCCTTCCCTCATAGCTCCTGGTAGGGATTCTCCATTTAAAGAAGAGCCCACCATTCCTGACACTGGCTCAATGCTCAAGACTCCTGTACCCTAATCTCACAAAACATCTACTGTAGTCCCACCTCCACAAAGAGATGTCAGTCAACAGGAAGAATCTTCTGGTTTGCACTGTACATCCACACCAAATGAACATACACAGATGAGTCCACAAATGGCCACCAGAAAAGAGACTCTGATATTTCAGAGTCAAACAAACGATTTCCAGGAGTAAGTAAAGAAATTAATGAATGAATAAATCCATAAATGAATAATTAGTGTGAGGAGACTATATTCCTACATGTTTCTAATCAACAGAACCTGCTCAGGGAAGTAGGGGCCCATTTGTCCCCTACAGGGGACATGGACCTTGGGTGTTGGGGTCCACGGGAGATATGGGTCCGAGCAGAGACAACAACTATGGCCACCACTGGCATCTGGGTGATCCAAAGCAGGGTCTGGGCAGCCAGGATAGGGCACGGGCACCCCTGAGGAACTGGGTGGTGGCTCCACGTGGCTCAATCGCAGCAGGAATAGTGAGGATGATTAACTCTGGCTCAGTAAGCCAGGAGCACACTCCTACACTCCTACACTGCTACACTTCTACACTCCTACGCTCCTGGGGTGGTGTTGAAGAAGAGATGGGATGCCAGGGGTCAATTAGATTGAAGGCCAAGAGGCAATGTTGAGTCTGATGAGCTAATGTACAGAAAGGACACAGATTCTACCAAAAACTCCAGTACAGTGTAGGCTGAAGAGCAGTGGATGACTTGCTGTGGTAGAAATGAGGAGTCATTGACAATTTTTAAGTATTGCAGGTAATGATGTGTTATTTCTAACTCATTTATCCCTGTCCTTACACAATATTTCTAAAGCATCTCTACTCATTAACATAGATTGTTCAGTGCATTGTAAGATTTCCCTGTATTTTTTCTTTAACCATGTGTCTTTAATGTTGATGCTTAGTCCTGTATTTCTTGATGATAATATTAATGTGTTTTTTCCATTTCTTCTGTATCTTGGAGCTCATCTATAAAGGGGTGATTGAAATGGCACTTAGCATCTCTCTTTGATCTGCTTCCCCAGATCTTTCTCACTGGCTGGATATATTCCTATTTATAATCATCATCATACTGCAGTTGCAGAGAGCTCTGTTTGATCTGGTTATCATTCTTTCTTTCTGCCTATTTTCACTAAACTCCTCCAGGATAAAGTGCTAAAAGGCTACTGAAATTTAGAATGTCAATGTCTAAAACAATATTTAGAAATTGTTTCATCAACCAAATTAGTTCTTCATCATATGTTAAAAATATGTACCTTATTATATCAATTCCTCAGGCTTGCATGTTCTTAGACTATATAATTTATGAATGAAAGATTACTTTAAATATGTCCTGAGGGAATTTCCCTGGCAGTCCGGTGATTAGGACTCAGTGTTTTCACTGCCTATGCCAGGTTCAATCCCTGCTTGAGGAACTAAGATTCCACAAACCACATGGCAAGGTTAAAAAAAAAAAAAAATGTCCTGAAACACGATAGCACCTTTTGCTTAAAAGAAAAAAGTAAAGGAAGGAAGGAAGGAAAGAAAGAGAGAAGGGATAGAAGGAAGGAATAAAATAGGGAGAGAAAGAGGGAAAAGAAATAAAGAAAACTCATCAGACATGGAATCTGTCAAGTCTCTGTTATTTTGCCTCATGTGTGGTTGTGTGTTGGTCATTATATATCATTATATATTAAGGTTGCATTAGCAGATTTATCTTTTAGCGGCTAGTTTTGCTTAGGCAATATTCATGGAGTTTGATTGAGAGATATCTGGTGGAAGATTCTATCTTTTTAGGGTAGAACAAATTTCTCTTTCGAATTATTCCAGGTATGAAGGGTGACTAACAGACACCAAAGTGTTGGGTTCAAGTGTATCTTAAGAAAATTAACATATAGCCTTTTATTATTTGAATGCTGATTAAACTGTGAAAAGACAGAACATGACTTAAAAAATACCAACAGGTATATTCTAGCATATTCTCTAACTTCAACCATTTAAAATTATTGATCATCTAAAACTGGTAGTCTCTGTGATCTGGGCTATAAACCTGTAGATCTTCTTCATGGTATTACTCTCTGGAACAGGTTTTTTTTTTCCAGTGGGTGGGCAACCAAATGCTTGGTCACTTGCATTTCATTTGTTTGCTTTAATCTCTTAGTGTACGGACTATATTTGTGTCATGTTAGTGTGGGGATCCCAGTGGTCTCATGAAGAGAAAGGTATTTTTATGAATTGCCTATCTATGCAGACTCTGACTGGAATTTAACAGTTTGCAGTTTGTCATCTCAAATAAAAAGACAGCCTACAGAAGCAGAGAATAAGGAAAGACTGGAGTGATGAAGACTTTTAGATACCTACAGTTCACATCTTTTATTTATAATAATAAATGAGAAACTAAGATCTGTACACTCATCCACAGAGATGGGAGAACTCTAAACTCCTTCAGTTAATTTGTCTTTCCTGTCTTTATCTCCTCTCCTTCCTAAATGTTTCTCTCTTTAACTCACTCTCATTTGTTCACCTGACTCCCACCACAGAGACATCACCACAGGGATGGTTTTGTCAAAAGAATTAATCTTGGAACATTCTAATTCAGCCTTATCAAATATCAGTGGCTGAGATAAATTCCTATTTGGAATAGTTTCTGAAAAAGACCTCCTTGCCCACCATAATTTAAATATATAATATTTATGAATAATATACACTATATGATGATTTATCTGTGGCTTTTAAAAAATAATCTATCACAGAAAACTCTTAATGTGCTCTTTGATTTTGATGCCTTCAGATAGCTTTAAAAAAATTTTTAGGATCTTCCGTTAATTTATCTTCAGAAGTTTAGTACTTTACAGGTTACCCAAACTAAAATCTTTTTTTAGTTAAACACTTGCCTACCAAAGATGACCATTCCTTACCAAGTATAAAATTTGGACCATTGATTTTTTTTTATTGTCCATTTCCCTTTGTGAAACTTCCATCTCAATTTCAACTATTATTAAGATGGGTTAAATATACAGATCTTTAGAATTTGGGTGTTACTGACTGAAGACAGACAGCTTTTCATTAACTCCACTGCTTTGAAATAGCGCTTCTATGATTGCCTTTCTTGCATTCCACAGAACTTCTTTTTCATTTTGACTTTCAGTCCTGTTAACCTTGAATCACACTGGCCCAGGTCAACCATGTCAACAATTCAATGAATTCCAAATTATACCTAGCAGTCAGACTGAAGAAGCTTTAACTATAATAAACTGTTCTGAGGGTCTGGGGAGTATGGGGGAGATAAACCAAAAAGCCACAATTCTCTTCCAGGTACAGGTCCAAAGAGTATCCCTGACTGAAATTCTATCGAGGTGTTCTGCCTACACTGAAGACCACTTGGCTAGGGGAACAGAAAAACTAAAGTACATATTAAGCTGTGTTTTTGAATTCCTCAGTCGTCCAGTAGTTTAAAACCTTTTTTTTTTTTTTTTTTGTAGATTTAGGAGTTTTGCTTGATTAAGTTTTTTTTTTTTTTAATTTTTATTTATTTATCTTTTTTTGGGGGGTGGGGTGGGGAGGGAGAGGGATATGTGGGCCACTTCTATTGGTCTTTCATTTCTCAATTTTCATCCATCTTTGTTCTTTGGCTCCTGTGGGCCTCCCATCGCAGTGGCCTCTGTTGTCACAGAGCTCCGGGTCGGTAATTGGACACATTGGTCCAGCCGCTCCGCGGCACATGGGATCTTCCCAGGCGAGGGATCGAACTGGCGCCCCTTGCACTGCAAGGCGGTGTCCTTACCCATTGGACCACCAGGGGAAGCCCTGATTAAGTTTTTATTAACGAGTTTCACAGATGTTTCTATGATTACAAAAATAATACATTTCCCTTATACAATGCCCATACTTTACGAAAAGCATAAAATAGATTTCCTATCATTCTTTCAGACATAAGAACTGGAAATACTCTGGGGTATATAGTCTTCCTTATGTTTTCCTTGAACACGTATGTATGCATATTACAAAAACTTGAACAGTGCTGTAATAATGTTATTTTTCTCCTGATCGTCTTTTCTATATAAAAGCTACCACCTTTGTGAATGATTCCACTGAACTGTACTTTATGAATTTGATCCAGTATCATTAACTTGTACCTATTTTCAAGTAGCTTCTAATTTGAAGCTGTTACAAATAACACCACAGTGATCATCCTATTTATTCATCTTTGTCCCACTGTCTAACATTTCCTTAGGATTAATTTTTCTATGTTGAATTTCTGGGTAAAAAGAATATACACTTTACAAATTTTGATCTATATTGCAGAACTGCCTTCAAGAAAGTCCATGCCAACTTGGACTCCTAGCAACAGTAGAAGAGGATCCTTTTCGCTAAGGTGAACGCCACACCAACAATGAAATTTAAAATCCCTTTTGCCTTTGCTAACCTGAGGAGTAAAGAGGGAATTATGCTCTTTCAATATGCTCAAATATTGATAAGGTTGAACATCTTTTCATATATGTTTTGGGTTAAGTCTAATTAAAAAGCAACTTAGAACAACTTAAATATGAATTGTGTCTAAAATTGATTGTATTTGAACTGAAACAAGTAGGGTGGTGAATGCATTCTTGAGTAACTGGAAGTCACTCAGTTGCATCCAACTCTTTGTGACCCCATGGACAAACCATGGAATTCTCCAAGAAGAACACTGGAGTGGATGACTATTCTCTTCTCCAGGGGATTTTCCCAACCCAGGGATCGAACCCAGGTCTCCCACACTGCTGGTGGATTCCTTATCATCTGAGCCATCAGGGAAGCCTGAATCCATTTTTGAAGGCTATTAAATTAACTGAAACTAGGAGAAGTTTTTGGGCATCCCTGGTGGCTCAGATGGTAAAGACTCTGCCTGCAATATGGGAGACCTGGGTTTGATCCCTGGGCTGGGAAGATCCCTTGAAGGAGGGCATGGCAACTTACTCCAGTATTCTTGCTTGGAGAATCACTCAGGACAGAGGTGCCTGACAGGCTATAGTCCATAAGGTTGGAAAGACTCAGGCACGGCTGAATGACTAAGCACAGCACACACAGAATCTTTCATACTCTGTCTTTTATAACAATAAGTAATGTTTAGTGAGCACTTGTTTTATGCCAGAAATATTTTCAGATTTTTTGAATTTAGCCTTCGTAACAATGCTGTGCAGTTAGTACACTATTCATTTCATCGATGAGACTGAGGAACAAAGAAGGTAAGTAACTTACTCAAATAAGTGGCAGAACTGAAATTTAAACTCAGGTCTTGCCTCTAAAACTACACTCTTAAACTCTGTATCTTTTTGGCTTTTTTCATGCCCATGTACCCAAGGTACCATGGTGGAGGACTGTTAATAGTATCTTCTTCTACATTATTGCAGAACTGCCTTCAAGAAAGTCCATGCCAACTTGGACTCCTAGCAACAGTAGAAGAGGATCCTTTTCGCTAAGGTGAACGCCACACCAACAATGAAATTTAAAATCCTTTTGCCTTTGCTAACCTGAGGAGTAAAGAGGAATTATGCTCTTTCAATATGCTCAAATATTGATAAGGTTGAACATCTTTTCATATATGTTTTGGGTTAAGTCTAATTAAAAAGCAACTTAGAACAACTTAAATATGAATTGTGTCTAAAATTGATTGTATTTGAACTGAAACAAGTAGGGTGGTGAATGCATTCTTGAGTAACTGGAAGTCACTCAGTTGCATCCAACTCTTTGTGACCCCATGGACAAACCATGGAATTCTCCAAGAAGAACACTGGAGTGGATGACTATTCTCTTCTCCAGGGGATTTTCCCAACCCAGGGATCGAACCCAGGTCTCCCACACTGCTGGTGGATTCCTTATCATCTGAGCCATCAGGGAAGCCTGAATCCATTTTTGAAGGCTATTAAATTAACTGAAACTAGGAGAAGTTTTTGGGCATCCCTGGTGGCTCAGATGGTAAAGACTCTGCCTGCAATATGGGAGACCTGGGTTTGATCCCTGGGCTGGGAAGATCCCTTGAAGGAGGGCATGGCAACTTACTCCAGTATTCTTGCTTGGAGAATCACTCAGGACAGAGGTGCCTGACAGGCTATAGTCCATAAGGTTGGAAAGACTCAGGCACGGCTGAATGACTAAGCACAGCACACACAGAATCTTTCATACTCTGTCTTTTATAACAATAAGTAATGTTTAGTGAGCACTTGTTTTATGCCAGAAATATTTTCAGATTTTTTGAATTTAGCCTTCGTAACAATGCTGTGCAGTTAGTACACTATTCATTTCATCGATGAGACTGAGGAACAAAGAAGGTAAGTAACTTACTCAAATAAGTGGCAGAACTGAAATTTAAACTCAGGTCTTGCCTCTAAAACTACACTCTTAAACTCTGTATCTTTTTGGCTTTTTTCATGCCCATGTACCCAAGGTACCATGGTGGAGGACTGTTAATAGTATCTTCTTCTACATTATTGTGTTATTAATAAATATATTTTATTATTAAAATAAAATTGATAAAATGGTTTTCTTTGAAAATTTTTTAGAAAAGGTTTTAATTTTTCTTGAGTTCTGATTTAAATATATATAACTAAGATTATATATAAATCAGTTATATATATGTGAAATATATATAATTTATTTATAAATGAAACCAAAAATATGTAACTTGCTTTGGGAGTCGAATCCTCAACTTTTCAGAAATAGAGATTTAATCTTTCATAAATTTAGTAGTTTCAGCTACGTGTTGAAGCCCTCACTACAAAGCTAAGCTATTTGCTTTTTTTGCTGACTTCTGTCCACTAATGAGTTTTCTGTTTTCATAAATACCTGAATTATAAAGCTGAAATTCTATTTTTTTGAGATTCAAAATGCATACCCGAGGCTACAGGATTGGCTGTGAATATATAAAACAAGTTTATGATTAAAAAATATTTAAATGTATAAGCAAATGTGTATGTGGCTGGTGATACATATATAATGAAAGGGCTGCTACCATGATAACAGAAAAAGTCAGGATGAAAAATTACTTGATATTGGCTTATGATAATGAGGAGTTAAAAATGAAAAATGTGGTTTTCATTTAAAAGGCCAATCATCCAACAAATACCAGAAGATATTAATTATTTACCCTAAACCACTACAAATTAAGAGACCTGAGTTCCAATGGACACAAATCTGTTTATCTATAAGATGAAGCCCATCCAGTTCCTGTTGCTCAGGCTTCACCGAGTGTGATAAGAACTTCCTAATTCATGGCAATTGATCTTCTCTTTGTATTTAGGAGCCTCTGATCCCATTTCTTGGCTGACCTGGCTGGGATTACAACCCACTGGAAGTATAAGGGGGGCTCTGGTCTGTTTGTGCCAGTGACGCTTCATTCTAAGTTTTGATTTATAGATCTGAAGATTGCAGCAAGTGATTTCTTCTAAGTACCAAAGAGTAAGACATTTAACTCACAGTAGCTCCATGGGCAGGTCAGAGCACTCTCATTTACGTGTGAGGACACCCATGTGCTCCCTTCACTCTGGAGCAGAAAGAGTGCTTGGGAAATTGGAAGGCACTCCCTCTGCAATGCTCCCTGCTCACATCCCACCATCACCTTGCTAATGTATTACATACTTAGTGCTCAAAAGCTTGGCCACAAAAATGTATTAAAAATATAAGTGTTTTTTTTTTTTTTAAAGGGACAGTTCTACTGATAGCTAGTTATCTTGCTGAGCCCAGAGGAGGTGAATAATACAAAAGGACTATCACTTTAAAAATAAAGCTTTTTAAAAGATGGACTTTTGTTTAAGATAGGAACTTTTTACAAATTCTATTTCAAATTCCAATTACTTCTCCCTTCTTCATATCACACAACTCGTTAAGATGTGAATATTTACGTGGTCATCTCTTGCTCTCTCATTTTATAGATTAAGAATCCCCTTTTCAGTATCAATATTACAAACTGTTTCTTTGACTGCTTTTCTTTTGTTGTAATGAGATGGATATACAAAAGTTGTGAGTATTAGCCTTAACACTTTTTTTCCCCCAGAGGATGAGCAGCAATGAGAGTAACTAACAATTACAGATGTAGTTTTTAATTTTTTTTGGGTACTAAGTTAAAATGAAATTTCATTTAAAAGGCCAATCATCCAACAAATACCAGAAGATATAATTACTTGATATTGGCTTATGATAATGAGGAGTTAAAAATGAAAAATGTGGTTTTCATTTAAAAGGCCAATCATCCAACAAATACCAGAAGATATTAATTATTTACCCTAAACCACTACAAATTAAGAGACCTGAGTTCCAATGGACACAAATCTGTTTATCTATAAGATGAAGCCCATCCAGTTCCTGTTGCTCAGGCTTCACCGAGTGTGATAAGAACTTCCTAATTCATGGCAATTGATCTTCTCTTTGTATTTAGGAGCCTCTGATCCCATTTCTTGGCTGACCTGGCTGGGATTACAACCCACTGGAAGTATAAGGGGGGCTCTGGTCTGTTTGTGCCAGTGACGCTTCATTCTAAGTTTTGATTTATAGATCTGAAGATTGCAGCAAGTGATTTCTTCTAAGTACCAAAGAGTAAGACATTTAACTCACAGTAGCTCCATGGGCAGGTCAGAGCACTCTCATTTACGTGTGAGGACACCCATGTGCTCCCTTCACTCTGGAGCAGAAAGAGTGCTTGGGAAATTGGAAGGCACTCCCTCTGCAATGCTCCCTGCTCACATCCCACCATCACCTTGCTAATGTATTACATACTTAGTGCTCAAAAGCTTGGCCACAAAAATGTATTAAAAATATAAGTGTTTTTTTTTTTAAAGGGACAGTTCTACTGATAGCTAGTTATCTTGCTGAGCCCAGAGGAGGTGAATAATACAAAAGGACTATCACTTTAAAAATAAAGCTTTTTAAAAGATGGACTTTTGTTTAAGATAGGAACTTTTTACAAATTCTATTTCAAATTCCAATTACTTCTCCCTTCTTCATATCACACAACTCGTTAAGATGTGAATATTTACGTGGTCATCTCTTGCTCTCTCATTTTATAGATTAAGAATCCCCTTTTCAGTATCAATATTACAAACTGTTTCTTTGACTGCTTTTCTTTTGTTGTAATGAGATGGATATACAAAAGTTGTGAGTATTAGCCTTAACACTTTTTTTCCCCCAGAGGATGAGCAGCAATGAGAGTAACTAACAATTACAGATGTAGTTATATTTTGGGTACTAAGTGCTTTATTTATATCTAAAATCCTTCTCTAATGCAGTTAGTGGAGGCCATATGATAAAGCCAAATAATTGGCTTCTATGCCACAGATGCGTGATTGAAAGGTTATTGTCTGGTGGCTAGAAACTCCCTGGGACAATGGTAACCTATCCTTGTTCCAGCTATGGATTGATGCTGTCTGGGAGCACTGACTGTGTCCTAAAATCCTTGCTGAGATCTTTAGGAGAGCATGAATGATTCCAGGAATGTCTTAATTAGGAGACACCCATTTCTTCAACCCAATCCTGGGCCATGTGGTCAGTAGAATTCTGGGGATACGGGCTGGACAGAGGGTGGGAATAAATCAGGTTGTGTGCGAATGTGCATTCTCAATGGGGAGAGTTATTCAGGAATTGTTTTCTGCATTCACTCACTAAAATCCCAAGGCAAATATTATTTTTATTCTTCCTCCCATTTTTCAGACAGTAAACTGAAGCACCACTGGTGAGTTATTTGCCCACATGGCTAGTAAGTGGAGGAGCTGGAATTCTAACCTAGGTAGTCTGGTTCTATGGGCCCTTTTATTCTAGTCTCTCCTCTGATTCCCAAGGTCAAATCATGTATTTACCTTGTGAATTATTATCCAGGACCCCACCCACCCATGCTCTTCAAGTGTTTTGGTCATGACAAAGGGATTTCTTATTGATACAGACAACAAAAGAGAATGTTTGTGGACTTCCCTGGTTGTCTAGTGGTTAAGAATCATCCTGTCATATGTATACCTATGGCTGATTCATAAAAGATGGACTTTTGTTTAAGATAGGAACTTTTTACAAATTCTATTTCAAATTCCAATTACTTCTCCCTTCTTCATATCACACAACTCGTTAAGATGTGAATATTTACGTGGTCATCTCTTGCTCTCTCATTTTATAGATTAAGAATCCCCTTTTCAGTATCAATATTACAAACTGTTTCTTTGACTGCTTTTCTTTTGTTGTAATGAGATGGATATACAAAAGTTGTGAGTATTAGCCTTAACACTTTTTTTCCCCCAGAGGATGAGCAGCAATGAGAGTAACTAACAATTACAGATGTAGTTATATTTTGGGTACTAAGTGCTTTATTTATATCTAAAATCCTTCTCTAATGCAGTTAGTGGAGGCCATATGATAAAGCCAAATAATTGGCTTCTATGCCACAGATGCGTGATTGAAAGGTTATTGTCTGGTGGCTAGAAACTCCCTGGGACAATGGTAACCTATCCTTGTTCCAGCTATGGATTGATGCTGTCTGGGAGCACTGACTGTGTCCTAAAATCCTTGCTGAGATCTTTAGGAGAGCATGAATGATTCCAGGAATGTCTTAATTAGGAGACACCCATTTCTTCAACCCAATCCTGGGCCATGTGGTCAGTAGAATTCTGGGGATACGGGCTGGACAGAGGGTGGGAATAAATCAGGTTGTGTGCGAATGTGCATTCTCAATGGGGAGAGTTATTCAGGAATTGTTTTCTGCATTCACTCACTAAAATCCCAAGGCAAATATTATTTTTATTCTTCCTCCCATTTTTCAGACAGTAAACTGAAGCACCACTGGTGAGTTATTTGCCCACATGGCTAGTAAGTGGAGGAGCTGGAATTCTAACCTAGGTAGTCTGGTTCTATGGGCCCTTTTATTCTAGTCTCTCCTCTGATTCCCAAGGTCAAATCATGTATTTACCTTGTGAATTATTATCCAGGACCCCACCCACCCATGCTCTTCAAGTGTTTTGGTCATGACAAAGGGATTTCTTATTGATACAGACAACAAAAGAGAATGTTTGTGGACTTCCCTGGTTGTCTAGTGGTTAAGAATCATCCTGTCATATGTATACCTATGGCTGATTCATATTCATGTATGGCAGAAACCAACACAACATTGTAAAGCAATTATCTCCCAATTAAAAATAAACAAATTTTTAAAAATCTACCTGTCAATGCAGGGGCGGGGGATGGGTTCAATCCCTTGTCTGGGAAGATTCCGCATGCCACAGGGAAACTAAGCCAATGCACCACAACTACTGAGCCTGTGAGCCCTACAGCCTTTACTCTGCAACAAGAGAACCACTGCAATGAGAAGCCCACACACAGCAAAGAAAAGCAGCCTCCATACTTTACAACTAGAGAAAGACCACTCATTGCAATGAAGACCCAGCATGGCCAAAAGTAAATAAAGAAAAAATACTTTAAAGACGATGTTTGTATCTCTGAGAGAAGAAAATGCAAAAGGAGAAATGGTCACCTCCCTAATTCAGTCCCTGAATGGAGCTTCAGGAGGGCTAGTGCTGGTGAGGACTGACTCCGGAAGTCTGCAAAAGCCAATCTGTAGTTTGTGAAGAGTCATGATCTTGCCATTAATTGGACCAAACTGCCTCAGAGTCCAGTCCATCAATATTCCCGTAGCATGATAAACCCAGCTAGGTGCCAGAATGCTAACCACTGTGACAGGGCAATTCTTGTTTTCTTTCTTTGATTGAAAAACATGAACAAAATTATGCTGCCATTCCTTTATTCTTTATGTTCTCTTACTGTGAGGTTCTTTCTTTCTATTTTCCTTTCTATTTCCCTGCTGTTAGCAAGACGAAAATGGCTGCGTATTCCAAGGTTTTCTACTGACCTTTGAGATGTAGAAGTCTCTTATGAGGAAGAGAAAGTCTCCCTGAGATAAATGTAGATTCATGACATACCTGAGGCTTGTGGAGGAAACAAGTGACCCTGGGTTCTTTTCAACTCATAGCACACAGAAAAGCAGCAATCTGTGGTTTCAGTGACATCTCACAAGATAATGCTTGTGGGTGGAGTTGGTAGTCAAAAGTACTTGTGAAATGTTAGCACTGCAAGCTTAAAATGTTCATACTTCTCAGTATTTGAAAAAATAAGCAGACATGGTTTATTAAACTTGGGGTATCAATAGAATTTTTAAAAACATATCAATCTGATGGACTTTTCTGGTGGTCCAGTGGATAAGACACTGTGATTGCAATGCAAGGGTCCTGGGTTTGATCTCTGGTCAGGGCACTAGATTCCAATTGCCACAACTAAGAGCTTGCCTGCTGTAACTAAAGATTTCTCATGCCACAATGAAGATCCTGCATGTTGCAACTAAGACCTGGAGCACTCAAATAAATAAATTTTTAAAAAAATTACTCATTTGAGGGTTTTACGCTTGTTTTAATTTGGCAAAGAGATATTCCCCAATTGCATGCATTCATAAAGAATTCTAGAGAAATAAATGTCATGCTGTAATGAAGACACAGCGTAACAGTGCAAAGATCATCTGCTTGGAAGGAAGCCAGACTTGTGTCTGAGCTGACAATTGAATACTTAATGATTGTATCTTCTTGTGAGAGTCATTTAATATCATCAATGCTCTTCAATTAGCACAACCGACTCTTAATTTGTTTTCCTTATTCTTCTCTTAACTGTTACTTGCATGTGTGCTAAGTTGCTTTGGTCATATCTTGACTCAGTGTGATCCTATGGACTGTAGCTCACCAGGCTTGTCTGTCCATGGGATTCTCCAGGAAAGAATACTGGAGTGGGTTGCTATGCCCTCCTCCAGGGGATCTTCCCCATCTAGAAAGATCTCTTACGTCTCCTGCATTGGCAGGTGGGTTCTTTACACTTCTGATTAACTCTAAAGTGAAATATTAAGTCCTTTCTTAATATGAGGATCGACCTTTCTCACCTTAAGTTTTCTACTGACCTTTGAGATGTAGAAGTCTCTTATGAGGAAGAGAAAGTCTCCCTGAGATAAATGTAGATTCATGACATACCTGAGGCTTGTGGAGGAAACAAGTGACCCTGGGTTCTTTTCAACTCATAGCACACAGAAAAGCAGCAATCTGTGGTTTCAGTGACATCTCACAAGATAATGCTTGTGGGTGGAGTTGGTAGTCAAAAGTACTTGTGAAATGTTAGCACTGCAAGCTTAAAATGTTCATACTTCTCAGTATTTGAAAAAATAAGCAGACATGGTTTATTAAACTTGGGGTATCAATAGAATTTTTAAAAACATATCAATCTGATGGACTTTTCTGGTGGTCCAGTGGATAAGACACTGTGATTGCAATGCAAGGGTCCTGGGTTTGATCTCTGGTCAGGGCACTAGATTCCAATTGCCACAACTAAGAGCTTGCCTGCTGTAACTAAAGATTTCTCATGCCACAATGAAGATCCTGCATGTTGCAACTAAGACCTGGAGCACTCAAATAAATAAATAATTTTTTAAAAAAACTTACTCATTTGAGGGTTTTACGCTTGTTTTAATTTGGCAAAGAGATATTCCCCAATTGCATGCATTCATAAAGAATTCTAGAGAAATAAATGTCATGCTGTAATGAAGACACAGCGTAACAGTGCAAAGATCATCTGCTTGGAAGGAAGCCAGACTTGTGTCTGAGCTGACAATTGAATACTTAATGATTGTATCTTCTTGTGAGAGTCATTTAATATCATCAATGCTCTTCAATTAGCACAACCGACTCTTAATTTGTTTTCCTTATTCTTCTCTTAACTGTTACTTGCATGTGTGCTAAGTTGCTTTGGTCATATCTTGACTCAGTGTGATCCTATGGACTGTAGCTCACCAGGCTTGTCTGTCCATGGGATTCTCCAGGAAAGAATACTGGAGTGGGTTGCTATGCCCTCCTCCAGGGGATCTTCCCCATCTAGAAAGATCTCTTACGTCTCCTGCATTGGCAGGTGGGTTCTTTACACTTCTGATTAACTCTAAAGTGAAATATTAAGTCCTTTCTTAATATGAGGATCGACCTTTCTCACCTTACTTCTGGTTAGTCCTCCCTCTCACTCTGCTCTGGCTACACTGGCTTCCTTGCTCTTTACACATGCCAAGCCCAGATCCACCTTGGGCTGTGGTCTTGCTATTTCTTCTGCCAGAAATTTTTCCTTGGCTGGCTCCTTTATTACATTTGGTTCTCCTCTCAATATCCTCTCAATATCAGGCTTCCTTAAATTATTTGTCTAAAAATAGCACCCCATGTCATTCTTTTTTTTTTCTTTTTTTTTAAACATTTATTTTTTATTTATTTATCTTTTGGGGGGTGGGGTGGGGAGGGAGAGGGATGGGCGGGCCACTTCTATTGGTTTTTCATATATCTATTTTCATCCATCTTCGTTCTTTGGCCCGTGTGGGCCTCCCAACACGGTGGCCTCTGTTGTCGCAGAGCGCTGGCTCTGGGCACATGTGCTCCAGAGCTCCGGCTCAGTAATTGGACACATCGGTCCAGCTGCTCCGCGGCACGTGGGATTTTCCCAGGCCAGGGATCGAACCGGCGCCCCTTGCACTGCAAGGCGGTGTCCTTACCCACTGGACCACCAGGGGAAGTCCCCATGTCATTCTTGATCTCCTTGCTTTGCTTTATTTTTCTTCTAGCTCTTTCCTTTGTCTTAGCCATATTCATTTACATGGTTGCCAGTTTTCCAAACTACAACACAGATTCCATACAGGTATATGTCTAAGTATGTTTTGTCTATCACTCTATCTCAAATGCCTACTACAGTGTCCAGTACATAAAAGGTACACAATAATTATCATATGAGTCTTTGTTTCTCTATAAAGTGGAGATAGAAAAAAACCTATTGGAAATATTTGTAAAGGTTATAAATAATGTATTAAACAGTATCTCAAAGTCCTTTAGTCCATGGCAGCAGAATCTGTCTGTGCCTCATACTGTATGTATTTTAGTGGCCTTCCAACTGCCACTATATGCTGTCTGAGGACTATTTCTGAAGACTTGGAAGGACAGAAGTGCCTGGGAAACAACATTTTCACTCCCAGAAGCCCTCAGATTGTGACTCCTTGGTGTTGGTGCATAAATACCCCAATTCCCTAGTTGTTCCAGATAACTGAGGCTGTGTTTCTCCTCAAGATCAAGCTCTAGCCCATTACAGTGATAGATAGCTAAACAACATGTTCTTTATTGGCTGCTTTCTCTTTCCTTTATCCTTTCTCCACTTTTTTTTATGTTTCCTAATAAATTGACTGCACAGAATTACTCTCTCAGGATCTGCTTCTGGGGAAACTCAAACTGAGATTTAAAAAATGGTAGTTATCAATATATAATGACTTCTTCTAGTCTAATAGGTAGAAGTCAGATCTTTTAATATACAATAATTATACCTACATACATGTGTGCTCTTCTATAGATCTTAATAATTGTTAAAAGTAATAGTCTATTTCTCTGATATTTAGCTCATTCCCAAATATGTTATGCTGCAGTGTTCATTTCGGTATTGCCTATGTGCTTTCTTATGCTCCTTCCACAATGTGTTTGATTTGTGTCTGGACTATCCGTTTGACTGTTATATGGTTCTTAAACCTAGCCCTGTTCCAAAATAATCCATAATCTTTGGGGCTGTGGATCAGATATTGACACTTTAAAGATTTGATAGTCTCCTGTTCAACTAATATAGCCACCGTTGGTAAGTCTTCCATAAATTCCCCTCTTTCTACAATTTCAATCATTTTCTTTTTTCCCTAGAGCGCTCTGAAGTTCTAAATAATCACAGGATTTTATTTTTCATCTTAAAAGTTTTTTTCCTATGTTAGCATTTGTTTATAAGTTATTAGAGATTCAAATTTAATGATTTTTAAAGTGTTATCAATACTTAAGTCATTTAAATCTTTAAGCCTGAAGATTTTGTAACCCAATAAACTACTGATTTCAAAGTATTTAAAATGCATTAACATTAATTTACAGATATTTTAACCTTCATTTCAGAAATATTAAGCATTAACATAATATGGTATTTCCATGAAAAAAATTTAAAATAACAGATCAAAATTTAACAAAGGAACCAAGGCAATGGAATGGAAAAAAAGGGTTTCAAGAAGACTTGGAAGGACAGAAGTGCCTGGGAAACAACATTTTCACTCCCAGAAGCCCTCAGATTGTGACTCCTTGGTGTTGGTGCATAAATACCCCAATTCCCTAGTTGTTCCAGATAACTGAGGCTGTGTTTCTCCTCAAGATCAAGCTCTAGCCCATTACAGTGATAGATAGCTAAACAACATGTTCTTTATTGGCTGCTTTCTCTTTCCTTTATCCTTTCTCCACTTTTTTTTATGTTTCCTAATAAATTGACTGCACAGAATTACTCTCTCAGGATCTGCTTCTGGGGAAACTCAAACTGAGATTTAAAAAATGGTAGTTATCAATATATAATGACTTCTTCTAGTCTAATAGGTAGAAGTCAGATCTTTTAATATACAATAATTATACCTACATACATGTGTGCTCTTCTATAGATCTTAATAATTGTTAAAAGTAATAGTCTATTTCTCTGATATTTAGCTCATTCCCAAATATGTTATGCTGCAGTGTTCATTTCGGTATTGCCTATGTGCTTTCTTATGCTCCTTCCACAATGTGTTTGATTTGTGTCTGGACTATCCGCTTTGACTGTTATATGGTTCTTAAACCTAGCCCTGTTCCAAAATAATCCATAATCTTTGGGGCTGTGGATCAGATATTGACACTTTAAAGATTTGATAGTCTCCTGTTCAACTAATATAGCCACCGTTGGTAAGTCTTCCATAAATTCCCCTCTTTCTACAATTTCAATCATTTTCTTTTTTCCCTAGAGCGCTCTGAAGTTCTAAATAATCACAGGATTTTATTTTTCATCTTAAAAGTTTTTTTCCTATGTTAGCATTTGTTTATAAGTTATTAGAGATTCAAATTTAATGATTTTTAAAGTGTTATCAATACTTAAGTCATTTAAATCTTTAAGCCTGAAGATTTTGTAACCCAATAAACTACTGATTTCAAAGTATTTAAAATGCATTAACATTAATTTACAGATATTTTAACCTTCATTTCAGAAATATTAAGCATTAACATAATATGGTATTTCCATGACAATTTAAATACAGATCATTAGAAGAGAATAAAAGTCCAGAAACAAATCAATATGATATTCAACAAAGGAACCAAGGCAATGGAATGGAGAAGAAAGAGTGTTTTCAACAAATAGTGCAGGAATATTGGATAGCCATATAATTATATACAAATTTTGATTCACAATTTTTATGAAACACAAAAATAATAGAAAGTAATAGATAAGCCTAAATATAAGAGCTTAAACTATAAAGATAAAGATAAAAGTGTATCTTGTGGAAATTCTCACTTACCAGAGCATTTCTAAAGGCCTGATTATGATTATGTTCTAAAGAGAGTAGGATGTCTTCCATTTACAAAGTGTGTAGTAAGTAGTTCATGATAGGTCACGTCAGGAGGTAGTAAGTTAAGCTCCTACAGACAACTAGAAAATGTCAGATGGATAATAAAAATCATATTTAAAAAAATCAGAGAGACTTCCTTCAGTGGTCCAGTGGTTAAGAATCCACCTTCCAAAGCAGGGGATGTGGATGTGGCCCCCGGCTGGGGAATTAATATCACACATACTGTGGGGAAACTAAATCCTTGTGCTACAACTACTGAATGCCACAACTAGAGAGAAGCTGGCATGCAGCACCGAAAAGATCCTGCATGCTGCAACTGAGACTCAACATTGCCAAATAAATAAATAAAATATTTTTTAAAAAATCAGAGAAATGTGAAAATCTAAGGAACTACTTGGATTAAATTTCAGAGTAGGGAAAATAATTTATAGGTGATCAGACAATTAGCTACCAGTTTTTTCCCCGGGGCCCTTGTCAATTTTGGGTATGGGCTGTTAAATGGAGCTTGACTCATGTATAAGGCAGAGACTAGGAATAGAGAAATCAATACAACTTTTAAATCTGTAGATTTTTGAGGCCCCAACTACTTGGCTAATTTTCTGCAAAAGATATTTGCTGTAATCTAAAGTTGAATGAGGTATTAAGAGATAGGGGGTTTGCTGCAAGCTTATTATTAGAGAAATGTAAATTAAAACTACAATGAGATATCACCTCACACCCATCAGAATGGCCATCTTCAAAAACGGCAGACAATAAATGCTGGAGAGTACGGAGAAAAGGGAATGCTCTTGCATTGCTGGTGGAATTTGCAACATATTTAAATTAAACAGATCATTAGAAGAGAATAAAAGTCCAGAAACAAATCAATATGATATTCAACAAAGGAACCAAGGCAATGGAATGGAGAAGAAAGAGTGTTTTCAACAAATAGTGCAGGAATATTGGATAGCCATATAATTATATACAAATTTTGATTCACAATTTTTATGAAACACAAAAATAATAGAAAGTAATAGATAAGCCTAAATATAAGAGCTTAAACTATAAAGATAAAGATAAAAGTGTATCTTGTGGAAATTCTCACTTACCAGAGCATTTCTAAAGGCCTGATTATGATTATGTTCTAAAGAGAGTAGGATGTCTTCCATTTACAAAGTGTGTAGTAAGTAGTTCATGATAGGTCACGTCAGGAGGTAGTAAGTTAAGCTCCTACAGACAACTAGAAAATGTCAGATGGATAATAAAAATCATATTTAAAAAAATCAGAGAGACTTCCTTCAGTGGTCCAGTGGTTAAGAATCCACCTTCCAAAGCAGGGGATGTGGATGTGGCCCCTGGCTGGGGAATTAATATCACACATACTGTGGGGAAACTAAATCCTTGTGCTACAACTACTGAATGCCACAACTAGAGAGAAGCTGGCATGCAGCACCGAAAAGATCCTGCATGCTGCAACTGAGACTCAACATTGCCAAATAAATAAATAAAATATTTTTTAAAAAATCAGAGAAATGTGAAAATCTAAGGAACTACTTGGATTAAATTTCAGAGTAGGGAAAATAATTTATAGGTGATCAGACAATTAGCTACCAGTTTTTCCCTGGGGCCCTTGTCAATTTTGGGTATGGGCTGTTAAATGGAGCTTGACTCATGTATAAGGCAGAGACTAGGGAATAGAGAAATCAATACAACTTTTTAAAACTGTAGATTTTTGAGGCCCCAACTACTTGGCTAATTTTCTGCAAAAGATATTTGCTGTAATCTAAAGTTGAATGAGGTATTAAGAGATAGGGGGTTTGCTGCAAGCTTATTATTAGAGAAATGTAAATTAAAACTACAATGAGATATCACCTCACACCCATCAGAATGGCCATCTTCAAAAAATCGGCAGACAATAAATGCTGGAGAGAGTACGGAGAAAAGGGAATGCTCTTGCATTGCTGGTGGGAATGTCAATTGATAATTGATACAGCCTCTATGGAAGACAGTACAGAGATTCCTTAAAAAACTAAAACTAGAAGCACCTCATGACCCAGCAATCCCACTATTAGGCTTATATCCTGATGAAATCAAAACTGAAAGAAGCACCTGTACCCCAATGTTCATTGCAGCTCTCTATACAATAGCCAGAACATGGAAGCAACCTAGATGTCCATCGACGAATGAATGGATCCAGAAGCTCTGGTACATATATACAATGGAATACTACTCAGCTGTTAAAAGAAATGCAGAAGACTCAGTCCTAATGAAGTGGCTGGCTCTAGAACCTATCATAAAAAGTGAAGTAAGTCAAAAAGAGAAAGACAAATACAGTATACTAACACACATATATGTAATCTAGTAGGATGGTCTTTATAACACACACAGTGAACTCATGGAAAAACAGAGCATAGACATATGGACATTGTGGAGAAGAAACAGGGAGGGGGAAGCATGGAGGGAGTAACATGGAAACCTATACTGTAGTGTGTGGAAAAGATAGCTATCGTCATTGTACTAAGGGAATAGGAGTGCTCACAATGGCTTAGGGTGATGGTCCAGAGGGTGGGATGGGGAATGGAGGTGGGCACCAGGGATATGCATATGACTGATCTGGGAACATACATGTCTGTGAACAACAAAGCTCTGTAAAATCTTTAAAATAAAGAATTAGGGATAATGCATATTTACTGAAAAACTGGGAAAACATACATGTCTGTGAATAACCTCTGAATGTAATTAGGTGGAAAATAATTTATAGGTGATCAGACAATTAGCTACCAGTTTTTCCCTGGGGCCCTTGTCAATTTTGGGTATGGGCTGTTAAATGGAGCTTGACTCATGTATAAGGCAGAGACTAGGGAATAGAGAAATCAATACAACTTTTTAAAACTGTAGATTTTTGAGGCCCCAACTACTTGGCTAATTTTCTGCAAAAGATATTTGCTGTAATCTAAAGTTGAATGAGGTATTAAGAGATAGGGGGTTTGCTGCAAGCTTATTATTAGAGAAATGTAAATTAAAACTACAATGAGATATCACCTCACACCCATCAGAATGGCCATCTTCAAAAAATCGGCAGACAATAAATGCTGGAGAGAGTACGGAGAAAAGGGAATGCTCTTGCATTGCTGGTGGGAATGTCAATTGATAATTGATACAGCCTCTATGGAAGACAGTACAGAGATTCCTTAAAAAACTAAAACTAGAAGCACCTCATGACCCAGCAATCCCACTATTAGGCTTATATCCTGATGAAATCAAAACTGAAAGAAGCACCTGTACCCCAATGTTCATTGCAGCTCTCTATACAATAGCCAGAACATGGAAGCAACCTAGATGTCCATCGACGAATGAATGGATCCAGAAGCTCTGGTACATATATACAATGGAATACTACTCAGCTGTTAAAAGAAATGCAGAAGACTCAGTCCTAATGAAGTGGCTGGCTCTAGAACCTATCATAAAAAGTGAAGTAAGTCAAAAAGAGAAAGACAAATACAGTATACTAACACACATATATGTAATCTAGTAGGATGGTCTTTATAACACACACAGTGAACTCATGGAAAAACAGAGCATAGACATATGGACATTGTGGAGAAGAAACAGGGAGGGGGAAGCATGGAGGGAGTAACATGGAAACCTATACTGTAGTGTGTGGAAAAGATAGCTATCGTCATTGTACTAAGGGAATAGGAGTGCTCACAATGGCTTAGGGTGATGGTCCAGAGGGGTGGGATGGGGGAATGGAGGGGGGTGGGCACCAGGGATATGCATATGACTGATCTGGGAACATACATGTCTGTGAATAACAAAACTCTGTAAAACCTTTAAAATAAAGAATTAAAAAAAAAAAAAGAGAGAGATGGGGGGAAAATCTGACAGGCAGAGTGTAATCTCTTGCAGGGCTTAAGAAACAAAAATAACTGGGCAATCATGAAATTAAAATATCCAAGAGATGAAATCCCTAGAGGAAGTAGTGAACTGACATTGAGGATCTATATCCTCTGGAGGGAGTGAGAGAAAGGACATGGTAGCAAATACAGATTTGGCCCTGAAAAAAAGCTGCTACTGGGGGAGACTAGCACAGACTTCGGTATTTATGTAGGAGCAGTGAGTAGAGAGGACTTAAACACAGTGCTGGTCACCCTTCCAAACATCTAACATATGAAGTTATGTCAGGAGGCTAATAAGCTACACTGGAAAACTCCAAAGAGTACAACTACTGGAGTTTTATAGAGCCTAGAAGACAAAGACTTAGCAAAAGTTAAAACTTTAAAGTTTAAAGTAAAACTTCTAAGTTTTAACTTTAAAGTTAAAACCCTAGATGGCCATATCCTAGAAATACTGGAAAATCAAGTATACTGAACTTCAACTCTATAGAGTACCCATTTCAATTCCTGAATGGATTCAGATGAGCAGTCCCTTACTCTATCTAACAAAGAAAATGGAAACACCTTTGTGGTGAGAAATAACATCATCATTCCTGGTTTTTACACACTAACTTTGTAGCATATAAGAAAAAGTATGAGATACATGAAGAGATAATACCATACCAGAGATTATTGGGGGAGAAAAACCCAGACAATACAAGATCAGATGTTGGAGTCAGCAGATGAGAATATAAATGAGCTCAATTAATACATTCGAGAAAAAAGAGAGATAAAATAAATTAAAGTTTGAAGAATTTCAACAGGATATTATAATTTTTAAAAGGAACTTAATAGATATTCTACAATTATAAGATATAATAACTGAAATTAAGAACTGAATGAATAGATTCAACAGCAGATTGGAAAATGAAGACTTCAGGATCAGTGACTAAAACAGGTTAGTAGAATATACCCAAATAGATTAAAGAGAGAAAAAAACGGGGGAAAACTCAGATGTGACACAAAGACGAAACATACTCAAAAAGTCTAATGTACATGTAATTGGAGCACAAGAATAAACAAAAAGAATGGAAAGGTTGCAATATTTTTAGGGGTTTTGTACAAGAATTTCCCTAAACATATAAAAATCAACTCACAGCAGTTGTCAAGCAGCATTAAAAAAAAGAAAAAAAAGAAAGAAAAACAATGCCAAAACCCTAGACATATCTCAGTCAAAATACTGAAAAACAAGTGTGAAGAAAATATTGTTAAAGTTTCTAGAACTTAAAAACACAAATTAAGCTCAAGGAATGACAGCTGAATAGCTTATTTCTGAACAGAAACAGTGGAACCCAGAAGAAGACAGGAAAGTGGATTTTAATAGAGAACTGGATTTAAAGTGCTGAAAGAAAATTAAGTGTCAATCTGTAATTCCACACAGATCTATGCATCCTTCAAAACTACAATCTCACTATTAGGCTTATACCCTGATGAAACCAAAATTTTTCTGAAAAGAGACACCCGTACCCCAATCTTCACTGCAGCACATATGTCCGGGACCGCGGGGCGGACCGGCCATACTCTGTAGCCTCCCGCGCATGAATGCTGCGGTGCGTCGCTTGGGATGGCACCTAGCGGAGCCTTTCACGCATGAGCCCTGGCCGCACTTTGCAGCTTCCAGTTTAGGAGCATCGTCATGTTTGCACAAAAATGGCGCTTGGTGGATGGAGCAGGGTGTGGTTTAAGGCGTGTGCATATTGCTCTGATAGGTGGTTCCTAGTTTCCGTGCTCGTGATCAGTGCATGCTTCCCTTGCATTCCTATGGGGTCGGAAGCGCATGTGCATCTGACCTTTTACACGATTGGCTTATGAGTAGCTCCTTCCTGTTTCTGTGTAGCATAAATACCCCCTTGTTTTTGCAATAAAACGAGACTTGATCAGACGCCTGTGTTGTCTCCATTTCTCGTGTCTCTTGTCCTCTCAATTCCCACTCCCCCCCTTTAGGGCCTGCGTTGACGAATCCTAGGTCTGCGCTGACGAAGCCCGCGGGTTGGGACACACATACATAGCTAGAACATGGAAGCAACCTAGATGTCCATCGATGAATGAATGGATGAAGAAGCTATGGTACATTTCCAATGGAGTACTTCACAGCAGTAAAAAGAAATGCAGAAGTATCAGTCCTAATGAGGTGAATGAATCTAGAACCTATTATACAAAGTGAAGTAAGTCAAAAAGAAAAGGATAAATACAGTATACTAACGCATATATATGGAATCTAGTAAGATGGTATTGATAAATACACACGCAGAACAGAGATGGAGAAACAGACATATTGAACAGACCTATGGACATTGTGGGGAGGGAAGACTGGGCAAGAGGTATGGACAGAGCAACAGGGAAACCTACACTATCATATATGATAGAGATGACCACTGTGATTAAGCTGTAAGACTAAAGGAACCTACATGGGGACTAAGCATCAATCTGGGGGTGGGAGGGAAAAAAGGGGGAAAGGGAGGGAGGGCTCAGGGGAGAGGATTCAGGGATATACCTATGACTGTTTGGGGATTATGTATACCTGCAAACAAGAAAACTGTAAAAGCGTATAACAATAACTTCACTGTACACCTGAAACTAATGCAACATTATAAAACAAATATACCACAATAAAAAAAAATGAAAGTAAAGATCTTTCTAGAAAAATACTGAGGAAAATAGTTGTTAGTATGATTGTAGTTAAAAATATCAGAAAAGGGTATTTCCCAGCAGAAGGAAAATAAACAGACAAAAATCATGGAAATGTAGGAGAAAATGAAGAATACCCCAAAGAGTAAAGATCCAAGAAACAGAAATATTAAATACTATTAAATAATTATAATGTTTATAGAGTTTGAAATATCATTAGAACTAAATGCACAAGAGCAGTAAAAAATTTAATAATGGGAGATTAAAAAAGTGAAATGTTCTAAAATAGAATTTCAGAAGTGAAAATTATTTGAGTTAGCCATAATAAATCAAAAATGCATTCTAAAATCTCTAAAGTAGTCATTAAAGGAATAAAAAATGTTTTAGTACATATTTATTATTTAGAAAAGGAAAACTGAAATAATAAAGAGGGATTGATCCTAAAGGAAAGAAAGAAGAAAAAAATAAATATAAAATATGTGAGAAATAGAAACAAAAAGAAAAATTATAGCTATAAAATCAGTCATCAGCAATTAAATATAAATGGATTAATACTCCATGTAAAATAACAGAAATTAATTGGATTAAAGCACATAGCCCAACTATATGCTTCTTATGAGTGTGAAACATTTCTTTTCTGTAAAACATTTTTACAGAAAAGTCAAAAGTGAAAGAATTGACCTGGGGATCTCAAGATTACAGAGTGCTCCTCCCACACTTATAATAAGAACATAAAAAGATGGCCCATTTTGAAGTTCATGACTTTCCTTGAATCAGAGTGCTAAAGTTGCATGATGAATAACTAAGCCTGTAATAAGGTCAGAGATGGGACATGACAGCCTGCCTACCTGAGTAGATGGAGCTAGACACTAGTGAGAAGAATTTAGCTCGAATAGTTGATAAATTAGCAAGAGTGACTGTGGGCTAGACAGATAGTGGGAAGACCCTGAGGTCCACAGATATGAGAGAATGTTTTACAAGCTTTTTCTCTACAAATCATAGTGACTCACCAGGAAGGCTACTGAGAATCCTGAGAAAGATCCCTTCATGATGTAAGTCAGGGGAAGGAGAAGAACAGCTGCATTGGCAGCAGCACAAAACTCTGAGGAGATCCTTCTCAATTTCCCCATCTCCTCTATGGATCTAAGCCTTGCTATACAGAGTAGGGAGAGGAGGCAACAAAAGTGGCTGCCCCTAGAGTAATGGTAAAAACTCCTTGTACCTTGAAGAAGGGAACAAGAAAAATACCTTCTATTTCTGAGAGGGAAACCTGAGGTCAGAAAGCTGACCTCATATCAGAGCACACAACCCCTACCCCATTGGCTTCACGATGCTAAAAAACATTGAGTAAAAGAAACAGCGGGCTACTGCCAGGAGAGGTGTAACATTCATACCCTCTATATGTAGATTAAAAAGGAAGACCTAAAGCTGCAGGTGGAACAGATAATGAGAAACGCCACCTTGGCAACCAGCCCTCAATCTAAACACAAGTTATCATTAGAGAAAGCTTTATGCACTTACAGTAAAACAGCAACAACAAACCACAAACTCAAGCTCTTTGATTAAAACAAACTTCTAATATCAATACTAAAGGCCTAGAAAAAAAAACCCAAAAACTAAAGGCCTAACAGAAGGAAGGATGTATCCATTCCTAAGCTCAAAACCTACTTACTGCAGTCTCTACAGAAGATAGATACTCTCTCTCTCTACCCTCCACCTCAGAAACAGAAGAGTCAACAGAACCAGATATGGTTATTACAGAGATGTTGGAATTGTTTAACAGAGAATTTAGAATAACTGTGATTAATATGGAAAAGATTCACTGGAAAAGTTCAAAAATGGATTAGCATATTTGGGTAATTTCAACTGAGACACAAAAACTATAAAGAGGAATCAAAATGGAAATGACAGAAATGAAAATCATAATAACAAAGATCAGGAACGCTTTATATGGACTGATCAGTAGATTAGACACCACCAAGGAAGGAATCAGTAAGCTTGAAGATATGTCAATAGAAATTACCCAAATCGAAACTACAAGAGTAGTTAAGTGCAGGGAAAAACATCCAGGCATCTAAGAACTGTGGAATAATATCAAATTGTGTATATGCACTATTGGCATGCTAGGAGGAGAAAAAAATGGGTAGAAAGAAATATTTGAAGAAATAACTGTTGACAATTTTCAAAAATTAAAGTGAACCAAAGACTCAAGAAGTTCAGAGAATACCAAGCAGGATAAATATTAACCAACCAAACAAAAGCACACAACTAAGTCATATCATAATTAAACAGCTGAAAACAAAAGAAAAGAAAAAATTTAAAGTTAAAAGAGACATATTATATACAACCGTACATCCACAGGTGAAAAAAAACAAAACCTGAAACTATATCTCATATCTTATACAAAAGCTATAAAAAATGTTTTATAGACATAAATGTAAAACATAAAACTATAAAACTTCTAGAAGAATACTTAGGAGAAAATATTTGTGACCTCAGATGAGGTTAAGAATTTTTAGATACTGTATCTAAAACATGATCCATAAAAGGAAAAATTGAAGTTGAATATTTTCCTATTTGAAAACTTCTGGTCTGTGAAAGACATTGTCAAATGCATAAAAAAATAAGCTTGATATTTAAAGAAAACATATGCAAATCACATTTCTGACAAAGGCTTATATCTATAAAATATAAACAATTAATAAAACTCAATAATAAGACAACCAACAACTGATTTTTAGCTCTCTAGATGATTCAAACATACAACCAAGTTTGGAAACCTCTCTTAAATGGCATCCTCTCTCACTTATCTGAGAATCCTAACGCCCCTTTCTATTGTAGATTAGAGTTTGCTGTGAAACATAAATTTAAACCCCAGGCTCACTCAGATTCCTTTGAAGTATGTAGTGGTTTACTGGTGTGTGTGTTGGCAACCTATCTGCAACTGGACTGATATTTCACCTCTGGTCCTTCTATCACTTCTGTTTGTTCTATTTTTTCTTGGCACCTATAGATTTGGATGTGGCTTATCAAGAATACACAGCTCAGGCTTCCCTGGTGGTCAAGTGGTTAAGGAGTCTGCATTCCAGTTCAAGGGCCACTGATTCAATCCCTGGCCCAGGAAGATTCCACATGCTGCAGAGCAGCTGAACTGGTGTGTCCAATTGCCAGCCAGTGCTCTGGAGCGCGTGTGCCCAGAGCCAGTGCTCTGCGGTGAGAGAGGCCACTGTAATGGGAGGCCTACACATGACAAGAATAAAAGATGGACTGAAAACAAATATAAAAACAAAAGAGGCATGATGGAGAGAAAGAAAAAAGAATGCACAGCTCTTGAAAGATAAAATATGAAATGTAAAACATTTGCTTTAAAAGATCATTAAATGAAGGGCTTCCCTGGTGGTCCAGTGGGTAAGGACACCGCCTTGCAGTGCAAGGGGCGCCGGTTCGATCCCTGGCCTGGGAGGATCCCACGTGCCATGGAGTGGCTGGACCGATGTGTCCAATTACCGAGCCAGAGCTCTGGGGCGCATGCGCCCAGAGCCGGGGCTCTGCGACAACAGAGGCCACCGCGATGGGAGGCCCACACGGGCCACAGAACAAAGATGGATGAAAACAGACAAAATGAAAGACCAACAGAAGTGGCCCGCCTGCTCCCCTCCCTCCCCACCCCACCCTCGACCAAAATAAATAAATAAATAAATAAATCTTTAAATAGAAAACAATTCTTAAAAAAAAAAAATGATCATTAAATGAAAATACCTTTCAACTTGTCCTTATGAAGTCTACACTGATGAAGCGAAATACCTTTGAACAGTTCTCCAGGAGAAACTTGCCTCTCTTCACTCAAGACAGACCTTCAGACAAGCAGTAGATAAGTTGTGGCAACTAATATTTAGTTTTTGCTTTGGTCATCAGTTTGTTTCTGAGGAAAGTTTCCTACTAAAGTGATGATAATTCAGATTTCTGTAGGCATAAAAATCACCCAGAGAGAAGTTACAAGAAATGTAGACTCTTAGGATCTCCCTATTGGTCCGGTGGCTAAGACTCTGTGCTCCCAGTGCAGGAGGCCTGCGTTTGCTGTCTGGTCAGGAAACTAGATCCCACATGCCACAGAGTTCACATCCTGGAACTAAAGATCTTGTGGTGCTGCAAATAAGACCCAGTGCAGTGAAATAAATAAACACTTAAAAAAAATGCAGACCCCCAGAGAGGGGGGTTAATTTTAGGGTAAGTCCCCCAAGTCTATATTTTTTAATAAAACCTTGACAGCATATTAAAAAGCTGCCATCACTTTGCCAACCAAGATTCATACAGTCAAAGCTATGGTTTTTCCAGTAGTCATGTTTGGATGTGAGAGTTGGACCATAAAGAAGACTGATCATTGAAGAAATGATGTTTTCAAACTGTGGTGTGGGGGAAGACTCTTGAGAGTCCCTTGGACTGCAAGGAGATCAAACCAACCAGTCCTAAAAGAAATCAACCCTGAATATTCATTGGAAGAATTGATACTGAAGCTCCAATCCTTTGGCCATCTGATGCAAAGAGACGACTCATTAGAAAGATGCTGGGAAAAATAGAAGGCAGAAGGAGAAGGGGTCAACAGAGGATGAGATGGTTGGATGGCTTCACTGACTCAATGGACATGAGTCACAGTGAACTCCAGGAGACGGTGAAGGACAGGGAGGCAGGCTGCAGTCCATGGAGTTGCAGAGAGTTGGACATGATCGAGAGATTCAACATGAACTGATCTCTTCCATGATTCTAATGCAACCAGAACCATAGACAGCTCCTTAAAAATCCTGGAAGGAAGATTATTCTCTGAAAATTTTGTGGTTATGCGTGTTCTGTAACTGAAAACTGGCATAGACATTGAACTTCATCAATGCAGATGTTGTCAGGCAAAAGAGAGCTTGCTAAAGTGTAACAGGAGAAAATCTAGCTTTGAAAATGAGTCTTTGACTATTTTTTTCTTTTTTTATAATGACAACTTTTGTGAAATGACTCACTGGAGAGTTATTATGGACAAAGTATGACAATAGTCATTCATATTCTAGCCACAAATGCAATTCATTTGGCAAACGCCACGCTCTTCAAAGCTTGAAGTACCTAATGAAACTGCATTCTACAGCTAGGAAATGGTGACGGACCCCTGAGCAGCCATGTGGATCTCTCTGTTGAAGCACTAGACAGAAGCGTCAACGTGTGGCCCTGCAGTGGAACTGTGATAGTTTTCATCCCTTCCTCTATCCCATTTTCTTTAGATCTTGTGGTGCTGCAAATAAGACCCAGTGCAGTGAAATAAATAAACACTTAAAAAAAATGCAGACCCCCAGAGAGGGGGGTTAATTTTAGGGTAAGTCCCCCAAGTCTATATTTTTTAATAAAACCTTGACAGCATATTAAAAAGCTGCCATCACTTTGCCAACCAAGATTCATACAGTCAAAGCTATGGTTTTTCCAGTAGTCATGTTTGGATGTGAGAGTTGGACCATAAAGAAGACTGATCATTGAAGAAATGATGTTTTCAAACTGTGGTGTGGGGGAAGACTCTTGAGAGTCCCTTGGACTGCAAGGAGATCAAACCAACCAGTCCTAAAAGAAATCAACCCTGAATATTCATTGGAAGAATTGATACTGAAGCTCCAATCCTTTGGCCATCTGATGCAAAGAGACGACTCATTAGAAAGATGCTGGGAAAAATAGAAGGCAGAAGGAGAAGGGGTCAACAGAGGATGAGATGGTTGGATGGCTTCACTGACTCAATGGACATGAGTCACAGTGAACTCCAGGAGACGGTGAAGGACAGGGAGGCAGGCTGCAGTCCATGGAGTTGCAGAGAGTTGGACATGATCGAGAGATTCAACATGAACTGATCTCTTCCATGATTCTAATGCAACCAGAACCATAGACAGCCCCTTTAAAAAATCCTGGAAGGAAGATTATTCTCTGAAAATTTTGTGGTTATGCGTGTTCTGTAACTGAAAACTGGCATAGACATTGAACTTCATCAATGCAGATGTTGTCAGGCAAAAGAGAGCTTGCTAAAGTGTAACAGGAGAAAATCTAGCTTTGAAAATGAGTCTTTGACTATTTTTTTCTTTTTTTATAATGACAACTTTTGTGAAATGACTCACTGGAGAGTTATTATGGACAAAGTATGACAATAGTCATTCATATTCTAGCCACAAATGCAATTCATTTGGCAAACGCCACGCTCTTCAAAGCTTGAAGTACCTAATGAAACTGCATTCTACAGCTAGGAAATGGTGACGGACCCCTGAGCAGCCATGTGGATCTCTCTGTTGAAGCACTAGACAGAAGCGTCAACGTGTGGCCCTGCAGTGGAACTGTGATAGTTTTCATCCCTTCCTCTATCCCATTTTCTTTAGACTACTGAATTAAATGCAGAATCAAAAAAGGAAGATTTCTTTTTCTTTTCACCTTAGGATCCTGACTAAATGTGAAAATATTCTGTTTAGAAGGTTGATGTAAAAAAAAAAAAATCAGTATCTCACATGTATATTGAAATTACTATGAAACTAGCAAGGAAGGGAAAATGTGAAATGTGATGACTATGCCATCTTTTGTTTTCCCTCAGATTTAAGCCTTTTCTTAGGTGAGGAAATCTTGGGATACACTGTCATTATACCCACTCCCCACCCCCTCAAACACTTATCCCCAGCAGACACATTTTCTTTTTTACTTTATTTGCCATTTAGCTTTTGTTGAGTACAACTGGGAATGCTATTACAGTCTCAGATAATAGAAGAAAAATTAAATGTGTTGAAAAGCTGTCTGGTGCCTTTTCTAGGAGGGTGAGGCTCATTGTCATGCATAAGCCTATTGGTTGACTTCTAATGGAGGGCACAGAAGTGTGATTCTGGAAACTCTTATTGTGAGTTTTGGGATGCTCAGGCATCCCATACACTGCATTTGTTAAATTGCATTTTTCATTAGAGATAACACTTGCAACAAGCCAGAGGAATGTAGGTCTTGTTGCAGCTTAATTTGAAATAAATTGATTAAGATAAATTCAAGATTGTGCCCATCTTAGAGAAAACTGAACTCACTATGAAAAGAACAGACTGCTTGCTATTATTCTGATAGGGACCAATTTAATGAGCAAATTTATGAACTGTTGAAGCCAACCTCTTGGCATTTGCAATATGCCTAGTGGTTCCTAAAGAAGAAAAATAACTTACATAGGAGGTGAGTAGATGTTAACATAGAAACATTTGGAAAATACATAAAATTATGAAAGAAAAATAACTGTTAACATTCTGATGCATGTGCTTCCAGCCAATTTTCCATGTGTACATGTATATGTTTTCTGACATCATGTTTTATATATTTCCTCTGTAAACTAGTTTTTATTCTCCACTCATTTTTAAATTTTAAGCATTTCCCAATACTGTGAAAATGTTTTCACAAAATTTAATGTTTGCATAATGCTGCCTTTAACTTAGACACTATATTTTAATTAACTGTTCTTTCATAATTGGACATTAAGTTTATCTGTAATACTCTAATAATCTTGATTCATCATATAAAGCTGAAAATATCTATGGAAGATCTCATATATCCAACAAGTAAATTAAATGTCAGATTGTGAATTCTGGATCTCCCTGTTTATAAACTAACTTATCTTTTGACAAAATATAAGATGTTGAATAGGCTAAGGACTGGCTATGTGGAGACTTTTTGTTATATTTGATGCTATTTCCAGAATTGCTTCCATGTTTGAAGTCAGTAGATTAAAGCAGTAGTTCCAGACATTTTATTTTTTTGTAGGGAGGTGGGGAAAAAAGGCAGGGCAGATGGTTTATAGTTCCACATGTGCAAAGTTGTGGAAATTCATTGTGAAGTCTCTGAGTTGGGTATTGAGGATTGTCAGCTTGAACAGAAGCCTATTGGTTGACTTCTAATGGAGGGCACAGAAGTGTGATTCTGGAAACTCTTATTGTGAGTTTTGGGATGCTCAGGCATCCCATACACTGCATTTGTTAAATTGCATTTTTCATTAGAGATAACACTTGCAACAAGCCAGAGGAATGTAGGTCTTGTTGCAGCTTAATTTGAAATAAATTGATTAAGATAAATTCAAGATTGTGCCCATCTTAGAGAAAACTGAACTCACTATGAAAAGAACAGACTGCTTGCTATTATTCTGATAGGGACCAATTTAATGAGCAAATTTATGAACTGTTGAAGCCAACCTCTTGGCATTTGCAATATGCCTAGTGGTTCCTAAAGAAGAAAAATAACTTACATAGGAGGTGAGTAGATGTTAACATAGAAACATTTGGAAAATACATAAAATTATGAAAGAAAAATAACTGTTAACATTCTGATGCATGTGCTTCCAGCCAATTTTCCATGTGTACATGTATATGTTTTCTGACATCATGTTTTATATATTTCCTCTGTAAACTAGTTTTTATTCTCCACTCATTTTTAAATTTTAAGCATTTCCCAATACTGTGAAAATGTTTTCACAAAATTTAATGTTTGCATAATGCTGCCTTTAACTTAGACACTATATTTTAATTAACTGTTCTTTCATAATTGGACATTAAGTTTATCTGTAATACTCTAATAATCTTGATTCATCATATAAAGCTGAAAATATCTATGGAAGATCTCATATATCCAACAAGTAAATTAAATGTCAGATTGTGAATTCTGGATCTCCCTGTTTATAAACTAACTTATCTTTTGACAAAATATAAGATGTTGAATAGGCTAAGGACTGGCTATGTGGAGACTTTTTGTTATATTTGATGCTATTTCCAGAATTGCTTCCATGTTTGAAGTCAGTAGATTAAAGCAGTAGTTCCAGACATTTTATTTTTTTGTAGGGAGGTGGGGAAAAAAGGCAGGGCAGATGGTTTATAGTTCCACATGTGCAAAGTTGTGGAAATTCATTGTGAAGTCTCTGAGTTGGGTATTGAGGATTGTCAGTCTCGTCAACTAGAACAGAAGTAATCAGGAGAAACATGGAAGTCTGTGAAGTGAGTAGAATTTGACACAGACATAACTTTCGGATGGAGTGAAAAAGACAAGCTAAAAGATTGATATCTAACACTAGTTCAGATTTTGGCCAGCCACATTCAAGCCTAATTTTGGAAAGGGAAGGAGGACTCAGAGTCCCAAACTGAAACCTAAAGTGTTGAACATCATGAATAAATGAATCTCTCATTTCCCAACCCTCTGACGTAAACTGAGTGTCCAACATTTCAATTAAACTGATAATAGCTGCTGTATTTAGCAGACTCCACAGGCTCAGTCTCACAAGACTACTCCCCACCTCGGGTGCCGGTGCCCAGGTCACCTGTGCTTCAGTCCAGTTTGGCTTGAACGAGTCATAGAACTTAGGAAAATTCTACAGTAGTCCTCCCTTATCTACAGCTTCACTTCCCACGGTTTTAGTTACTGGTGTTCAACCTCAGTCCAAAAATATTAAATGGAAAACCCCAGAAATAAACAGTTCAGAAGTTTAAATTGCACAGAAAAGAACAATTGCATGCTATTCTGAGTAGTATGATGGATCATCCCTTTGTACAATGAACCACACTCTGCATGAGTCATAGACATTATACTCTGTGGATGGTGGGGGAAGAGGAGTACTGTGCTTACTATTACAGTTTATCATAAAGGAAAAAAATGAAACAGTGAGAGGAAGAGTTACACAGGATGAAGACCACAAGGATCCTGACTTGCAAGAGCCTTGATCTCTACGGAGCTGGAGATAAAGGCTACCTTCCTGACAGTTTAATGTATTCATCAACTTGGAAGCTCTCCAGACCCTGCCATTTAGTCATTTATTTGGAGGTCTAATTATGTAGGAATGACTGACTAAGTAGTTGGTCACTGGGGGACTGAACTCAGTCAGTAGTCTCTATTTCCCCCCTTCAAAGGAATTTTATTTTAATGGATAAAGCAGCTGAAATCAGTTAAGCTTCATCCTATAAACAGTCCTTGAGATTCCCAGACAAGGGTATCCCTTCAGCCATTGTCTGCTATCTTTCCTCCCAAACTCATCATCTGTGCCTCAGAGACAGCAATTCCTGCTTTAAAGAATCACAAGAAGGCCTCTTGATAGTAACACTTTGATCCTAGTTCTGATTTCATTCCACAGGATGACCCCTGAATCTGCCTTTGGCCCACACTCTGCATTCACTGGCAGCCCCAGCTCCTGTAACCTCCACCTTGTCTGGGGCCTTGTTTGTCTAGGAAGGGAGAAAATAATATATACAAAATAACATACAGAACAAGTTCTGTTCAGAACTGCTAACTGGCAGTCTCCCATAATATCAGTAACATTAATAACAATGTTAGAAACCAATAATAGTTATATAGCTTACTAAGTGCCTGGTATTGCTCTAAGCACTTAAATGCATTATTTTAATTAATTAATCTTTAATTTTCTCTTACTATATCCCTATAAGTTATCACCATTTTACGATGTAAATATCTATCATACTGCTGTATTTAGCAGACTCCACAGGCTCAGTCTCACAGCTACTCCCCCCCGGGTCCCACCTGTGCTTCAGTCCAGTTTGGCTTGAACGAGTCATAGAACTTAGGAAAATTCTACAGTAGTCCTCCCTTATCTACAGCTTCACTTCCCACGGTTTTAGTTACTGGTGTTCAACCTCAGTCCAAAAATATTAAATGGAAAACCCCAGAAATAAACAGTTCAGAAGTTTAAATTGCACAGAAAAGAACAATTGCATGCTATTCTGAGTAGTATGATGGATCATCCCTTTGTACAATGAACCACACTCTGCATGAGTCATAGACATTATACTCTGTGGATGGTGGGGGAAGAGGAGTACTGTGCTTACTATTACAGTTTATCATAAAGGAAAAAAATGAAACAGTGAGAGGAAGAGTTACACAGGATGAAGACCACAAGGATCCTGACTTGCAAGAGCCTTGATCTCTACGGAGCTGGAGATAAAGGCTACCTTCCTGACAGTTTAATGTATTCATCAACTTGGAAGCTCTCCAGACCCTGCCATTTAGTCATTTATTTGGAGGTCTAATTATGTAGGAATGACTGACTAAGTAGTTGGTCACTGGGGGACTGAACTCAGTCAGTAGTCTCTATTTCCCCCCTTCAAAGGAATTTTATTTTAATGGATAAAGCAGCTGAAATCAGTTAAGCTTCATCCTATAAACAGTCCTTGAGATTCCCAGACAAGGGTATCCCTTCAGCCATTGTCTGCTATCTTTCCTCCCAAACTCATCATCTGTGCCTCAGAGACAGCAATTCCTGCTTTAAAGAATCACAAGAAGGCCTCTTGATAGTAACACTTTGATCCTAGTTCTGATTTCATTCCACAGGATGACCCCTGAATCTGCCTTTGGCCCACACTCTGCATTCACTGGCAGCCCCAGCTCCTGTAACCTCCACCTTGTCTGGGGCCTTGTTTGTCTAGGAAGGGAGAAAATAATATATACAAAATAACATACAGAACAAGTTCTGTTCAGAACTGCTAACTGGCAGTCTCCCATAATATCAGTAACATTAATAACAATGTTAGAAACCAATAATAGTTATATAGCTTACTAAGTGCCTGGTATTGCTCTAAGCACTTAAATGCATTATTTTAATTAATTAATCTTTAATTTTCTCTTACTATATCCCTATAAGTTATCACCATTTTACAGATGTAAAAACTAGGCTACAAAGAAGTCATTCAGATGGTAGGTGGAAGAAACAGGATTCAAACCCAACCATTCTGACACCAATACTAAGTGCACATGAGGCTATAATGATAGATCAGGAAATAAAAGGAATGAATTAAGAAAGGTTTCCTGGGGGAATGTTTGTAATTTCTTTAAGCAAAGGAGGACATAAGCCCGAGGACTGAGTAAGAGGAGGGCATCCCAAATCAAGAAAATACGCTGTATCCAAGTTCCCTCCTTGGTGGCTCACATGGTAAAGAATCCACCTACAAAGCAGGAGACAAAGGTTTGATCCCTGGGTTGGGAAGATCCCCTGGAGAAGGAAATGGCAACTCACTCCAGTATGCTTGCCTGGAGAATTGCATGGACAGAGGAGCCTGGAAGGCTACAGCTGCAAAGAGTTGGCCATGACTGAGTGACTAACACAAGCTCCCAGAAACTAATGTCATTTCTCTCAGCTTAATGTTTTTGCACATGTTAGTTTCTGCACTTGGAATGCTTTCTCCTTTTTTATTCCTTTGACTGCCTTCTGTTCATCTTATAAAACCTAGCCTGAACACTGTCCTGTTCTGAAGCCCTCCTTGCATGCAATGCTCTTGGTTTACTACTCTCTGCTCACCCTGTGCTGACTGCTGACAGAGCTCATGGTAGACTGATTGCAAAATATGCCCCCAATTTCCCTCCTCTCTTTCTGTATGCATGCACTCTGCTCTGTAGTTTTGCAGCTCTGTGAGGAGGTAGGCTCTATTTCCCCTGACCTTTATAAGCATCAGCTGACCTTGTGACTTTATCTAGCCAATAGATAATGGTTTGACTGATGATGTGCCAATTTCATTCTGGACTTCCAGAGATCTTGGGTCTAATTCCTAGTGTCTTGGAGTCCTGCCTTTTCCATGAGAACAGGCTGGGGTGCCCTGTTATAAGGAGGAGGAAGCACACAGAGGACTGTTGAGCCAACCCAGAAATAGAGCCCTTGGATAACCCACCAGTTGATCACAGATGCATAGAAGCCCACAAGAGAACTGTCAAGTCTGGCCAAGATCAACCATTTTACAGATGTAAAAACTAGGCTACAAAGAAGTCATTCAGATGGTAGGTGGAAGAAACAGGATTCAAACCCAACCATTCTGACACCAATACTAAGTGCACATGAGGCTATAATGATAGATCAGGAAATAAAAGGAATGAATTAAGAAAGGTTTCCTGGGGGAATGTTTGTAATTTCTTTAAGCAAAGGAGGACATAAGCCCGAGGACTGAGTAAGAGGAGGGCATCCCAAATCAAGAAAATACGCTGTATCCAAGTTCCCTCCTTGGTGGCTCACATGGTAAAGAATCCACCTACAAAGCAGGAGACAAAGGTTTGATCCCTGGGTTGGGAAGATCCCCTGGAGAAGGAAATGGCAACTCACTCCAGTATGCTTGCCTGGAGAATTGCATGGACAGAGGAGCCTGGAAGGCTACAGCTGCAAAGAGTTGGCCATGACTGAGTGACTAACACAAGCTCCCAGAAACTAATGTCATTTCTCTCAGCTTAATGTTTTTGCACATGTTAGTTTCTGCACTTGGAATGCTTTCTCCTTTTTTATTCCTTTGACTGCCTTCTGTTCATCTTATAAAACCTAGCCTGAACACTGTCCTGTTCTGAAGCCCTCCTTGCATGCAATGCTCTTGGTTTACTACTCTCTGCTCACCCTGTGCTGACTGCTGACAGAGCTCATGGTAGACTGATTGCAAAATATGCCCCCAATTTCCCTCCTCTCTTTCTGTATGCATGCACTCTGCTCTGTAGTTTTGCAGCTCTGTGAGGAGGTAGGCTCTATTTCCCCTGACCTTTATAAGCATCAGCTGACCTTGTGACTTTATCTAGCCAATAGATAATGGTTTGACTGATGATGTGCCAATTTCATTCTGGACTTCCAGAGATCTTGGGTCTAATTCCTAGTGTCTTGGAGTCCTGCCTTTTCCATGAGAACAGGCTGGGGTGCCCTGTTATAAGGAGGAGGAAGCACACAGAGGACTGTTGAGCCAACCCAGAAATAGAGCCCTTGGATAACCCACCAGTTGATCACAGATGCATAACGAAGCCCACAAGAGAACTGTCAAGTCTGGCCAAGATCAAGTTTGATCTGCTTAATCAACCCAGAATTATGAGAAACCAAAAAAAAGGTTATTGTTTTAACCTGCAAAGTTTGGGGATGATATATTGCACAGCAATTACTAATAGATACAGAAATTGATGTCCATAACAACATCCTCAAGTATGTGCTACTGGCTTTGCGGATGAGTCATGAGTGGAGGCTAGAAAAGAGATGAGCGCTTGCAAACTCTGGTTGAAAAAATGATGAGGACATTTTTAGGGGAGGCTGCAAAAATAGCAACTTATGCTATAGAGTAATGAAACTGACTAGCAAACTTGCAGTATAGAACCATGGTCCTAATGACCTTTTGGATTTGGCTAAGAAGATCTCTATGCACAATGTTGAAAGTATCAGTCAGTTGCTGCTCAAAGGGAATGATAAGATACAGAAAAAGAAGGTGAGCTTAACATAACTGCACAACAACTAGTCAGGTTGTAAAATGAGTAGAATAGAAAATATTTAAAAATGTTTCTCATCTCTAGGCTCTCAAGCCAGACAAAGATCAGGTCCAGGGTGTATCAGAAAGATGGCCTTGGGGCAAAGATGGACATGGAAACAGGGAAGCAATTTATATAATCTAAGGCAAAAATATTTTGATCAATTAAAGAAAAAAACAGTCGTGAGAAATTAATATGCAAGGAATCTAGAAAGCTCAGAGATACCTTTAAAATTTGAACATGCACTTATTTCTAAACCTGCCAATTTTTCCGTCACCTTTTCCTCTTTTTCCTTGCTTACTATTGGGTTGACCAAAAAGTTCATCCGGGTTTGTCCCCATAAGATAGCATAGAAAACCCAAACGAACCTTTTGGCCAATCTAGCACTTTCCTATCTCTCAATGATGAAAAACACAGCAGTTTCATAACTTTGTAACATTTCCCAAACTATCCTTTTTTATGTAATAGACTGCATTATGAGTTTTTAAAATAATTATGATAACTGTATAACATGCTATTGAAGAACTGTATACCTTTAAAGAAGAAAGTACAATTTAATAGACATGCATTCCTTGGGGCTTCCCATGTGGCTCAGGGGTGAAAGATCTACCTGTCAAGCAGGAGATGCAGGTTCGATCCATGGGGCAAGAAGATACACTGGAGTAAGAAATGGCAACCTGCTCCAATATTCTTGACTGAGAAATCCCATGGACAGATCAGCCTGTCCATGGGGTCACAAAAGAGTCAGACATGACTTAGCAACTAAATAATAACAAATTATTGTGGTAGACAATCATTTTTTAAACTGAAAACTAAAGGCAAATCAATTTATCAAGTTGTGGTGTCAACCGAAATTCCCTTAAACAGAACACTGTGGATTTTTTTCATTTTTATTTTTTGGTAAGCAAGTAAGTGTCAAAGTACTTTTTTTTTTTTTTCTTTTAACCACTTGTGTATTTGGGCATAGTTTGAAGTTTGTCTTTTGGGCTTCCACTTTCTACAAGTCACAGAATGTGGATGCTTGCATTTGCCAAAACTGAAAATACCAGAAACAAAAAAAATCATATGTTGCAATATTCTGTTTCCATTGCCAGAGCAAGCTCAGCTCCTTCCTGGTTTGGTGAGGTCAAATGGAGGTTTCCTTCTGAGCCACTTCTAGAAGAAGCTATGTGCAGTCTCCACACATTTTCAGTTAGCAGATGATAATTATGATGGTGATGGTGGTGGTGGTGGTGATAGTGATGCCAATAAATTAAGACTTTTCTGAATAATTCCTGAAACTGTTTCCCACTTCAAAAAATGGATGAAAGATACACTATTTGGATTCAAAATAGCTTACCAGTGTGGTGTGGTGATTTTCAAGGCTGAAAGTAGTATGGATCCACTAGCAAAAGAAGTAATACATGTTAAGTGAGTCTCTGTTTCAACATCATTATGGTTGGAAGTTCATCCAAACTAGCATCCAATTGTGAGTCTCTGTGCTCTGCAAGGTTTGAATATTTTGGAGTATAGAAGCAAGTTGGCAGAGTCAGAAGTTCAGCTTGTATGTGATTTAAAGAAAAAGTATTAAATACTAGAGATTTGAGATCAAGCTTCACTTGTATGATTTAAGAATTCAAAATTAACATTTCCCAAACTATCCTTTTTTATGTAATAGACTGCATTATGAGTTTTTAAAATAATTATGATAACTGTATAACATGCTATTGAAGAACTGTATACCTTTAAAGAAGAAAGTACAATTTAATAGACATGCATTCCTTGGGGCTTCCCATGTGGCTCAGGGGTGAAAGATCTACCTGTCAAGCAGGAGATGCAGGTTCGATCCATGGGGCAAGAAGATACACTGGAGTAAGAAATGGCAACCTGCTCCAATATTCTTGACTGAGAAATCCCATGGACAGATCAGCCTGTCCATGGGGTCACAAAAGAGTCAGACATGACTTAGCAACTAAATAATAACAAATTATTGTGGTAGACAATCATTTTTTAAACTGAAAACTAAAGGCAAATCAATTTATCAAGTTGTGGTGTCAACCGAAATTCCCTTAAACAGAACACTGTGGATTTTTTTCATTTTTATTTTTTGGTAAGCAAGTAAGTGTCAAAGTACTTTTTTTTTTTTTTCTTTTAACCACTTGTGTATTTGGGCATAGTTTGAAGTTTGTCTTTTGGGCTTCCACTTTCTACAAGTCACAGAATGTGGATGCTTGCATTTGCCAAAACTGAAAATACCAGAAACAAAAAAAATCATATGTTGCAATATTCTGTTTCCATTGCCAGAGCAAGCTCAGCTCCTTCCTGGTTTGGTGAGGTCAAATGGAGGTTTCCTTCTGAGCCACTTCTAGAAGAAGCTATGTGCAGTCTCCACACATTTTCAGTTAGCAGATGATAATTATGATGGTGATGGTGGTGGTGGTGGTGATAGTGATGCCAATAAATTAAGACTTTTCTGAATAATTCCTGAAACTGTTTCCCACTTCAAAAAATGGATGAAAGATACACTATTTGGATTCAAAATAGCTTACCAGTGTGGTGTGGTGATTTTCAAGGCTGAAAGTAGTATGGATCCACTAGCAAAAGAAGTAATACATGTTAAGTGAGTCTCTGTTTCAACATCATTATGGTTGGAAGTTCATCCAAACTAGCATCCAATTGTGAGTCTCTGTGCTCTGCAAGGTTTGAATATTTTGGAGTATAGAAGCAAGTTGGCAGAGTCAGAAGTTCAGCTTGTATGTGATTTAAAGAAAAAGTATCTAAAACTACTAGGAGTATTTGAGCATCAACTGGCTTTACACAGTTGGTCAGAAAGATTACATGATCATTAGAACTGTTCCTAGCATTACAGAATGATTTGTATAAACTAACTCTCCTGCCAGAACAATTTAAATAGCCAGATAAAACAATAATTTGAAGATACTAGGGGGCAACTGCCTGAAGGGTTAGGATTAAATTATAGCATTAAAGGTAATCCTGGAGTAGACAGTGTTCCCGTTACATAATACTGTTTTGCAAACCTTCTCAGAACTTAGAGACTTAAAACAATAACCTATTATTTCTCACAGTTTCAGGGACTGACAGATGCAGTTGAGTGGTTTCTTGTTTCACGTCCTTCACATGCACCCAGACAGTGTCTGAAGCTGAACTCATTTCAAAGCGTCTCCTCTCAGGAAAGTTACAGACCGATTTCTCTGATGAACTTAGATGCCAAGATCCTCAACAAAATCCTAGCAAACCGAATTCAACGACACATCAAAAAACTCATACATCATGATCAAGTCGGGTTCATCCCAGACATGCAAGGCTTCTTTAACATCCGCAAATCAATCAATGTGATACACCATATTAACAAACTGAGAGACAAAAATCACATGATCATTTCAATAGATGCAGAAAAAGCCTTCGACAAAGTACAACACCCATTCATGATAAAAACTCTTCAGAAAATGGGCATAGAAGGAACCTATCTCAACATAGTGAAAGCCATCTATGAGAAGCCCACAGCGAACATTGTCCTCAACGGAGAAAAACTGAAAGCATTCCCTCTAAGATCAGGAACAAGACAGGGGTGTCCACTTTCACCACTACTATTCAACATAGTCCTGGAAGTTCTAGCAACAGCAATAAGAGAAGAGAAAGAAATCAAAGGAATCCAGATTGGAAAGGAAGAAGTCAAGCTCTCTCTTTTTGCAGATGACATGATATTATACATAGAAAATCCCAAAGACTCTATTACAAAGCTACTAGAGCTAATCAACGAATTCAGCAAAGTCGCAGGATACAAAGTCAACACACAGAAATCACTGGCATTCCTATACACAAACAATGAAAAATCAGAAAATGAAATCAAAGAGGCAGTCCCCTTCACCATTGCAACCAAAAGAATCAAATATCTAGGAATAAACCTACCCAAAGAAACAAAAGAACTGTACACAGAAAATTACAAGACACTCATGAAAGACATTAAAGAAGACTTAAACAGATGGCGAGATATTCCATGTTCCTGGGTCGGTAGAATCAATATTGTGAAAATGACCATACTACCAAATATCATCTACAGATTCAATGCAATACCTATTCAACTTCCATTGACATTTTTCACAGAGCTAGACCAAAGAATCACACAGTTCATATGGAAACACAAAAGACCTCGAATAGCCAAAGCAATCCTGAGAAAGAAAAACGGAGCTGGAGGGATCAGCCTCCCTAACTTCAGATTCTACTACAAAGCAACAGTCCTCAAGACAGTATGGTACTGGCACAAAACAGAACTATAGACCAATGGAACAAGATCGAGAACCCAGAGATAAACCCACACACCTATGGGTACCTTATTTTTGACAAAGGAGGAGAAACTATAAAATGGGACAAAGACAGCCTCTTCAACAAGTGGTGCTGGGAAAATTGGACAGCTACATGCAAAAAAAAGAAATTGGAACATTCCCTGACACCATACACAAAGATCAGCTCAAAATGGATTAAAGACCTAAATGTAAGACCAGAAACCATCAAACTCTTAGGGGAGAATATAGGCAAAACCTTCAAGGACATCAATCAAAGCAAGATCTTCTCTGACCCACCAACTAAAATAGCAGAACTGAAAAGAAAAATGAACATATGGGACTTCATGAAACTTAAAAGCTTTTGTACAGCTAAAGAAATTACAAAAAAGCTCAACAGACACCCCACAGAGTGGGAGAAAATCATAGCAAATGAAACAACAGACAAAGAATTCATCTCCAAAATCTACAAGCAACTCAGACAACTCAGCACAGGGAAAACGAACAACCCAATCAAAAAATGGGAAAAAGACCTAAAGAGACGCCTCTCCAAAGAGGACATACAGATGGCCCAAAAGCACATGAAACGATGCTCAACCTCGCTTATTATTAGAGAAATGCAAATCAAAACTACAATGAGATATCACCTCACACCCGTCAGAATGGCCATCTTCAAGAAATCTGCAGACAATAAATGCTGGAGAGGGTGCGGAGAAAAGGGAACCCTCTTGCATTGCTGGTGGGAATGTAAATTGATACAGCCTCTATTGGAGAAATTTTAAAAAAGTTTGGCATTCACCATTGCAACCAAAAGAATCAAATATCTAGGAATAAACCTACCCAAAGAAACAAAAGAACTGTACACAGAAAACTACAAGACACTCATGAAAGACATTAAAGAAGACTTAAACAGATGGCGAGATATTCCATGTTCCTGGGTCGGTAGAATCAATATTGTGAAAATGACCATACTACCAAATATCATCTACAGATTCAATGCAATACCTATTCAACTTCCATTGACATTTTTCACAGAGCTAGACCAAAGAATCACACAGTTCATATGGAAACACAAAAGACCTCGAATAGCCAAAGCAATCCTGAGAAAGAAAAACGGAGCTGGAGGGATCAGCCTCCCTAACTTCAGATTCTACTACAAAGCAACAGTCCTCAAGACAGTATGGTACTGGCACAAAACAGAACTATAGACCAATGGAACAAGATGGAGAACCCAGAGATAAACCCACGCACCTATGGGTACCTTATTTTTGATAAAGGAGGAGAAACTATAAAATGGGACAAAGACAGCCTCTTCAACAAGTGGTGCTGGGAGAATTGGACAGCTACATGCAAAAAAATGAAATTGGAACATTCCCTGACACCATACACTAAGATCAACTCAAAATGGATTAAAGACCTAAATGGAAGACCAGAAACCATCAAACTCTTAGAGGAGAATATAGGCAAAACCCTCAAGGACATCAATCAAAGCAAGATCTTCTCTGACCCACCAACTAAAATAGCAGAACTGAAAAGAAAAATGAACATATGGGACTTCATGAAACTTAAAAGCTTTTGTACAGCTAAAGAAATTACAAAAAAGCTCAACAGACACCCCACAGAGTGGGAGAAAATCATAGCAAATGAAACAACAGACAAAGAATTCATCTCCAAAATCTACAAGCAACTCAGACAACTCAGCACAGGGAAAACGAACAACCCAATCAAAAAATGGGAAAAAGACCTAAAGAGACGCCTCCAAAGAGGACATACAGATGGCCCAAAAGCACATGAAACGATGCTCAACCTCGCTTATTATTAGAGAAATGCAAATCAAAACTACAATGAGATATCACCTCACACCCGTCAGAATGGCCATCTTCAAGAAATCTGCAGACAATAAATGCTGGAGAGGGTGCGGAGAAAAGGGAACCCTCTTGCATTGCTGGTGGGAATGTAAATTGATACAGCCTCTATGGAAGACAGTCTGGAGATTTCTTAAAAAACTAAAAATAGAAGCACCCTATGACCCAGCAATCCCACTATTAGGCTTATATCCTGATGAAATCAAAACTGAAAGAAGCACCTGTACCCCAATGTTCATTGCAGCTCTCTATACAATAGCCAAAACATGGAAGCAACCTAGATGTCCATCGACGAATGAATGGATCCAGAAGCTCTGGTACATATATACAATGGAATACTACTCAGCTGTTAAAAGAAATGCAGAAGACTCAATCCTAATGAAGTGGCTGGCTCTAGAACCTATCATAAAAAGTGAAGTAAGTCAAAAAGAGAAAGACAAATACAGTATACTAACACACATATATGGAATCTAGTAGGACGGTCTTGATATCACACACAGGGATCTTATGAAAAAAAAAAAGACAGAGCATAGACATAGGGACATCGTGGTGAATAAATAGGGAGGGGGAAGCATGGAGGAAGTAACAAGGAAACCTATAGTGTTATGTGTGGAAAAGATCGCTAGTGTCACAGTGCTAAGGGAATAGGAGTGCTTACAATGGCTTGGGGCAAAGGTCTGGAGGGGTGGGATGGGGGGATCTGGGTGGGTGGGGACCATGGATACGCATATGACTGATCTGGGAACATACATGTATGTGAACAACAAAACTCTGTAAAACCTTTAAAATAAAGAATAAAAATTAAAAAAAAAAAAAAAAAAGTGTCTCCTCTCCTGTGTCTAGAGTCTGGCTGTGAGGTCTGGAATAGGTGGGGAGTGGCTGAGTATTTATCTCTACAGGAATCCTCTACACATGACTAGTTTGGGCTTCTTCAAAACTTCAAAGTCTCAACGTACCTAGACTTCTTAAGTGGTGGCAAAATGGGAAAAAGACCTAAAGAGACGCCTCTCCAAAGAGGACATACAGATGGCCCAAAAGCACATGAAACGATGCTCAACCTCGCTTATTATTAGAGAAATGCAAATCAAAACTACAATGAGATATCACCTCACACCCGTCAGAATGGCCATCTTCAAGAAATCTGCAGACAATAAATGCTGGAGAGGGTGCGGAGAAAAGGGAACCCTCTTGCATTGCTGGTGGGAATGTAAATTGATACAGCCTCTATGGAAGACAGTCTGGAGATTTCTTAAAAAACTAAAAATAGAAGCACCCTATGACCCAGCAATCCCACTATTAGGCTTATATCCTGATGAAATCAAAACTGAAAGAAGCACCTGTACCCCAATGTTCATTGCAGCTCTCTATACAATAGCCAAAACATGGAAGCAACCTAGATGTCCATCGACGAATGAATGGATCCAGAAGCTCTGGTACATATATACAATGGAATACTACTCAGCTGTTAAAAGAAATGCAGAAGACTCAATCCTAATGAAGTGGCTGGCTCTAGAACCTATCATAAAAAGTGAAGTAAGTCAAAAAGAGAAAGACAAATACAGTATACTAACACACATATATGGAATCTAGTAGGACGGTCTTGATATCACACACAGGGAACTTATGAAAAAAAAAAAAAAAGACAGAGCATAGACATAGGGACATCGTGGTGAATAAATAGGGAGGGGGAAGCATGGAGGAAGTAACAAGGAAACCTATAGTGTTATGTGTGGAAAAGATCGCTAGTGTCACAGTGCTAAGGGAATAGGAGTGCTTACAATGGCTTGGGGCAAAGGTCTGGAGGGGTGGGATGGGGGGATCTGGGTGGGTGGGGACCATGGATACGCATATGACTGATCTGGGAACATACATGTATGTGAACAACAAAACTCTGTAAAACCTTTAAAATAAAGAATAAAAATTAAAAAAAAAAAAAAAAAAGTGTCTCCTCTCCTGTGTCTAGAGTCTGGCTGTGAGGTCTGGAATAGGTGGGGAGTGGCTGAGTATTTATCTCTACAGGAATCCTCTACACATGACTAGTTTGGGCTTCTTCAAAACTTCAAAGTCTCAACGTACCTAGACTTCTTAAGTGGTGGCTGGCCCACTACCAGACTGGGTATTTTAAGAGACAGGAAGCAGAACTGACAATCTTTTAAGACCTGGGTCCTAAAATGGTACAGCAACACTTATTACATTGGTCAAAGAAGCCCTGGAAATCGCCCAGCTGTAAGGGAGGGAGATCTAAACCCCTCAACTCAGTGAGAGGCATGTCAAAGGATTTGAGGTCATTCTATTAAGCCACAAACTAGCTCCAAAAACGCTTTAAGCTCAGCCTTGACTGAAGTTGATCTTCACATCCTCACGTGCCTATCAGACAAAATTAAATCCTCTTTAGCAGAAAGATTCCTTCACCTAGAGATTTTACAAGTTGTTCATGCAAAATGTTTGATATTTAGTGAAAAATTACTAGGAATGCCAATAGGAACAGGCTAAAAAACAAAATAAAAAGCAAACAATTGAAACATGTCCATATGTTGCAGTTAAATTATAGGAAATTTAAAATAGCTATGATTAATGTGATTGAGATTTTTTTAGAAGATAGCTATGCCAGAAAAACTGGTATTTGTAAAAAAGTATAAAGTAGAAATTCTAAAAATTAAAAATACAGTACCAGATACTATGAATTCAAGCACAGAATAAAAATAAACCACTAAACTAAAATACAGACTAGTAGAAAATATCCAGATCTAAGAACATATCACACGGATAAGAAAAGAATGGAAAATACAGGATGAATGCAAGAAATATACAGGAGATGGTTAAGACGACTACCACATATAGTTGGAATTCCAGCAGAAGAAAACAAAAACAACTGATTTGAAAATATACTGGTCAGAAATTTTCCCTAAATCATGAAGTGCTATAAAACTCCATCAGGATTAACAAAGAAGACCACCTCTAGACACAATGTATTCAAACTTATAAAAACAAACTACAAAGAAAAATATCTTTAAAGTAATCAAAAACAGACATTCTCCTTCAGAACAGAACATGACTTTTCCACTGGAATAGGTGGGGAGTGGCTGAGTATTTATCTCTACAGGAATCCTCTACACATGACTAGTTTGGGCTTCTTCAAAACTTCAAAGTCTCAACGTACCTAGACTTCTTAAGTGGTGGCTGGCCCACTACCAGACTGGGTATTTTAAGAGACAGGAAGCAGAACTGACAATCTTTTAAGACCTGGGTCCTAAAATGGTACAGCAACACTTATTACATTGGTCAAAGAAGCCCTGGAAATCGCCCAGCTGTAAGGGAGGGAGATCTAAACCCCTCAACTCAGTGAGAGGCATGTCAAAGGATTTGAGGTCATTCTATTAAGCCACAAACTAGCTCCAAAAACGCTTTAAGCTCAGCCTTGACTGAAGTTGATCTTCACATCCTCACGTGCCTATCAGACAAAATTAAATCCTCTTTAGCAGAAAGATTCCTTCACCTAGAGATTTTACAAGTTGTTCATGCAAAATGTTTGATATTTAGTGAAAAATTACTAGGAATGCCAATAGGAACAGGCTAAAAAACAAAATAAAAAGCAAACAATTGAAACATGTCCATATGTTGCAGTTAAATTATAGGAAATTTAAAATAGCTATGATTAATGTGATTGAGATTTTTTTAGAAGATAGCTATGCCAGAAAAACTGGTATTTGTAAAAAAGTATAAAGTAGAAATTCTAAAAATTAAAAATACAGTACCAGATACTATGAATTCAAGCACAGAATAAAAATAAACCACTAAACTAAAATACAGACTAGTAGAAAATATCCAGATCTAAGAACATATCACACGGATAAGAAAAGAATGGAAAATACAGGATGAATGCAAGAAATATACAGGAGATGGTTAAGACGACTACCACATATAGTTGGAATTCCAGCAGAAGAAAACAAAAACAACTGATTTGAAAATATACTGGTCAGAAATTTTCCCTAAATCATGAAGTGCTATAAAACTCCATCAGGATTAACAAAGAAGACCACCTCTAGACACAATGTATTCAAACTTATAAAAACAAACTACAAAGAAAAATATCTTTAAAGTAATCAAAAACAGACATTCTCCTTCAGAACAACAAGATTTACAGTTGACTTTTCCACAGAAACGCTGTGTCAGAATTCAAAAAGTGATTGAGATCTTTAAAGAGCTGGAAGAAAATAACTGCCAATTTTAAAATGTTCTGTGTAGTAAAGTTATTCTCATAAAATACAGTGTTAAGACAACAAATAGAAGAGAAGCTGTCTTTAGAAGACCTGACCTAAAAGAACTACTAAAAGGAAAACTTTATTTTATGCAGAAAAAGAAACACATGACCTCATACAGAAACAAAACAATCCAAGTAGAAATAAGGATCACTGTGGGTGGGGAAAGAATAGAGAAATCCTAAGTAAAGATTGATGGTTGAGAAAAATATTTACAAAATCTTTTATGGTTTAAAATATACAGAGTGCTAGAGTACACGAGAACAACAGCATGGACGGCAATGGGGAGTGATAGAGAGAACTGAAGTGAGTAAGATTGTGCTGCTTGGAAATAGAAAAAGAACTGTTAGGAAGACTGTTATAAGTTAAGAATGTACCTTGAAATGTCTAGAACAACCACTAAAATCATTGCTATGGAAGAAAACAGAAAAATAGTTTTAAAGATATTTGAGTCAAAAGAAGGCAAGAAAGGATAAAAATAACAAACAGATTCAAAGAATAGAAAAGAAATATAATGGAGAAATTGATAAATCCAAAGTCAATGGAGACTTTAACTCAATAGTCTCAGTGATAAATAGAACAACTGGAGGAAAGGAAAGAAAAATAAGGAACAACCAATAAGGACACAGAAATCTGAACAACATTTCATAGATGTAAATTAATTGGTCTATATAGAGCAATATGCCACAAAACTAAAAAAAAAAAATTCATTTCAAGCACACATGGGCTATTTGCCAACACAGAGGGTATTTAGCCGTAAAGAAGGTCTTAATCAATCTCAAAAGGATGAAAACTTACCACTAGTACTCTGACAAGAGTGGAATTAAGCTGAAATGAAAAACAGAAAAATAGAAAAAAAACAGTCCCCAAATTCAGGAAATTAATATACTTCTAAAACTCCAATTTATCAAGAGAAAACAGAAATTATCAATATTAAAAACAAAAACGGGAACACTGGGGGCTTGCCTGGTGGTCCAGTGGGTAAGGAAACCGCTTTGCAGTGCAAGGGGTGCCAGTTTGATCCCTGGCCTGGGAAGATCCCACGTGCCACGGAGTGGCTGGACTGATGTGTCCAATGACCGAGCTGGAGCTCTGGAGCGCATGCGCCGGAGCTTGTGCTCTGCGGCAACAGAGGCCATCGCGACAGGCCAAGGAATGGAGATGGATGAAAACGGATAAGTGAAAGACCAATGGAAGTGGGCCGCCCGCCCCGCTCCCTCCCCACTCCACCCCACCCTCCCCAAAAAAAGAAAAAAAATGGGAACACTGAAACAGATCCTACCTTCAAAAATAATACTAAAAAAATTACTATGGCAACTTTGCTTTGATAAATTTCACAAACTACAAATATTCTGATAAAAACATACAGGTAGTCTGATTGAGGGGGAAAAAAAGAAAACATAGATACTTCTTTGAACTAAAAAAAGAAAAAAGAAATTCCAGATGGTTTCTCTGTTAGATTCTACCAAACACTGAAGAAAATTAGCATGAATGTTATTCAAACTCTTCAACAAATGCCCAGTGTTCTGTCAAATGCTAGGAAAGGACACATTCCACATGCATAGTATTTTGGCTGCATGCAGTTCATCTGTTCTGGAAGAATTTGTAAAGCTTTGCAGAGAAGGTATGGTTGAGTTGAGTCTCTAATGTAAGGTAGGAAAACCTACCAGACAGACAAAAATGAAGAGCTGGCATTCCCAAAGGTGAAAATAAGAAGAACAAAGGCTCATCTCTGAGCTCATCCTGCACATGGTAAGTTACTGTCAGAGCCAAAAACACAGAAATCTGATTATAGAGGCAAAAAATGCCACAAAACTAAAAAAAAAAAATTCATTTCAAGCACACATGGGCTATTTGCCAACACAGAGGGTATTTAGCCGTAAAGAAGGTCTTAATCAATCTCAAAAGGATGAAAACTTACCACTAGTACTCTGACAAGAGTGGAATTAAGCTGAAATGAAAAACAGAAAAATAGAAAAAAAACAGTCCCCAAATTCAGGAAATTAATATACTTCTAAAACTCCAATTTATCAAGAGAAAACAGAAATTATCAATATTAAAAACAAAAACGGGAACACTGGGGGCTTGCCTGGTGGTCCAGTGGGTAAGGAAACCGCTTTGCAGTGCAAGGGGTGCCAGTTTGATCCCTGGCCTGGGAAGATCCCACGTGCCACGGAGTGGCTGGACTGATGTGTCCAATGACCGAGCTGGAGCTCTGGAGCGCATGCGCCGGAGCTTGTGCTCTGCGGCAACAGAGGCCATCGCGACAGGCCAAGGAATGGAGATGGATGAAAACGGATAAGTGAAAGACCAATGGAAGTGGGCCGCCCGCCCCGCTCCCTCCCCACTCCACCCCACCCTCCCCAAAAAAAGAAAAAAAATGGGAACACTGAAACAGATCCTACCTTCAAAAATAATACTAAAAAAATTACTATGGCAACTTTGCTTTGATAAATTTCACAAACTACAAATATTCTGATAAAAACATACAGGTAGTCTGATTGAGGGGGAAAAAAAGAAAACATAGATACTTCTTTGAACTAAAAAAAGAAAAAAGAAATTCCAGATGGTTTCTCTGTTAGATTCTACCAAACACTGAAGAAAATTAGCATGAATGTTATTCAAACTCTTCAACAAATGCCCAGTGTTCTGTCAAATGCTAGGAAAGGACACATTCCACATGCATAGTATTTTGGCTGCATGCAGTTCATCTGTTCTGGAAGAATTTGTAAAGCTTTGCAGAGAAGGTATGGTTGAGTTGAGTCTCTAATGTAAGGTAGGAAAACCTACCAGACAGACAAAAATGAAGAGCTGGCATTCCCAAAGGTGAAAATAAGAAGAACAAAAGGCTCATCTCTGAGCTCATCCTGCACATGGTAAGTTACTGTCAGAGCAATCAGTTTGGGGTAATGGGCATAGGTGCAAGAGATTTTATCACAAGATGCTAAGTGTACTTTATATAAAGAAAATCAAAAACTAAAACAAATTGACATATCCCAAACTTACTGGAGACTTTAACTCAACAGTCTCAGTGATAAGTAGGAAGGAAAGTGGAAGTGCTAATAGGAAGTAATCGGTGAGCCACCCTCTGTCTTATTTCCTTCACTCTGACTCTCTAGAAACTCCTATAGTTGAGTTTATTGATTTTCTCTTTGGCAGTCTGAAGAAAGCAGCATTTAAACTATCTTGGTTGGAGGCAGAGGTGTAGGGAACAATACAGGGAAAAGTATGGGTTGAGAGTAGAAGGATGCTAAGTAGGGAGAGGAAAGACAGCTAATATTTGCCTCTGTCCCAGACATATGATCCTGCTGTCGCAGCAAGAACAACTGTACTCAGGTATTGATCCAGAGTCCCAGCTATCTCTACTTCTCTATGTCCGAATTCCTGCAACTGGCTTCCAGTTTCGTCCTTCCTACTGGCTCTTGATATTTTCATGCCCAACAAAGGCACAATTCCTAAGGCTGACACTGACCTGTTATTGGATGAATCATCATTAGACAAAAACAGGAACCCCAAACTAGAGTAGCCCATCTGTACTTTATCCTAAAGTCACATGAGGACAATCGGACGTGCCAAGGAGATCAGACCAATAATCAACAGAAGAGGAAACAAGGTAGCATATAATTAAGCTATTGCATTGTCAATATAAACTTCCAGTGATGTGGAACAAAATCACAGAGGAGAAACAATAAAGTCTTCTGAAGTCAGGGGAGTCCTTAAACAGGTAATGTTTTTCATCATGACCACCCAGGAAAGAACGAAACATACACACTTATTTTCATAAAGAAATAAAATCAGAAAACCCTGGAGAAAATATTGAAAGGGGAAATATAATGGTTATTCATGTTGCTTAGGCTACATTGATAGGAAAGTAAAACAACCAATTAAAGATTCTAGCACGACTGGCATTCCCAAAGGTGAAAATAAGAAGAACAAAAGGCTCATCTCTGAGCTCATCCTGCACATGGTAAGTTACTGTCAGAGCAATCAGTTTGGGGTAATGGGCATAGGTGCAAGAGATTTTATCACAAGATGCTAAGTGTACTTTATATAAAGAAAATCAAAAACTAAAACAAATTGACATATCCCAAACTTACTGGAGACTTTAACTCAACAGTCTCAGTGATAAGTAGGAAGGAAAGTGGAAGTGCTAATAGGAAGTAATCGGTGAGCCACCCTCTGTCTTATTTCCTTCACTCTGACTCTCTAGAAACTCCTATAGTTGAGTTTATTGATTTTCTCTTTGGCAGTCTGAAGAAAGCAGCATTTAAACTATCTTGGTTGGAGGCAGAGGTGTAGGGAACAATACAGGGAAAAGTATGGGTTGAGAGTAGAAGGATGCTAAGTAGGGAGAGGAAAGACAGCTAATATTTGCCTCTGTCCCAGACATATGATCCTGCTGTCGCAGCAAGAACAACTGTACTCAGGTATTGATCCAGAGTCCCAGCTATCTCTACTTCTCTATGTCCGAATTCCTGCAACTGGCTTCCAGTTTCGTCCTTCCTACTGGCTCTTGATATTTTCATGCCCAACAAAGGCACAATTCCTAAGGCTGACACTGACCTGTTATTGGATGAATCATCATTAGACAAAAACAGGAACCCCAAACTAGAGTAGCCCATCTGTACTTTATCCTAAAGTCACATGAGGACAATCGGACGTGCCAAGGAGATCAGACCAATAATCAACAGAAGAGGAAACAAGGTAGCATATAATTAAGCTATTGCATTGTCAATATAAACTTCCAGTGATGTGGAACAAAATCACAGAGGAGAAACAATAAAGTCTTCTGAAGTCAGGGGAGTCCTTAAACAGGTAATGTTTTTCATCATGACCACCCAGGAAAGAACGAAACATACACACTTATTTTCATAAAGAAATAAAATCAGAAAACCCTGGAGAAAATATTGAAAGGGGAAATATAATGGTTATTCATGTTGCTTAGGCTACATTGATAGGAAAGTAAAACAACCAATTAAAGTATTAATAGTTGATGCAATATTAAAAGAAAACATCAAGCTTAGTACTTACTCAATTTTTGTTATTTGACTGAGCTTGCAAAAACTTTAAAGGATTTCTTGTCTTTAGAAAATTGGAATAGGTTCAATTATCATTCAAAGGGGTTGTTTTCAAACAAGTAGTTTGAAAGTTCCAGAAGTAAGCCTAGAAGTAGTGCCAAAGACCTTGAATGCTCTTTATGATCTACCCTTGATTGATCTCAGCCAGACTTTTGTTGTGTTTTTGTCTGAGGCTGTTTTGGATGACATTTCACTTGTCACATATCAAGACTTTGTAGTTAGATGCTGCTGGGTTCTTACTAGTATCTCCTTAAATATCTTTTGTTTGACACCATTTTCACTTTCTCTCAAAGATGAATTCAAAAAGTCAACTGAAAATGGTGAGAATAACATGTGTAATGGATGTTAGGAAACACCTGACCTCCTTCTGACTAGTTGGCACCAAGGTCTGGTGCAAAGTAGTCAGTTTAACTACCTGCGAACATTTTGTTTAACCTGAAGAGTCTGTTGACCTAATAAAAGTAGATTCACCAAGCCTATTTGCATTTTCTAATATAGAAATGCTGTGGTAAAAGATTTTGGTTAGTCATTTTGAAAATTTGGGCTCTCATTCACTGATCCTACTATATTTCAGGTATAATGTGCTTTGTGTGAATATTCAGGGCAGTGTTTTCCAAATTGAACATCAGGATGCGAATAGATGTTTCTTTGATGAAAAGACTTCTGGCTAAAAGAGCCTACAATATAAACTCTCTTCTTTGAGACACAGAGCATAGCAGAATAGTAAAGTTTCTGAAAAGTCTAGCTGCAAAGAAATCTGCTTAATTTTTCTTTGATTAACTCAGTATTTTTTTAACTTATTTCTGATCAAGGAACCCTTTATTTTGAAACATCTATCACACCTCTTAAGATTCTAGGAAATTTCAAGAAAAAAAGGACTGAATTAGGCTTCTCTTCTCCTAATCTCACCCCAGCCCTGTATTAATTAGGAAATGGAAATTGATGAGCCTTCACGATGCATCATATACTAGACATATACTTAACAAAAAATGATTCTTATGAAGGAACTGTACTAAAACATGTGTTAATGGCAAAAAAGATCTATGTGAACTTTTATCTAAATCATTTTTTCTCTCTCATTTTCCCCTCGTTGTAATCTCTTTGGTCTTTTTTGAGCCTTAGGCCCACAAAGGCAACAGTTTCTTTTTCTTGAATTGTCTTATTGTTGGTCATGCTGCTCCTTCTCTTTCTGCCCATTTCTGAAATGATTTTTGATGCCTACTGCCTATGTTAACAAGAGATTTGGCTTTACCTTCTCATTCACAATGCATAATAGAGCCTCATCAAGTTGAAAGCTGACCAAGAAATATGAAGGAGATGATTTTGGAAACAGGTTTCCAATGCGGTTTGTGGCTGTGCAGCCAGGAATCTATCCCAAGTATGAAGGATGTTCAGAGACTGGGTAGAAGACCAAAGAGTTGCCACAAGTGCACAATCAGGTTAGTTACTCCAAGAGTCAAGGGCATCAGTAAAATACTAGGGGGTATGGGTCAAATGGTCTGGTGAGTATGACAGCACCCCTGGTAATGTGGGACTCACTGAATATACAAGAAAGTCTGAGCTTAAAAGAGCACTGGTAGCTTTCAAGTGTCTGAGTGAAGATATTACTCTGTGAACAAAAATGGCTCAATTTAGTTCTTTTTCAACTTTTATCTTAAACATAAACTCAGAAAAACATCTGCTTATAAGACTGTTGCTCTTTCTATGAATGATCAGGTGCCTCCAGGCATGGAGGGCAGTTGTATTTTGTCTTTTAACTGCATTCAAAGTGAAAGAGAACTGTACCGAGGAAGTCTTTCAAAAGGCAAAACAAAACAACAAAAACCTACTCAACTAAAAAAATTCAGTATCAGAAACATCAAGAACCTAACAGAAGCACAAGAGATTAAGAAGAGGTGGTGAGGGCTTCCCTGGTGGTCCAGTGGGTAAGGACACCACCTTGCAGTGCAAGGGGCACCGGTTCCGGGGTCCCTCCCTAGGAAATTTCAAGAAAAAAGGACTGAATTAGGCTTCTCTTCTCCTAATCTCACCCCAGCCCTGTATTAATTAGGAAATGGAAATTGATGAGCCTTCACGATGCATCATATACTAGACATATACTTAACAAAAAATGATTCTTATGAAGGAACTGTACTAAAACATGTGTTAATGGCAAAAAAGATCTATGTGAACTTTTATCTAAATCATTTTTTCTCTCTCATTTTCCCCTCGTTGTAATCTCTTTGGTCTTTTTTGAGCCTTAGGCCCACAAAGGCAACAGTTTCTTTTTCTTGAATTGTCTTATTGTTGGTCATGCTGCTCCTTCTCTTTCTGCCCATTTCTGAAATGATTTTTGATGCCTACTGCCTATGTTAACAAGAGATTTGGCTTTACCTTCTCATTCACAATGCATAATAGAGCCTCATCAAGTTGAAAGCTGACCAAGAAATATGAAGGAGATGATTTTGGAAACAGGTTTCCAATGCGGTTTGTGGCTGTGCAGCCAGGAATCTATCCCAAGTATGAAGGATGTTCAGAGACTGGGTAGAAGACCAAAGAGTTGCCACAAGTGCACAATCAGGTTAGTTACTCCAAGAGTCAAGGGCATCAGTAAAATACTAGGGGGTATGGGTCAAATGGTCTGGTGAGTATGACAGCACCCCTGGTAATGTGGGACTCACTGAATATACAAGAAAGTCTGAGCTTAAAAGAGCACTGGTAGCTTTCAAGTGTCTGAGTGAAGATATTACTCTGTGAACAAAAATGGCTCAATTTAGTTCTTTTTCAACTTTTATCTTAAACATAAACTCAGAAAAACATCTGCTTATAAGACTGTTGCTCTTTCTATGAATGATCAGGTGCCTCCAGGCATGGAGGGCAGTTGTATTTTGTCTTTTAACTGCATTCAAAGTGAAAGAGAACTGTACCGAGGAAGTCTTTCAAAAGGCAAAACAAAACAACAAAAACCTACTCAACTAAAAAAATTCAGTATCAGAAACATCAAGAACCTAACAGAAGCACAAGAGATTAAGAAGAGGTGGTGAGGGCTTCCCTGGTGGTCCAGTGGGTAAGGACACCACCTTGCAGTGCAAGGGGCACCGGTTCGATCCCTCACCTGGGAGGATCCCACATGCCGCGGAGCAGCTGGACTGATGTGTCTAACTACTGAGCCAGAGCCCTGCAGCGCATGTGCCCAGAGCCGGTGCTCTGCAGTGAGAGAGGCCAGTGCGATGGGAGGCCCACACAGGCCAAAGAACAAAGATGACACTAAATGAAAGTACCAATAGAAGTGGCCAAAAAAAAAAAAAAAAAAAGTGGCAAGAAAACACAAAGAACTGTACAAAAAATATCTTAATGACCCAGGTAACCACTGTGGTGTGGTTACTCATTTAGAGTCAGACATCCTAGAGTGTGAAGTCAAGTGGGCTTTAAGAAGCGTTACTACAAACAAAACTAGGGAGGTGATTGAATTCCAGCTAAGCTATTTCAAATCCTCAAGGAGAATGTTGTTAAAGTGCCATACTCAATATGCCAAGAAATTTGGAAAACTCAGCAGTGGCCACAGGAATTGAAAAGGTCAGTTTTCATTCCAATCCCAAAGTAAGGCATTGCCAAAGAATGTTCAAACTATCATATAGTTGTGCTCATTTTACATGATAGCAAGATATGCTAAAGAAATCCTTCAAGTTAGGCTTCAGTAATATGTGAACTGAGAACTTCTAGATGTACAAGCTGGATTTAGAAAAGGCAGAAGAACCAGAGATCAAATTGCCAACATCTGCAGGAACATAGAAAAGGCAAAGGAATTTAAAAAAAAATCTATTTCTTCTTCACTGACCACATGTAAGCCTTTGACTGTGTGGATTACACCAAACTGTGGAAAATTCTGTGGGAATATCAGACCACCTTACCTGTCTTCTATGAAACCTGTATACAGGACAAGAAGCAACAGTTAGAACAGGACATGGAAAAAAAGAGTGCTCACAAACTGGGAAAGGAGTACATCAAGGCTGTATACTGTCACTCTGCTTATTTAACTTATATGCAGAACACATCATGTGAAATGGCCAGGGGAGAACACAAACAAGACTGCCTGAGAGAAATATCTAAATGAAGTGAAGAGGTGGTGAGGGCTTCCTGGTGGTCCAGTGGGTAAGGACACCACCTTGCAGTGCAAGGCACCGGTTCGATCCCTCACCTGGGAGGATCCCACATGCCGGAGCAGCTGGACTGATGTGTCTAACTACTGAGCCAGAGCCCTGCAGCGCATGTGCCCAGAGCCGGTGCTCTGCAGTGAGAGAGGCCAGTGCGATGGGAGGCCCACACAGGCCAAAGAACAAAGATGACACTAAATGAAAGTACCAATAGAAGTGGCCAAAAAAAAAAAAAAAAAAAAGTGGCAAGAAAACACAAAGAACTGTACAAAAAATATCTTAATGACCCAGGTAACCACTGTGGTGTGGTTACTCATTTAGAGTCAGACATCCTAGAGTGTGAAGTCAAGTGGGCTTTAAGAAGCGTTACTACAAACAAAACTAGGGAGGTGATTGAATTCCAGCTAAGCTATTTCAAATCCTCAAGGAGAATGTTGTTAAAGTGCCATACTCAATATGCCAAGAAATTTGGAAAACTCAGCAGTGGCCACAGGAATTGAAAAGGTCAGTTTTCATTCCAATCCCAAAGTAAGGCATTGCCAAAGAATGTTCAAACTATCATATAGTTGTGCTCATTTTACATGATAGCAAGATATGCTAAAGAAATCCTTCAAGTTAGGCTTCAGTAATATGTGAACTGAGAACTTCTAGATGTACAAGCTGGATTTAGAAAAGGCAGAAGAACCAGAGATCAAATTGCCAACATCTGCAGGAACATAGAAAAGGCAAAGGAATTTAAAAAAAAATCTATTTCTTCTTCACTGACCACATGTAAGCCTTTGACTGTGTGGATTACACCAAACTGTGGAAAATTCTGTGGGAATATCAGACCACCTTACCTGTCTTCTATGAAACCTGTATACAGGACAAGAAGCAACAGTTAGAACAGGACATGGAAAAAAAGAGTGCTCACAAACTGGGAAAGGAGTACATCAAGGCTGTATACTGTCACTCTGCTTATTTAACTTATATGCAGAACACATCATGTGAAATGGCCAGGCTAGATGAATCACAGACTAGAATCAAGACTCCTGAGAGAAATATCAATAACCTCAGATATGCAGATGACACCACTTTAATGCTGAAAAGTGAAGAGGAACTAAAAATCCTCTTGATGAAGGTGAAAGGGGAGAGTGAAAAATCTAACTTAAAACTCAACATTTAAGAGACTAAGATCACGCCATCTGGCCCCATCACTTCATGGCAAATAGGAAAATGGGAGAAGTGGAAACAGTTACAGATTTTATTTTCTTGGGCTCCAAAATCACTGTGGAGGGTGACTTCAGCCATGAAATTAAAAGACACTTGCTCCCTGGAAGGAAAGCTGTGACAAACCTAGACATCGAGTATTAAAAGAGCAGAGACATTACTTTCCTACAAAGGTCCATATGTCAAAGCTATGGTTTTTCCATTAGTCATGTATGGATGTGAGAGTTGGTACTTAAAGAAGGCTGACACCAAAGAACTGATGCTTTCTAATTGTGGTGTTGGAGAAGACTTTTGAGAGTCCCCTGGAGTGCAAGGAGAAATCAAACCAGTCAATCCTATAGGAAATCAACCTTGAATATTCATTGGAAGGACTGATGCTGAAGCTTCAATACTTTGGCCACATGATGGAAAAGACCCTGATGCTGGGAAAGACTGAGGGCAGGAGGAGAAGAGGAAGAAGATGAGATGATTCAATGTCATCAATGACTCAATGGATATAAGGTTGAGCAAACTCCAGGAGACAGAGAAGGATAGGGAAGCCTGGTGTGCTGCAGTCCACAGGGTCACAAAAAGTTGGACAAGACTCACCAATTGAACAACACCAACATGGAGAATTGGGCTTCCTTGGTGGCTCAGTGGTAAAGAATCTGCTTACCAGTGCCAGAGACACGGATTTGATCCCTGGTTTGAGAAGATTCCCCTGGAGAAGGAAATGGCAACCCCCTCCAGTATTCTTGTCTTGTCCATGAACAGAGAAGCCTGGCAGGCTACATTCTAAAGGGTTGCAAAAGAGTCAGACACAATTTAGCGACTAAAACAACAAACAACCTGAACAGTCCAGGATAATATACTTACTTCAATGTCTATAAGCTGAATTATATCTGAAAAACCCCTTTTTTCACACAAGGTGATAGATTCTGGGGGTCAGGGTGTGGGCATCTTTGGGTGGCTGAATGGGGAGTGGGTCATTATTCTACCTGTCACAGGCAGGGATGACTTTGATGAGGTGGGCAAGGATCGCATCATTGGACGACCCTGTGTGACTGCTACGTGCTCAAACAAGTTTCTGGTTTCTCTCTCCCAGTCTGGATTGACTCTCTGGCCAGTGCTCTATTATTTGGAGGCTAAAGCTGGGCTCTAGTCTCTGAGGCTCATTGATAAAGAGAATGATAGAGGACTGATTGCTTTTCACTACCCTCAGTGGTGTCCCTGTCCCTAGGCAACTTATCCCCTGGACAACAGTAATTGAAAACCAATTTTTCTCCTTTACACTGTTTATCTGAAGACATATATGAAGATAAAAGTGACTTTGACTTCCTCCAGATTCTATCAAGCCTTTGCTTCTGCTATTCTTTCCTTATATTTGATTTTTAGTTAATTTCACATTAAAAGATACTACAGATTCTGTCTATTCCCTTTAATTGACTTAATTATATACATTTATAAAGGTGAAACTAGTCCCAAAGCAATTCTTTACATTATCTTATTCTCTATTATAGAAAAGAAATCTTTGTGACAGTGCAATATTTCTCAGACTTCTGTCTTCTTTCCACGTTGGTCCCATGCTCAATCAATCTTCCTCGGCAACATCTCTCATTAAAGTAAATATTCATCATGGAATCGCAGTTTGAGAACAGCCTCTGGTACTTGGATAGGTTAAGTCCTACTTGACCAACATCATATAGCTTCTTAGCTCAAAATTCAAGATCTGACCCCAATACCACTTCCATTCTAACTTTTAAGCTTTAGACTCTACATCAATTTAGTTTCAAATTTAATCTCAGAATTTCAATTATTCCTTTGTTTAAAGTGCGTTAGTTTTCACATAAGTTTCTTTGGTGTGTGTGGAGGGGGCAGGGAGGTGTTTTGGCTTAGTCTTATATTTCAGACTTTACTATCTTTACTGGAAGAGTAACATTCAAGGACCAGACACTGACATGCAGTTTCTTTCTACACCCTGCTTCAACCCTTTTTACAGAGAGAGATTAGTTTTGTGGGCTCGTGTTTCTTTTTTTGTCCATTCTTTTTATCTTCCTTGTAAGACTCACACTGCCCGCACTTCCTCTTCACTTCTAGTTCTTTTTCTTTAATAATATTCCTCACTCTGCACGCCTCCTCATTTCCCCCGGGTCTAAGACTGAAAGGTCAGACACAAATAGCTGCAGCGGTGGATGCTGATTTAATTGTTTGGTCACAGTGTTACTTGGGCCTTCTCTGAATTCCTCCTCCAGATGCTTACCTAATTTTCCTCCTTCTTGCTCTATTATTTTTTTCCCTTTTAAAGAAAATGCGCCCATCCCATGCACATCACAGTTTTCTGTCAGTTCAGGCAAGAAGTTAGCTTCCCCTAAAGCTGGCTATATTGAGCATTTCTGTAGCACCTTCCCCCTCAGCAGTTGAAAATCTTCCGTGGGGGAGAGATTTGCCATCTTTATTATGTGCCAATGAGAAATGGAGGCAAGGAATAGGAGAATGCTTCTAGAAGGTGGGAAGAAGATAAATTACCAGTTACGCTTTACTGATGGAGCAACCCAAGTACAGATTCAGTCTACTTGACTATTTCCCTTTATCATTTTGGGCCTTAAGGGAAGTCATAATGCTGGAGCATTGATCAGCAGATTGGCTTGCCAAGAAATCAATTCAGTGCTATAGTGAATATACCTGAAATAGAGAGATCTACACAGTGTCTGCAGATGAGAGTTTAGGTGGGTCCCTCTGCCACAGAACATAGCATGGCAGCAACATGAAAGACACTGCGTATGACTGCAATGGCCTGGGTTTGGACCCTATTTTATCTTTCATTATTGATCTACATAGCCTCCACTTTCTCATGTGTGAAACTGAGAAAGGCAAATATGCATTTCATAGTTGTTTTCAGGTTTAAAAGATTAAAAAACACCTCTTAGGTTCTGTTTAAAAGCTGATGAGACAGATTCAGTATAAAGCAAAAGATTTAAGATAGACCAGAGAAGGGGTAACTTATAAAGCACGGTCCTTTCTGGATTAAAGCACAGCAGGGGACTAGTGGACAGTAAAATCCTAATTAGAATGAAGGGCCCTTCTCGTGGAATGGCAGGAGAAAAAGGAGAAGAAAGACTGCACAGCACTTGAGTTTGTAAATGTGACGGTGGGAAGCTGAAAGGTGTCCCCTCTGGGGGTCTCTATCCTCTCTGTGAGGCAGGAATTGATGCTACCTGTTTTGAGTACTGAGGGATGTGAGGAAGCTGAAGGATTAAGGATAATGGGCAAGATAAGGTATTCAATAAAAGAGAAATGCAAATCAAAACTACAATGAAGCATCATCTCATACTGGTTAGAATGGTTTTCATCACAGAGTCTACAAATAATAAGTGCTGGAGAGGTTGTGGAGAAAGGCAGCCCTCCTATATTGTTGGTAGAAATGCAAATTGGTACAGCCACTATGAAGAATATTATGGCGGTTCTAAAAAAAATTCCAAATAGGGCTTTGCTGGTGTCCAGTGGGTAAAGAGGCTGCCTTGTAGTACAAGGGGCACCAGTTTGATCCCTGGCCTGGGAAGATTCTATGTGCTGCGGAGCAGCTGGACTGGTGTGTCCAATTATGAGCCAGTGCTCTGGCGTGCATGTGCCTAGAGTGGGTGTTCTGCAGTGAGAGAGGCCACAGCAATGGGAGGCCCACACATGCCAAAGAATAATGTTTAAAGAAAATAGATAAATAAATTAATAAACAATAAAAGAGGCTGAAATTAAAAATAAAAACTCAAAATAGAGCTACTGTAGTGTAATCCCACTCCTGGGCATTTATCTGGGTGTACATCTAGAGAATATATATTATATATTCAATATATAACTTGAAAAGATACAGATACTCCAATGTTCATGCATGCTAACATGTCGTGTCTGACTCTGTGCAACCCTATGGACTGTAGCCCACCAGGCTCCTCTGTCCATGAGATTCTCCAGGCAAGAATACTGCAGTGGGTTGCCACGCCCTTCTCCAGGGGATCTTCATGACCCAGGGATCGAACCCACACCTCATGCTCCTGCATTGGCAGGCATGTTCTATACCATGAGGCCACCTAACTCATGGCAGCACTATCTCCAAGACAAGTAAAAACCTAAATGCTCATTGATAGATGAATGGATAAAGAAGATATGGTATATAGAGAGTAGAATATTAATCAGCCATATAAAACAATGAAATAATGCCACTTGCTACAACATGGATGGACTACAGATTATCACACTAAATCAAGTACATTAGAAAAAAGACAAACACCATATGGACTACAGATTATCACACTAAATCAAGTACATTAGAAAAAAGACAAATACCATATGATATCACATATATGTGGAATCTAAAAAATGATACAAATGAACATAATAACAAAACAGAAATAGATTTGTAGACAGAAAACAAAGTTACCAAAGGGGAAAGGGATGTGGAAGAATAAATTGAGAGTCTGGTATTAATATACACAAACTACTATATATAAAACAGATAAACAAGGACCTAATGTATAGCACAAAGAACTATATTCAATATCTTGTAATACGCTATACTTGAAAAGAATCTGAAAATTATATATACATATATATATATATATAAAAAAAACTGAATCATTTTGCTGTACATCTGAAACACTTTAAAAATAAACTATACTTCAGTTAAAAATACTTTTATAAAACTTAAGAGAATTTCTTGGCAGTGTATCATGTCCTGTTGAAGATGCTGACCATGAACATATAACAACAGCACTCTTTCTGGCTGCTTTTTCTGCAATGATGCTCAGTAACCTTTGTCAACAGCTGAATTCACTGAGGAAGGCCAAGTGGGTGTATCAGAAGGATAGTGGAGCAAAAGAACTGAGGAAATTAACAAGAGAGTAGTCAAAGTAACAGAACATAGAGTACAAGTAGGATATGGAAGGAAGTGAAGAATGGAAGACATTGATGAGTAAATTCAAGGAGTTGGTTTAATAGAAATAACTGAACCTAACTCATGTCCATGAGATTCTCCAGGCAAGAATACTGCAGTGGGTTGCCACGCCCTTCTCCAGGGGATCTTCATGACCCAGGGATCGAACCCACACCTCATGCTCCTGCATTGGCAGGCATGTTCTATACCATGAGGCCACCTAACTCATGGCAGCACTATCTCCAAGACAAGTAAAAACCTAAATGCTCATTGATAGATGAATGGATAAAGAAGATATGGTATATAGAGAGTAGAATATTAATCAGCCATATAAAACAATGAAATAATGCCACTTGCTACAACATGGATGGACTACAGATTATCACACTAAATCAAGTACATTAGAAAAAAGACAAACACCATATGGACTACAGATTATCACACTAAATCAAGTACATTAGAAAAAAGACAAATACCATATGATATCACATATATGTGGAATCTAAAAAATGATACAAATGAACATAATAACAAAACAGAAATAGATTTGTAGACAGAAAACAAAGTTACCAAAGGGGAAAGGGATGTGGAAGAATAAATTGAGAGTCTGGTATTAATATACACAAACTACTATATATAAAACAGATAAACAAGGACCTAATGTATAGCACAAAGAACTATATTCAATATCTTGTAATACGCTATACTTGAAAAGAATCTGAAAATTATATATACATATATATATATATATAAAAAAAACTGAATCATTTTGCTGTACATCTGAAACACTTTAAAAATAAACTATACTTCAGTTAAAAATACTTTTATAAAACTTAAGAGAATTTCTTGGCAGTGTATCATGTCCTGTTGAAGATGCTGACCATGAACATATAACAACAGCACTCTTTCTGGCTGCTTTTTCTGCAATGATGCTCAGTAACCTTTGTCAACAGCTGAATTCACTGAGGAAGGCCAAGTGGGTGTATCAGAAGGATAGTGGAGCAAAAGAACTGAGGAAATTAACAAGAGAGTAGTCAAAGTAACAGAACATAGAGTACAAGTAGGATATGGAAGGAAGTGAAGAATGGAAGACATTGATGAGTAAATTCAAGGAGTTGGTTTAATAGAAATAACTGAACAACCACCTGGAAGATATGAGTTGTGAGGTGTATAAGTTGTTGACTTTGAAGGTAGAACTGGGTGATAACAAAGTCCAGTGAGAGACAATAAAAACACACGACTAGACTAAAGTTGTGAGTGAAGAGACAGTGACTAGACATGGATACTTCAAGGAATCCAGGATGCTGGGTATTAGCATAAATAAAGTCACATACGGTGCTGACATTAGAATGTGAATGTAGGGATCACAATTTGGTAGATAATAGTGACAAAAAGGAGGAGAGGACGCTAGAGCAAAAAAGCAAGAGTCTTAATAGAGCAGGCATTTTTACGAGCAGTTGCCAAGAACAGTGGTGTGGAAATGTCAGTGTGGAACAAGGAGGCCCCTCCATCTCTAGCATGTGAACTGAGCAAGTTTTCCTTGAGAAAGCTCTGTAAAAAGCTGTATCTTCAGGAGAGAGCTGGCATTCTACAAAATGGGGACACAATACAGGCAGCCTTGTTGATCTGCAAGGCCAACCAACCATGGATTGATCCTGGTTGGTTAAACATTGTGAAGTGCTTGGGTTTGGAGAACCTGCCCATGGTACTTCACCACCCTCTACAAGGGACTTGAGCATCTAGGGATTCTGCTTTCCATGGAGGTCCTAGCACTAATGCTTGCAGACATGGAGGGAGGACTGTATCTATTTGATGGAGCTATCAGAATTAGATGTGATAGTGTATGTGGAAATGCCTGCCATATAAAACAATGGTTTCATATAATAAAAATTGCAATTTATAATGTATATGATACTATACTAAGCACATTATGTGCATTATCTCACTTAATCCTAACAGGTAGACAGTAAGTACTACTATTATCTGTTTTTTATAAAAGAAGAAGCTGGGTTTTAGAGGGGTTAAGTAATGTGCACAGGTCTCTAACTCAGAGGTGTCAAATGGGAACTCTAGCAGTCTAAGAGTGTACACTTTCAACTACTAGTATAAGTTGACCATTTCTTTTCTTGAAAACAGCTTTATCAGGTTTGTGAATAAACTCAACACAGACATTTCTCTGGAAGTCATTGAAAATAAGCCTAAATTAAATTAAGCAAAATTTGGGGGTAAACATAAAAATTTTCAAAAGTGCAGCGTTTATTTTCAGCCTGAAAATCACACTGCCATCATACTCTATTTATAGGGCCAGGAAGGGGGATTAAGGCCAGTTAATAATTTTTTTGAGCTTCATGCCTCAAGGCAAGTCTGCAAAGCTATTTTGTACCATTTGATCATGAATGATAACTCTGAAATAACAGTGTGACTCAGGGAAGAGATGAGAATGAGTCTGGAGTAAACACAGTTGACAGTGGGAGTGGGTAGAAACAAAAGGAGATATGTTGGCAGGTATGGAATGATGGGAGGGATATAAAGGGAGAATTGGGGGTTCCAGTTGTCTGCGTCTCTTTAAGGTGGGTCAGAGAAAGGGGAGGGGGTTAAGAACTGTTCCACCCCTCAAGGGTACTGAAAGAGGAGAACTGTCAGTTGCATTGAGTGTGGTCTCTAGGCAATTTAGAGTACAGGGATTCCAGGACCTCTGAGTTCATCCCTAAGAGGGAAAGTCAGCAGTAGTAATTAGTGATCAATTCACAAGAATCTTAACCTGGTCTTGGGCGCTCGTCTGGACCTCCTGGTCCTCATACAACACCCACATTGAAAACTGGGTGTATGTTTTCATTCTTTTCTTCTCTCAGGAGTCAGGTCTCCAGTACCTCAATGCAATGCTCTAGAATGGGCACTGCGTCGAGATGGAGAGGGTGCATAAGGATTCAGATTCAAACTAAGGACGTTCTAGATCACACTGTGGGATGGTGCAATGGTGAGAGTATCACTCCCAAGCTAGTGATTGAGGCTAGTGGAAAGATGATCATAAGAAAGGATTAATTGAGCAAATACTTACATTTCCCTTGCCTCATCATTGAAGGTATATCAACTGATCCTTAATCCTTCAGGACTTTGTCTTATTTTCCTCACCAGGTTTCCCAGGAATATGAAGTAAAAGAGTTACTCTTCCAATTTTATGAAATGAAATGATCAGCCTGAATGTGCTAATGAGTTGGTGGTACTATCTTAAGTAGACAAGATTTAAAAAAAAATACATTGCAAGCCGAAGAGTTAGAGAGAAATTTTTCCACAGTACCTAATGAGAACTTCCAGATAGCCACATTTTTTTTTTCCCTTTGTTTTAGAAGCCTAGTCCCTGAAGTGCTTAGTTCTGAGAATTGTTAGGGAAAGACAAAACTCTTCCTGGCAGGTACTGAGATACTTGGTTTGTTTTCACTCTGCACTCATCCTAGGAATGTTAAGAGGCATGTTTTCATGCAAACCACACTTTAATAAAAAGATGATTATGGTCAGATCCAGTCCAATGAGGAAGCTAAAAAATAAAAACACATATATGTTGGAAAAACTAATGCTTCTGTAGCCAATTCTGCCAGGTTCACAGAGGGAGCTTTCTGGAAGGTTTTATACCAATCCTGTCTATTCTGATTAGGGTGGCAGTTCCTTGCTTTTTCAGTTACAGCTTGTCAGTTTTTCCATTAAACATCATGGCTTCTCAGAACAAAAACTGCTGGTGTGTTTCTAATTCTTTCAAGTACTACTGATGGGAGGCAATCCAACGGCATGCAATACACACCCTGCTCCATATCTTTTCCTCACTTACTGGTGTGACATTCCCAGTTCTGTGAAGCTAGTGTTTCCCACATGATTCCATACAACTGTACTCAGATTCAGGAAATCTATGGACAGAAAGCAGAAAATCAGATCTGCTTTTTTGGAATTTGAAGAGATTTATATAAGGAGGTAAAAAATTCCTGGCATGTAACCTGCAAAAAGTTGTAATTCTTTTATTTCTTTTTCTTGGAAAAAAAAAAAGTTAGCATTGTTGAGCAGATGTCCTGCTATTAGCACCCAGAACACCACCAACAAAAATAGAGCCTGATTCTGTGAGGAAGCCTAGATTGGAGTTCAAACCTTTCCACTGACTAAGCTGGATGGCCTTGGGTGATCATGTACTCTTCATAGGAAATGGCTTCCCCTTTGGTAATATGAAATGGCTGTGTGTGTTGGAACCTAAGCCTCTCCTAGTTTCCAAATCCAGAAGATTCTGGAGAAGATGAAACTATTTTGTAATAGGTTTCACAGTACTTTTATGAAATAAATGTCAGCCTGAATGTGCTAATGAGTTGGTGGTACTATCTTAAGTAGACAAGATTTAAAAAAAAATACATTGCAAGCCGAAGAGTTAGAGAGAAATTTTTCCACAGTACCTAATGAGAACTTCCAGATAGCCACATTTTTTTTTTCCCTTTGTTTTAGAAGCCTAGTCCCTGAAGTGCTTAGTTCTGAGAATTGTTAGGGAAAGACAAAACTCTTCCTGGCAGGTACTGAGATACTTGGTTTGTTTTCACTCTGCACTCATCCTAGGAATGTTAAGAGGCATGTTTTCATGCAAACCACACTTTAATAAAAAGATGATTATGGTCAGATCCAGTCCAATGAGGAAGCTAAAAAATAAAAACACATATATGTTGGAAAAACTAATGCTTCTGTAGCCAATTCTGCCAGGTTCACAGAGGGAGCTTTCTGGAAGGTTTTATACCAATCCTGTCTATTCTGATTAGGGTGGCAGTTCCTTGCTTTTTCAGTTACAGCTTGTCAGTTTTTCCATTAAACATCATGGCTTCTCAGAACAAAAACTGCTGGTGTGTTTCTAATTCTTTCAAGTACTACTGATGGGAGGCAATCCAACGGCATGCAATACACACCCTGCTCCATATCTTTTCCTCACTTACTGGTGTGACATTCCCAGTTCTGTGAAGCTAGTGTTTCCCACATGATTCCATACAACTGTACTCAGATTCAGGAAATCTATGGACAGAAAGCAGAAAATCAGATCTGCTTTTTTGGAATTTGAAGAGATTTATATAAGGAGGTAAAAAATTCCTGGCATGTAACCTGCAAAAAGTTGTAATTCTTTTATTTCTTTTTCTTGGAAAAAAAAAAAGTTAGCATTGTTGAGCAGATGTCCTGCTATTAGCACCCAGAACACCACCAACAAAAATAGAGCCTGATTCTGTGAGGAAGCCTAGATTGGAGTTCAAACCTTTCCACTGACTAAGCTGGATGGCCTTGGGTGATCATGTACTCTTCATAGGAAATGGCTTCCCCTTTGGTAATATGAAATGGCTGTGTGTGTTGGAACCTAAGCCTCTCCTAGTTTCCAAATCCAGAAGATTCTGGAGAAGATGAAACTATTTTGTAATAGGTTTCACAGTACTACTCCATACCACCAGTAGATGGCAGAGTCGCATTATTATCTGAAACTGATACTATGATGTGATACTGATGGTTCCAACAGTGATGAAACTTAACAGTGAAAGACAGATGTGACGCAATCCATGGGGTCGCAGAGTCGGACAGGGCTGAGCAGCTGAACTGACTGACAGTAAAATCACTATTAAAGAAAGAAAGAAGGGCTTCCCTGGTGGTCCAGTGGTTAAGGAGTCCGCCTTGCAGTTCAAGGGGCACTGGTTCCATCCATGGCTCTGGAAGATCCCACGTGCTGTGGAGGGACTGGACCCGTGTGTCCAATCACCAGCCAGTGCTCTGGCGTACATGCGCCCAGAGCCAGTGCTCTGCAATGAGAGAGGCCACAGCAATGGGAGGCCCACACAGGCTGAAAAATAAAGATGGATGAAAATAAATAAATAAAAAAACCAATAAAAGAGGCCAAAATCTAAAAAAAAAAAAAAAGAAAAAGAAAAAGAAATAAACAAAAGGTTGTTCTTAACCAGCTGATTCATGGGCCCCTAGGGAAAGATCCTTCATTACCATTAGACCCAATGTGTACTCGACTCTTAGACAATGGACATCCTTTCTAACTATATTTCGAAAGGCAATATATGGACACAGGAGCCTGACAGGCTACAGTCCATTGGGTTGCAAAAAAGTTGGACATGACTTAGCAACCAAATAGCAACAACAACAATTCCTACTGGAACAAATCATGCATTTTTTTCTCTTACTCTCATTTATTTATTCAACAACTCTCTTTCAAGTCCATTATGGTCCAGGTCCTGAAATAAGTGTGGGGACACAGAGGTAAACAAAGAAGATACAACGTCAGCACTCAGAAAGCTCATCCTCCAGAGAGTAAGACCACTGAGCAAGTCACTGACATGGAAGTGAAAGTCTACAGTAGGATCTGTAACACGGACGTTGAGAGATAGAGTGTTGAGAATTAAGTTCCTTAATGAAGTACTGGGTATTTGAGAACAGCAAAACTGGATTTAACAAAGAAAAACATTAGCTGGGGAAAGAAGTGGCCCAGGCAGAAGAACAGCATGTGCCAAGATTCATAAGCAAGAGAAGAAGGTAAGGAGCATTCCAGGAGCAAAAGCCTGAGTGCTTGTGGCATATGACCAGGCAGAGAATAACATAAGAGGAGGAGAAAACTAGATCTTACAGGACCATCTAGACCGTGAAAAGGAGAAAACTGGTTTCACAGAATTCTTGACTTCCCAGGATTCCATGAGCAAGGATGAGGATGCTTTTGTCAGATGAGTTAGCTGTCATCTTGGTGGGTGGAGAAGCCTGGTCCCACAACAGTGACAGAAAGAACAGGTTCCTTTGGAAAGCAGAAGAGAGGAACATGGAGATCAGAGAATCAAAATTGGCTTGGATTAGGTTAGATCAGAAGGATATACATTGCATTTTTGGGACAAATTAATTTATCCCTTGTTGGCCAGCACCCAACATGGCATCATCAGTCAGCCTGTCAAAGTGACACAACATCTCTGTCATGACTGTTTCCCTTTGGCTCTGTTCTCCTTAATGCTGATCATAGCTACCTGCGGTCCAGACACTGGGACTGCCAGTTGCAATACAAGGATCTGCAGCACTGTAAAGTCACAGAGCTTGGATGAAGAGGCCTGCATTACCCCTCATTTGCCTACCATCCCCTCACTCATCAGGACTCTGTATCAATTAAGCAATTGTTTTTCTCTGTAAATTGCAGCACTTCAATAACATGGTTGCTTAGCAAATGACACTGTGAATTAGCTCCTCAAGTGTTTCTATGCAGTTGAGGGAACAAACAACATGTCATTATGGATTTTCTGGCCATAAAACCAAGACAGGTATTAGATTTTAAAGAATTACAGGCTGCAGGCAGCAACCACTTAGTTTTAAAAGCTAAGTTAGGTCTGTCATCTGCTATGAATCTTGAAATGGCCACAAAGTGATGGTAGACAAAAGTTATATCTGTGAACTCAAATGACTAGTCCATTCACTATTCTCCCAGTTCTGTTTAAACACACAGAACAGTGAGTATTGTGTACCTAGACGTTTACTTGAAAGTATGCAAAATCCAAAGTCAATGCCTCTTTCTCCACTGCCTTTATGGGGAGCTAAGCATATTTATATAATGCAATTCTGTGTGTGAGAAATTGGAGATGCTGTGGGCTACTGGAAAATTTTCATTTCGCTTGTAGTGACATTCTGAGACCATGCAGCAAAAAAGCAAGAAGTATTTATTTTCAGGCTCTGGCTACAGTTTGGGAGAATACAGTGGCCTGCCATTTATTTTTGCCCATTTCCTTGCTTGATCTAACCATACATCTAATCGTAGGTTACTATAAATGTAATGAGAATCATTTGGGGATGACATCCCTGAGTCTTAAGCAGTTTTACTAGTATTCATAAATGTTTATGTTCCAGATGTAAGTGTATTATGATAGTTTTGTATATACACACATAAAATTCATAGGTTACTAATTTTATCGACTTAACCATGCCCCCAGTCCTAGGCAGAAAAATATATTAGAGGTGATAAAAATAAAGACCTACTGGTATCTTGGTCACAATGCTTCAAGTAGAACTCATTCTTAATTGAACCACAGTGCTAAAGGTCAGTGTGACCCACTGCTGGATCAAAAGTGCCTCCTCTCCCTGTATCACTCTTTTCCCACCCTAAAATCACCTTTAGAGACAATCGTGGACAGTGCCATCTATTAAGAGACTTTTTTCCACTGAGAGAGGGGGATAGATGGCCTTTCCATGTATTGCATACAACTATGGGTTATCCAATGTTAGTTGGTCAGTTGACCTCATGAACTGCCAGGCTCCTCTGTCCATGGAATTCTCCAGGCAAGGATGCTGGAGTGGGTTGCTATTCCCTTCTCCAGGGTATGGTCCCAACTCAGGGATGGAACCGACATCATCTTTGGCATTGCAGGTAGATTCTTCACCACCTGAGCTACCAGGGAAGCAAGTTATATATGATTCTCAGTGAATTCAATACCATTTTATTTTCCACTCAAAAAATTTAATTGTGTCTACTCTCATTTACATACAAAGTAAACTACTGGCAAAACAAAACAATGGTTTTCCAGGTGGCGCATGTGGTAAAGAATATGCCTGCCAATGCAGGAGATACGAGAGATGTGGGTTTCATCCCTGGGTTGGGATGATCCCCTGGAGTAGGAAATGGCAACTCACTTCAGTATTCTTGCTTGGAAAATCCCATGGACAGAGAAACCTAGCAGGCTACAGTCCATAGTATTGTAAGGAGTTGGACAAGACTGAGCAGTGAGTGAAAAAAAAAAACCACTACTTTTCAATATATCCCATGTTATTGATGCCAGGTCATGGTCTTTAAAACCAGGGTAAGATTTCAGAAAAGAGCCTAAAAGGCTTCACTGATTATCTGAAGAACAATGAAGTTTGCAGAAATTATTTTTACTGGAATGCTGATAGGAAGGGACAGAAGCAGCACTGGGTAGCTTCTTAAAAATTAGAAATGAAGATCAGAGAGATTTCCTTTGTGAAGATCAAAACAGCTGAGTTTTCTCTGCATACGTTCACATGTTCCTGGCTGGATAAAATGAGGGAACATGTTCTGACGAGATGACTTTGAAAGGCTGAGTCCAGGGCATACCAAAGAAAACTACTTTTTACACTGTTCCACCATGACTGAAAGACTGCAAGGAGATCGAATCAGTCAGACCTAAAGGAAATCAACCCTGAATACTCACTGGCAGCTGGATGCTGAAGTTTAAGCTTCAATTCTTAGACTACGTGATGTGAAGTGAGACTCATTGGAAAAGACCCTGATGCTGGGAAAAACAGAAGGCAGAATGAGAAGGGGATGACAGAGGATGAGATGGTTGGATGGTATCACTGACTCAATGGATATGAGGTTGAGCAAGCTCTGGGAGATGGTGAAGGACAGGAAAGCCTGGCGTACTGTAGTCCATAGGGTCACAAAGAGTCTGACACAACTGAGTGACTGAACTGAATTGAACTGAGGCCGAAAGAACATTAGAGCCAGGAGAGATTTAAGAAGTATCCCTCACTTTCCAGGTAATTGAGCCAAATCCAGAGAGGTTGAAAGACACATAAGTGATGTTGTAAAGAGGTGTTAGGGCTGTGGCTTAAACTCACTTCTCTTAATTATCATTGAGGTCCAATTTCCATTGCCAGGAATATTAAAGCAAGCAGGAGAAGCAAGGAAAATAAAGAAACAACAGTTCAGTGGCACACCCTGGATTTCCTTAGCTTGCTGAAATGGATACTTTTAGAAGAAACAGTAAAATGCAATCCTCAGATTACCCTTGGCTAAATGATGTAAGGGACACCAAGTCTTCAGTGTGATCTACTGGATACAGTCCTTTCTTCCTTTCTAAAGTTATGTCTGGTCTAGGATTAGTTTTTTTTTTTTTTTTAGTCTGGTAGCGAGACATGTGGGATTTTAATTTCCCAACCAGGGGTGGAACCTGTGCTGCCTGCAGTGGAAGATCAGAGTCTTAACCACTGCACTGCCAGGAGAAGAACCTAGGATCTCTGTGTCCATCTGCTTCATACTCACATAATCCTAGATCTCATGTGCCTCCTGGAATTCCCCACCTATGTCTGATCTCTTCCTTCTTTTGGTTAAAACAAATAATTGCTTCCATATGAAACATACATCTCTTCAATTTTATCCTTCAAGGCCAGATGTCTTTTGCCCAGAAAACCTCTAGCTATGTAGGTTGCTAACCTTATTCAAGTCATCATGCTGAAGTGGTCTGAAAGATATTCCTAGAGTCCTGCTTATATGCCTACCAGCATAAGAGGAAAAGGAATTGGAAGACAGCACTTGAGTCTTAGCTATATGATCTTGGGTAAGACTCAATGATTTTTTTCTTAAATTTTTTTTTTATTATTTTTATTTTGGAGAGGGCGGGCTGGGGAGGGAGGAGGGCAGGAGGGCCACTTCCATTGGTTTTTCATTTATTCAGTTTCATCCATCTTTGTTCTTCGGCCCGTGTGGGCCTCCCATCGCGGCGGCCTCTGTTGTCGCAGAGCACCGGCTCTGGGCACATGCGCTCCAGAGCTCGGGCTCGGTCATTGGACACATCGGTCCAGCCGCTCCGCGGCACATGGGATCTTCCCAGGCCAGGGATCAAACCGGCGCCCCTTGCACTGCAAGGCGGTGTCCTTACCCACTGGACCACCAGGGAAGCCCTAGACTCAACGTTTTTGAGTTTTACTGTTCTTATCTATTAAACACCTGACCCATGTGGCTCAGTGGTAAAAAAAAAAAAATCTGCCTGCCAGTGCAGGAGTTGAAAGAGAAATGAATTTGATCACTGGGTCAGAAAGATCCCCCGAAGAAGGAAATGGCAACCCAACTCCAGTATTCTTGCCTGGGGTAAAATTCCATGGACAGAGGAGCCTGCCAGGCTACAGTACATGGAGTCACAAAGAGTCGGATACCACTGAGCGACTGGAGCACACACTATGAAACACAGAGTAAAACCTGCCACTTTTCATGCCTTACAGAGTGGTAGGGTCCCGATGTGGAGAGAGAGGTGATAGTGCTTTGATAAAGTGCATTGAATCTAAAAGATTATTAGAATCTTAGGAGCTCATTATTGTAGCTCTTAGGAGTCATGCCATGGTAGGAATCTGAAGTCAAGTATGGAGAACTCCTAAGTTTTCTTAAGATCCATGTTCTGGTAACTCCCTGCTCAGCCTGCACAAAAAACAGCTGTGCTTCTAGGTTTCCTAAGAGAAACTCATCTTCATGGAGGCACACGATGTTACACTACCACTAATATGACACAGAGATCACCTCTTTCCACTGCTGCAACTAACTCAGAAGCAGAGGTGGTTCAGGAAAGAACCAATGTTCTCTCATTACCAGGAAACCATGTGGGTTGTTTTTAGAGGACTTTTCCAGAAGATGTTTGATTTCCTGAGGTCTCCTTCACTATCTTGCTAATTCCTTGACAGAAACTTCATCTGCTACCTCCTCTTTTTCACGTTTCATGTGTACTGTGTAATAAGAGACTGTTTTTTTCCCCTATTGCTTTTAGAACCAAGAGTACCAGAATTTGGTGCCTGCGTTTTCAGAACAAATTTCCTCTGAAACGAATTCTTGTAGTAAATCTCTCTCAAATCTGGCATATCCGTTTCTTTTCACACATTTACATTATAAATTCGCATCTTTGTTTTCGCACCCATCTGACATCCTGACAGACGGTATAATTTACAGAGTGAATTAAATCTGCTCTCCCTTTCCCCTCCATGCGATGCCATCCAAGAGCAGGCCCTGCATCTGCCCTTTTTCACCTGTGACACTTCCGGGAAGGGCTGTATCACCTAATCTTGTTTATCTCCTTCCAGACCCAGTTTATGCTGAAAAATCTTGGACTACAAATCAGATCAAGTGTTGACCATTTGGCAGATCATCTGAACTCAGTCTGTGTGAACCCTTGGGAAACAGACATTTTCAGGGAGATGGAAAGATTTGAAAACTAATAAAAGTTTAGGTAAATATTTGTACAGTAAATGTTAGAGGGTACCTGGTTAAGTTTATGGAATAGTCCAGAAAATTTCTAGAAAGCATCTCAAACCTCCTACAACTTTTGATTAGGGTTCTTCTGAGAATATGATTTTAAATTTTTTATTTTTGCCGTGACAAAAGGATGAGCTGAATAGTCACACAGCATTCCTTAGTAAGTTCAGATAGGACTGAACATTCCTATATACAACAGACTAGAGAGAATGTACAGTAGAAGTTGATTTTAGCTGTCATATCTTTTACTGAGGAAATGATGGCCAAGGGAATTTTTTTATTATTTTGACTTATTTTTATCCCAAATTTTCATTTTGAAAATTTTCAGACTTACAAAAAGAGGTTATAAAATGTAAAATGAATTACTGACTATCCTTTACACAAATTAACAAGCTGTTAAGTTTTGCCACATTTGCTTGATCTCTCCCTTTATAGTTCCCCCTCTTCCTGCTGCAACTAACTCAGAAGCAGAGGTGGTTCAGGAAAGAACCAATGTTCTCTCATTACCAGGAAACCATGTGGGTTGTTTTTAGAGGACTTTTCCAGAAGATGTTTGATTTCCTGAGGTCTCCTTCACTATCTTGCTAATTCCTTGACAGAAACTTCATCTGCTACCTCCTCTTTTTCACGTTTCATGTGTACTGTGTAATAAGAGACTGTTTTTTTCCCCTATTGCTTTTAGAACCAAGAGTACCAGAATTTGGTGCCTGCGTTTTCAGAACAAATTTCCTCTGAAACGAATTCTTGTAGTAAATCTCTCTCAAATCTGGCATATCCGTTTCTTTTCACACATTTACATTATAAATTCGCATCTTTGTTTTCGCACCCATCTGACATCCTGACAGACGGTATAATTTACAGAGTGAATTAAATCTGCTCTCCCTTTCCCCTCCATGCGATGCCATCCAAGAGCAGGCCCTGCATCTGCCCTTTTTCACCTGTGACACTTCCGGGAAGGGCTGTATCACCTAATCTTGTTTATCTCCTTCCAGACCCAGTTTATGCTGAAAAATCTTGGACTACAAATCAGATCAAGTGTTGACCATTTGGCAGATCATCTGAACTCAGTCTGTGTGAACCCTTGGGAAACAGACATTTTCAGGGAGATGGAAAGATTTGAAAACTAATAAAAGTTTAGGTAAATATTTGTACAGTAAATGTTAGAGGGTACCTGGTTAAGTTTATGGAATAGTCCAGAAAATTTCTAGAAAGCATCTCAAACCTCCTACAACTTTTGATTAGGGTTCTTCTGAGAATATGATTTTAAATTTTTTATTTTTGCCGTGACAAAAGGATGAGCTGAATAGTCACACAGCATTCCTTAGTAAGTTCAGATAGGACTGAACATTCCTATATACAACAGACTAGAGAGAATGTACAGTAGAAGTTGATTTTAGCTGTCATATCTTTTACTGAGGAAATGATGGCCAAGGGAATTTTTTTATTATTTTGACTTATTTTTATCCCAAATTTTCATTTTGAAAATTTTCAGACTTACAAAAAGAGGTTATAAAATGTAAAATGAATTACTGACTATCCTTTACACAAATTAACAAGCTGTTAAGTTTTGCCACATTTGCTTGATCTCTCCCTTTATAGTTCCCCCTCTTCCTTAGAATAGTTGAAGGTAAGTTACAGACATCACAGTGATGCTTTACTCACAAATACTTTAGAATATTTCTCCTATCCACAATATCATTGTTGTATCTATGTCATTTAACATTATTATATTTTTAAATAAATTTTTATCAGGATACAATTTACACATAGAGAAATACACGGATGTGTGTACAGTTCAGTAGGTTTTAACAAATGTATATAATCCAAGTTCCTATCAAGAAATACCTCCATCAAGATAAAGGGCATTTCCACCACCGTAGAAAATTTGCTCATGCCCTTTCCCAGTCAATTGTCTTCGTTTCTAGAAGCAAACACTCATCTGATTTCTATTGCCATCAATTCATTCCACTTCTTCAGGAACGTCATATAAATGGAATCATACAATATACATATTTTAGTTTAACTTTTTGTCTCTCACTATTTCTGAGTTACATTCATGTTGAATAGTATTATCAGTCATTTGTTCTGTTTTATTGTTGATTAGTATAAATTATCTATATAGCTCAGTTTGTTATCTATCTCAACTGGCTGTTTTGAGTTATTACCCTATTACGAACATTCTTGTACAAAGTTTTAGGAATGTATTTATACAATATCACCTAATATATATATTCTGTATTCAAATTATTCCAATTGTCCCATAAATGTTCTTCATGACTTTTCCTTTCCAGGATCGAGTCAAGATCACACATTACATTTGGCTGTTTTCTCTTTGGTGTCCTCTAATGGAGGATAGTCCTGCTTTTGAAAAATATCTCTTGTGTCATTTGGAAATATCCACACTGGTCTTTGAGCATTTTGAGGGAATAATCTTAATGCTAGTTCAGTCTGGGTCTCCTCTGTGGATCTCACAGAGTATAAGCAGCACTGGGATTTCTGTTTCTTTTTTTAGATCTCTTATTTATATTGGAGAATTCATTAAAAGAAATATTTACTGAGTATCTACCAGCAGTACCAGGTATTGTTCTAGACACTGGGATACAGGCTTATACAAAAATGTGAATATAAGAGAAAAAAAATATCCTTGATGTTACAAAAAAATCCTTGACGTTAAGAATCCTTAAATCCTAAATCTACATTCTGTTGAGGATATTCTCTTGCTTTGCTTAAGTCATTTTGCAAGTTGTTCAAAAGGCCAAGGCTTCATCTCCTGCTTTTGTAGAGACTTTGTTTTCTGCTTTTTAAAATGCAGCCTGTCTGGTTCTTTCTTAATTAAGATGATTGCTGATTGCCAGAGAGCCTCTTTCTATGTCTCTGTCTCTATCACTCTCAATTTCTGAGTTCTCACATCTGAGTTCACTTTGGCAGTTATGTTTCCTGCATAGGAGCAGCCATCTTTTGTGCACGATAACAATGAGAGAAGACTTTTACATGTTTTGGACATGAAAAAACTCATTTCCATCTCAGAGTTGAGCTGAAACTAACTTATAAGTTCTGCAGCTTCATGATACTTTCTGTGTGACACCATTATATCTCTCCCAGAGGCAGCTGTTTGGGGCATGATTCTAATAGTGTATGGGCTGCATCAGGATCTAGAGGATACTAAGCACAAAGGACAGGTGATGCCTATTGAATGTAATTTAAAAAATCCATGGGTTGGTGCAACTGAACTGACAGACTAGATACATGGTTTGCTGTTCTAGTATTACAAAGGTCTTCTATTTTATGTTGAAGTATAAAATCCTACGCAAGGCTATTGTCATTTGAGGCTTCTTTTCTATATGGAAACTGCTAACTCTAAGCAATAAACACTATTGATGTCTCTTGTGTTTTCTTAGAAAAATGTCTATCAAAACCATCTTCTACCTTTCCTCTATGCCAGTGTTTCTCAACTGAGGGGGTAGGGGGTGGGCAATTTTACCCTTAGGAGACATGTGGCAATGGCTGGAGGTGTTTTCAACAACATGACTAGGGGATGCCATCTGCATCTGGTAGAGGCCAAGATGGTACTGGACATCCTAAAATGCACAGGGCAGTCCCCCACATCAAAAAATCATGTGATCCAAAACTTCAGTAGTGCTGAGGCTGAGTAATCCTGCTCTCTTTGTATGGTTTAAGTCACACTACAATATATAAAAGTGCTAATACCTGGAGTGTAATGGACAGTTAAGTGATGTTTGAATATGACCTCTGAGTTACAGAAACAACTCATAATGGTAGCAGAATCAAATTTTAGGAACAAATTAACAATCTGAATTCCTGGAGAACTGAAGTCTACAAAGAATGATCTTGAAAGAGTTTAAATGTTTGCTTTCCTCTACAGGCTTTGTAAAGGAATTCTACCTTGCCTCCTGCATTCTTCATTGTTTCCCTTGTGAGTACCTCTGGGGACGAATGACACAGTTAACCCAAGCAAAAGATGCCTTTATGGTTGCCTTTGTTTCCTTAATCTGGTTTGGCCAAACAGTCCTCATTTTGTATATTACAGAGAATCAACTAATTTCTTGAAGAGCTGCCATCTCCACTCTGTTGAGAGACCCTGCTTCGATTGCTGGGCCAGCAGCTGCCTCCACAGCCAGTGAGCAAGTGAGGTCACACTAGCTGTGGTGGCAGAGATTACAGCAGCTTCTTGCATTTGGCCTGGAATCCCCGGGGGCATTCAATCCCCTCTCCTGTGGTGTCTTTGTGGGCCTTTCCCTAACAAATGTCTGCTTGTTCTTCCTCAAAGCTCACAGGGTGTCAGAAGCTAAGACTGAGCCCTCCTTTGCATTCCTGGTGTCCACTGGCATGACCTCAGGAATCCTGCAGCTGCAGGATGAATGGAACCATTGGATGGTGTAGCTGAGGGCTTAAGTGGAGTTGGATGGCACAAAATCCTCCCATTTAACAGCACTGTCAAATCTTCAACCAGACTCAAGCAAATGCTCTTTGTACAAATTGCTTGCTTGTCTGAGTTCCCACCTTACAGCTCTGCAACAGAGGCAGCAGAAATCAGGGTTCTGCCCCACAGCACCAGCCGGGCTTGGTACACAGTGCTCAGTAGATGTTGGCTAGGGATGCCATCTGCATCTGGTAGAGGCCAAGATGGTACACATCCTAAAATGCACAGGGCAGTCCCCCACATCAAAAAATCATGTGATCCAAAACTTCAGTAGTGCTGAGGCTGAGTAATCCTGCTCTCTTTGTATGGTTTAAGTCACACTACAATATATAAAAGTGCTAATACCTGGAGTGTAATGGACAGTTAAGTGATGTTTGAATATGACCTCTGAGTTACAGAAACAACTCATAATGGTAGCAGAATCAAATTTTAGGAACAAATTAACAATCTGAATTCCTGGAGAACTGAAGTCTACAAAGAATGATCTTGAAAGAGTTTAAATGTTTGCTTTCCTCTACAGGCTTTGTAAAGGAATTCTACCTTGCCTCCTGCATTCTTCATTGTTTCCCTTGTGAGTACCTCTGGGGACGAATGACACAGTTAACCCAAGCAAAAGATGCCTTTATGGTTGCCTTTGTTTCCTTAATCTGGTTTGGCCAAACAGTCCTCATTTTGTATATTACAGAGAATCAACTAATTTCTTGAAGAGCTGCCATCTCCACTCTGTTGAGAGACCCTGCTTCGATTGCTGGGCCAGCAGCTGCCTCCACAGCCAGTGAGCAAGTGAGGTCACACTAGCTGTGGTGGCAGAGATTACAGCAGCTTCTTGCATTTGGCCTGGAATCCCCGGGGGCATTCAATCCCCTCTCCTGTGGTGTCTTTGTGGGCCTTTCCCTAACAAATGTCTGCTTGTTCTTCCTCAAAGCTCACAGGGTGTCAGAAGCTAAGACTGAGCCCTCCTTTGCATTCCTGGTGTCCACTGGCATGACCTCAGGAATCCTGCAGCTGCAGGATGAATGGAACCATTGGATGGTGTAGCTGAGGGCTTAAGTGGAGTTGGATGGCACAAAATCCTCCCATTTAACAGCACTGTCAAATCTTCAACCAGACTCAAGCAAATGCTCTTTGTACAAATTGCTTGCTTGTCTGAGTTCCCCACCTTACAGCTCTGCAACAGAGAGCAGCAGAAATCAGGGTTCTGCCCCACAGCACCAGCCCGGGGCTTGGTACACAGTGCTCAGTAGATGTTGGCTAAACAAAATAATTTAAGCCAAAGTGCCCAAATAAAGTCTGATACTTTGGTTGAGACTCTAGAGGAGGGAATAGAAATCTTTTTTCCTCTACCCATTTTAGCTTTTCTGGCTGGAGCCCATTTTAGCTATTTCTGTGTTTTAGACAGACAAAAGACAGGCTAGTGAGAGGAAAACAAACACATGCATCAGACATACTCATGGAATACTCAGAGACAAGTAACTCAAAGGGGTGGTTATAACCTAAGCTTATACATTATCTTAATGAAAGAGCAATGCATTTTGGAGAAAAGACAAGACAAAGACAAAAGAATAGGGCTTTCTGAGTTTCCAGCATCAGCAGATTTTTGAGAAGGCAAGTACATGGGGAAACAAATGGCAGATAAGGGCTCTAGTGAGGTTTGTTACGGAGGTTCCTCTGGTGCTGTCTCTGGGCTGATAATGGTCTCAACTTGTTTCTACTGATTAACTTCTGTCTTTCTTGGTTTTGTGTGGGTAGGGTATTTGTCCAAATGTATATTCTGCTTTTAGGCAAATAGAGAGGGACGAGTTTTTCTGATATCTGCTTCTTCTTTAACCAAAGATTTTTTTTGATGTGGACCATTTTTAAAGTCCATAAAGTCTTAATTTTCTACAGTATTGATTCTGTTTTTAAAAATATTATTATTATTATTTTACGTTTTGGCGTTGTGGCTGCACAGCATGTGAGATCTTAGCTTCTCCACCAGGGATCAAACCCTCACACCTTGTGCTGGAAGGTGAAGGCTTATATTTTGGGATAACATAATATGCTACCCTTTACTACTAATGTTCTTTGGCTCCATTTCCATCCTTTTGTCCCCATTTTTAATTTAAAGAGGAGAGTTTTCTATAAGGAATGCTTTGCAGTAAGAGCAATAGGATGCTTCACTATTTAGTCAAAGAAATCCCAGTCTAGCACTAGGCATATTGTTTCAATAAGATAACAGACTGATCACTTTTAAAATGCAAATATGAGCATGTCCAACCCTCAGGGAAAACCCAAAAGTCCTTCAACAGGTTCTGTTTTTTTTCTTTTTTAACCACTGGCCTCTGTAACCCTCTAGCCTCAAAAGGCATCACTTCTCTGTTTCCAACACTCTATCCTGAATTCAGTAAACTCCTTTGCATTTACCCAACCTAATTTGCTCTTTCTGCCACTGAGCCTTTGCACATTCTGTTTTCTGTAACATGCTTCCTGCTTTTCTTTGCAGGCCAAACTCTTACTCAGGCTGAAATTACCTTAGGCCAGTAGTTCTATTAAAATGAAACAACTGACAAAAGAATTAATTTCCGAAACTTAGAAGCAGCTCAGACAACTCAACACTGAAGAAACAAACAACCCAATCAAAAAATGGGAAAAAGACCTAAACAGACAGCTCTCAAAAGAAGACATACAGATGGCCAAAAAATACATGAAATGATGCTCAACCTCACTTATCATTAGACAAATGCAAATCAAAACTACAATGAGATATCACCTCACACCAGTCAGAATGGCCATCATCAAAAAATCTACAGGACTTCCCTGGTGGTCCAGTGGGTAAGGACACCGCCTTGCAGTGCAAGGGGCACCGGTTCGATCCCTGGCCTGGGAAGATCCCACGTGCTGCAGAGCGGCTGGACCGATGTGTCCAACTACCGAGCCAGAGCTCTAGAGCACATGCGCCCAGAGCCGGTGCTCTGCGAAGAGATGCCACTGCGATGGGAGGCCCACACAGGCCAAAGAACAAAAATAAATAAATGAAAGATCAACAGAAGTGGCCAAAAAAAAAAAAAAATCTACTGACAATAAATGCTGGAGAGGGTGTGGAGAAAAGGGAACGCTCCTGCATTGTTGGTGGAAATGTAAATTGATACAGCCGCTATGGAAGACAGTATGGAGATTCCTTAAAAAACTGGAAATAGAAGCAACACATGACCCAGCAATGCCACTATTAGGCATATATCCAGATGAAATCAAAATTGAAAGAGACACCTGTACCCCAATGTTCATTGTAGCACTCTATACAATAGCTAGAACATGGAAGCAATCTAGATGTCCATTGACAAATGAATGGATAAACAAGCTCTGGAGTACTTCTCAGCTATAAAAAGAAATGCAGAAGAATCAGCCCTTGTGAGGTGGATGAATCTAGAACCTACTATACAAAGTGAAGTAAGTCAAAAAGAAAAAGACAAGTACAGTATACTAACACATATATATGGAGTCTAGTAAGATGATAATGACAACACATGCATAGAAGCAATGAAAAAACAGACATAGAGAACAGACCTATGGACATTGTGAGGAGTGCACAGTGGGTGAGAGGCATGGAAAGAGTAACATGGAAACCTATACTATCATATGTAAAAGAGATAACTATTGTCAATGTTCTGTGGGAATAAGGGACCCTACCTGGGGGCTATACCATGGGCTGGAGGGGTTTGGGGTGCTGGGGACTGGGACGGGGGCAGAAGAGGGAGGGGTCAGGGACATACATATGACTAATCTGGGATTATACATATCTGCAAACAACAAAACTCTGTAAAAGTAAAATAAAAATAATTATAATAAAAGAAAAATTCCCACATATTAGAATCACCTAGGGGAGCTCTTCACATCAAAAATCTACAGGACTTCCCTGGTGGTCCAGTGGGTAAGGACACCGCCTTGCAGTGCAAGGGGCACCGGTTCGATCCCTGGCCTGGGAAGATCCCACGTGCTGCAGAGCGGCTGGACCGATGTGTCCAACTACCGAGCCAGAGCTCTAGAGCACATGCGCCCAGAGCCGGTGCTCTGCGAAGAGATGCCACTGCGATGGGAGGCCCACACAGGCCAAAGAACAAAAATAAATAAATGAAAGATCAACAGAAGTGGCCAAAAAAAAAAAAAAATCTACTGACAATAAATGCTGGAGAGGGTGTGGAGAAAAGGGAACGCTCCTGCATTGTTGGTGGAAATGTAAATTGATACAGCCGCTATGGAAGACAGTATGGAGATTCCTTAAAAAACTGGAAATAGAAGCAACACATGACCCAGCAATGCCACTATTAGGCATATATCCAGATGAAATCAAAATTGAAAGAGACACCTGTACCCCAATGTTCATTGTAGCACTCTATACAATAGCTAGAACATGGAAGCAATCTAGATGTCCATTGACAAATGAATGGATAAACAAGCTCTGGAGTACTTCTCAGCTATAAAAAGAAATGCAGAAGAATCAGCCCTTGTGAGGTGGATGAATCTAGAACCTACTATACAAAGTGAAGTAAGTCAAAAAGAAAAAGACAAGTACAGTATACTAACACATATATATGGAGTCTAGTAAGATGATAATGACAACACATGCATAGAAGCAATGAAAAAACAGACATAGAGAACAGACCTATGGACATTGTGAGGAGTGCACAGTGGGTGAGAGGCATGGAAAGAGTAACATGGAAACCTATACTATCATATGTAAAAGAGATAACTATTGTCAATGTTCTGTGGGAATAAGGGACCCTACCTGGGGGCTATACCATGGGCTGGAGGGTTGGGATGCTGGGGACTGGGACGGGGGCAGAAGAGGGAGGGGTCAGGGACATACATATGACTAATCTGGGATTATACATATCTGCAAACAACAAAACTCTGTAAAAGTAAAATAAAAATAATTATAATAAAAGAAAAATTCCCACATATTAGAATCACCTAGGGGAGCTCTTCACACCCTATACCAATTAAACTGGACTTGCCAGAGGCAGAAGCCAGGCATCACCAGCTTTTTAAACTGACTGACCAGTGATTCCAGTGAAGTTGGAGAAAATGGTTTCCATACTGCAATGTGTACAGGTTATCACCTGGGGTCTTTTAACAATTTTCTTGATGTGGACCATTTTAAAGTTTTTACTGAATTTGTTACAATATTGCATTTGTTTTATGGTTTTTGTTTTTTTTAAAAAAGATTTATTTATTTATTTTATTTTTGGGCGGGGGTCAGGTTGGGGAGGGAGGGGTGCGGGCGGGCCATTTCTTCATTTTCATCTGTCTTTGTTCGTTGGCTCCTGTGGGCCTCCCATCGAGGTGGTGTCTGTCGTCACAGAGCACCGGCTCTGGGCGCATGCGCTCCAGAGCTCCGGCTCGGTGATTGGACACATTGGTCCAGCTGCTCCGCGGCACGTGGGATCTTCCCAGGCCAGGGATCGAACGGGCACCCCCAGCACTGCAAGACGGTGTCCTTATCCACTGGACCACCAGGGGAAGTCCTGTTTTATGGTTTTTAATGAGTTTTTATTTATTTGGTTTTTTAGCTCTGCTGAGTTTTTCTTGCTGCATGGGATTTTCTCGAGTTTCTGCGAGCAGGGGCTACTTTGTAGTTGTGGTGTTAGGGCTTCTTATTGTGGTGGCTTCTCTTGTTGCAGAGCATGGGCTCTGGGGCACATGGGTTCAGTAATTGTTGTTCCCAGGTTCTAGAGCACAGGCTCAATAGTTGTGGTATGCAAACTTAATTGCTTCACAACATGTGGGATCTTCCCAGACCGGGGATTGAACCCTGGAAACATAGCAGAAATGCAAATTCTTGGGTTCTGCCCTAGACTTCCTGAAACCCTGGGGTCAGGGTCAGCAGTGGTAGTGTAACAAGCCCTCCAGGTGATCCTATGCCCACTCATCTCTGAGAACTTCTCATCTAGGAAATATTTCTGAGACCTCAAGATTTCACTTTCTTTCCAGCCTCCTCTGTTTTTTCAGAGCATCTGTGCTTCCCTCTGCTCTAGCATGCTTTATACACACTATTTAGTTATCTGTTCACTGGTCTATATCCCACGGAGGGAAAAGAACATTATTGGGCCCATGGGATCCCCATGACCTAGCAGCTCAGTGTGTGGCCCTAATAGGTACTCAATAAACATTAGTTGAATGTATTACATAAGGATAGAAATTAAAATACACCTTACTATGTCATTCTTTCCATATAGTTATCTCTGTGGCTAGCATAAAGAATGAGGACAGGGTATAAAATACCATCGAGGTCACCTTTGTGCCTGAATTCTATTCCAAAGACTGACCCTTAGAGGGCAGGGCCCAGACTTGTATGCTTCCTTTCTCTAGAAGAGCTACAAATGGCACAGTAATAAATGCCGTACTGTGAGAAGGCTGACTCTGGCAATAATAAACACTGGGGAAGGGGGAGAGGTAGTCGTCAGGTAGATTTTCTGCACTACCTGCAGTAAAGTCGTCCCTCTTACGCCACAACAAGATGAAAAGAGAGTGCTGCCGGTTCCTTTCACACTCTACTCTCTGAGGTTTTCTCCCTTAGCTGATGGGGTCATCTCCCTGCTAGTTCTCTCAAAAGGAACATCTCCATTTCTGCCAGGGAACAGAGATGGGGATGTTTCCATTGCTAGGGACCAGAACATCATTTTTCAGCAGTAAGATAGAAGGGGAGAGACTCTTGCCAACCCTCAGACACGGCTACCAGCAGGTTTCAGGGAGTATCCTTAGCAAACTCATTTTGGCTCGTATAATTCTGTTGGAAGATGTAAAATTGCTTCTAATCTACCAGTACAGGCCTAGTAGACATCTATAATTATCCTCTCTGGAATTACAGAATCCCAAGGCAAATGCCCAGACCAACAAATTCAGAATCTCTAAGACTTGGGCCTGGACACCCGCATTTTTAAAGTGCCCCAGATGACTTTAATGTACAGTTTGAGAACCACTTTCTTGGTGTTAAGACCAAGTAGGGCTTAGAAATTACCTGCCCACCTCAGTGGTGAACATGAGTTCTCAACACAGAGCAACCCATCACAGTGCAGAGTGGAAAAAGCAAGTTCAAGCCCTGGGACCCCTCACTCTGAGAACTTCTCATCTAGGAAATATTTCTGAGACCTCAAGATTTCACTTTCTTTCCAGCCTCCTCTGTTTTTTCAGAGCATCTGTGCTTCCCTCTGCTCTAGCATGCTTTATACACACTATTTAGTTATCTGTTCACTGGTCTATATCCCACGGAGGGAAAAGAACATTATTGGGCCCAAGGGATCCCCATGACCTAGCAGCTCAGTGTGTGGCCCTAATAGGTACTCAATAAACATTAGTTGAATGTATTACATAAGGATAGAAATTAAAATACACCTTACTATGTCATTCTTTCCATATAGTTATCTCTGTGGCTAGCATAAAGAATGAGGACAGGGTATAAAATACCATCGAGGTCACCTTTGTGCCTGAATTCTATTCCAAAGACTGACCCTTAGAGGGCAGGGCCCAGACTTGTATGCTTCCTTTCTCTAGAAGAGCTACAAATGGCACAGTAATAAATGCCGTACTGTGAGAAGGCTGACTCTGGCAATAATAAACACTGGGGAAGGGGGAGAGGTAGTCGTCAGGTAGATTTTCTGCACTACCTGCAGTAAAGTCGTCCCTCTTACGCCACAACAAGATGAAAAGAGAGTGCTGCCGGTTCCTTTCACACTCTACTCTCTGAGGTTTTCTCCCTTAGCTGATGGGGTCATCTCCCTGCTAGTTCTCTCAAAAGGAACATCTCCATTTCTGCCAGGGAACAGAGATGGGGATGTTTCCATTGCTAGGGACCAGAACATCATTTTTCAGCAGTAAGATAGAAGGGGAGAGACTCTTGCCAACCCTCAGACACGGCTACCAGCAGGTTTCAGGGAGTATCCTTAGCAAACTCATTTTGGCTCGTATAATTCTGTTGGAAGATGTAAAATTGCTTCTAATCTACCAGTACAGGCCTAGTAGACATCTATAATTATCCTCTCTGGAATTACAGAATCCCAAGGCAAATGCCCAGACCAACAAATTCAGAATCTCTAAGACTTGGGCCTGGACACCCGCATTTTTAAAGTGCCCCAGATGACTTTAATGTACAGTTTGAGAACCACTTTCTTGGTGTTAAGACCAAGTAGGGCTTAGAAATTACCTGCCCACCTCAGTGGTGAACATGAGTTCTCAACACAGAGCAACCCATCACAGTGCAGAGTGGAAAAAAGCAAGTTCAGAAGAGAAGTGCAGAAAGATACAAGTTACACAATGCACCACCAATATTACATATTCTCTTTGTTTTATATAGTTAAAGAAAACATCTGCAAGTGGATTAGAAGAGTGTGCTTTAATTTCTTCCAGGTGTTTTCTTTGAGGGAGAAGACAGTGCTAAGGGGCAGGATAAAAGGCTAGAAGGGGCATCCATCTTCTGTCTCTGCTGTGCTTCATTTCTATTTTAAAAACAGGTCTTGAAATAAACATTATAAAATGTTACCAATGTTCTCCTTTGGTTAGAAGGTGTGGTACATGATTATATTCTTTTGTACCCTTTCATTTTTTTTAAGTGTTCTCAAGACAAAAATGATAAGTAATTAAAGATCTAGCACTGAGGTTTTTCTACACAAGAACTATGGAGGCCCTGAAGCATAACTGAAACGATAATCATGCCAGGGGCTGGGCCTGGGCCTCTGAATTTGACCCTAGGGCTCTGCCATTGACCTCTGCTGAGTCACAGATGGTGCTATCTAGAAGGTCCTTCTAGGTGAGCCCTCTCAGCATCCCCTTGTCTCCTCCTCCGGGAAAGGTTCACAGTCTCCCTCACACAGCAGCGGCAGCTGCACTCTGCTTTCTCCGTCTTGGTCCTTGTCCAGCGTGGGGTGTGGCGGCAGCAGTAGTGGTGTGCTCTGAGCCCCAGCGTGGTGCATCCTGCTGGGCAGCACGGCTCCGGCTCCCGTGGTACCGCTGTGTGACCCAGGCAGGCTGCTGCAGTCCCTGCTGCAGAGTCTGCGCTCAGGTGGGCGTTCCCAGGTGGGAACCCCACAAGGAAGGCAATCAAGAGGCTTGTATCCACGCTGAAAGGCCCCCTCTGAAGGCAGCGATTCAGCCACAAAGCTGGATGAATGTGCTTCCCTGCAGAGCCTGCATCTGGATTACTGACTGAATCTGAGAAAGGCACTGAAGAGATCTCCTTTTGATTCAGACTCTTACAGGATTTTGCAGACTTGATGAGTCTGGTCCAAAGCAAAAGTTTCCCTGTGATCCCAGGATAAAATCTGCGGGAGTCAGCTACATAAATAATTTTCTCTTGACTAAAAGCTAGCACATGGTAGCAGCGCTGGTCTTCCTCCCCTCCCATGTCTGGTATAGCTGGCTCACCTACCACTGAGCTGTTTGAATGACCTGGATTTTTTCCCCTTTTCTAGCAGGCTCTGGGGTAAAAGCCAGCTGATGCCTGTGAACAGTTGAGGGGTCATGTTCGTGGAATAGGAAGGCAGTCGTGATGATGCCAGGCAATCAGAGGCTTTAAAGGATGAATAGCTGTCAAAGCATGGTAGGGTGTTTGATAATCTCTAAGGCTGCTTATTGTGAGTAGAAACCACAAGGTGAAAAAAGAAACAGGAATGGATGAGCTTGTGTTTCTCTCCCCTACTTGCTTCTGAAGAGGTTGACAATACTGCCAAGTAGTCCTTGGGGAGGGTATTCTTGGGGACCTAGCAGGATTCTGGGTGGAGAAAAGGTGCATGACTGAAGAAGAAAAACAGAAATCCCCTGGGGGAATTCAAAGTACCCTAGGGCTCTGCCATTGACCTCTGCTGAGTCACAGATGGTGCTATCTAGAAGGTCCTTCTAGGTGAGCCCTCTCAGCATCCCCTTGTCTCCTCCTCCGGGAAAGGTTCACAGTCTCCCTCACACAGCAGCGGCAGCTGCACTCTGCTTTCTCCGTCTTGGTCCTTGTCCAGCGTGGGGTGTGGCGGCAGCAGTAGTGGTGTGCTCTGAGCCCCAGCGTGGTGCATCCTGCTGGGCAGCACGGCTCCGGCTCCCGTGGTACCGCTGTGTGACCCAGGCAGGCTGCTGCAGTCCCTGCTGCAGAGTCTGCGCTCAGGTGGGCGTTCCCAGGTGGGAACCCCACAAGGAAGGCAATCAAGAGGCTTGTATCCACGCTGAAAGGCCCCCTCTGAAGGCAGCGATTCAGCCACAAAGCTGGATGAATGTGCTTCCCTGCAGAGCCTGCATCTGGATTACTGACTGAATCTGAGAAAGGCACTGAAGAGATCTCCTTTTGATTCAGACTCTTACAGGATTTTGCAGACTTGATGAGTCTGGTCCAAAGCAAAAGTTTCCCTGTGATCCCAGGATAAAATCTGCGGGAGTCAGCTACATAAATAATTTTCTCTTGACTAAAAGCTAGCACATGGTAGCAGCGCTGGTCTTCCTCCCCTCCCATGTCTGGTATAGCTGGCTCACCTACCACTGAGCTGTTTGAATGACCTGGATTTTTCCTCTTTTCTAGCAGGCTCTGGGGTAAAAGCCAGCTGATGCCTGTGAACAGTTGAGGGGTCATGTTCGTGGAATAGGAAGGCAGTCGTGATGATGCCAGGCAATCAGAGGCTTTAAAGGATGAATAGCTGTCAAAGCATGGTAGGGTGTTTGATAATCTCTAAGGCTGCTTATTGTGAGTAGAAACCACAAGGTGAAAAAAGAAACAGGAATGGATGAGCTTGTGTTTCTCTCCCCTACTTGCTTCTGAAGAGGTTGACAATACTGCCAAGTAGTCCTTGGGGAGGGTATTCTTGGGGACCTAGCAGGATTCTGGGTGGAGGGAAAAGGTGCATGACTGAAGAAGAAAAAACAGAAATCGGGGGCAGGGCTGCACAATGAAGGCAGGAATTCAAAGTACAGAAGTTCCATAGAGTGGAAAAGGACCCAATCTCCATTTTCCAATATCCCCAAAGGAGGGGCTGGAAACCCTGAGACAGGATCCCCACCCAGGGTATCCAAACAGAAAACAGGGAGATGGGAGGGGGAAACATCTACCTCCCCTTTCATTGTCTCTCTCAGGATTTTGCCAGCTACGAAAATTGAGTTCAACTGGTGTTCTAGGCACCAGAGTATTTTACTGCTGGATTGCAGTAAGAGGAATTTTCCTTAATGCTTGGAAACAAGAGGACATTGGATCTCTAATGCAGGAACGTCAGATAGAGCTCCATTTATTAATACTTGCCAATTCTATGCGAATGGCAGTGGCTGGCTGGAACATTCAGACAGGAATGGCTTTAAGGCCAGACTCTGTGGAGGACTAGTGCTTGATTGATTACTGATGTCTGTCTTGGATGTGAGATGTTAAGGGCAGTATATGATCTTCCCACTTGTCATCTCTGCTTTGGGATGCTATTCTTCTGAAGGGGCACCACTACCACTGATAGTAACATAATAATCTTGATGTATTCATCTTTATTTTAGACTCTTCACTTAAGGAGCTTTTGATCTAAAGGGAAGTCGGCAATGGCAATTTTTCTAGGTCCTTTAAATCCTAAGAAATTGGCCAGTGTATGATTCACAGGGTACTGAAATGCTTTTCCACTGGCTTGCCTGAGTTACCAGAATGCCTGCAGACCTTATGCCAGACAGAACGCACTTTTGTTGCTAGGTTCAGCCTCTGAAAATTAAACAGACCTCTATACTTCAGCTCATCTTCCCAAAATTAAGCAACCAGAAATTCTCAATTTAATGGCTAAAATAAATGTGCAGTGACTAAGTCTCCTTTCAAGAGACTGCTGTAGGTAGTTTTGAGAATAAATCCAATTAAACAATGTGTCCTTGGGCTTCTCAGGCACTAATAATGATTATGGTGAAATAAGGAAGGAAGAGAACTGGAACAGAACTCTGGTACCAATGTCTTGCTGTTGGCAGGAGGAAGGGCCTAGAAAAGGAGGAAAAGGTGCATGACTGAAGAAGAAAAAACAGAAATCGGGGGCAGGGCTGCACAATGAAGGCAGGAATTCAAAGTACAGAAGTTCCATAGAGTGGAAAAGGACCCAATCTCCATTTTCCAATATCCCCAAAGGAGGGGCTGGAAACCCTGAGACAGGATCCCCACCCAGGGTATCCAAACAGAAAACAGGGAGATGGGAGGGGGAAACATCTACCTCCCCTTTCATTGTCTCTCTCAGGATTTTGCCAGCTACGAAAATTGAGTTCAACTGGTGTTCTAGGCACCAGAGTATTTTACTGCTGGATTGCAGTAAGAGGAATTTTCCTTAATGCTTGGAAACAAGAGGACATTGGATCTCTAATGCAGGAACGTCAGATAGAGCTCCATTTATTAATACTTGCCAATTCTATGCGAATGGCAGTGGCTGGCTGGAACATTCAGACAGGAATGGCTTTAAGGCCAGACTCTGTGGAGGACTAGTGCTTGATTGATTACTGATGTCTGTCTTGGATGTGAGATGTTAAGGGCAGTATATGATCTTCCCACTTGTCATCTCTGCTTTGGGATGCTATTCTTCTGAAGGGGCACCACTACCACTGATAGTAACATAATAATCTTGATGTATTCATCTTTATTTTAGACTCTTCACTTAAGGAGCTTTTGATCTAAAAGGGAAGTCGGCAATGGCAATTTTTCTAGGTCCTTTAAATCCTAAGAAATTGGCCAGTGTATGATTCACAGGGTACTGAAATGCTTTTCCACTGGCTTGCCTGAGTTACCAGAATGCCTGCAGACCTTATGCCAGACAGAACGCACTTTTGTTGCTAGGTTCAGCCTCTGAAAATTAAACAGACCTCTATACTTCAGCTCATCTTCCCAAAATTAAGCAACCAGAAATTCTCAATTTAATGGCTAAAATAAATGTGCAGTGACTAAGTCTCCTTTCAAGAGACTGCTGTAGGTAGTTTTGAGAATAAATCCAATTAAACAATGTGTCCTTGGGCTTCTCAGGCACTAATAATGATTATGGTGAAATAAGGAAGGAAGAGAACTGGAACAGAACTCTGGTACCAATGTCTTGCTGTTGGCAGGAGGAAGGAAAAGCCTAGAAAAAGGAGGACTCAGTATCTGAATCCAGACAGAGCTGAGTGGAAGGATAGGAGAAGGGCTGTGGAGAGAAGAGAGAAAAATACATGAGAGGGACCCAAATCCTTAATGCAGACACTCCCAGAGTGAGAAAAATGTGAGCTCTTTAGGATAGTCATTATAGCCTGTGGGAGGCCAAATAATGACCCTGCCCCCAGGACATTCAGGATCTAACTTCTGGTCCTAGCCGTAGTAAAAAAGGGACTTGGCAGGTATGATTTGATTTCTTGAGATGGTAAAATAATCCTTGATTGTCTGAATGGACCCACCATAATCACAAGGGTCCTAATAAGAGGCAGACAGGAAGACCCCAGTCAATGAAGGAGAAGTGACAATGGAAGCAGGGGTCAGACTGACCTGCAAGGCAAACAATTCAGGGCTTCTAGGAGCTGGAAAAGGTAAAACAAGATTCATCCCTAGCATCGCTGGAAGGAACATGGTCCTGCGGACCCATATTAGACTTCTGATCTCCTGAAATAGAAGAGGATAAATGTGTGTTGGTTTAACTCACTAAACTTGTGGCAATTTGTTACCGCAGAAATAGAAAAATAAGACAGAGAGGCCCAGCTGACTTATGAGTTGTCTCCTCTATTCCCACAGCCTTTAGGCTTCTATTAGCATCACTTCCCAAACTGCGTGTTCTTAGGATCTAAAGGGAAGTCGGCAATGGCAATTTTCTAGGTCCTTTAAATCCTAAGAAATTGGCCAGTGTATGATTCACAGGGTACTGAAATGCTTTCCACTGGCTTGCCTGCGTTACCAGAATGCCTGCAGACCTTATGCCAGACAGAACGCACTTTTGTTGCTAGGTTCAGCCTCTGAAAATTAAACAGACCTCTATACTTCAGCTCATCTTCCCAAAATTAAGCAACCAGAAATTCTCAATTTAATGGCTAAAATAAATGTGCAGTGACTAAGTCTCCTTTCAAGAGACTGCTGTAGGTAGTTTTGAGAATAAATCCAATTAAACAATGTGTCCTTGGGCTTCTCAGGCACTAATAATGATTATGGTGAAATAAGGAAGGAAGAGAACTGGAACAGAACTCTGGTACCAATGTCTTGCTGTTGGCAGGAGGAAGGAAAAGCCTAGAAAAAGGAGGACTCAGTATCTGAATCCAGACAGAGCTGAGTGGAAGGATAGGAGAAGGGCTGTGGAGAGAAGAGAGAAAAATACATGAGAGGGACCCAAATCCTTAATGCAGACACTCCCAGAGTGAGAAAAATGTGAGCTCTTTAGGATAGTCATTATAGCCTGTGGGAGGCCAAATAATGACCCTGCCCCCAGGACATTCAGGATCTAACTTCTGGTCCTAGCCGTAGTAAAAAAGGGACTTGGCAGGTATGATTTGATTTCTTGAGATGGTAAAATAATCCTTGATTGTCTGAATGGACCCACCATAATCACAAGGGTCCTAATAAGAGGCAGACAGGAAGACCCCAGTCAATGAAGGAGAAGTGACAATGGAAGCAGGGGTCAGACTGACCTGCAAGGCAAACAATTCAGGGCTTCTAGGAGCTGGAAAAGGTAAAACAAGATTCATCCCTAGCATCGCTGGAAGGAACATGGTCCTGCGGACCCATATTAGACTTCTGATCTCCTGAAATAGAAGAGGATAAATGTGTGTTGGTTTAACTCACTAAACTTGTGGCAATTTGTTACCGCAGAAATAGAAAAATAAGACAGAGAGGCCCAGCTGACTTATGAGTTGTCTCCTCTATTCCCACAGCCTTTAGGCTTCTATTAGCATCACTTCCCAAAATGCCTGTTCTTAGGAAACAAAGCCCCATCATGTGCTGCTTAGAATGAGTTTTAGTCACACATTTCAATGCCTCAGCAAGGTTTGTCTAATGTCTTTTGTCCTCCTTAAAGGAATTCCAAGCATAAAGACACCTCTACGTGGAAGGCTGCCAGCTTAGCACCAAAAGAATATCTATGTTCTGGATAAGAAGAATCTTTAAGGTGGGACATCCTTAAAATCCCATGACTTATGTTGCCATGATAAAGAGCATCATAAGACCCACAATTCTAAATAGAGTCTCTGTGATATACCTATCACCCACCATCTATCACACTGAGGAGAAGAATTACTTCAGTTGGGCACCTGGACTTGTATCTTTCCAAGCTGGTTAAGGTAAAACCAATTGAAAACTTCCAAGCTGGTTAAGGTAAAACCAAGCTGGTTAAGGTAAAACCAAGCTGGTTAAGGTAAAACCAATTGTATCTTTCCAAGCTGGTTAAGGTAAAACCAATTGAAAACTTCTTTCAAAGAATTAATCTGTAGGCCTTGGTCCATGAGGCCAGGACCAGGGCCCATCTTCAGTCATCAGTGAGTTCCAGAAACCAGCAAAAGCATCTGGCACAGAGTAGCTATTCCAGCAGATCTCAGTTGAATAAATGAGTGAACTAAGAAGTCAATAATCTATGATGATAGTCATTCACTATGTGAATTTCCTTAAGAAAAATGACATATGAATAAAGGCTGAGACTACTGCTGATTTTTGTAAGAAATACGGTGGTCTTTAAATGGAAGAAAATAAGATTTTTCCACATGTGATCTCTGGTATAATTACAGGAGATTTAATTTTTTTCCTTTATCTTTGTCTCTTTATAAATTTTGCATGTTGAATATGATTTAAATCTATAATCAGAAAAAGAACTTCATTATTTTTTTAAAGTAGATACTTAGGGAATATGGTTAGTTGGCTACAATTGGATGACTTTCCTTGGAGATGGATTTTAGCTGTCAGAGGGAGGTATCAAGCTCATGAATATAGCTGGTTATTGATCCCTGGTTTTCTTACAGGAAAGTGAGACACAAAAATAGCCAGGAGGTTAGTGTTATCGTCAGAAACAATGACCGGAGTCAGACTTTGAGTCTGTCCTTTCTTAGTTTTTTGAGTATAAACAAGTTACCCAGCTTCTCTCAGCTATGATGTTCCCATCTATAAAATGGGGTAAATATGCCTCACAGGACTATTTAGAGGTTAAGTGAGATACATGTTGTAAAGCATTTACCCCCATGCCGGGCACATTATAAGTATTCAATAGAGTCAGCTCTTATTACTTTTATTATGAACAAATTGAACATTATTGGCCCGGATGCTGACATTTCCTGCTGATATGCAAACTGGTTTTTCAGTGAACATAAATGGAGGGCACTGGAAATTCCTGTTTTTTTTTTTTTTTCCCCCTAGAAATAATTAGAAATGACAGAGTGATTAGGTGGTTAGAGGACATAATTAACCTCTCTGACTCTCAGCACTCTTCTCTGTGAAAGAAGGGGATGGGACCTGGAAAACAGTTACCATTCCACCCTGCTCAAAGATGTTATAAGATGCATTTTTTCACTGGAAACCTTCTTTTGAAAGATAATGACTTCTGTAAAATTCACTTAAAAAAAAAAAAAAAAGAACTACAATCTCTTCCCTGCTGCAATCTATTGGCTTAGATGAATCTGGGAACACAATAAGAAAGATCCTGGTATCTGGTCAAATTGTCTTTGGGTCTCATGTACAAGGCTAGAGATAAAATCTAATTTTTTTGTTGTTGCTTGAGAAAATTAAATTGTTTTTGTATTGGAAATGGACTATAGGGTGAGGAGGGCTAAGAATCTTTAAAAACTCATGTGTTGGGGCTTTCCTGATGGCTCATTGATAAGGAATACGTCAGCCAATGCAGGAGACACATGTTTGATCCCTGATCCAGGAAGATCTCACATGTCACAGAGCAACTAATCCCAGACTGTTGAGCCTGTGCTCTAGAGTCCAAGAGCCATGACTCCTGAAGCCCATGCGCCCATGCTCCACAATAAGAGAATCCATTGCAATGAGAAGCCTGCACACTGCAACTAGAGACCAACCCGTGCTCACTACAACTAGAGAAGAGCATGCACAGCCAAAACAAACAAACACACAAACAAAACTCATGTACTGTTACCTTGAGAGCTAACCACTTCAAGGGGAACTGAGGTGAACCATGGTTAATGCTGTTATGGAAAAATTTAAGAGTGAGTGACTAAAATGAGTAGGAAATGTTTTATTCCATAGATGACTATGGCATGGCTGCCCAGGGCTACCAATTATGGTGCCACCTCATCTAACTTCTCACTCTGTCCCTTTTCTGCCTCATCAAAACTTAACCGGCCCTAAGTTTTGTTCCCTTCCCTTCCCCCAGGGTTTTGCTTCTAGTTGCTACGGTAACAGCTAGCTAACCCAAGCTTAATGTGCCCTTCTTGCCTTCCCAGGCAAGGGAGGACCTTCTGGGGTCTTTTTTTTTTAGAAAAATTGAACATTATTGGTGGCTTTAGAAATGGACATAATTAACCTGTTTTTTTCCCCCTAGAAATAATTAGAAATGACAGAGTGATTAGGTGGTTAGAGGACATAATTAACCTCTCTGACTCTCAGCACTCTTCTCTGTGAAAGAAGGGGATGGGACCTGGAAAACAGTTACCATTCCACCCTGCTCAAAGATGTTATAAGATGCATTTTTTCACTGGAAACCTTCTTTTGAAAGATAATGACTTCTGTAAAATTCACTTAAAAAAAAAAAAAAAGAACTACAATCTCTTCCTGCTGCAATCTATTGGCTTAGATGAATCTGGGAACACAATAAGAAAGATCCTGGTATCTGGTCAAATTGTCTTTGGGTCTCATGTACAAGGCTAGAGATAAAATCTAATTTTTTTGTTGTTGCTTGAGAAAATTAAATTGTTTTTGTATTGGAAATGGACTATAGGGTGAGGAGGGCTAAGAATCTTTAAAAACTCATGTGTTGGGGCTTTCCTGATGGCTCATTGATAAGGAATACGTCAGCCAATGCAGGAGACACATGTTTGATCCCTGATCCAGGAAGATCTCACATGTCACAGAGCAACTAATCCCAGACTGTTGAGCCTGTGCTCTAGAGTCCAAGAGCCATGACTCCTGAAGCCCATGCGCCCATGCTCCACAATAAGAGAATCCATTGCAATGAGAAGCCTGCACACTGCAACTAGAGACCAACCCGTGCTCACTACAACTAGAGAAGAGCATGCACAGCCAAAACAAACAAACACACAAACAAAACTCATGTACTGTTACCTTGAGAGCTAACCACTTCAAGGGGAACTGAGGTGAACCATGGTTAATGCTGTTATGGAAAAATTTAAGAGTGAGTGACTAAAATGAGTAGGAAATGTTTTATTCCATAGATGACTATGGCATGGCTGCCCAGGGCTACCAATTATGGTGCCACCTCATCTAACTTCTCACTCTGTCCCTTTTCTGCCTCATCAAAACTTAACCGGCCCTAAGTTTTGTTCCCTTCCCTTCCCCCAGGGTTTTGCTTCTAGTTGCTACGGTAACAGCTAGCTAACCCAAGCTTAATGTGCCCTTCTTGCCTTCCCAGGCAAGGGAGACTTCTGGGGACATCTCTTCCTGGAAGTGAAGTGACACTAATGGGGGGATTTCAAACTAAAAGTTAAGACTACAAGTAGCCTGTGATACCTCTCAAGTGACAACAGGAAGCCGTCTTCCTTCATGCCTACATGTGTAGCCAGCCTGGTACCTTGTTATTCTTGTTCTTTCCTTTTGCTGAACAGCGATGTCCTATCTGCTGTAATAACAGTGACATGATGGCTGTGATCTACCCTATGGAGGGTACCGAGTGCTGAGACTGCAAAGGTAGGACTCAAATACAATTAGCCAGTTCCTTTTCCTGGACTCTCCCTAATATAAGAAGAGATGACACTGAAGGCAAAACAAAACCACCTCTGGCAATTTCTCATCTTGTGTCTGATTGGCTTCTTTTACACACAGGGGAGATATTGTCAAACCAGCAATCCCTGGAGCCATGCTGTCTTGGAGATGATAAATTGCAAAAGGGAAAACAGCCTAGGGTTAAGGAGAAAGAGCACTCTGGAATGATTATGAGGAGGAGTAACCTTTGGAAAAACACTGCAACATCTAGAGAGTCTTACCCGCTAGTATTCTAAGATTCTAAGATTTCCTATCTCAGGTGCTCGAATTTCCAATCTCTATCTCCTTCTTCCCAGATGTATCTCCCAGCATGCCAGCGCACCAAAGAGTGTGGTGAATGACTTACAACAGTTTAATGTTTCTCATCCTTAGAGGTATTTACATTTTGACATGCAATAGGAAGGTAGTTTTAAAATACAGTAGAATTTAAGTGCAGAAGCAGGAAGGGATTGGGAGGAATTAAAAATGCAGATAATTCTATAGTCCACTAACAAGGAATGAATCCCATCAGCACTTCTGCCTTTGGGCAAGACACTTAGCCTCTTTAAACTTTCATTTTTTTAACCCATATTAGGAGTTCATAATTATTCCTATCTCATAAAGGATGTTCTAAAGATTAAATTATATTATCCATATAAAATGTTAAGGGATCAAGTACATGCCTAATAAATGTTGGTTCTTGCTATAAATGCAGCTATAAGGGAAGGAAATTGAGACTAATTGTGGAATAATATCCCTTCTTTATTTATTCAACAAATCGCTTATTGAGCACCTGTCAAATATTTCCATGCCCTGTTCTAAGGGCTGGGCTGGGAAAACAGCCATGAACAAGATGAATAAACTGTCTGCCATTACTAAGCCCACATACTAATGGGGAGAGACAGAGAGTAAACAAATGCACGTAAAACATAAGTTCAGGTACTAATCAGTCCCATGAGGAAAATGAAGCAAGGTAAGGAGGTAAAGTCATCCAGAGGAGGACTATTTTAGACAGGATGGTCAGAGAAGGGCTCTCTGAGGAGGAGACATATGCACAGAGCTTTATGTGAAATAAAGGAGTGAATCAGGTAAGGCTCTGTTGGAAAGAATTAGCAAATCAGTCATGTTTTGTTGGAATATTTGTTTTTTTGAGGGGAATTTCCTGTTACCTCTAAAACTATATAAATAGATGGAAACTTACTTGGCTAAGGGTAAGATTGATTTGGAATCTGAGATTAGGGCTAGATGAAAGAAAGGAGTCAGAATTTGTTAGGTGCCAGGGGCTGTACTCATGGTTTTAACCAGGCTCGTTTTGTTCTCTAACTAATCACTCTGTCATTCTTCCTAATAGTCTATGGTGTGATTATGACTCTCCCAATGTGGACACTGAGCCTTTAGAATTTTCAGCAACTTGCCTCCAAACAGTAAGGGACCAAAATGGTACTTCAACAGATGCTGCTGATCCCTGACAGGTTCTCCCCTCTCCACCACTCCACAGTACAAGGACACAGCAGGACTCTGGCCTGGAAAGCAGCAGCAACCCCTCAGCACCATTAAACCTTTAAAAGCCATTAGCCCTTATATGGTTGCTGAGAGTATATCCACAGGCCTCAAGCCAAAAACCTTCACTCAGCACAAGCATAGACTACAAGCAGGCCTTGAGCCATCTTTAAAAAGAGTATGGATCCTACTTGAAAGCAGAGAACTGCCCATTTCTAGCTTCACCCAGGGGAGAACTAGAATGGAGGCATTTTGTTGCTACAAGATGACATCCTGCTGCTACCTTCTAGTGCCAAGGTTTGGGGGCTCAAAGAATTTCACAGAAAACCAGCTGTTTTGCTCTGTGGGTAGTTTTCAGAGGAGTCAATGATTTTTCAAATGTTCCGTTAAGTGGCAGATTGCCAACATATGGGTCTTTGGTCACTTGTAGGAGGCATAACTATAAAGGATATCATCTTTTTTGTTGTATAAATGAATATACATGGAAGATATTGCTTTATTTTATTGCCTTGTAAAAAACATAAGTTCAGAGTAAACAAATGCACGTAAAACATAAGTTCAGGTACTAATCAGTCCCATGAGGAAAATGAAGCAAGGTAAGGAGGTAAAGTCATCCAGAGGAGGACTATTTTAGACAGGATGGTCAGAGAAGGGCTCTCTGAGGAGGAGACATATGCACAGAGCTTTATGTGAAATAAAGGAGTGAATCAGGTAAGGCTCTGTTGGAAAGAATTAGCAAATCAGTCATGTTTTGTTGGAATATTTGTTTTTGAGAATTTCCTGTTACCTCTAAAACTATATAAATAGATGGAAACTTACTTGGCTAAGGGTAAGATTGATTTGGAATCTGAGATTAGGGCTAGATGAAAGAAAGGAGTCAGAATTTGTTAGGTGCCAGGGGCTGTACTCATGGTTTTAACCAGGCTCGTTTTGTTCTCTAACTAATCACTCTGTCATTCTTCCTAATAGTCTATGGTGTGATTATGACTCTCCCAATGTGGACACTGAGCCTTTAGAATTTTCAGCAACTTGCCTCCAAACAGTAAGGGACCAAAATGGTACTTCAACAGATGCTGCTGATCCCTGACAGGTTCTCCCCTCTCCACCACTCCACAGTACAAGGACACAGCAGGACTCTGGCCTGGAAAGCAGCAGCAACCCCTCAGCACCATTAAACCTTTAAAAGCCATTAGCCCTTATATGGTTGCTGAGAGTATATCCACAGGCCTCAAGCCAAAAACCTTCACTCAGCACAAGCATAGACTACAAGCAGGCCTTGAGCCATCTTTAAAAGAGTATGGATCCTACTTGAAAGCAGAGAACTGCCCATTTCTAGCTTCACCCAGGGGAGAACTAGAATGGAGGCATTTTGTTGCTACAAGATGACATCCTGCTGCTACCTTCTAGTGCCAAGGTTTGGGGGCTCAAAGAATTTCACAGAAAACCAGCTGTTTTGCTCTGTGGGTAGTTTTCAGAGGAGTCAATGATTTTTCAAATGTTCCGTTAAGTGGCAGATTGCCAACATATGGGTCTTTGGTCACTTGTAGGAGGCATAACTATAAAGGATATCATCTTTTTTGTTGTATAAATGAATATACATGGAAGTAGTTGTAAAGAAGAAGGCAGACCCTTTGGAAACTTTTTATTTATTTATTGTGCTACCTTTGGTTAAAATATTTACCTGTCATTTAATTTTGTCTATTTCATATACAAGGCAGGTGATTTTATCCCCTTTATGCAGCTGAGGAGTCTGAGGCGTGGAAATATTTGCTGAGTTACTTAATTTTAGCCATTTAACAAGCTTAGATTTGAGCCCATATCTGTCCACATATGCCAAAGTCTGTGCTCTTTCAACTAAAGCAGCTCTTTCGAAATTTAATTTCAGAATTGGTGGTATATTCTTTTAAATAACCCCACTGGTAGCAGACCATTGCTCAGAGTACATTTAATTTTGGAGAGTAAAGTTCATTTGAAATCAGGACTGAGTAGATGACCACACTCTATGATGTCATTTTTGTTATTTAGACTAAACAAATAACAGAGAGGAAGGATAAGATGACTTCATATTCATCTCTGATTTCCTCTGTCACATGGATTTTATATAGTGTATATTTTAATTTGAAATTATCTTTTAAAGTATAACACATTGACCTATCATCAGTCATCTGTATCTAGCATTAACTTGTTGATCACATTTTCTGCTAGAGAGAACCCTGAAAGAATACAACATAGGACAGGTAATTTCTAATGGTATGATTAGGAGGCAGGAAGGTCAAATTTCAGAGGATTAATTCCAGGAAAGGAGGTGGGGAGACACAGGGTGAAGGGTGAGGAAGCTAGGCAGAGGAGACAGACAGACTGTGGGTGGTAGGTGGAGGTAGATTGTGGGTAGAGGTGGCAATATGAGTACAATGAAGACTCGAGTACAGGATCAGCCCCCAGAAACAGGGCTGGAGAGGAGAGCCTAGAAGGCACAGGGAAACCTGCTCTCACAGTCTTAAGAGAGAAAAGCAGGCTGGGAGTGAAACATAATAAAATGTTACATAAAATTATACTTCCAGGAACCACTTAGTGCCTTGGAAGAGGTCATGACAACCTCATTTGCCTCAGGGAGAGCTAAGTATTTTTCTCACTTGATTCACCATAGAATTAACTCCAGCTAAAATATAAATCCCTCTGTTTTTCTGAGAGCCTTTATAATCTCTGTGCCTCAAACATAGTTATGGCCACTGTGGCATGATGATCTACCTTTCACCTCATTCATCACGAATAACCAGCAAAGGGAATGTAATGAATAAATGTCTGAATATGTTTTAATTTATTCAGGTTGGGCAGGCTTATTTTTCCAGTTATGTACTTGCTAAGAGTAAATAGCTATGTGTTAAATCACAGAAATCTAAAAACATACATAGAGAGGTATGTCATTTTACCTTAAGTAGGGGATAATTTTCAGAAGCAAGAACTTGAGAAACATAGCCACCTTCATTCGTGCATCTATAAAAAGCAGCTCCAATTTTAGTGAGGCACCTATAATATGTTATAAAATGTCTGCATATAATTAATTCAAAATGCTCTGTCATTAAATCATGTAATGATGCTTTGTGAGCACACATAAGCTTAATTGGGAGTAATGAAACCGAGGAGATTGAGATCCAGAGTGCCATAAATAAAATAACCATTAGAAGCTTTTGGAGTATAAATTTAGATCACTGGGTAATCTTGCAAATGTCTCAAGGTTTGTTCTGGTTGACAATGTCTCTCTTTAGTATGAAGACAACAGAAAAATTACTAAGTCTCATAACTGGAAGATCTGAAGAGATTCAGCTCTGTTATTAGCTATGAGCAGAATTGTATGTCAGCTGACCCAACAGTCAAGAAATGTCTTTCAGGTTGCAGTGGATGAATGGAGACAGCACATTCAGAGGCCCCTGGAGGGCGGGACATTATACTGTAGGAAAAAGAGTTGATTCAAGGACAATGTGTTTGACCTCAACAAGTTCAGTTTCCTCATCTGCAGAATGGGCAGAGTTTGAAATGAGGATGAAATGAAAAAGGTCGGGGAGTGCCCTGATACAGTGTTTGGCACACAGGAAGTATTCAATAAATGCTATTGGTTTTCCCATGCCCCTAGCACAGAGTGTCCTACACAGTGTAAGAAGCATGGGTAACTGTTGACATAACTGAAATTTGCCCTTGAGATGGGCTCCCCGAGGGGATAGCCTACATATTCTGGCTGGACACTGAAGAAACAAGTGGAACTCAAGTCAGATTTAAGATCCAGTCAGGCTAAGGGCAAGAGAGACACTGGAGAAACATCTGTTACATGTCAGATACTACCTTTCACCTCATTCATCACGAATAACCAGCAAAGGGAATGTAATGAATAAATGTCTGAATATGTTTTAATTTATTCAGGTTGGGCAGGCTTATTTTTCCAGTTATGTACTTGCTAAGAGTAAATAGCTATGTGTTAAATCACAGAAATCTAAAAACATACATAGAGAGGTATGTCATTTTACCTTAAGTAGGGGATAATTTTCAGAAGCAAGAACTTGAGAAACATAGCCACCTTCATTCGTGCATCTATAAAAAGCAGCTCCAATTTTAGTGAGGCACCTATAATATGTTATAAAATGTCTGCATATAATTAATTCAAAATGCTCTGTCATTAAATCATGTAATGATGCTTTGTGAGCACACATAAGCTTAATTGGGAGTAATGAAACCGAGGAGATTGAGATCCAGAGTGCCATAAATAAAATAACCATTAGAAGCTTTTGGAGTATAAATTTAGATCACTGGGTAATCTTGCAAATGTCTCAAGGTTTGTTCTGGTTGACAATGTCTCTCTTTAGTATGAAGACAACAGAAAAATTACTAAGTCTCATAACTGGAAGATCTGAAGAGATTCAGCTCTGTTATTAGCTATGAGCAGAATTGTATGTCAGCTGACCCAACAGTCAAGAAATGTCTTTCAGGTTGCAGTGGATGAATGGAGACAGCACATTCAGAGGCCCCTGGAGGGCGGGACATTATACTGTAGGAAAAAGAGTTGATTCAAGGACAATGTGTTTGACCTCAACAAGTTCAGTTTCCTCATCTGCAGAATGGGCAGAGTTTGAAATGAGGATGAAATGAAAAAGGTCGGGGAGTGCCCTGATACAGTGTTTGGCACACAGGAAGTATTCAATAAATGCTATTGGTTTTCCCATGCCCCTAGCACAGAGTGTCCTACACAGTGTAAGAAGCATGGGTAACTGTTGACATAACTGAAATTTGCCCTTGAGATGGGCTCCCCGAGGGGATAGCCTACATATTCTGGCTGGACACTGAAGAAACAAGTGGAACTCAAGTCAGATTTAAGATCCAGTCAGGCTAAGGGCAAGAGAGACACTGGAGAAACATCACAGGGTGAAAAGTGGTAGGAGTCAGCTCTGTGCTCTTCCATGATGGGATTCCAAAGCTGAGGGTAGAAGAGCAGACATGTGCCACCTATTCTCCCATTTCTCTTCCTGCCCATGAGGTCATTACTAAGTGACTGGAGTCACCTCTGCCCTCTCTACCCAGATGGGTCCTAAGATTCCTCAATACAGCATCTGGGTAGCCACTCATGGTCAGTTAGTGGTGGCACTTGTGGCACTTGTGGCACTTGTGGCACTAGTAGTGGCACGGCCCACTACCTGACTGGCTCAGTTGAATCTGAAAAGGAGAAGATCTCTTATTCTTCTGTACCCTTTCTGAATTCCTCCTAAAGCAAGGGGAAAGGGGTCTGATTCTTTCTCTTTGTAAATTGACTTTTTAGCCTGCAAGTTTGGATAGCACTTGTATCTGATATTTGGATACCCCTTCAGAGTTTATATAATATTTTAAGATGTACTTAATCCTGATAATGACCATGAGTGAGAAGTGGATTACATAGTATTGCTAAGTTGCTTGAGTCATGTCTGACTCTTTGTGACCCCATGGACTGTGGCCCACTAGGCTTATCTGTCATGGGATTCTCCAGGCAGGAATACTGGAGTGGGTTGCCATCTCCTCCTCCGGGAGATCTTCCCAACCCAGGAACTGAACATGCATCTCCTGTGATTTCTGTATTGCAGGTGGATCCTTTACTACTGAGTCATGGGGAAGTCCTACCTTCACTGTATATAGGAGAAAACCAAGGTTCTGAGAAGTTCATGAATTTATCTAAGATGGCAGAATCAATAAGGGGCATAACTGGAACTTGATCCAACTCCAAAATCTGGTAATTATTTATAGACAAATGTTACCATTAATAAAGAATATCAGGGAGAAGACTATAGATGAGCATGGCACATGAATTCATCAAAGACAGGATAAGATTTGGAACTGACAAGACACAGCAGGATGGCATTCAAGACAAGGTAACATGAGCAATGGTATGGAAGTTCAACTTTGCTGGGATGGCAAGCAGTGGTGGTTGGCATCAACCACAGCACGGGCTCTGCCGTGACAGTATGGGAGGTCACCCAGGGATGCTGAAGAGTATTAGCAGATGAGTGCACAAGGAAGCTATAGCCTCTAGGGAAAGCTGAACATGCAATATTACTTGCTTTGACGATTGAGCTATCATCTATGATTTTATCTAAATCTGTTGGGAATCAATTTTTATTTTCAGTTTGGCAAATATGGTCACCATTCTCAATTTCCTTGCCTTGATCCTACAATAATACCTTTTAAGAAAGGAGAAGTCTTATTTTCTTTAGTTGGCAAACATGTCACAATCTGTCCGTGTGTTTTCCCTAGTGACTTTTTATGTTGCCGTATCTTGGGGATATTTATTGTTCTTTCTGGAAAATAAGAATACTGAGTAAAATTTAACATACAAAAATCAATAAAGTTCAAATATACAAATCTCAGCAAGTTAAATTTTATAAGGGAAGAAATGATCTCTTTCAAAATACCAGAGAAAGAAAAGAACTCAAATCCATTAAATAGCTAAAAACTAGGCTTATACAAGAAATGTGTAAGATTTATGTGGAGAACATTTTTAAATGTTAAAGGCTACAAAATATGACCCGAACAAATGAAAACACATATATACCTTGATTTGGGACAGACTCCTCATAATTATACCAATGTCCTTTAACCTTATGTATACATTTAATGTAATTCATGATCAAAACACTCTCAGGATTTTATTTTAAGAACTAGATAAGCTGATGTTAAGTTCATTTTCAAAAAAATAGAAAGCAATAATGACCAGGATAAATTATGAAATAGAAGAGTAACAACTTAGGCCTAGTCCTATAATACATGAATTATAAAAAGACAGTAATTAAAATATAATCAATGGAATAAAATATAGTCCAGAAATAGACCCCAATATATATTTAGCATATGATAAAAGTAGCATTCCTTATCAGTGGGAAAAGAGATTGTTTGATAAACATTAAAAAGTACAAAAAGAAATCAGAAGTACTAGAAACATGTTCAACATCACTAATTATTAGGGAAATACAAATCAAATCCACCTTACACCAGTCAGAATGGCCATCATTAACATGCACAAATACATTCTGGAGAGGATATAGAGAAAAGGGAAACCTCCTATACTACTGGTGGAAATCTAAGCTGGTGCAGTCACCATGGAAAACAATATGGAGGTTCCTCAGAAAACTAAACATAGAATTACCATATGATCCAGCAACCCTACTGCAGGCCTATAACCAGACAAAACTCTAATCCAAAAAGATCCCTACATTCATAGCAGCACTATTTACAACAGCCAAGACAATGAAACAACCTGTCTACTGACAGATAAATGGATAAAGAAGATGTGGTATATAAATACAATGGAACACTACTCAGTTATAAAAAAGAATCATATAAATCCATGTGCAGCAACATGGATGCAACTAGAGACTACCATACTAAATGGAGTAAATCAGACAGAGACAAATACCATACCATATCAATTATATGTGGAATCAAAAATATGACAAATGAACGTCTCTATGAAACAGAAATAGAACCACAGACACAGAAAACAGACTTGTGGTTGCCAAGGGGGAGAGGATTGGGAGAGGGATGGACTTGGAGATAGGGGATGGAAGGTGTAAGCTATCATATATAGAATGAATAAAAAACAAGCTCCTACTGTAGAGCACAGAGAACTAATTCAGGATTCTATGATAAACCATAATGAAAAAAATATTGTAAAAATGTATATATATGTATAACTGAATCACTTTGCTGTACAACAGAAAGTAACCTAACACTAAATAAACTATACTTCAATAAAAAATAAAAGTACTATAAGAAAAAAGTATATATATATATAAAATACATATAAAATTAGTAAAATATAGTCTCCATATAAATCATTATATATTACTATATATAGTAAATACATAAGAAAGTATTTATTTATTTATGTATATAAGTATATATACTTATATAGAGAAGTAGACTTTGCTAGGTATGAAATGCAAATCCAGAAATCATAAAAACTATCAATGTATTTACTGAAATAAATTTTAATCTGTAAGAAACAAAGAGCACAATAAGGTTAAATCACCAACTTAAGAAAAAGTATTTGTATCATACTGCAGATACATTTTCCTAATTTATTAACTTAATATGAGAAAAAACTAAAAATTCAACAGAAAAAGTGGAAAAGATGAAAAAACAGTTCACAGGAAAACAATATGGAGGTTCCTCAGAAAACTAAACATAGAATTACCATATGATCCAGCAACCCTACTGCAGGCCTATAACCAGACAAAACTCTAATCCAAAAAGATCCCTACATTCATAGCAGCACTATTTACAACAGCCAAGACAATGAAACAACCTGTCTACTGACAGATAAATGGATAAAGAAGATGTGGTATATAAATACAATGGAACACTACTCAGTTATAAAAAAGAATCATATAAATCCATGTGCAGCAACATGGATGCAACTAGAGACTACCATACTAAATGGAGTAAATCAGACAGAGACAAATACCATACCATATCAATTATATGTGGAATCAAAAATATGACAAATGAACGTCTCTATGAAACAGAAATAGAACCACAGACACAGAAAACAGACTTGTGGTTGCCAAGGGGGAGAGGATTGGGAGAGGGATGGACTTGGAGATAGGGGATGGAAGGTGTAAGCTATCATATATAGAATGAATAAAAAACAAGCTCCTACTGTAGAGCACAGAGAACTAATTCAGGATTCTATGATAAACCATAATGAAAAAAATATTGTAAAAATGTATATATATGTATAACTGAATCACTTTGCTGTACAACAGAAAGTAACCTAACACTAAATAAACTATACTTCAATAAAAAATAAAAGTACTATAAGAAAAAAGTATATATATATATAAAATACATATAAAATTAGTAAAATATAGTCTCCATATAAATCATTATATATTACTATATATAGTAAATACATAAGAAAGTATTTATTTATTTATGTATATAAGTATATATACTTATATAGAGAAGTAGACTTTGCTAGGTATGAAATGCAAATCCAGAAATCATAAAAACTATCAATGTATTTACTGAAATAAATTTTAATCTGTAAGAAACAAAGAGCACAATAAGGTTAAATCACCAACTTAAGAAAAAGTATTTGTATCATACTGCAGATACATTTTCCTAATTTATTAACTTAATATGAGAAAAAACTAAAAATTCAACAGAAAAAGTGGAAAAGATGAAAAAACAGTTCACAGGAAAACAGTTCTTAAACATTTAAAAAGCTCTCCAATCTCACTGATCATGAAAGAAATGCCAATCAAAACTACAGTGGTATTTCATCTCCCCACATCAGAATGACAAGGATATTTATTGTCTGTTATTACACTGCATTCATGAAGTTATGAAGAGTCATCCACACCAGACATCAGTGATGGGACAGTGACTGGTACAATCCTGTGAAAAGTGATCTGCAATATCTTTTAAAATTATAAATGGACATTCCCTTTACCTTAGAAATTCCATTTCTAAGAACCTGCCCTACAGATATACTAGAACATACACGTGTATTAACAGAACATGTAGAAACATATTCATTCCATGATGGTTTATAACAGAGACTGAAACAGCTTAAGGGTCTGTCACTACGGTGCTGGTTGGTTAAACTTGGTGGATGGATATGATAAAATACCATGCAGCTATTAAGATTTAAAAGTAATGAGTTTTTAAGTATTAGCTCTCTTTTGACCATTGCACAACTTCAAGGTCACATCTCTTTTTTGGCAAAATCTCAAAAAGTTATCAGGAAGATGGGAGGGACTCTAAGTGGTAACTTCTCTCTCCAGTTACATTTATTATAATAAAGAATAAACACATTAAAAGGATAATTCATTAAATTTTAGACAGGCAGAGTGCATAGACTGTGCCTGCCCTTTGCTGGACATCCCTGTGAGTGAGAAGGAGAGAATGAAAACAATGTACGTCATAGTCAGGAATGTTCCTGGAAAATCCCTAAGGAGATGTAAATGGAAAATCCCTAGGTCCCACTGTACAAGAGGTTGTATAACCTGCAATACAGACAGAGCAAGAGGGATGGCCTCAATATGTCACAGCAAAATGTCAGGACCAGGACTCCAGAAGTCAGGTCTAGGGGCCATGGCTTGCTGAGGCAATGCATATATCATAGCAGATACATTCCTAATTTATCTAAAACCTAAGGTTAAATCACCAACTTAAGAAAAAGTATTTGTATCATACTGCAGATACATTTTCCTAATTTATTAACTTAATATGAGAAAAAACTAAAAATTCAACAGAAAAAGTGGAAAAGATGAAAAAACAGTTCACAGGAAAACAGTTCTTAAACATTTAAAAAGCTCTCCAATCTCACTGATCATGAAAGAAATGCCAATCAAAACTACAGTGGTATTTCATCTCCCCACATCAGAATGACAAGGATATTTATTGTCTGTTATTACACTGCATTCATGAAGTTATGAAGAGTCATCCACACCAGACATCAGTGATGGGACAGTGACTGGTACAATCCTGTGAAAAGTGATCTGCAATATCTTTTAAAATTATAAATGGACATTCCCTTTACCTTAGAAATTCCATTTCTAAGAACCTGCCCTACAGATATACTAGAACATACACGTGTATTAACAGAACATGTAGAAACATATTCATTCCATGATGGTTTATAACAGAGACTGAAACAGCTTAAGGGTCTGTCACTACGGTGCTGGTTGGTTAAACTTGGTGGATGGATATGATAAAATACCATGCAGCTATTAAGATTTAAAAGTAATGAGTTTTAAGTATTAGCTCTCTTTGACCATTGCACAACTTCAAGGTCACATCTCTTTTTGGCAAAATCTCAAAAGTTATCAGGAAGATGGGAGGGACTCTAAGTGGTAACTTCTCTCTCCAGTTACATTTATTATAATAAAGAATAAACACATTAAAAGGATAATTCATTAAATTTTAGACAGGCAGAGTGCATAGACTGTGCCTGCCCTTTGCTGGACATCCCTGTGAGTGAGAAGGAGAGAATGAAAACAATGTACGTCATAGTCAGGAATGTTCCTGGAAAATCCCTAAGGAGATGTAAATGGAAAATCCCTAGGTCCCACTGTACAAGAGGTTGTATAACCTGCAATACAGACAGAGCAAGAGGGATGGCCTCAATATGTCACAGCAAAATGTCAGGACCAGGACTCCAGAAGTCAGGTCTAGGGGCCATGGCTTGCTGGAGGCACAATGCTTGCCTTCCTGGTGGCCTAGGATATTTTCAGGTGCTGATGTGGATGGGAGGGTGGGAAAGGGGTAAAAGCCTGACAGCCCTTTGCAGACAGCTTCTCAACCTTGGTTGATTCCTTACCCAGCAGCTGTCCACTGTTGCCACACTGGGAGCATCCCTGTGAAAACAGGAGGATACTGTACACTGACATTTATGCTAACATATCCCCTGATTACGCCAAGGGTTTTCAGTCTCAACCCTGCTGCCTCTTTACCTGGGGGATCACTTGGGTTGTTAATGAAAATCTACCAGTGCCTAGGCTCCCCATCAATCTTTCAGACTGAAGGCAAAAGGAGGAGAGGGCGGCAGAGGAAGAGATAACCATCACCGATAGCATCACCGATTCAATAGATAAGAACTTGGGTAAACTCCAGGAGATAGTGAGGAACAATGAGGCCCTGGGTGCTGCTGTCCATGGAGTCACAACGAGTTGGACACAGGTCCCAGGGTTAAGAATTCCACATATCTCTTTTGGGAACACAGTTCAACACTCTACTGATACCTTGTGCAAAGCTGTCTTCCATTTTGCTTATAACGGTTTTACCCAAAAGACCAGTAGTGGTCACCCTTTTGAGATCATTTTTCCTACCTTTTCATTTATAGACTTATAAATTATTCTTTCTAGAGCTGTACTTCTACTTTGTGAGAGAATAGCTGAGAAACAAGCGATGGTGACGCCTCATCATTCTCTCCATCAACAGACTGACAGGCATTAAATTACACTGACAAGGCAGATGCCCTGGAAGCAAATGGCCAGTTTGTAGGGGGAAAAAAAAGAGTAACAATAAAAGTACATGTGAAGACAGCTCATTTTGGAGCTCTTTTTCCTGCCTACACATTAGAGTACTTATTTGACAAGACGCCAAGAAGTTATTTGGCTACACAGAGCCACACAGTGTTTTTTCTTTTTTTTCCTTCTGTCCCCAGTACCTGAATGCCAATGTGAGAAACCATGGAATTCCAGAGAAGCAGGTGAAGTGGCCCCTTGGGATTCCCTGGGAACATTTTAAACTGGTTTGTTTTTTTTTCCCTGTTAGAAGAAATATTGTTAGAAAATGTCCTAAAATCTAGTTCCAATCCAACCGCTTTTAAGTCCATGTTAAGTACTCAAAACAAAGAAACATCTTTGCTATTTGGTCACTGACTCAGAATAGACTGAGTCCTTACTCAAAGAGCTTTTATTTCCACTGGGATTTGTAGGCATGACACATTTTGAGTGGATATCTCTAATTCCAAACTATCGGTGAAGAGAGCATTTTAGGTTCAGGTTGCCAGGATTTGGGATCAGGACAATAAAAATAAAGACACAGGAAATAAAGTTCACAGGAGAGAAGTAGAGCTAATAAGGAGAAAGGGAAGTAAGGAGCCACAGGTATCGAAAATCAGAAGGAAGGTTATTGAGCTGTACGAGAATAGGAAAAATACACAACCATATACCCTCAGTGATGCCTACTTGCCTCATATAAGATGAATATACTCAAAAGTTTTAGACTGCAACTGTTGGCATGACTTATTAAGAAATGGGGGTTTCCTACATACTGAGATTTAAACTCCAGGAGATAGTGAGGAACAATGAGGCCCTGGGTGCTGCTGTCCATGGAGTCACAACGAGTTGGACACACCCGGGTTAATCCCTACTTTTGGGAACACAGTTCAACACTACTGATACCTTGTGCAAAGCTGTCTTCCATTTTGCTTATAACGGTTTTACCCAAAAGACCAGTAGTGGTCACCCTTTTGAGATCATTTTTCCTACCTTTTCATTTATAGACTTATAAATTATTCTTTCTAGAGCTGTACTTCTACTTTGTGAGAGAATAGCTGAGAAACAAGCGATGGTGACGCCTCATCATTCTCTCCATCAACAGACTGACAGGCATTAAATTACACTGACAAGGCAGATGCCCTGGAAGCAAATGGCCAGTTGTAGGGGAAAAAAGAGTAACAATAAAAGTACATGTGAAGACAGCTCATTTTGGAGCTCTTTTTCCTGCCTACACATTAGAGTACTTATTTGACAAGACGCCAAGAAGTTATTTGGCTACACAGAGCCACACAGTGTTTTTTCTTTTTTTTCCTTCTGTCCCCAGTACCTGAATGCCAATGTGAGAAACCATGGAATTCCAGAGAAGCAGGTGAAGTGGCCCCTTGGGATTCCCTGGGAACATTTTAAACTGGTTTGTTTTTTTTTCCCTGTTAGAAGAAATATTGTTAGAAAATGTCCTAAAATCTAGTTCCAATCCAACCGCTTTTAAGTCCATGTTAAGTACTCAAAACAAAGAAACATCTTTGCTATTTGGTCACTGACTCAGAATAGACTGAGTCCTTACTCAAAGAGCTTTTATTTCCACTGGGATTTGTAGGCATGACACATTTTGAGTGGATATCTCTAATTCCAAACTATCGGTGAAGAGAGCATTTTAGGTTCAGGTTGCCAGGATTTGGGATCAGGACAATAAAAATAAAGACACAGGAAATAAAGTTCACAGGAGAGAAGTAGAGCTAATAAGGAGAAAGGGAAGTAAGGAGCCACAGGTATCGAAAATCAGAAGGAAGGTTATTGAGCTGTACGAGAATAGGAAAAATACACAACCATATACCCTCAGTGATGCCTACTTGCCTCATATAAGATGAATATACTCAAAAGTTTTAGACTGCAACTGTTGGCATGACTTATTAAGAAATGGGGGTTTCCTACATACTGAGATTTAAGAGGTCCTAAGAAAAGGTCCTCTCAAATTTTCTTCCACTAGGGTTCCACAAAATTGTAACAGCTTGCACTTCCTTGCAGAAAGGTAGGATGTCGCAGTTAAGAGATGAAAACTACCAGTAAACCCCACAGCTACAGAGCGGCTCTCCAAGTCAGTCTCCATCTCCACCATCACTGCTGCTCTTCCCCTCTGGTGGAGATCTCAGGGAGGGCCCTGAGGAGCCTCACTCCTCTCACTTGTTCTTCCACTGCCCAGCTCCACCCCTCCACGTTTCAAGGAAATGAAAAGAAACTTCAAGGAAATGAACAGAAAGTTCCTGAGTTAGAGCTAACTTCATTAAAAACATTTAAGTCTTAGCAGTCTTAAATAAGTTAGTGTAAATTCAAGAGACTTGACATAGAAGCATGTGACTACAGATTTGGATTGAAAAGGTCTGAATTTAAACCTCAACTTTTCATGTCATGGCTGTAACAACCTGAGGCAAGTTACATAAAGGTTTTGAAACTTGTTTTGTTTATCTGTAAAATATTTATATCATAGCATTGTTCTAAGAATGAGATGATACATGTGTAGCTATTCCTGGAACATAGTAGGGAGTTAATAACTGTTTCTCCAATAAAAAGACCATTACTTTACATTTTTAAAAAAGCTTATATATATATATTTATATAAATATAACCATATACATATATAAGAAGAAAAATGGATTATATATCTATATATATTAATATATACTTGTAATTAATATGTATATATTATAATTAGAATAGATATTATCATATATATCATATGTAATATATAATTAATTATAAAGATAATCTTAAATTATACATATTATATGTAATAATTATAACATATTACATATTTATATATTATAAACATTTTATATAATATATAATGTAACTTTGTATAGTATTATATGATATTTACATTATATATTATAACATATAATATATTTATATGTAATCCACTTCTTCTTATATTATATAAATATAAAAATTATATATAGAAACCTTTTGAAAAATGTAAAGTGAAGTTTAAATTCCGACCTTTTCAGTGTATATATATATATATATATATATATCATAATATATATTCATGTATATATTATACTATATAATATGTATTATATATCGATATATAATCCACTTACTCTTCTAATTTTTCAGTGAGATAGGGTAATGAGCACAGACCCAAGATGAGAACCCAGTACTTCTGACTTCCCATGAGTAGATCTGATATTTTCCATCAATGTAAATGTAACAGGAATAATGAAATTGCACATCCATCTACTTAGTTACTTAGAAAATTAAAGAGTTAGATTGAAACAGAGGGCAAGTGGACTTGTGATTTGAATAAAGCATTCAGCTGTCTCTCTTTATTTGGTAAATAAATGCACTTGCTCCCAGGTATTGGTCTATGTCTTACACTGTTCAATTTGGGAAGCTCACTTTGGGAACTTGGCACAGCAAGTTTTCCTTATGTAAGTTCCAAGAGGGCACATAAAGAACCTAAGCTGTGCAGCCTGAAGTCAGCGCTCCTCTGGGGTGGTGGACAAAACGACTGACTTAATTCATTTCCAGCTCATCTGTATCAAGCTGCAGGTTTGCTCAGATCCCAAGATGAATTCTTATTATGATTTTTCTTGCATTATTGTGATTTGGAAGAGTTCTCTTAAAGGGATGCTTGTTCTTTTCCTCAATTCAGGAGATTCATAGAGGCACACTCAACTGGCTTCAACCTGAACTGCTATCTTCGCTAGAAACGGTTATTATCTTCCAATGAATGCCAGGGTGAGCAGCTTGGAAGAATACTGCTCTATTTGGGATACCTGATAAGTGACAAGTGTGCCTGTCCTAGGGGAAGCTCTCTTCTATCTTAAAATTATAAGAATTTACACGAATTAATGTGAGCATACGGGCATGAATTAATCTGCTAGAAGTCCAACTTTTGGAATATTTAATCGGAAATGAACATTTATCAGGTAATTCCATAGTAGCATCTTAAAAAAGTGTTGTTTAGGCTTCTGATGATATTTTTACTTTAAAGGCTATCTAGCAAAACTTTTCAACATAAACTTTTGCTGTTCTCTTTGAAATGGTTCTAAATAGGGCTAGAAGTGTTTAACTTGTTTCAAATATGCTAATTTGAGTCTCAGGCAGCTGCAGTGGTTATTAATATGAGCACCATGGCTGACAATTTGACCGCAGCCTCCCGTTTTCATTTACTGCTTTCAAACTAAATGTCCCTTTTGTACACAGAGTGCAAAAACCATGGTCAGATGACCACATTGGGAGACACGCTGGTAGATGGATGAATCTGAGAGCCTTTTTTTTCTTTTAAAGAAAGTGATACCCTTCAAATAGGGAAATTGGTAGATCATATGCTAGATTATAAGTCTTTAACGCATTATCAGTCTTTCCACAGTGCAGGGAAAACTTAAGAAGAAATCTTTTAATAAAATTAGTGAGGACTGATGCGTTCTTAATGCATATTTACTCCAGATAAATTGACTCATAAAAGTGTCATGGGATATTGGCCTAGCCTTAGAACAAATAAGCAGTTTTGGGTCATTCATCTGAAATGTGATTTAGAGGTGAACATTCCAAATTCCAAACCAACATTCTATTTTACTGGCTTATTCTTTGCAACTTTCAAATAAGTAATGCTATCTAATGAAAAAACTAAAAACATCCACAGAAAAACATCTGAGGACGTGTATTTTCTTTTCATCGTTGAATTTTATGAGTCTGAGCGAGATGGATGTGTATTTGTATGTGGTCTGTGGGTTTCTTCTGCAGAGCACCATTTTGCTTGGCTGAACTTTGTTTTGTAAATGCACAAAGGCTTAAATCATCCTGTGGGCATCTCTGCATGTGTCACATTCACCAGACAACTTGTCTAACTCTGTGAATGTGCTCTTTTGAAGGACTCAGCTGAGCTATTGTTTGAATTAAAGCAAATGGCCTGCTACATACTGAAAAATGTACAACTTCATATCTCTGGCCCAGGCTGAGCCAAAGGCAGAATTATAAAATATAATCATCTTCCCATACTGTATGATTTCAACATTCAAACTGGATATCTTAAAAAGTTACTGCAGGGGCTTCCCTGGTGGTCCAGTGGGTAAGGACACTGCCTTGCAGTGCAAGGGGCCCTGGTTCGATCCCTGGCCTGGGAAGATCCCACGTGCCGCGGAGCGGCTGGACCAATGTGTCCAATTACCGAGCCGGAGCTCTGGAGAGCATGCGCCCAGAGCCGGTGCTCTGCGACAACAGAGGCCACCGCGATGGGAGGCCCACACGGGCCAAAAGAACAAAGATGGATGAAAATGGACAAATGAAAGACCAATAGAAGTGGCCCGTCTGCTCCCCTCGCTCCCCACCCAACCCCCACCTGAATAAATAAATAAATAAATTTTTTTTTTTAAAAAAAAGTTACTGCAAAGAGATTTATTAATTAGGAAACACACCCTACATCAAGCAACCTGTCTTCTCAGCCAGAATATAATTAGTAAAAGGCTGGAGAAAGTGTTTGTTTTTGTTTGTTTTTCACTGTATCTGGTTTGGTGTCTGTTACATGAACTTGAATATTTACACAGGACTTGAATATAAGTTGTTTAATTCTCACTACCAACATGCAGTGTAGGTGTTCTTAGTATTTTGTTTTACAGACAAAGAACATAAAGTACAGGTTGCAATGACTTGTTCAATGTCATCCAGCTAAGAAGAGCAGAGGTGAAACCTGAATCCTCTCTTTTCATTCCTAAATATAGGCAATTTCTAAGTTCTCCTAATGTTAAATTCCTGTCCTAGAATTTACTTCTTCTCCCATGTTGATCTTATTTGAGAGCATTCTTTACCTTTTACATGTCAGCAGTCTTTCTGTGAAGGACCAGGGAGTAAATATTTAGGGTTTTGTGGGCCACATGAGCTTTATCACACAGCTCCTCCACTCTGCCACTGTACTAACAGCACAAAAATGGCCACAGACTATATATGTTAATAAATGAGCATGTATGTGTTTCAGCAAAACTTGATTTATAAGACATGGTGAGCCAGATTTGGCACATAGGCTGTAATTTGAGGTCCTCTAGTATAACAGAACGGAGGACTATTCTTGGAGAATATCAGAGCATCTAAGTCCTAGTCAAGGCTACATTGTAAGAAATGCAAATAAGAAGACAATAAAAATAAAAACAGGAACTTGTTGTTGAGACTGTGTGCTTTCACTGCAGGGGATACAGGCTCGACTTCTGACCAAGGAACTAAGGCTCCTGTGCTGTCATCCTGGCTGCAGGTGTGTAGTTGGATGGCACATTGAGAGTTCTAAAGAGGTTTGACTGATTTCTCAATGCAGTAGTGATTAATACAGAGAGCTTCCCTTAACCCAGGCAAAATATGCAGCTAAATTTCCAGAATTGCAAGAATCAAATAATGTTCTCCTGATTTCTTTTGTTGTCTACTATACAGATCCCATATGGAAGGTAACATTCTGAGATCTTAGAATCTTCAGGTCACTTTCTTCATTACTGGGACAGACCAAAGCAGCAAAAACTTTATGCTACCAGGAGAAGGTGGAGAGAACAGAAGACAGGAAAGAGAAAAAGATGACCAAAATAGTGCCTTTGATTAGCTGCTAGAAGGAAACTGGGGGAAGGATGGGTAGATGGTTCTCAGTGGGTACAAGGTTCCAGTTTTACAAGATAAAAGTTCTAGAGATCTGTTGTACCACTACAAGAATATACTCAATGCACTGAACTATATACTTAAAGATGGTTAAAATGGTAAAATTGATGTTCTGCGGTATTTTTTAACCATAATTAAACTTTTATTAACAGGAAGAGAGAGGGGCTTCCCTGGTGGCCCAGTGGGTAAGGACACTGCCTTGCAGTGCAAGGGGCGCCGGTTCAATCTCTGGCCTGGGAAGATCCCACGTGCCGCGGAGCGGCTGGACCGATGTGTCCAACGACTGAGCCAGAGCTCTGGAGCGCATGCGCCCAGAGCCAGTGCTCTGTGACAACAGAGGCCACTGCGATGGGAGGCCCACACGGGCCAAAGAACAAAGATGAATGAAAATAGATAAATGAAAGACCAATAGAAGCGGCCCACCTGCCCCCCTCCTTCCCCAGCCTCCCCCCCCACCCCCCAAAAAAATTGAAAAAATAAAAAAAAATAAAAGGAAGAGAGAGTCATTCAAAATCTAGCTTCATGACTGTGTGATCTGAAAATATCTAGGAGCCTTGTTTTCTTCATCATCAATTCCTGGTTAAGGTTCTGACTCATTAAAGTGAAGAGGTTAAATGAGATAATATACATAAAGGGCTAAATACAGTACTTCACACCAATAAAAGCTAGTGTTTCTCTCCAACTTCTACTACTTTCCTTTAGCAATTCCTTTTCCCATTGCTGTGGATTTCCAGAGAGTTCTAAAGAGGTTTGACACCATGAATTAATACAGAGAGCTTCCCTTAACCCAGGCAAAATATGCAGCTAAATTTCCAGAATTGCAAGAATCAAATAATGTTCTCCTGATTTCTTTTGTTGTCTACTATACAGATCCCATATGGAAGGTAACATTCTGAGATCTTAGAATCTTCAGGTCACTTTCTTCATTACTGGGACAGACCAAAGCAGCAAAAACTTTATGCTACCAGGAGAAGGTGGAGAGAACAGAAGACAGGAAAGAGAAAAAGATGACCAAAATAGTGCCTTTGATTAGCTGCTAGAAGGAAACTGGGGGAAGGATGGGTAGATGGTTCTCAGTGGGTACAAGGTTCCAGTTTTACAAGATAAAAGTTCTAGAGATCTGTTGTACCACTACAAGAATATACTCAATGCACTGAACTATATACTTAAAGATGGTTAAAATGGTAAAATTGATGTTCTGCGGTATTTTTTAACCATAATTAAACTTTTATTAACAGGAAGAGAGAGGGGCTTCCCTGGTGGCCCAGTGGGTAAGGACACTGCCTTGCAGTGCAAGGGGCGCCGGTTCAATCTCTGGCCTGGGAAGATTCCACGTGCCGCGGAGTGGCTGGACCGATGTGTCCAACGACTGAGCCAGAGCTCTGGAGCGCATGCGCCCAGAGCCAGTGCTCTGTGACAACAGAGGCCACTGCGATGGGAGGCCCACACGGGCCAAAGAACAAAGATGAATGAAAATAGATAAATGAAAGACCAATAGAAGCGGCCCACCTGCCCCCATCCTTCCCCAGCCTGCCCCCCCACCCCCCAAAAAAATTGAAAAAATAAAAAAAAATAAAAGGAAGAGAGAGTCATTCAAAATCTAGCTTCATGACTGTGTGATCTGAAAATATCTAGGAGCCTTGTTTTCTTCATCATCAATTCCTGGTTAAGGTTCTGACTCATTAAAGTGAAGAGGTTAAATGAGATAATATACATAAAGGGCTAAATACAGTACTTCACACCAATAAAAGCTAGTGTTTCTCTCCAACTTCTACTACTTTCCTTTAGCAATTCCTTTTCCCATTGCTGTGGTATCAGATTTTATCTTCCTATGGAATATTTTTCCACAGAAGTAAAATAAAAAATATTGTCCACTTAATTTTGCTTGCTTCTCCTGCTCCTCATTAGTTAGTTCATGTGCATACATGTTGTGGTCTACCTAGTGAGTAATAAAAACAGGTACATTTACTTGGCATCAACTCTTTTGTGTGCTTGTGTGTGTCCTATCTAAAAGAAATCATAAACCACAAAACACTTTATTGTTTCTCTCACACTGTTCCTCTCCCATTCATCTCTGTCTTATTCCATTCAGGCTGTTATATCAGAATACCAAAGACTGGGTAGTTTAATGAAGGGAAATTTATTTCTCATAGTTCTGGATGCTGGATGTCTGGGATCAAGAAATCAGCATGATTGAGCTGAAAAGGGAGCCATCTTCCTTGTAAACTCACATGTTGGGTAATAGTGGGAGCTCAGGCCTCTCTATTCCCAGATTAGTACCTGATTAGGGCATTAACCCCACCATGGGACTCCACCTACCTGACCTCATCCAAACCCGATTTCCTCCCAATGGCACCACGTCCAAATCTCATCACACTAAGGATTGTGGCCACAACATAATTCAGCATTAACACTTGAGGCAATTGAACTGCAAAGTATGAACACAAGGAATGTGGGATGAAGTGAGAGAGACAAGCATTTCCTGAGGGTCCCAAGGAAGAATATGGTGGTTGAACAGCAGCAAATCTCTAGGTATGACAAGATTCAGGAAAGTTAAATAGAGAATGTGTATCAGGAAACGTGATGTTAATGGACTACCAGATGTCCTGTCAAGGACAGTGGTGGAAGCTGAGGGCCAAGTTGAGAGAGTTGTCAGTAGTGTTGACTAAGAATTTATATTTCACTCGATGCTTCCTAGAGGCAAGGTAATTTACCTTAGTCTCCTTCCCAATAGCCTCAGACCTGACAGTTTTGACATTGTCTATTATTGATACAGTTTTATAAAAATTATTTTCTTCAGTGGCTCTTAATTTTTTGCAAAGATTTGTACCGAGTACCTACTCTGGCAAAGCTAGTGTTTCTCTCCAACTTCTACTACTTTCCTTTAGCAATTCCTTTTCCCATTGCTGTGGTATCAGATTTTATCTTCCTATGGAATATTTTTCCACAGAAGTAAAATAAAAAATATTGTCCACTTAATTTTGCTTGCTTCTCCTGCTCCTCATTAGTTAGTTCATGTGCATACATGTTGTGGTCTACCTAGTGAGTAATAAAAACAGGTACATTTACTTGGCATCAACTCTTTTGTGTGCTTGTGTGTGTCCTATCTAAAAGAAATCATAAACCACAAAACACTTTATTGTTTCTCTCACACTGTTCCTCTCCCATTCATCTCTGTCTTATTCCATTCAGGCTGTTATATCAGAATACCAAAGACTGGGTAGTTTAATGAAGGGAAATTTATTTCTCATAGTTCTGGATGCTGGATGTCTGGGATCAAGAAATCAGCATGATTGAGCTGAAAAGGGAGCCATCTTCCTTGTAAACTCACATGTTGGGTAATAGTGGGAGCTCAGGCCTCTCTATTCCCAGATTAGTACCTGATTAGGGCATTAACCCCACCATGGGACTCCACCTACCTGACCTCATCCAAACCCGATTTCCTCCCAATGGCACCACGTCCAAATCTCATCACACTAAGGATTGTGGCCACAACATAATTCAGCATTAACACTTGAGGCAATTGAACTGCAAAGTATGAACACAAGGAATGTGGGATGAAGTGAGAGAGACAAGCATTTCCTGAGGGTCCCAAGGAAGAATATGGTGGTTGAACAGCAGCAAATCTCTAGGTATGACAAGATTCAGGAAAGTTAAATAGAGAATGTGTATCAGGAAACGTGATGTTAATGGACTACCAGATGTCCTGTCAAGGACAGTGGTGGAAGCTGAGGGCCAAGTTGGAGAGAGTTGTCAGTAGTGTTGACTAAGAATTTATATTTCACTCGATGCTTCCTAGAGGCAAGGTAATTTACCTTAGTCTCCTTCCCAATAGCCTCAGACCTGACAGTTTTGACATTGTCTATTATTGATACAGTTTTATAAAAATTATTTTCTTCAGTGGCTCTTAATTTTTTGCAAAGATTTGTACCGAGTACCTACTCTGGCATAGCCTCATGCTGGGTGAGGAGAGGAATACTGAGAGAATGCCAAGAGTTCCCTTATGGTCTCTTGGGTGAGGAGGCAAGAATGGAAGTGTTTGAGCATGCACACAGACACATGTGCATGTATCAGTGTGGTGCAGGGCAGGTACATTCATGATTACCAAGCCCAGAGCCCTGGACAGTTAAATCTTTCAGATTTTTATGAAAGTAAGAAATCACGGTAAGGTGGATTACCTTTACTCAAACTTTAATGTGCAATCAGTTCTTCCTAGGATTTGTTAGAATGCATATTATGATTTGGCAGGTCTGGCATGGGGCCCAAGATTCTCCATTTCTAACAGGCTTCTGGTCTGCTTTGTTTATTTATGCATTTGTTCATTATTGAATCTGCCACATGCCATGCACTGAGCTATAAACCAGGGATAAAATGATGACTAAAATACAGCCGATCCCTCAAGAAGAGGGCAGGTAAAGCCAAGATTATCACCTCATGATTAATAGAACTATTCCCAAGCTTCTTCCTGGGTCTACAGGTATAGAATGCAGGGTAATCTATGAGGGATGGAGAAGAGTTTCCTTGGTACGTGTTGTGGGGAGAGAAGGGAGGGGGCAATTCAGGCCGGAGAAACAGGAATACGAAGACCTGGAAGTGTTCAACAGCATCCTTGTGGTAGTTTTAAGTCTTGAACTCAAAGCACAGGCTCTGGGCAGAAGCATGGAGGGAAAAAGAACTGAACGGTGGTCAGGGGCCAGGCCCGGGGGACCTCGTGTGCTAATAAGCTAAGATGTTGGCACAGTAACATCCTGAAAGCTAAGGTGAGGTAAGGAAGGGAACTCAAGGCAATGCAGAGGTCCCCTGTCTAAGTGGTGTGTCCTCCGTCTGGGCCTGTCACTTGCAGGGTACCACGGCGACATCTCTCTAGGACTTTAGCTCTGGTTTATCTGATTTGGTACCCACTTCCCACCCTCCACCCAAACCCATGAGGCTCTGCTGCTTTAGTTTATTCTGCTCCAATGCTTTTCTTTAAAAGAAGATACAATGCCCAGGGTGGGACCTTTCGGAGGTGAAGAGAAGCAGCATCCAATATTTGAGTTTCCTTATTTATTTAAAAAAACAAACACAAAATAAGGTGACAAAGCTTATCGAGTGTTTTAAATATTCCCTTGAATAATTAAAACCTTTACCATAACAAGACCACAAGTGTCTGCTATTTTAGAGATAATTATAGTTTTATAAACATTAAAGTACATTAGAAGCAGAATGGGGCATAAGATTAATGCCTGCTTTCAAGTCTCTGTCTGTGGTTTTATACATCTAATCCAGTTTATAGGCAAAAAGTGAAAATATGAGGACTTTTGTAAATGTCAGGGTGGGCCAAACTGCTGTCCTGCCCCCTGCCCTTCCTACACATCCACCCTAACAGATCCTGGATCCAGGAGCATGTATCTTCCTAGGATTTGTTAGAATGCATATTATGATTTGGCAGGTCTGGCATGGGGCCCAAGATTCTCCATTTCTAACAGGCTTCTGGTCTGCTTTGTTTATTTATGCATTTGTTCATTATTGAATCTGCCACATGCCATGCACTGAGCTATAAACCAGGGATAAAATGATGACTAAAATACAGCCGATCCCTCAAGAAGAGGGCAGGTAAAGCCAAGATTATCACCTCATGATTAATAGAACTATTCCCAAGCTTCTTCCTGGGTCTACAGGTATAGAATGCAGGGTAATCTATGAGGGATGGAGAAGAGTTTCCTTGGTACGTGTTGTGGGGAGAGAAGGGAGGGGGCAATTCAGGCCGGAGAAACAGGAATACGAAGACCTGGAAGTGTTCAACAGCATCCTTGTGGTAGTTTTAAGTCTTGAACTCAAAGCACAGGCTCTGGGCAGAAGCATGGAGGGAAAAAGAACTGAACGGTGGTCAGGGGCCAGGCCCGGGGGACCTCGTGTGCTAATAAGCTAAGATGTTGGCACAGTAACATCCTGAAAGCTAAGGTGAGGTAAGGAAGGGAACTCAAGGCAATGCAGAGGTCCCTGTCTAAGTGGTGTGTCCTCCGTCTGGGCCTGTCACTTGCAGGGTACCACGCGACATCTCTCTAGGACTTTAGCTCTGGTTTATCTGATTTGGTACCCACTTCCCACCCTCCACCCAAACCCATGAGGCTCTGCTGCTTTAGTTTATTCTGCTCCAATGCTTTTCTTTAAAAGAAGATACAATGCCCAGGGTGGGACCTTTCGGAGGTGAAGAGAAGCAGCATCCAATATTTGAGTTTCCTTATTTATTTAAAAAAACAAACACAAAATAAGGTGACAAAGCTTATCGAGTGTTTTAAATATTCCCTTGAATAATTAAAACCTTTACCATAACAAGACCACAAGTGTCTGCTATTTTAGAGATAATTATAGTTTTATAAACATTAAAGTACATTAGAAGCAGAATGGGGCATAAGATTAATGCCTGCTTTCAAGTCTCTGTCTGTGGTTTTATACATCTAATCCAGTTTATAGGCAAAAAGTGAAAATATGAGGACTTTTGTAAATGTCAGGGTGGGCCAAACTGCTGTCCTGCCCCCTGCCCTTCCTACACATCCACCCTAACAGATCCTGGATCCAGGAGCTTTGGAAATTTTACTTTCTTGTTTAATTACTGGTGAAACAAAGCATTAGATCTCACAGAAGAAAGCAGCATACTGACTGAAGGGTATGCAAGGTCAATGGCTAAACATCATTGACCTTCAAAAGCCACCTTGAGGGCCAACCAAAGAACCTATGGTGTTGCTCCAACCTAATGCCAACATGGGCACTTTCAGCAAAATGACAAAAACCACTGAAGCGGAAACGGGCACATCATCATGTGAAAGACAGTCTAGCTGGCCTTCTATCATCATCCCTCATTGTGTTTTTTTTCTTTTTGGCTTGGTGGAAGATTTCCTGATTTGAAGAGACAGGTTTATTTTGGAGACAGTGAAACACAAATGAATGCACAAACAAGAGGCGTATCTGGCAGCATAAGAAGCGGTTTGCAGTTTAAAACAATGACACAAACCAAATTTAGCTTCCAGTCCCAGAACCAGCTGAAAAAGCAGCCACTGCACGTGCCCAGCAAGCCACATCCAGCATGCCGATCCATCTCTGTGGTGCATTATCTGGCCCCTATTTGCAAGAACTGTTTCTATGCTTTAAGGAGTTTTTTTTTTCCAGAAAAATAAAACAAGTCCTTGATCCCTACTGAGTCCTATCAGAGAGCTTACTGAGAGGAGCTGTACTGTGAGTTACAAAAGCAAAGGGACTCCAAGAAGGAAAAAATAAGCTAATGTTTTGTCACTTGGATAAATCAACAGTGTCCAGCTTGGACAAAGATCTATCAGAGGGGCTTTTGGTCTTTGTGCAGGACTTTTTTTCCAATATTTGAGTTTCCTTATTTATTTAAAAACAAACACAAAATAAGGTGACAAAGCTTATCGAGTGTTTTAAATATTCCCTTGAATAATTAAAACCTTTACCATAACAAGACCACAAGTGTCTGCTATTTTAGAGATAATTATAGTTTTATAAACATTAAAGTACATTAGAAGCAGAATGGGGCATAAGATTAATGCCTGCTTTCAAGTCTCTGTCTGTGGTTTTATACATCTAATCCAGTTTATAGGCAAAAAGTGAAAATATGAGGACTTTTGTAAATGTCAGGGTGGGCCAAACTGCTGTCCTGCCCCCTGCCCTTCCTACACATCCACCCTAACAGATCCTGGATCCAGGAGCTTTGGAAATTTTACTTTCTTGTTTAATTACTGGTGAAACAAAGCATTAGATCTCACAGAAGAAAGCAGCATACTGACTGAAGGGTATGCAAGGTCAATGGCTAAACATCATTGACCTTCAAAAGCCACCTTGAGGGCCAACCAAAGAACCTATGGTGTTGCTCCAACCTAATGCCAACATGGGCACTTTCAGCAAAATGACAAAAACCACTGAAGCGGAAACGGGCACATCATCATGTGAAAGACAGTCTAGCTGGCCTTCTATCATCATCCCTCATTGTGTTTTTTTTCTTTTTGGCTTGGTGGAAGATTTCCTGATTTGAAGAGACAGGTTTATTTTGGAGACAGTGAAACACAAATGAATGCACAAACAAGAGGCGTATCTGGCAGCATAAGAAGCGGTTTGCAGTTTAAAACAATGACACAAACCAAATTTAGCTTCCAGTCCCAGAACCAGCTGAAAAAGCAGCCACTGCACGTGCCCAGCAAGCCACATCCAGCATGCCGATCCATCTCTGTGGTGCATTATCTGGCCCCTATTTGCAAGAACTGTTTCTATGCTTTAAGGAGTTTTTTTTTTTTTCCAGAAAAATAAAACAAGTCCTTGATCCCTACTGAGTCCTATCAGAGAGCTTACTGAGAGGAGCTGTACTGTGAGTTACAAAAAGCAAAGGGGACTCCAAGAAGGAAAAAAAATAAGCTAATGTTTTGTCACTTGGATAAATCAACAGTGTCCAGCTTGGACAAAGATCTGACTGTCCAGACTTCGTTTTGGAGTAACATTTTATGGTTTTGTCTTTTTGAATGCCATGTAAATCGACAAGCATAAAGCTGACAGGACCTGCAGCCTTCAGAGAACACACTGTTCCTCTCATTTATTTAAGAGAAGACTGCCCAGCTCAGAGGCCTGCAGAGTGCTGTGCCAGAGCATTTTGCTTGGGCCACGAGTGCTTGATGCAGTCTGGTGGGAAGGTGGAGTGGTGCAGAGAGCATTCAAATGAGAAAGGATTTTAGAAGCCAGAACCACAGACTCTGGACCTGGAGGCCTCACCTTTTGCTGCGCTGCCCGATGTAGCAAGAGGATTTCTGGCATGACCAAGAAATTAAGCATTTCCCTGGAGAATTCTGAATTCCTGTTTTTGGCATTACGTTTTCTGGGCCTGACAAAACTGTAATGATCAAAGTACACTAAAAATGGATCACTTTGATCCACCTGTGATTAAATGCCCTGTAGGGGCATTTACAAACAGGAGTGTCTGGTTCAGAGGATGAAGAGGAGGTGGGAACCGTGGCTGAAATGGGAATAGATAGCTTTGTAGGCTATAAGGATGTCAGAGCAGAAGGGGCTGTAGAGGTGAGCTGGCCAGGGGCCCTCATTTATGCATATGAGGCAGGACCAGGAGACCTCGAATGATTTGCTTAGGGTCACACACTGATACGCTTGCTGAGGTAGAGTTTTGACAAGCAAGTAGAACTTCCCATTCATGGGAGCGTGGCAGATTTATTGCAAAAGTGGCCCCACCTCAGGGATATGCATATGAATGATCTGGGAACATACATGTAAAAAAAAAAAAAAAAAGTGGCCCCACTTCTTCCTCCCTCTGTATCCCTCTCAGTAAACAGAGAAATGCCAAGCCAGGCCTAACCAAGGTCAGCAGAAGCAGCCAGCCAGCTGTGGGATTTGTGAACAATAATAATGAATATTGTCCTAAGCCCCTCAGCTTTGGGGTGGTTTGTTTGTGGCAGTATCTAACTAGTCAGCAGCACAATAATGAGAGGTCAGTCACTGAGGTGAGAGAGGAGCTGGATAATCTTCCATGTTTAATCCTGCAATTTCTATCATTTGAGAATAGTGGTCGATTTAGAGGATGAAAATAGGTGCTGGAAATGGAACTCCTCAAAGCCACTGTAGTCTTGTGCTCTCTTAATGCGAGGATCCTGCAGCATTCAGAGAACACACTGTTCCTCTCATTTATTTAAGAGAAGACTGCCCAGCTCAGAGGCCTGCAGAGTGCTGTGCCAGAGCATTTTGCTTGGGCCACGAGTGCTTGATGCAGTCTGGTGGGAAGGTGGAGTGGTGCAGAGAGCATTCAAATGAGAAAGGATTTTAGAAGCCAGAACCACAGACTCTGGACCTGGAGGCCTCACCTTTTGCTGCGCTGCCCGATGTAGCAAGAGGATTTCTGGCATGACCAAGAAATTAAGCATTTCCCTGGAGAATTCTGAATTCCTGTTTTTGGCATTACGTTTTCTGGGCCTGACAAAACTGTAATGATCAAAGTACACTAAAAATGGATCACTTTGATCCACCTGTGATTAAATGCCCTGTAGGGGCATTTACAAACAGGAGTGTCTGGTTCAGAGGATGAAGAGGAGGTGGGAACCGTGGCTGAAATGGGAATAGATAGCTTTGTAGGCTATAAGGATGTCAGAGCAGAAGGGGCTGTAGAGGTGAGCTGGCCAGGGGCCCTCATTTATGCATATGAGGCAGGACCAGGAGACCTCGAATGATTTGCTTAGGGTCACACACTGATACGCTTGCTGAGGTAGAGTTTTGACAAGCAAGTAGAACTTCCCATTCATGGGAGCGTGGCAGATTTATTGCAAAAGTGGCCCCACCTCAGGGATATGCATATGAATGATCTGGGAACATACATGTAAAAAAAAAAAAAAAAAGTGGCCCCACTTCTTCCTCCCTCTGTATCCCTCTCAGTAAACAGAGAAATGCCAAGCCAGGCCTAACCAAGGTCAGCAGAAGCAGCCAGCCAGCTGTGGGATTTGTGAACAATAATAATGAATATTGTCCTAAGCCCCTCAGCTTTGGGGTGGTTTGTTTGTGGCAGTATCTAACTAGTCAGCAGCACAATAATGAGAGGTCAGTCACTGAGGTGAGAGAGGAGCTGGATAATCTTCCATGTTTAATCCTGCAATTTCTATCATTTGAGAATAGTGGTCGATTTAGAGGATGAAAATAGGTGCTGGAAATGGAACTCCTCAAAGCCACTGTAGTCTTGTGCTCTCTTAATGCGAGGGGATCCTGCAGCATTTGTGTCTTCACACAGTCCAGCTGAATCGATGCTGGAAATCTTCCAATCCTAATTCTAGAAGATATGTAAACAGAGGCTACGCAGTGTTAAGGCAGAACTGACCTCATGACTGGAGGGCTTAGGGCAAATGAAAATGTGACGTCTCCTGTAAAAAACTAAGATTTCAAGACAGCACAGCACTAAACCAATGCTGGCTCCTGCTAGGTGTGGGTCCTTTCTGCAATGCATGGGCTGTCTGTCAGCTCTGAAGCCAGCCTGGAGTTACGCATTTGACTGAAGGATGGTTCTTCAAAAGTCCATCTGTTTAATTTTTGCCAAAACTTAAAACTTATTCATTAACATTAGCTAGTTCAAGATGTAAGGCAAGGACCTCTAGTTCCTACTCTAGTGATTCATTTTCTGCATTTTTTGACTGACTAACAGAAAGAAAAATCAGAACCAGGAACAGTATGGCTGACTTGGGGTCTGACACAGAGGGAGGAATTTATAATCCTTCATATGATGTGTTCCTTCATGGGAGTTGAAGAAAGGCAAGTCTGAAATTAGAATTCTTACATCAAATATTTGCTCTTTCCAATTATATCTTTATGATATTTTCTTTATGGAATTTGATTGCTGTTCATTACAATTACTTGAATTGTCTCTTTAGCTACTTCTTTTCTTGCTTTTGCTTTCTTTTTCTTTTTTCGGTAAGTAAAAAAATTCTCAGGTATTAAATAAGAAGAATTAAATTTTTTTATTCATCCTAAGCTTTGCCTTACTTATGACATCAATAATTTTGAAAAAGCCAAAAGGCAAATGTGGGATTTGTGAACAATAATAATGAATATTGTCCTAAGCCCCTCAGCTTTGGGGTGGTTTGTTTGTGGCAGTATCTAACTAGTCAGCAGCACAATAATGAGAGGTCAGTCACTGAGGTGAGAGAGGAGCTGGATAATCTTCCATGTTTAATCCTGCAATTTCTATCATTTGAGAATAGTGGTCGATTTAGAGGATGAAAATAGGTGCTGGAAATGGAACTCCTCAAAGCCACTGTAGTCTTGTGCTCTCTTAATGCGAGGGGATCCTGCAGCATTTGTGTCTTCACACAGTCCAGCTGAATCGATGCTGGAAATCTTCCAATCCTAATTCTAGAAGATATGTAAACAGAGGCTACGCAGTGTTAAGGCAGAACTGACCTCATGACTGGAGGGCTTAGGGCAAATGAAAATGTGACGTCTCCTGTAAAAAACTAAGATTTCAAGACAGCACAGCACTAAACCAATGCTGGCTCCTGCTAGGTGTGGGTCCTTTCTGCAATGCATGGGCTGTCTGTCAGCTCTGAAGCCAGCCTGGAGTTACGCATTTGACTGAAGGATGGTTCTTCAAAAGTCCATCTGTTTAATTTTTGCCAAAACTTAAAACTTATTCATTAACATTAGCTAGTTCAAGATGTAAGGCAAGGACCTCTAGTTCCTACTCTAGTGATTCATTTTCTGCATTTTTTGACTGACTAACAGAAAGAAAAATCAGAACCAGGAACAGTATGGCTGACTTGGGGTCTGACACAGAGGGAGGAATTTATAATCCTTCATATGATGTGTTCCTTCATGGGAGTTGAAGAAAGGCAAGTCTGAAATTAGAATTCTTACATCAAATATTTGCTCTTTCCAATTATATCTTTATGATATTTTCTTTATGGAATTTGATTGCTGTTCATTACAATTACTTGAATTGTCTCTTTAGCTACTTCTTTTCTTGCTTTTGCTTTCTTTTTCTTTTTTCGGTAAGTAAAAAAATTCTCAGGTATTAAATAAGAAGAATTAAATTTTTTTATTCATCCTAAGCTTTGCCTTACTTATGACATCAATAATTTTCCAAGAGCTTTGAACTCTTCTTTTTCCTTTACAGCTCTGGGAAATTTTGCAGCTTAGTATGTGCATTACCCTATCCTTAACCATCTTCATCACTATTCTGAACACTTTTTTTTTTTTGCCATTCTTTTTATTTATTTATTTATTTATTTATTTATTTTGTGGGGAGAGAGGGAGGCATGCGAGTCACTTCTATTGGTCTTTCATTTATCTATTTTCATCCACCTTTAGTTCTTTGGCCCATGTGGGCCTCCCATCACAGTGGCCTCTGTTGTCGCAGAGCACTGGCTCTGGGTGCATGCGTTCCAGAGCTCCGGCTCGGTAATTGGACACATTGGTCCAGCCACTCCGCAGCACGTGGGATCTTCCCTGGTCAGGGATTGAACCAGCGCCCCTTGCACTGCAAGGCAGTGTCCTTACCCACTGGACCACCAGAGAAGCCCTAAATACTTTTTGACTTATGCAAGATACTGCAGAATTAAATGTTACTGGAATCTTTGTTCCTGTAGGAAACCCATCTCCAATTATTTTATTTTATAACTAATTTAAAAAAAATGGAACTGGGCTTTCTTTAAGTTATCTAAGTTTTTCCTCATTGTCTTATCAGGGCAAATTCAAAAGGGCCCCTGAAGTAACAGAGATGAGTTCTTGAATTAAGAAAAATCTTTTTTTGGAAAAGACAATTTTTTTTTTAAAGACAATGGAAGTGACAGGGCAACTTCTCAGATGATAAAGGCATTACTAAAGGCAAAAGTCAGAGATGTGAACAAACTGAGAGAACACATGTAAAAGCTAGTGGCAATGTCATGAGGAACAGAGCTCAGTTTTGCATCCAAAGTTGAGCTAACTGAATGCTAATGCGTGAATCCAGGCAGAGTTCTTGCAGTGTAGAGGCTGGTTGCTTTCTTCACTGAAACAGGTTCTTCTTGCTTTAAGGGTTACTTGCTAACTCACCAAGGACACATGTCAGCTGTGTTATCTGTACCCCTTTGTCAAGGTTCCTATCCACCTCTCTTGGTCTGAGTGTGTGCATACTAAAGCGCTTCAGTCATGTTGGACTCTTTGCAACCCTATGAACTGTAGCCCACCAGGCTCCTGTGTCCAAGGAATTTTTCAGGCAAGAATACTGGAGTAAACAACAAAACTCTGTAAAAATAAAAAGTCAAAAAAAAAAAAAAAAACCCAGTCATCTATTTAAATAAAAAAAAAAAAAGAATACTGGAGGAGGCTGCCACACCTTTCTGCAGAGAATCTTCCTGACCCAGGGATCAAACCCACCTCTCTTATGTCCCCTGCACTGGAAGGCAGGTTCTTTACCACTAGCGCCACCTGGGAAGCCTTGGCTTTGTCTATGTAGCTACAAAGAATGGCTAGAATCTCAGGGCGTTTTTTCCCCTCCTCACTTTTTTTTTTTTTTCCTTCAGAAACCACCACAATGGGCTTACATTTAGCCGATGACATCTACTTGGACTAATGAAATGTCTAATTTAGAACAGTGGACCTGGATTCTATTTTGGCTTGTTCAGGTTATTATTGAATCAGAATACATTTTCATAGTCCCAGATGCAAATGCTAACTTTTTTCATCAAGGTGGCAAAGACTTCCATTATCAAAGAGATTTTCAAAACAGTTTCCAGAGGAGATCCTGTAGTGGTTAGAACTGGTCAAATAACTACAGGTTGTGATAATCATGACCTGGCTCTGGTTGTTACCTTTTGAGCATGGCTTCTCTTCTGTTATTTGCTGTTTCTACCCAGTCTGTTTCTTATCTCTCTCCCTCTATTTTCCCCATGCATTGTGTTGTATTAGTCGGTCAGTCGTGTCCAGCTCTTTGTGACCTCATGGACTATAGCCCACCAGGCTTCTCTGTCCATGGGATTTCCCAGGCAAGAATACTGCTATATTTCACCCCAAACACCCAAACTGTGAGCCTTCCTTATGTCTTTCAAGGTTACATTGGCACTTGAGGCTTCCCTAGACGACAAAATCAAACCAAAACTTTCTACCCTGAAACTAAAAGATGTGTAAACTTCTAGATACTTGGTTTTTGTTTGGCTTTATTTTCTCTTCCATTTTTACTCACTCTTTCCCCTCTTCTCTCAAACACCATGTACTTTAGATTCATTTCCCTCTCTCCTGCTTTCTTTCATTTGACACTGAAAGACAAAATGCTGATAAGTTACCTTCCTTTGGCTCATTAAAAAATTGCTATAAAATTTATAACTGGCTTAGGCCAGCCATCACTGATCTTCTTGATTTAGTTACTGCCAAGAAGTGTTTTATGATTATGCACTGACTTGTTTATAACACCACAAAGTCCTTGGTGTTAGGAACCTGTACAGACCTTCTGATTTCTTTGGAAAATAGAGTGGGTACTTGAAGTTTCATGTGTAGGATGGGGTAGGTTGGGTTGTTTGACTTGCACATTTTTAAATGAGAAAATAAAAATCCCAAGGGTTACAATGTCATAGCATGAAATCATTTCGCTATGGTGTAGAAAATGCATATAGCCCTCAGACAACACAGGAAACTTTCTGATACTTCCCTAAACATTAATTTCAGGAGGCCATTAGTGAAGCTGGTAATTGAAAACAAATTTTATTGGTGATATTAAAATTGTGTATCAGTAAAAACTATTTGAATATCTGAATGTGATGAGGTTAATTGATTACACAAGAGTGATTTAGAGGCTGATGTAATAACCACCACCAGTCTTGAGCTTTTTATTTGAAGAATAAATCACAACAGGAATGATTTAAATGTTTTAAACGTTTGAGTTGTGTTGATTATTCTGCTGTGTATTTGAAATACATGGCAGTAATCTTGTCCTCCTATAACCCTGGTATCACATTGGCTATTATGTGAATTTAGAATCCCCGTTTTGAAATTTTGTTTTGAGCAAAATAATGTAAATACCTGGAACAGATCCATAAGAGTTCTACCGTGTCCAGCTCTTTGTGACCTCATGGACTATAGCCCACCAGGCGTCTCTGTCCATGGGATTTCCCAGGCAAGAATACCGCTATATTTCACCCCAAACACCCAAACTGTGAGCCTTCCTTATGTCTTTCCAGGCTACATTGGCACTTGAGGTTTCCCCTAGACGACAAAATCAAACCAAAACTTTCTACCCTGAAACTAAAAGATGTGTAAACTTCTAGATACTTGGTTTTTGTTTGGCTTTATTTTCTCTTCCATTTTTACTCACTCTTTCCCCTCTTCTCTCAAACACCATGTACTTTAGATTCATTTCCCTCTCTCCTGCTTTCTTTCATTTGACACTGAAAGACAAAATGCTGATAAGTTACCTTCCTTTGGCTCATTAAAAAATTGCTATAAAATTTATAACTGGCTTAGGCCAGCCATCACTGATCTTCTTGATTTAGTTACTGCCAAGAAGTGTTTTATGATTATGCACTGACTTGTTTATAACACCACAAAGTCCTTGGTGTTAGGAACCTGTACAGACCTTCTGATTTCTTTGGAAAATAGAGTGGGTACTTGAAGTTTCATGTGTAGGATGGGGTAGGTTGGGTTGTTTGACTTGCACATTTTTAAATGAGAAAATAAAAATCCCAAGGGTTACAATGTCATAGCATGAAATCATTTCGCTATGGTGTAGAAAATGCATATAGCCCTCAGACAACACAGGAAACTTTCTGATACTTCCCTAAACATTAATTTCAGGAGGCCATTAGTGAAGCTGGTAATTGAAAACAAATTTTATTGGTGATATTAAAATTGTGTATCAGTAAAAACTATTTGAATATCTGAATGTGATGAGGTTAATTGATTACACAAGAGTGATTTAGAGGCTGATGTAATAACCACCACCAGTCTTGAGCTTTTTATTTGAAGAATAAATCACAACAGGAATGATTTAAATGTTTTAAACGTTTGAGTTGTGTTGATTATTCTGCTGTGTATTTGAAATACATGGCAGTAATCTTGTCCTCCTATAACCCTGGTATCACATTGGCTATTATGTGAATTTAGAGTAATACCCCAAAGCTCTCTAACAGGTGAAATTTTGTTTTGAGCAAAATAATGTAAATACCTGGAACAGATCCATAAGAGTTCTACCGTGTGCTTCCAAAGAGAAATATTCAGTATATGTTTTGAAAGTTCATGCAAAACTCTGATTCCAGTGATTTCTTGAGCATTTCACTGTCATAGAGGGAATCATTGAGGAATACTTGTATTATTCTGCCTTCTCTAGTCACTTTCTCCAACCTGGCTAAAGCTAGGTTTGGGATATTGGGTAGTGGCAATAAGACTGGGCGTCTACAGCTGAATCATTGACTATTGTTTGTCCCTTTCATGGGCCAACATTATTTTATGGGTAGCTGCTGCTGGGGAAAGGAAGGTTGGTGGTGAAGGTAGAAGAAACACACTTTAAGGTGTAGTTCTCTGAACACATACGGAAGCCTTGGGGAGAGCAATCATGTCAGGGTAAATCTGTCATAGCACAGGTAGAGAAGTCCACTTGATAGTTCAGGAAACGTGATGGCATGAACCAAGTACAAACTGGGGACACATGATGCTTCATTAAAAAGCACTGGCAGGTGGTCCAGTGGGTAGAGAGTCCATCTTGCAGGGCAAGGGGCACCGGTTTGATCTCTGGCCTGGAAAGATCCCACATGCTGCTGAGCGGCTGGACCGGTGTGTCCAATTATGAGCCAGCGCTCTGGGGTGCATGTGCCCAGAGCCGGTGGTCTCCGATGAGAGAGGCCACTGCAATGGGAGGCCTACACAGGCCAAAGAGTAAAGATGGATGAAAATAAATAAATAAAAAAGTAATAAAAGAGGCAAAAATTTGGGGGCAAAAAAAAAAAAAAAGCTTCTTTCAAATATCAACCAAGGTGATCAGAACATAAGATTTGTGAAGACAGAAAGAGAATATGATTGCAATTCAGAAAATGGAATCTAATTGAATGTTTAGAGAAAGGTAATAGTCAAAACAATTGATTAGGTTTTGTGACAGAAGAGGGGTAGTCAATCTGAAGCATAAAAAGGAATTTTGAGGATTATCTGATGCTGACCAAAGAAATGTCCTAATTTAGTAGGTTCACATTTCAATGTTCTCCCATCGTGTGCCTAATTTAGACTTTTCAGGTAACCTAATTCTTAGAAATAAGTACACTGAGTAGAAGCTATGAATATTTTAGACACTTGCAAGAGTTCATATAATTAATATGCTGTATTGCTCATCAGTCTCCTTTGAATTTGGTTAATGCAAGCCAATGTCTAATCATTTCTAAAGACCTCAATTTTAAGTTCATGTATCTTAAGTCTGTGATGACTCCTTGTATTAGTCCAGAATTTTTAGTTTTCAAGTGACAGAAACACAAGTCAAACTTGCAAAAAAACAATAAGAGAGGCCAAAAAATAAAATGAAATAAAGCATTGGCAGGTCGATTCTTTACCACTGAGCCACCTGGGAATATATAACCTCCCAAATGATCCTCACATTAAATTTCTACCTTTAGAGCAATTTACCTTCTGGTATAAATGTTTCGGTACTAGCTTTGATCCTGATTGAAAGTGAAATGCTATGCTTCTGATGTGAGTCATCATTGTTCTTTGAGAGATAGGTCTTAAATCAAAGTGTTCTATTCTCTTTTCTCTGCAGATGCCTTCAACATGGAGTGCATGTTGGTCAGTTGCATTTTCATTGTCCAGAACTGGTACTGATTCACTATTATGGTAGTGATGGTCAATGTCAATTCCTTTGGTGTCTAGTCAGTTCTCTCTCAATTGAAATTAGAGTTTGAGATAATTGTTTAAAGGAAATGGAAACAGAGGGGCAGCGGAGGCTGAATGTGGGACTCTGACCTTCTATTTGGAGGCCTGGGCCTTTAGAGTTAAGACAAACACAAAAGCTATAGAAAGAATCATTCTAAGTCATCTGCACCCAATTTCCTGACCCTCTTAAAGAAAGGGTTTATGGAGTTATGGTAAGAAATCTACACATTACTATGCAGACTGAATAAATTTACATCTCACACATGCATATACAGTTCATTTTCATGTGCTGCAATCAATAAGATACAATTCTTTTAAAATATTAATTTAACTGAATTTATTTGATACTATTTTTAGTCAGTATATTAATATACACAAGAGAGTCAACTACTATCACAAAATATTTATAGGCTCTTATGTTTGAAACAAGTCCTCATTTTTAAAACAGTCAGGAATCACTAATTCTAAATAATGATGGTTCCCATGAGAACAGAAAAATTGGGATGAAACACGAAAGAGGTCAGAAATATGAAGGCATTTCCACACGAAAAAGAGCAGGAGGTCCCTATCCAAAGCTGTCAATTCCTGTCAGGAAACTGGCTGACACATCCTTGCTTTACCTTTGAGCTATGGAAGCCTGCTGCTTGATTTAGCATGGGTGTTATAGTACTCTGTGTCAGCAAACTCTCAGGGAGAACTTGTCAATTCTGCTGGTGTTATGTTTAAGCTTCAAAATGGCACAGCACTCAGATACTCTAGTATATCATAGTGCCTTTGACATTTTCCTGAGGAAAAATCATAGATTACGAGTCAATGTACAAAAGAGAGAATAAAAGCTATCTCTGTGCAATTTTTGCTTCTAGTTGATGATCAAAAGGGGGCATCAAAGGAGTATAGCAAGTAAGTGGTTTTATTGGTTTCTTACAGACCCAGTTTCATCTCTTCTGCTCTGGGAACAGAATGTTTTCCTTTAGGGAATTTTCCATATCCACTGCTGGCACATGGCTCAGACGTAATCTCAAAACTGCTGCTAAAATTACTAAGAAAGAGGTGAATTCCTCTGGATGAAGTTTTAAAGCTGGTGAGAAGTCAGTTCAGTGCTGCTTTGGGTCATTTTTGCCATCACTGAGGAGAGCCTGCTCAAGAATAAAGCAACATAGGAGACAACTGACCAGCAAGTGGAGAAAGAGTCCTTTCATGTGACCATCTGATTCAGGTATTCTGGTTTTGGCTTTGGGGTTATGAGAGCCAATCAAGCTTAGTGTGTTTCTTACATGCTTGAGTTAGGGCATTGTCCCTGGCACCATAAAGAAAGCTGATTAATAATGCAGGGCTGCTCTTCAGCCTCTGATAAAATTCACCATTATCTCTGCATTGTTCTTTTCCACATTCTAGCTCCACGAAAACTACATTCTGCTATGTCAGGACTGCTCTGGCCTGACTCCATTACAGACCCTCTCACTGTGAACCAGAAGGACTTTTCCTCCAGCTCTCCAGCTCACTCGGGGACAAGGTAATCACAGTCCTAATAGGATCAAAAAAAAAAAAAAAAAAGAAGCAAGAAGCAGAGACCTTGTAGTTCTCCTGAAAAACCTGGCGCTCACATGGCATGGAAAAGTCACCTCACACTAGAATATTTTAAATGTAACTGAAGCTCTCTTTCCAACTGGCAATAAACAGTGAGTGATGCACTGCAGTGAACAAAGGTTGCCAATTTTTAGAACAGCCAGAAGCTCAGCTGGAGATTGTACTAAGCGGGAGGACTACAGTTTTATGGAGACAGGGTATTTTGATGGTGACTCTTCAATCTTGCTTTTATTCTTTTTTCCCCCTTCCTGTTTTCATTCTAGTTTACCCTGCTGTGCTCCTTTCCATTACAACTCTCTTCTTTGTCTGAAACTGGGCCCACAGAAACAAGCTTCTACTAAGGGAACATGAGAATCCCTAAATTTCCCTTATTCTGATTTTCTACTTTATTAATATTTCAATTTAGGAAACATACAGGAGATATTTTAGTTCACTGGCTCTTCAATTTAGTCATGCTACTTTCTAATCCGTTGTGTGGAAAATTTGAATATGCATCATAGCATCTAAAAGCGACATTTCTAAATCTGTTTGTGGTACATTGTGTAGGAAAATACTTCAATCTCACTAGCATTTGAAAAACCCACGTCATACATCATTCCATCCTGGAGAAAAAGCAAGAGAAGATATGTGTATATAAGGGCAAAAGAAGGATAGGAATATCACAACCCACTGATAATGATTAAAATGTCCTCCTTAGCTTAATTGGACAGGGGTTCTATTTTGGGGTCTCCTGGCACTGCTTAATATATACCCAACTAAGATAATTGTTTTTCATAGATCCTTGTGTAGGAGCAAACAAACTTTGAGGTTAAAATTGTTATAAACTTTATAAAGTGAAAGTTTTTTTTTTTCTTCTCCCCCATGAAGCTTTCTAGGTTACTCCTGAACTAATTCAACTGTGGTCTTTGTTTTGTTTTGGTACATTTGGTCATAATGTCTTTTTACTTTAACCCTACAAGCTAGGTTACAATATACTGCACAATGTCTCACATATGCTGATGGATTACTTACTGCTTAGTTGATATTGTGTGTTTGATGTCTAGTCTCCCCTAGGCTGTAAACTCTTTAAGGACAGAAACTTGTGTCTTTTGTTCACCACTGAATCTCCTGTCCCTAGTGTAATACTTGGAACAAAATAAGCACTTAATAAATAAGTGAATAAATTAATGAAATAACTCAGGTTAAAGTCACTGTCACTGAATATAAGCACAGATTGATAAGTAGTTATCAAACTACCTGTGACCAGGTGAAAGTAAAACAATAGTGATAGCAACAGTAGCATTATCTTACCCTTTTGATGGTGACTCTTCAATCTTGCTTTTATTCTTTTTTCCCCCTTCCTGTTTTCATTCTAGTTTACCCTGCTGTGCTCCTTTCCATTACAACTCTCTTCTTTGTCTGAAACTGGGCCCACAGAAACAAGCTTCTACTAAGGGAACATGAGAATCCCTAAATTTCCCTTATTCTGATTTTCTACTTTATTAATATTTCAATTTAGGAAACATACAGGAGATATTTTAGTTCACTGGCTCTTCAATTTAGTCATGCTACTTTCTAATCCGTTGTGTGGAAAATTTGAATATGCATCATAGCATCTAAAAGCGACATTTCTAAATCTGTTTGTGGTACATTGTGTAGGAAAATACTTCAATCTCACTAGCATTTGAAAAACCCACGTCATACATCATTCCATCCTGGAGAAAAAGCAAGAGAAGATATGTGTATATAAGGGCAAAAGAAGGATAGGAATATCACAACCCACTGATAATGATTAAAATGTCCTCCTTAGCTTAATTGGACAGGGGTTCTATTTTGGGGTCTCCTGGCACTGCTTAATATATACCCAACTAAGATAATTGTTTTTCATAGATCCTTGTGTAGGAGCAAACAAACTTTGAGGTTAAAATTGTTATAAACTTTATAAAGTGAAAGTTTTTTTTTTTCTTCTCCCCCATGAAGCTTTCTAGGTTACTCCTGAACTAATTCAACTGTGGTCTTTGTTTTGTTTTGGTACATTTGGTCATAATGTCTTTTTACTTTAACCCTACAAGCTAGGTTACAATATACTGCACAATGTCTCACATATGCTGATGGATTACTTACTGCTTAGTTGATATTGTGTGTTTGATGTCTAGTCTCCCCTAGGCTGTAAACTCTTTAAGGACAGAAACTTGTGTCTTTTGTTCACCACTGAATCTCCTGTCCCTAGTGTAATACTTGGAACAAAATAAGCACTTAATAAATAAGTGAATAAATTAATGAAATAACTCAGGTTAAAGTCACTGTCACTGAATATAAGCACAGATTGATAAGTAGTTATCAAACTACCTGTGACCAGGTGAAAGTAAAAACAATAGTGATAGCAACAGTAGCATTATCTTACCCTTAAGGATAAAATACTGTGACCAATTACTTGGAAAAAGAATCATCATTTGCCAAGTACCTGTTATTTAGAGAGAGTATAATGTAGTGTACATACAATTTTTTCATAACTTACAATAAAAATAACTTACAATAAAAATATATTCTATAGCCACAGTCAGTACTCATGCACATACAACAAAACAACATTTTCACAGAATATTTACCATTATTGAGTATCAATATTGATATTTCTATCTTTCTTCTGCTTTCTCTTATTTCTCATTAAAAAATGCTGCTCATGACGAACTAAATTGATCTCATGCCTCTCTTGTGAGTCTGAAGAATTCCCTGTAGAAATGAGAAGTGTGGGTTCTGGAGTCAATTGTCCACTGGCTCAGCAACTAACCAGTGGTATGACACTGGCCTCATATCCAATGTCAAAGGTCTCATTGCCTCATCTACAAAATGCAGATGGTGTTAGTAACTGCATCATAGGGTGGCTGTGAGAAATAAGTGAAATAATGAGTGGCAAGATCTTAGCAATGTCTGCCACAGAGAAAATCCTCAAAAAAACATTAGCCACTAAGCATGTATCAGACATCAGATGTGTGCTTCTCAGGCATCTCGTTTTATTCTCTGAAAAGCCCCATGATATAGTATTATTGCACCCATTTTATAGTAAGAAAAGTAAAGTTTAGAGAGACCGAGTGAATTGTCCAGGGCCAAATGGTCAACAAAGGGCAGAAATGGGGTACTCAAACCAGGTCTATTTGACTCTGACTGAGGCCTGTGTGTTTTTGTGTTTTTTTTTTTTTTTTCCTTTGCAGGAGACATTCAAAGAAGGCTCCATGGAAATGTTGGGATGTGAGGTGGCCTTTGAAAGATGAGTAAATTATATAAAACCTATGCACAAGTGCTACTGTCCATGGTTGAAAGAAGGTGGGGTGTGGGATCAACCACATCTGGGTTCTATCTCTGGTCTACCACATATATGTCAGCTGAGTAATTGGGTATAATTTTACTTAGTCTCCCTGAGTCTCAGTTTCCTCAGCTTTATGCTACTGATAATATCAGCTGTGTGGAGTTCTCAGAAATAATGAGATACACATGATACTTTTTTATTGTTTGGAAAATTGGTGCTCAACAAATGGAAGCTATTTTTATTAAATTGAATTTGCTGGAAGGTATGAGAATTAGAATTTAATTTCTTACCAAGGCCTTAATTAAATCTTCAATTTGTAGGCATCAATAGATATAATTTGTAGCCATATTGAAAAGCATGGATCAAAATATATGACCTGTATGAATGGGTCTGGTAAGTTTTATCATTCATCATCATAAGCAGTTCCAAATGTACTTCAAGTGGTAGAGTTTGTCCAACATCTTCCAGTATCTTCCAACATCTTCCAGTGTCATCTTCTGGTGATACTGTTCAGCTTTCCAGGGATAATGTCAAGTCCATCTGTCTCACCTAGGAGCCATCAGGACTTTACAAGTACTACAGGATATCTATGATAATGTGGCCAACTTGGCAGCATTGTTCATTTCCATCACAAATTAATTACCAACTCCACTGCCTGCTCAAGACTTGAGACCTTCAGAGAAGAATGAAATACTAGAAAATATAAAGTTGGCTTCTCTTTTTTGCCCCTTCTCACTTCTACCTCTGTGGATCTGAAGATTAAGAAAGCCAAATTTCTTGCTCCCTAGGGTACCACAGAAGGTATGGTTTACAACTTAACTAGGGATGCCGCTCCAACTGCTATCAGCTCTGATTACTCTGAAATAATTCAGTTGAGTATTTCCCCTGAGGACTCCACAGTGGGTAAGGTGGTTACTAAATCTCTGGACATCATAAGTGGAGCACAGCTGTGATTCTAAAAGGCCCAGTCACTGGGAGATAATGGTGATGGCAGAGCTTATGAAGTCGGATGCACAGTTAAAACTCTTAGGTGCCCAACCAATCCGGCTAAGTTGCTCAGTCATGCCCGATACTTTGCGAATCCACAGACCATAGCTTGCCAGGCTCCTCTGTCCATGGGATTCTCCAGGCAAGGATACTGGAGTGGGTTGCTGTTCCCTTCTCCAGGGCATCTTCCCAACCCAGGGATAGAACCCATGTCTCTTATGTCTCTTGCATTGGCAGGTGGATTCTTTACCACTAGCACCACCTGGGAAGCCCAAAATAACTTCAGGTATTTTGAGATGTTGCAAATGAATTATAGAGATGCAGGAAGAACAAATGTGTTAGTCCCTTGGGCAAATAAAATACTCCTGAGACAAAACTATACTATCAGAAAAGTGGAAACTGTCAGAAAGACAATTTTACACATATATATTTTCACACATCAAAGAGGGTTCTGCAAGTTTTAGTGTGTTTGTTGATACAGAGATAAACACTTTAGTAAAACATATACCCTCAAATAGTTTATTTATAACAAATAGCAGTAAAAAGCACTGAAGTTGGGAGAATGGAATTTGAGCCCTGATCCTATGAAAGCTGTTTGTGTTAACTAAATTCCTATGTTTGGGTCTTTCCTCCTTAATTTGTAAATTTCAGTTCATATCTATAGAACATAGAGTCCAGTTCTAAGATTATTTGTCTGAGATAGGAATCTTTTGTACTGTGCTAAAGGAATCTACTCATATAAGTCAGCATGTGACTTACCAGGTGAGAGAACCATGTATGGAATACTTCAGTAAAATATATCCTTTCAAATACTGTATTTATTAATGAGTAGCAACAAAAGAATGAAAATTAATTATCAACATTTTAACACTGTCCCTGATTCTCATTAAAAAACCTGTAAGTCATCACTTCAGTTCAACTGAAGAAAATAACTAAGATTTTAAAAGGATGAATTTTTTGCCAATATTTACATATTAATAATTAATACATAGCAGAGATGGATTTTTACTCCACTGGGAAAAGCTGGTGATGATGATGATACTGGGAACCTTTTTGTATTCTGCCATGTGCCTTTTGACTTCCAACCAAATGCTCCTGATCATATACATTTTCAAAGCGCTAAAGCAGAAACTGTCAATCTGTAAGATGCATACCCCTGGGGAGGTTGTTGAAAGATTATTTCTGAAAGGATTTAGAATTCTCACAGACACTAAGAAATATCTGTTCATTAAATGTCTTAGTTCAAGCTGTTGTAACAAAGTACTGCAGATTGGGTGTCTTATGAACAGAAGAAGCCATTTCTTACTGTTCTGCAGGCAGGAGTTGAGGGAACCTGATAAGGGAACCAAGAGCCTTCCTTGTAGTGCAAGGGGCATCAGTTCGATCCGTGGCCCGGGAGAATCCCACGGGCCGCTGAGCGGCTGGACCGGTGTGTCCAATTATGAGCCAGCGCTCTGGAGCACATGCGCTCAGAGCCGGTGCTCTGTGATGAGAGAGGCCACTGCAATGGGAGAGGCCACTGCAATGGGGGGCCTACACAGGCCAAAGAGTAAAGATGGATGAAAATAAATAAATAAAAAAGTAATAAAAGAGGCAAAAATTTGAAAACAAAAAAACAACCTCTTGCAAATATGTGTCTGGGAAGTGTGTAAACAGTAATATCAACCAAGATGATCAGAACATAAGATTTGTGAAGACAGAAAGAGAATATGATTGCAATTCAGAAAAAATGGAATCTAATTGAATGTTTAGAGAAAGGTAATAGTCAAAACAATTGATTAGGTTTTGTGACAGAAGAGGGGTAGTCAATCTGAAGCATAAAAAGGAATTTTGAGGATTATCTGATGCTGACCAAAGAAATGTCCTAATCTAGTAGGTTCACATTTCAACCTACCCATCGTGTTCTCCCATCGTGTGCCTAATTTAGACTTTTCAGGTAACCTAATTCTTGGAAATAAATACACTGAGTAGAAGCTGTGAATATTTTAGACACTTGCAAGAGTTCATATAATTAATATGCTCTATTGCTCATCAGTTTCCTTTGAATTTGGTTAATGCAAGCCAATGTCTAATCATTTCTAAAGACCTCAATTTTAAGTTGATGTATCTTAAGTCTGTGATGACTCCTTGTATTAGTCCAGAATTTTTAGTTTTCAAGTGACAGAAACACAACTCAAACTTGCTTATGCAAAAGCAGGAATTTACTGGCTCATTTAACTGATAAGTTCAAGGTGGCGCATCCTTCAGACAAGCTGGATTCAGAAACCTGAATAATTTGCTTAGGAACATTACATTCTTCATTGCTAGGCTCTGCTTTACTCTCCATTAGCTCTGTTTCCTTTCTGTTGTGACAAAATGGTTGTCAACAGATCTAAATTAGCCCTAAATTTTAAGACATCCCAGTGAGAAAAGAATCTCTATTTCCAATAGTTACTCCCAAATCCTGGACCCATATCTACCTGGCTTGACTTGGGTCAAGTAGCTAAGCCTGAACTAATCACTGAGGCTAGGGAAAGAGAATGTGCCAGCTGGCCTGGGATCTGGATCCTTGACCTCCACTGCAGCTGGAGGGGGGATGGCACCTCCTGATTTGTGAGGAATTAGGGGAAGGGGAGTTCTCAAAGAGAAACTGAAAATACTAATACCATCTGAGGGAGAATGGAAGTTAGGCAGATGAGACACAATCGATAGCCACCAAGCCCCTCAAAGTCACACTGCGAGAGTGGGTCATAGTTTGTAAATATCTGTTTCAAAACCATTGTATTCTAAATTTAACTGAGGAAGGAAATCAGAAACAATGTGGAGCTTATATCTTACGGGTATGACCCCAGTAATTATCCTTTTATAACTGAGGATCTGCTGAAAGCAAAAGATAGTCTGAAACTAAAATAATAATTTTCTAGATATGATTCTCTTGTGTTTGATTTTCTATTCTCCTCCTTTATTGAGACTGTGGTGGGGATTTTTTCTTTTATCACAATAAATGAACAATCCATTGTTACAAAGCAGACTGCTTATCTAGTTATTCTGCAACTATTAAGTACCTACTGTATACACAGAACTGGTTCTAAAAGTAAATATTGGTAAAATTCTGTTTGACTGTGAATATGTGAGATAGTCACGATTTTGATGATAATAATACACCCCCTGGGTTTATAGATAGGAAAACTAAGCTTTAAGGCACTAAAGTATCAAGTGTCTTGTCTCATATAGCTAACCATTCATGCAGTTACAATTTGAACCCTTCCTGCAGAGGTGGTGTTGTCAATCACATGACTGTACTTGTACTATGGTAACCACCAGTTTTGGTGTCTAATACATGATTAATGCTCAAGAAGCTGAAGGGCAGAATTATGAATAATAAGTCCATGAGCAGGTGATTTGCAGTGATCCAGGCAATAGACTAGGTGCTGCTGTCAGGAAGGATTGAAACAAAATCCCAGGTGTGTGGTGTAAATTGAGTTCTTAGGAGATTTTGATAAGAATAAAAGTGAGGGCTTCCCCTGGTGGTCCAGTGGGTAAGGACACTGCCTTGCAGTGCAAGGGGCGCCTGTTCGAGCCCTGGCCTGGGAAGATCCCACGTGCCGCGGAGCGGCTGGACTGATGTGTCCAATTACCGAGCCAGAGCTCTGGAGGGCATGCGGCCAGAGACCGCGCTCTGCAACGACAGACGCCACCGTGATGGGAGGCCCACAGGGGCCAAAGAACAAAGACGGATGAAAATAGAGAAACAAAAGACCAATAGAAGTGGCCTTCCTGCTCCCCTCCCTCCCCAACCGAACCCCCGCCCAAAATAAATAAATAAATAAATCTTTAAAAAAAAAAAAAAGAATAAAAGTGAGTCTCCAACCTGGAAAGCTATTACACCTTATAGATTATAGACAAAATGACTGTGACACAGGGAACCAAAATAAGGGCCTGTGTCCTGGAAAAGGGTGTCAAAGTGGACATGAACTCAAAACCAAGGCAGAATCCAAGCTGCAAATAGTAGCTCATACTTAGAAATAGGCTAGCAAGCAAGCATAGCATGATTCCCTTGTCACCCAGAGAGCTCTGACCAGCCTGAGGGATCCTGAGCTGCAGCTGGGCAGTGAGGGCAGGCAGCGGGAAGTCCTACCAGACAGATTTACTGATGCCAGCAAGTTGCTCCATAAGCCAGAGAGAGACATGGAGGGAGGGAGGGACCAAGAAGGGGGGGGTGCGGGGAGAGGGAGGATGTGTGTGTGTGTACACATCGGTGTGTTAATCAGTCTTCTAGTGTGTATGAAGCTATTTTTAGAACACATCCTTCCTAAGCTTCCTTTGGATTCCTAAAACATTTCAACAGCTACCTGTTCAAGATGATTCTTTAAAAAAAATATGCTCATTACTTGCAAGCAAACAACCAACAAGAACAACAATGATGAGAATAAATTTTAAAACCCTCACTCAAATCAATCACTACAATAAAAAATAAAAGCCCTTGTTTAAGAAAAAAAAAAGGGAGATGAGATTTTCCATGGAGTGGCTATTTAGACATCATCCTTACAATATGTAGTAGCTCCCTAACCTTTCATCATACAAGAAAACAAATGCAGCACCATGAAGAGAGACTAACCAAGGGGTATTCTTAGGAAGAGACTTCGAGGAAATCAGCCAGATAAGATAAAAGGGTGTTCCCCCACCCCATTTTTCTTTTTGCTTCTTTCTTTTTTCTTTAAATACAGAATCTGAAAAGAAAAACCTGGCCTGGACTTAAAAAAGGAACACTGGGTCCTAATTCTTTACACTGCTTCTTCTCCTGGCAACCTTTGAGGGGAGGGAGGATGCGGGACTGAGCTGATGTCATCCGGGTGAAGGATAGCTTAATTTCTATTTAAATCTATGTCTGTTTCAAACTCACATCACAATTAAATGTGTTTCTTAGGTGTCTTACTAAAGTGGAGGTTCTTTGAGTCTTATGTAAGTTTTCCATAAAGTAGCTGCTGAGGAATGAGAAAACCCGAATTCTTGTTTGCAATCTATTCTGGCAAGTATCTTACATATTCTGGGCCTGTTAATTCCTCTGCAAACCAAACACCTTTGACTAGATTCCATTTTTTTTTCAAGTGTGGCACTTTGGCAACACGGTAAAATTTTTATATTCTTAGGCGAAATATAGACAACATTCCCACATATGGCAAATTATAATGAAGCAAGAATTATACCAGTTTGAGCCCTATGATCCATGAATAATAAAAAAAAATTCTGCAGAAACGGTTGCGAGACTCCCAAAACAATAACAACATTAATGAAGTACTAAAAATAAGGTTGGGGTGGATGTTGTAATATTTTTCTTCTTTTCATGTCATCCTGTCAAATTATGCATTAATTTTCCACCTCCAGGTGGCAATGTACAGCAATCTGGCTCAGACACCAGATTCCTTGAGCCACTAGCAATAATTATAACAGCCATTTCTTACCATATAGCAGTCACTGCCCCAAATAGAGATGTCAGTGAATCCTTCATATACCCTCCCTCAAAGACACACGTCACTTAATAGACAGGGAAATGGAGCTGTGGAATTAATAGTACAGGCCAATGAATGGCAGTCTGGAGAATGGAGCCTGGTTTTCTTGGCTTCAAGGCTATGCTCCTTGCATTGTTCTATGCAGCTTTAATACTGGTAACACAGTGAAAGAATGGCAAGGGCATAACTTGGGGATCAAAGAGCAGAATGAAGCTGTGAACAGAACAGGAACGCTTGCACAAAATATGTAATTTATTAAAGATTTGTAATTTCACAAAAGTACCCAAAGCCTTGTGGGAGACAAGTCAGCAGAAGTCTTCCCAGCCTTGGCTGAGTCGTGAGAAAAATGGCTTGGAAGGATAAAAAACAAAGAGATATATAACAGGGAGGATTGAAACAAAATATGGGCTCATTAGCTGGGGTCACACTAGCCTGGAAGAACAGATAGGAGCACTGCTGTGGACTTAGCAATGCTGAGTCAGCACATGTTAGAATGCAGCATGTGCACACAGGCCAGACTCCTTTGAACTTCTTACAGGCCTAGTTGCCCCTCAGTTGCAGCAAGCCCTTTCCCTTAAAGAAATAACATATGCATGATAGAGTCTCAAGGATAGTTGTTAACTGGGAACATGGGTGAGTCCCAGTCTGTGCTCATTGAAAACATTTCCTGGATGCTTAAGCTATTAATAAAAGAGGATTGAGTGAATGTGTTTGGGGCTCTCTATCCACGAGACTGGGAGTCTTCCGTTCCCATCCTTTCTGCTTACCTCTGTTTGTGCGTGTATTTCTTAACTTCTTGCCACACCTGCTATTCTCCCTGCACCTGACCGTGGTACTGCGGCAAGCCTAAGTCTTCTTGCAAGGCAATTCACAGATCCCTACCGACATTCAAGAAGGCCCTGAGCCCCACAAGACAGTTCTGAAAATCCCTTTCTGGATTTTATCTTTAATTAAGAACGTTTCAGTCCTTTGCTGATCTGTAAGTATTAATATAGGATATTCCCCATTTTAGAAGGGCAGATAAATCATTACCTTCCTTAGTTTTCCATCTAAGACCTAATCTTCTTGGAGCCCACTAGCAATAATTATAACAGCCATTTCTTACCATATAGCAGTCACTGCCCCAAATAGAGATGTCAGTGAATCCTTCATATACCCTCCCTCAAAGACACACGTCACTTAATAGACAGGGAAATGGAGCTGTGGAATTAATAGTACAGGCCAATGAATGGCAGTCTGGAGAATGGAGCCTGGTTTTCTTGGCTTCAAGGCTATGCTCCTTGCATTGTTCTATGCAGCTTTAATACTGGTAACACAGTGAAAGAATGGCAAGGGCATAACTTGGGGATCAAAGAGCAGAATGAAGCTGTGAACAGAACAGGAACGCTTGCACAAAATATGTAATTTATTAAAGATTTGTAATTTCACAAAAGTACCCAAAGCCTTGTGGGAGACAAGTCAGCAGAAGTCTTCCCAGCCTTGGCTGAGTCGTGAGAAAAATGGCTTGGAAGGATAAAAAACAAAGAGATATATAACAGGGAGGATTGAAACAAAATATGGGCTCATTAGCTGGGGTCACACTAGCCTGGAAGAACAGATAGGAGCACTGCTGTGGACTTAGCAATGCTGAGTCAGCACATGTTAGAATGCAGCATGTGCACACAGGCCAGACTCCTTTGAACTTCTTACAGGCCTAGTTGCCCCTCAGTTGCAGCAAGCCCTTTCCCTTAAAGAAATAACATATGCATGATAGAGTCTCAAGGATAGTTGTTAACTGGGAACATGGGTGAGTCCCAGTCTGTGCTCATTGAAAACATTTCCTGGATGCTTAAGCTATTAATAAAAGAGGATTGAGTGAATGTGTTTGGGGCTCTCTATCCACGAGACTGGGAGTCTTCCGTTCCCATCCTTTCTGCTTACCTCTGTTTGTGCGTGTATTTCTTAACTTCTTGCCACACCTGCTATTCTCCCTGCACCTGACCGTGGTACTGCGGCAAGCCTAAGTCTTCTTGCAAGGCAATTCACAGATCCCTACCGACATTCAAGAAGGCCCTGAGCCCCACAAGACAGTTCTGAAAATCCCTTTCTGGATTTTATCTTTAATTAAGAACGTTTCAGTCCTTTGCTGATCTGTAAGTATTAATATAGGATATTCCCCATTTTAGAAGGGCAGATAAATCATTACCTTCCTTAGTTTTCCATCTAAGACCCTAATCTTCTCTTGGAGGATTGTCCTGTGATGTAATCGTAATGGAAACCCAGGTGACGTTGGGGAGTTAGTGAAGAAAAATGAGGAGAGGTGAGAGTTGGATTTAGCTTTTGGCCCAGGAATGAAAGAGGGTGGGACTAAGCAGTTGAGTCTCTCTAATCCAGTCAGTCTCTCTTTGCACTTGGGGAATTCTTACACGAGGGACTGGCTGAGCCTACAAAGAAGGGTGCAGGATCCACAGTTGAAAATGAGGCTGAATGTCTGCTGGAGATGCCACTGGGGACTGTTTCTGATAGAGTAAACCAGCAGAGACTAATTGCTGGCCATCTCTGAGGAAGAAAGTCATTCTTTCAAAGCCTGGGCCCTGAAGGATCTGCATGATATCTAAGGCCTTTACTCAAAAGATTAAGTCTTAAGAACTGCTTCTTGACCCCATCTTCTTGACTGGCTTCCTAAGTTCTATCTCCATCATGAGGGGAACCTGATAGAAGTTTAGAGGTTCTGAGACATTTCTGGCACATGGAAGTATAGGCCGTAAGCATCCTTAAGGAAAAAAAGATATATATATATATGCATGTTCTTACTGATAAATATATGTGTGACCTCTCTTACTTACCTTTCTCTTTCTATACACACACACACACACACACACACACACACACACACACACAAGCACATGTCCACATACACACACACATTGTTTTTTCCTCAGGCTCATGCGTACTGATAACAAAAGCAACAGGCAAGAAGGAGAGGCCTAGAGGTAACACAGAGTCAAGGCTTCTAAACTTTCACTGACTATGTGTGGCTCTGGAGGAGTCTCTCTTAAACATGACCTCCTTTTCATGTGGTATGCTGTTGTATGATCAGAAAGACTGGGTGTTGAAAAACTGTAAATTCAAAATAAGGCAGAATTCTACTGTGGAGCCATCAGGAACACAAAGCGCCGGGAAGTAGAGGGATAGGAACACTGACCTCTGACAGCTTTGTGTTTTTTTGGTCTCATGGTGGGCCCATTATCTCTGCCTGTCAAACACTGTAACTCCAAGAGACATTTTTAAACTTGCAAAGTGTGATTCGATACGTGGTATCACTACACAGAAGTGATCACTGTTAACATTCTTGTGTTTTCCCCTCATCTTTTCTCAATGCACTCGTGTGTGTGTGTGTGTGTGTGTGTGTGTGTGTGTGTATGAGACCATTCTCTCTACACAAGTTGACCCTGTCAGCCACCTGAGGTTCCCCCACACTCATCTCGTATGTAACATTCCATATACAATGAGCAATTTCTATTTTTACTAATAATTTCAAATACATGAAATTAAAAGGGTGTATAAACTGCCTCCAAGAGGGCGTAGCATTTTACTTTAAAAATTCCTCTTCTCTATTTAGAAAAGCTAAATCCTCTCTCCCACTGTAGGCAGTTCTCTTCCCCATGGAGGCAGTTCTGCTTCTCAGCCTACAAATACCACAATCAGAAAAAAAAGGCTGGTATCTTGCTAAACAGCTACCACATAATTCCCAGGTGAAGGCAACTATGACACCAATAAGCATCATGGACGTAAATGTACAGACATACGTCCTTTTCTAAGAACTATATTTCTATTGTATGTTTTATCTCCTTGTTTCATTAACATGTTCTTTTTCATTTCCTCATATCATTAGATATGCTTCAAGGAAACATAGCTTTTAAAGGCCTCCCAACAAGAGTGTGAAGTTCTGATGTAATAAATTCAATGTGGATGTGACAGGAACTCTGCAAGATGTAAGAGGACTCTCATCATAGGAGGCCATGTGGAACTTCATCACCTACAACACTGTATGAGGTATATGAGCTTTCTTGGAGGGAGGGAGCAAGAAGGATAAAGGGAACCTAATCCTGAGTGTTTTTACATTCATTACATTATTTAGTATTTCCAAAAAATCTTAAGAATTATTACTATCTGAAATCACATATGACAAAACTGAGGCCCAGAGGTCAAGTTAGCTACTGTGGAATAGATCTTGGAGTTTGGACCAGAGATCTTGAGTCGAGAGCTTAGGTTTTTGTTTTTCAATTTTACTACACTGCAACTCTGAAACGTAAACACATTCTGGAAGTCAAGTTATACTAAATGCCTCATAGAACCACATGAAGAAAAGTTTTTAACAAATGTTAGGAGCAAAAAGAGGATATTCAGTTACTCAGAATCAGAGGGAAAAATGTAATGCAGTGTACTTTATACTTAGTTCCCTAAGCATAAAATAGGAGTCTTGTGGCTAGGCAGTGAAGCCCGTCTCTCCTTCGGTGGTCAGGGATCAGGGGACTTCACAACAGAACAAAAGCTGGCACACAGTGACTGCTGAGATGATGTGCAGATCAGACTGGAACCTTCTCATGGGAGTCAAGCACTGGAAAAGACTGAGAATCTTTGTAAACCCTTCATCACAACTAACAAGAAGATGTACTTGTAGACAGCATTCCAGCAATGCCGCATTGAGCACATTAAGAGGGCTCTTTTGAGGTATGCCAGCCAAATATCTTTGGCAGCAATATGGGCCCCGGGGGTAGCATTTTACTTTAAAAATTCCTCTTCTCTATTTAGAAAAGCTAAATCCTCTCTCCCACTGTAGGCAGTTCTCTTCCCCATGGAGGCAGTTCTGCTTCTCAGCCTACAAATACCACAATCAGAAAAAAAAGGCTGGTATCTTGCTAAACAGCTACCACATAATTCCCAGGTGAAGGCAACTATGACACCAATAAGCATCATGGACGTAAATGTACAGACATACGTCCTTTTCTAAGAACTATATTTCTATTGTATGTTTTATCTCCTTGTTTCATTAACATGTTCTTTTTCATTTCCTCATATCATTAGATATGCTTCAAGGAAACATAGCTTTTAAAGGCCTCCCAACAAGAGTGTGAAGTTCTGATGTAATAAATTCAATGTGGATGTGACAGGAACTCTGCAAGATGTAAGAGGACTCTCATCATAGGAGGCCATGTGGAACTTCATCACCTACAACACTGTATGAGGTATATGAGCTTTCTTGGAGGGAGGGAGCAAGAAGGATAAAGGGAACCTAATCCTGAGTGTTTTTACATTCATTACATTATTTAGTATTTCCAAAAAATCTTAAGAATTATTACTATCTGAAATCACATATGACAAAACTGAGGCCCAGAGGTCAAGTTAGCTACTGTGGAATAGATCTTGGAGTTTGGACCAGAGATCTTGAGTCGAGAGCTTAGGTTTTTGTTTTTCAATTTTACTACACTGCAACTCTGAAACGTAAACACATTCTGGAAGTCAAGTTATACTAAATGCCTCATAGAACCACATGAAGAAAAGTTTTTAACAAATGTTAGGAGCAAAAAGAGGATATTCAGTTACTCAGAATCAGAGGGAAAAATGTAATGCAGTGTACTTTATACTTAGTTCCCTAAGCATAAAATAGGAGTCTTGTGGCTAGGCAGTGAAGCCCGTCTCTCCTTCGGTGGTCAGGGATCAGGGGACTTCACAACAGAACAAAAGCTGGCACACAGTGACTGCTGAGATGATGTGCAGATCAGACTGGAACCTTCTCATGGGAGTCAAGCACTGGAAAAGACTGAGAATCTTTGTAAACCCTTCATCACAACTAACAAGAAGATGTACTTGTAGACAGCATTCCAGCAATGCCGCATTGAGCACATTAAGAGGGCTCTTTTGAGGTATGCCAGCCAAATATCTTTGGCAGCATTTAATAATCTTGGCAATAAAGTTCCATACTGTATAAAATCATGACTTCTTTCGACATCTACAATTTCTCATTTGCTTAGTTTGTATTTTCCCCCTTTGTCTCTATTGATCTACCCTTTCAAGCTGGGCCTGACTCTAATACAAGCAAGGAGCAAGACGAGCATTCAAGTAAGTGAGCCACCAAGAAGGGCAGCAACCCAAGCCATTGGTTTCTTATCTTTACTTCAGGGTTTCTGCCATCCAATAATGGTGACTAGCAGGAAAGCAAATTACAGATACCACCTATTTACACCATTTCTTAAGTTGGTGGAAAAACAATGGGGCAGCATGATACTCAGAAGGTCCCAAATATGTTGCTTTAGGCATCCTAATCACAGCCCCAGATGTTCTCTACCAACTCTTGGCAATGGAGCCCAAACTCCCTCCACACCTACACAGCTCTTCAAGTCCTCTGTATGATTCCTTCTCCTTTAATAATCCTGTGTACCTAAGATAGGCTGGGAGAGATATGTTCTTATTATTGATGAGCTAATTTTGCTTAACTCCACCACTTTAATATGTTTTATTCAACAAAAAAATATATTTCTGATCATAAACCACATGAATTATGTCTTTCATGAACACAACATCCATTTCTCTTTGTATTGCTTAAAGTAACAATCTCTCTATCCCAGGATACATTAAATAGCACCACCACCATCTAAATTCATCTTTACCAAACTAAGAGGAAAGGTCACTATGCATAGGGGGAGATGACAGCTGGACCAGAAGTGTAGTTCCAGGTGTGGGACAGGGATAAAATCAGGGGCACTGGGACAGTCCCCAAGGTGGGCCTTCAGTACTGTACTGAGATGTATGGGAGGCAGGCACATCTGTCTCAGGAACTTCCTCCCTCCTCATGAATGTCCTCACCATGCCCTAGCTGCCTTGTCTTGCCAGCCCCATCCTAACGTCCCCTTCACTTTTCCCTCAGTGGTTCCCACTGCTGTAATGATAGCATTGGCAGCTGGCAGAGACAAGAATTGTGCACAGTTACAGTCCCTCTTCACTCCTTTCCAAGTCCTTACATAACCTCATGGTCTCTTGGGCTGAACAGAACGTCCTGTCAAAAGCAAGAGGGATAAGAGCAAAGAGGGCAAAGAAGATTTACAGGACAGACTCCTGAGTTCCCTCAGGCCTTGTCACTGGCGTCTGTCATCTGGCAACAGTCTGAGTTCCCCCTCTCCCAGCCTGCCCTCCTCTGGAGGTACTCATAGCTCTTTGGCCCAGACAGCAGTTACAGTGAGCTGCTGGCATGCAGGTCAAGGGAGGACTGACAAGATCAGCCTCACGTCATACAGATAGGGTGTGTGAGAGACAGCCAAGGGCTTTCTTTGCTCCAAAGCAGCATTTTATTTCTATTAAAAGATCAGTTACTCAAATTCTACACCTATATACCTGAAAGAACTGAAAACAGGGACTAATACAGATATTTCTATGTTAGCGTTCACTGAAGCATTATTCGTAACAGTTAAAATGTAAAAAGCAAGCCAAAAGTCCATCAACAGATGATGGATAAACAAACTGTGGTGTGTGTATATGTATGAACTATTTTCCAGTCATGAAAGGAATGAAGTACTAATATACTCCACCACTTTAATATGTTTTATTCAACAAAAATATATTTCTGATCATAAACCACATGAATTATGTCTTTCATGAACACAACATCCATTTCTCTTTGTATTGCTTAAAGTAACAATCTCTCTATCCCAGGATACATTAAATAGCACCACCACCATCTAAATTCATCTTTACCAAACTAAGAGGAAAGGTCACTATGCATAGGGGGAGATGACAGCTGGACCAGAAGTGTAGTTCCAGGTGTGGGACAGGGATAAAATCAGGGGCACTGGGACAGTCCCCAAGGTGGGCCTTCAGTACTGTACTGAGATGTATGGGAGGCAGGCACATCTGTCTCAGGAACTTCCTCCCTCCTCATGAATGTCCTCACCATGCCCTAGCTGCCTTGTCTTGCCAGCCCCATCCTAACGTCCCCTTCACTTTTCCCTCAGTGGTTCCCACTGCTGTAATGATAGCATTGGCAGCTGGCAGAGACAAGAATTGTGCACAGTTACAGTCCCTCTTCACTCCTTTCCAAGTCCTTACATAACCTCATGGTCTCTTGGGCTGAACAGAACGTCCTGTCAAAAGCAAGAGGGATAAGAGCAAAGAGGGCAAAGAAGATTTACAGGACAGACTCCTGAGTTCCCTCAGGCCTTGTCACTGGCGTCTGTCATCTGGCAACAGTCTGAGTTCCCCCTCTCCCAGCCTGCCCTCCTCTGGAGGTACTCATAGCTCTTTGGCCCAGACAGCAGTTACAGTGAGCTGCTGGCATGCAGGTCAAGGGAGGACTGACAAGATCAGCCTCACGTCATACAGATAGGGTGTGTGAGAGACAGCCAAGGGCTTTCTTTGCTCCAAAGCAGCATTTTATTTCTATTAAAAGATCAGTTACTCAAATTCTACACCTATATACCTGAAAGAACTGAAAACAGGGACTAATACAGATATTTCTATGTTAGCGTTCACTGAAGCATTATTCGTAACAGTTAAAATGTAAAAAGCAAGCCAAAAGTCCATCAACAGATGATGGATAAACAAACTGTGGTGTGTGTATATGTATGAACTATTTTCCAGTCATGAAAGGAATGAAGTACTAATATATGCTACAATGTGGGTAAACTTCAAAATTTTTGCTTTAAGTGAAATAAGCCAGACACAAAAAACACATATTTCATGGGTCCACTTATGTGAAATATCACGAATAGTCAAAATCATAGAGACAGAAAGTAGACTAAATGTTACTACACCCTGCTTATTTAACTTATATGCAGAGTAGATCACATAAAATGCTGGGCTGAATGAATCACAATCTGGAATCAAGACTTCTGAAAGAAATGTCAATAACTTCAGATATGCAGATGACACCACCCTAATAGCAGAAACCAGAGAGGAACCAAACAGCAGCCTCTTGATGAAAGTGAAAGAGAGAAGTGAAAAAGGTGGCTTAAAACTCAACATTCAGGACTTCCCTGGTGGTCCACTGGGTAAAGAGTTCGCCTTGCAGTGCGAGGGGCACCAGTTCAACTCCTGGCCCAGGAGGATCCCACGTGCCATGGAGCAGCTGGACCGGTATATCCAATAAGAACCAGTGCTCTGGAGCACATGTGCCCAGAGCCAGTGCTCTGCAGTGAGAGAGGCCACTGCAATGGGAGGCTCACACAGGTCAAAAAATAAAGATGGATGAAAATAAATAAAAAAACCAATAAAACAGGCCAAAATTTAAAAAAAAAAACCTCAACATGCAAAAAAGTAAAATCATGGCATCCAGTCGCATCACTTCATGGCAAATAGATGGATAAACAATGCAAAGAGTGACAGACTTTTTTATTGCACTGAAAAATCACTACAGATGGTGACTGACTACAGCCATAAAATTAAAAGACAGCCTCACGTCATACAGATAGGGTGTGTGAGAGACAGCCAAGGGCTTTCTTTGCTCCAAAGCAGCATTTTATTTCTATTAAAAGATCAGTTACTCAAATTCTACACCTATATACCTGAAAGAACTGAAAACAGGGACTAATACAGATATTTCTATGTTAGCGTTCACTGAAGCATTATTCGTAACAGTTAAAATGTAAAAAGCAAGCCAAAAGTCCATCAACAGATGATGGATAAACAAACTGTGGTGTGTGTATATGTATGAACTATTTTCCAGTCATGAAAGGAATGAAGTACTAATATATGCTACAATGTGGGTAAACTTCAAAATTTTTGCTTTAAGTGAAATAAGCCAGACACAAAAAACACATATTTCATGGGTCCACTTATGTGAAATATCACGAATAGTCAAAATCATAGAGACAGAAAGTAGACTAAATGTTACTACACCCTGCTTATTTAACTTATATGCAGAGTAGATCACATAAAATGCTGGGCTGAATGAATCACAATCTGGAATCAAGACTTCTGAAAGAAATGTCAATAACTTCAGATATGCAGATGACACCACCCTAATAGCAGAAACCAGAGAGGAACCAAACAGCAGCCTCTTGATGAAAGTGAAAGAGAGAAGTGAAAAAGGTGGCTTAAAACTCAACATTCAGGACTTCCCTGGTGGTCCACTGGGTAAAGAGTTCGCCTTGCAGTGCGAGGGGCACCAGTTCAACTCCTGGCCCAGGAGGATCCCACGTGCCATGGAGCAGCTGGACCGGTATATCCAATAAGAACCAGTGCTCTGGAGCACATGTGCCCAGAGCCAGTGCTCTGCAGTGAGAGAGGCCACTGCAATGGGAGGCTCACACAGGTCAAAAAATAAAGATGGATGAAAATAAATAAAAAAACCAATAAAACAGGCCAAAATTTAAAAAAAAAAACCTCAACATGCAAAAAAGTAAAATCATGGCATCCAGTCGCATCACTTCATGGCAAATAGATGGATAAACAATGCAAAGAGTGACAGACTTTTTTATTGCACTGAAAAATCACTACAGATGGTGACTGACTACAGCCATAAAATTAAAAGACACTTGCTCCTTGGAAGAAAAAGTGAAAAATCCTATAAAAAGCAGAGACATCACTTTACCCACAAAGGTGCATATCATTAAAGCTGTGGTTTTTCCAGTAATCGTGCACAGATATAAAAGTTGGACCATGCTTTTAACTATGGTGCTGGAGAAGATTCTTGAGACTCCCTTGGGCAGCAAGAAGATCAAACCAGTCAATCCTAAAGGAAACCAACCCTGAATATTCATTGGAAGGACTGATGCTGAAGCTTTAATACTTTGGCCACCTGATGCAAAGAGCCAATTCACTGGAAAAGACCCTGATGCTGGGAAAAACTGAGGGGAAGAAGAGAATGGGGTGACAGAAGAGGAGAAGGTTTGATGGCATCACCAACTCAATGGACATGAGTTTGAGCAAACTTAGGGAGACAGTGAAGGACAAGGGAAGCCTGGCGTGCTTCAGTCCATGGGGTCACAAAGAGTTGGACATGACTTAGCAAGTGAACAACAACAGGGGTCGGGGGAGAGAGTAATGAGGAATTATTGTTTAATTGCTACAGTTTCTATTTGGTGTGCTGAGAAGTTTTGGAAATAGAGATGATGGTTGCATAACACTGTAAATGCTTCATTTTTGTTTCATTAATCTCGATGCCTGTGCTTATGCCTACTACCCTGGAGCATATGCATAAGAAGAAATGAAAGTGTTATACACTCTGGCAGAGTATAGAGGATGGACTGACAATGGTTAGAGATAATTATATGAGACTGTAGAAGGAAAAATTCTTAGGAAACTGTAATAAATTATCCAACTGAGAGATAAAGACTGAACTATGACAAGGGGTAAGAGAGAGGACCATTGAAAATAACTCTGTGGCATCTAGCTTGAGTGACTGGTAAGAGAGTAATGCCATTTTCTAATAGATAATATGAAAAAAAAAAGCAAATTTTTTAGATGAGAAACAGGATGATCAATGATTTCAGATTTTTTTTTTTAATTTAAGCAGCCTGTGAGGCTTTTCAGAGTGACTTGGCAATATCAATTAAGAGTTATGTGCTAGGGGTATAAATTTAGGATTCAGGTGCTCATAAGTATTAACTGAAACTGTGGAGGAGGAGAGATGCTCAAAAGGTAAGATATGGGTTGAGCACAAAGCATTATGGAGTACCTATATATAAGGGGTAGCATAAAAAAGAGGCAAATTAATGGAAATTGAGAAATAGATGGAGAGTAGAAGACCTAAAAGAGATTGCAAGGCAAATGTTTCCAGGAGAATGTGGACATGACACACCCATCAATAAAGTAGTTATTATGATAGTTTTAGTTGCAAGTTGCAGAAATCCACTTGAGTTAGCTTAAGTCAAAGAGGGGTTAGTTACAAGATTCAGGAGTGTTTCACTCAAATTTATAGGCAGACCATGTGGGTAGGCCTCACAGGGGGCTAGAATCAGGAACTGGACAACTGTCAGGAACCAAGGAGGATGTCTGTTCAATTCTTTACACAACTGCTTCATTTATCTCCCTGTAGACTCTGCTTTTGTCCACCTCAAAGTGCCAAACTTATAAACTGAGTAATTTACATATCGACTAATACCAATTCCAAGTCATTTAAAAAAGGTTCTGATTGCTCCCAGTTGGATTGGGTGTCCACCCTATGATCCAGTCAACCATGCGCATGGTGGGGATAAGGGAAGATACACAGAACAAACACAGCAGCCATGATTCACTTCTGTGAGCAAAAGGCAGTAGTTCTTATAGAAGAAATGCTTGCATAACACTGTAAATGCTTCATTTTTGTTTCATTAATCTCGATGCCTGTGCTTATGCCTACTACCCTGGAGCATATGCATAAGAAGAAATGAAAGTGTTATACACTCTGGCAGAGTATAGAGGATGGACTGACAATGGTTAGAGATAATTATATGAGACTGTAGAAGGAAAAATTCTTAGGAAACTGTAATAAATTATCCAACTGAGAGATAAAGACTGAACTATGACAAGGGGTAAGAGAGAGGACCATTGAAAATAACTCTGTGGCATCTAGCTTGAGTGACTGGTAAGAGAGTAATGCCATTTTCTAATAGATAATATGAAAAAAAAAAGCAAATTTTTTAGATGAGAAACAGGATGATCAATGATTTCAGATTTTTTTTTTTAATTTAAGCAGCCTGTGAGGCTTTTCAGAGTGACTTGGCAATATCAATTAAGAGTTATGTGCTAGGGGTATAAATTTAGGATTCAGGTGCTCATAAGTATTAACTGAAACTGTGGAGGAGGAGAGATGCTCAAAAGGTAAGATATGGGTTGAGCACAAAGCATTATGGAGTACCTATATATAAGGGGTAGCATAAAAAAGAGGCAAATTAATGGAAATTGAGAAATAGATGGAGAGTAGAAGACCTAAAAGAGATTGCAAGGCAAATGTTTCCAGGAGAATGTGGACATGACACACCCATCAATAAAGTAGTTATTATGATAGTTTTAGTTGCAAGTTGCAGAAATCCACTTGAGTTAGCTTAAGTCAAAGAGGGGTTAGTTACAAGATTCAGGAGTGTTTCACTCAAATTTATAGGCAGACCATGTGGGTAGGCCTCACAGGGGGCTAGAATCAGGAACTGGACAACTGTCAGGAACCAAGGAGGATGTCTGTTCAATTCTTTACACAACTGCTTCATTTATCTCCCTGTAGACTCTGCTTTTGTCCACCTCAAAGTGCCAAACTTATAAACTGAGTAATTTACATATCGACTAATACCAATTCCAAGTCATTTAAAAAAGGTTCTGATTGCTCCCAGTTGGATTGGGTGTCCACCCTATGATCCAGTCAACCATGCGCATGGTGGGGATAAGGGAAGATACACAGAACAAACACAGCAGCCATGATTCACTTCTGTGAGCAAAAGGCAGTAGTTCTTATAGAAGAAATGCTCTGAATGTGGCAGATGCCCCCAAAGATATCTACTTAAATCTTAATCAAAGTGACTATACAAAGACTTGGCTGCCCATTCATGGAGGCATTAATTACAAGGAAAGCTGTGAGAACACTGACTCTTTCTCTTCCTGTTTCCTCTCTTAGCTCAGAGGGAAAGTTGCATTAATGTCTATGTGGGCTTCTCTGTAACAGAGACAAGAATAAAAGAAATTGCTTGTGAAATGCCTTGACATCCTTAGGTCAAAGGATCTAAACAAATACAAATGATATTTTCTTTTTTCTTTTTGTCCTAGGGCGAGCTAAAGCTTTCCTGTTGTTTTTGCCTTCAGCAGGGTCTCATTGATTTCCCAAATTGTACTTGCTTTCTGGCTTTCATTAATCAAACTGCCACCTGTGATAGACTGCCAGTCCCTCATCTTATTTTGATTAATTCCATTCTCACATTCATCTCTCTGGCATGGTCTGCAGTGGATGGTTTGTTAGGGGCAGAGAGGGGCGGGAGAGGACTAGGGATCTGGAGCAGTAGAGTTTTCTCTAGTCTATTCCGACTGAGTCTATCTCTTAACAGAAATATTCCAACCTTCCTCCTCATTCCTTCTAGTTCCAAGAAGAGCTGTGCCAGCTGTACTTGCCTGAGCCATATCTAAATTAATAAAATAAAGTGGGATTATTGACATTTTCTTGCTTCAACTAGCAAATGTGCATCTCTGAATCTTTATCAACCAAAATGCTCTTATAATGGAACATTCACAAAAATGGGCTTGACATCAAAATGATAATGCACACTTTACTCATGCTAATTATGCATTTGTATTCTTTTTACTCATGTTGTCCTTTTATCTATTTTGCATTTTAGAAATTAGTATTAAATGAAGGCAGTTAAAGGAAAGCAATGTAACTTAAGTGGGAGGAAAGGGTTTTTGGTCAGATGTGGTCTTTTAAAGGTTCTGATTGCTCCCAGTTGGATTGGGTGTCCACCCTATGATCCAGTCAACCATGCGCATGGTGGGGATAAGGGAAGATACACAGAACAAACACAGCAGCCATGATTCACTTCTGTGAGCAAAAGGCAGTAGTTCTTATAGAAGAAATGCTCTGAATGTGGCAGATGCCCCCAAAGATATCTACTTAAATCTTAATCAAAGTGACTATACAAAGACTTGGCTGCCCATTCATGGAGGCATTAATTACAAGGAAAGCTGTGAGAACACTGACTCTTTCTCTTCCTGTTTCCTCTCTTAGCTCAGAGGGAAAGTTGCATTAATGTCTATGTGGGCTTCTCTGTAACAGAGACAAGAATAAAAGAAATTGCTTGTGAAATGCCTTGACATCCTTAGGTCAAAGGATCTAAACAAATACAAATGATATTTTCTTTTTTCTTTTTGTCCTAGGGCGAGCTAAAGCTTTCCTGTTGTTTTTGCCTTCAGCAGGGTCTCATTGATTTCCCAAATTGTACTTGCTTTCTGGCTTTCATTAATCAAACTGCCACCTGTGATAGACTGCCAGTCCCTCATCTTATTTTGATTAATTCCATTCTCACATTCATCTCTCTGGCATGGTCTGCAGTGGATGGTTTGTTAGGGGCAGAGAGGGGCGGGAGAGGACTAGGGATCTGGAGCAGTAGAGTTTTCTCTAGTCTATTCCGACTGAGTCTATCTCTTAACAGAAATATTCCAACCTTCCTCCTCATTCCTTCTAGTTCCAAGAAGAGCTGTGCCAGCTGTACTTGCCTGAGCCATATCTAAATTAATAAAATAAAGTGGGATTATTGACATTTTCTTGCTTCAACTAGCAAATGTGCATCTCTGAATCTTTATCAACCAAAATGCTCTTATAATGGAACATTCACAAAAATGGGCTTGACATCAAAATGATAATGCACACTTTACTCATGCTAATTATGCATTTGTATTCTTTTTACTCATGTTGTCCTTTTATCTATTTTGCATTTTAGAAATTAGTATTAAATGAAGGCAGTTAAAGGAAAGCAATGTAACTTAAGTGGGGAGGAAAGGGGTTTTTTGGTCAGATGTGGTCTTTTTTATTTTCTTTTTTTTTTAGTTTCCATGAGAAAACTTTAATCCACAAAAGCACCACCCAACTAACCCTACTTTTTTTTTTTAAATCTTTATTTTGCTTTTAACTTTTACAGAGTCTTGTTGTTTACAGATATGTATGTTCCCAGATTAGTCATATGTATATCCCCCCCTTCCCACCCCTCCCAACCATCACACAGCACCTCTGAAGGATCCCCTTTTCTCACAGAGCAATGACTAGAGCTATTTTCTTCACTTATGATAGTACAGGCCTTCATGCTACTTCCTTTACGCCTCCCACCTTCTGTTCCTCCCCCACAATGTCCATATGTCCACTGTCCATGTCTGTCGTTCCGTCGCTTCACTGCGTGTGCCATCATCACCATCCTACTAGGTTCCATATATATGTGCTAATATACTGTATTTGTCCTTCTCTTTCTGACTTCACTTTTGATGGTACGTTCTAGATTCAGCCACCTCATTAGGGCTGATTCTTCTGCATTTCTCTTTACAGCTGTGTAGTATTCCATTGTATATATGTACCAGAGCTTTTGGATCCATTTGTTCGTTGATGGGCATCTAGGTTCCTTCCATGTTCTAGCTATTGTATAGAGAGCTGCAATGAACATTGGGGTACAGGTGCTTCTTTCAGATTTGATTTCTTCCGACCCAAGAACATGGAATATCTCTCCATCTGTTTACATCTTCTTTAATGTCTCTCATGAGTGTCTTGTAATTTTCTGTGTACAGTTCCAAGAAGAGCTGTGCCAGCTGTACTTGCCTGAGCCATATCTAAATTAATAAAATAAAGTGGGATTATTGACATTTTCTTGCTTCAACTAGCAAATGTGCATCTCTGAATCTTTATCAACCAAAATGCTCTTATAATGGAACATTCACAAAAATGGGCTTGACATCAAAATGATAATGCACACTTTACTCATGCTAATTATGCATTTGTATTCTTTTTACTCATGTTGTCCTTTTATCTATTTTGCATTTTAGAAATTAGTATTAAATGAAGGCAGTTAAAGGAAAGCAATGTAACTTAAGTGGGGAGGAAAGGGGTTTTTTGGTCAGATGTGGTCTTTTTTATTTTCTTTTTTTTTTAGTTTCCATGAGAAAACTTTAATCCACAAAAGCACCACCCAACTAACCCTACTTTTTTTTTTTAAATCTTTATTTTGCTTTTAACTTTTACAGAGTCTTGTTGTTTACAGATATGTATGTTCCCAGATTAGTCATATGTATATCCCCCCCTTCCCACCCCTCCCAACCATCACACAGCACCTCTGAAGGATCCCCTTTTCTCACAGAGCAATGACTAGAGCTATTTTCTTCACTTATGATAGTACAGGCCTTCATGCTACTTCCTTTACGCCTCCCACCTTCTGTTCCTCCCCCACAATGTCCATATGTCCACTGTCCATGTCTGTCGTTCCGTCGCTTCACTGCGTGTGCCATCATCACCATCCTACTAGGTTCCATATATATGTGCTAATATACTGTATTTGTCCTTCTCTTTCTGACTTCACTTTTGATGGTACGTTCTAGATTCAGCCACCTCATTAGGGCTGATTCTTCTGCATTTCTCTTTACAGCTGTGTAGTATTCCATTGTATATATGTACCAGAGCTTTTGGATCCATTTGTTCGTTGATGGGCATCTAGGTTCCTTCCATGTTCTAGCTATTGTATAGAGAGCTGCAATGAACATTGGGGTACAGGTGCTTCTTTCAGATTTGATTTCTTCCGACCCAAGAACATGGAATATCTCTCCATCTGTTTACATCTTCTTTAATGTCTCTCATGAGTGTCTTGTAATTTTCTGTGTACAGTTCTTTTGTTTCTTTGGGTAGGTTTATTCCTAGATATTTGGTTCTTTTGGTTGCAATGGTGAAGGGGATTGCCTCTTTGATTTCGTTTTCTGATTTTTCATTGTTTGTGTATAGGAATGCCAGTGATTTCTGTGTGTTGACTTTGTATCCTGCAACTTTGCTGAATTCGCTGATTAACTCTAGTAGTTTTGTAATAGTGTCTTTGGGATTTTCTATGTATAATATCATGTCATCTGCAAATAGAGAGAGTTTGACTTCTTCCTTTCCAATCTGGATTCCTTTGATTTCTTTCTCTTCTCTTATTGCTGTTGCTAGAACTTCCAGGATTATGTTGAATAGTGGTGGTGAAAGTGGACAGCCCTGTCTTGTTCCTGATCTTAGAGGAAATGCTTTGAGTTTTTCACCATTGAGGATAATGTTCTCTGTGGGCTTCTCATAGATGGTTTTCACTATGTTAAGATAGGTTCCTTCTATGTCCATTTTTTGAAGAGTTTTTATCATAAATGGATGCTGTACTTTGTCAAAGGCTTTTTCTGCATCTATTGAGATGATCATGTGATTTTTGTCTCTCAATTTGCTGATATGGTGTATCACATTGATTGATTTGCAGATATTGAAGAATCCTTGCACGCCTGGGATGAACCCAACTTGATCGTGATGAATGAGCTTTTTGATATGTTGTTGAATTCTGTTTGCTAGGATTTTGTTGAGGATTTTGGTGTCTAGATTCATCAGTGAAATTGGCCTATAATTTTCTTTTTTTGTGTTGTCTTTGCCTGGCTTTGGTATCAGGGTGATGGTGGCCTCGTAGAATGTGTTTGGAAGTGTTCCTTCCTGTGCAATTGTTTGGAAGAGTTTTAGAAGGACAGGCATGAGCTCTTAATTAAATGTTTGGTAGAATTTACTTGTGAAACCATCTGGCCCTGGGCTTTTATTTTTGGGTACATTTTTGATCACAACGTCGATTTCTGGGCTTGTGATTGGCTTGTTCATAGTTTCTATTTCTTCCTGGTTGAGTCTTGGGAGATTAATCTTCTCTAAGAAACTGTCCATTTCTTCCAGGTTGTCCAGTTTGTTGCCATAGAGTTGTTCATAATAGTCTCTTAGAATCCTTTGGATTTCTGCATTATCTGTTGTAATCTCTCCTTTTTCATTTTAGATTTTGTTGATCTGGTTCTTCTCTCTTTTTTCTTGATGAGTCTGGCCAGTGGTGTGTCGATTTTATTGACCTTTTCAAAGAACCAGTTTTTTGTTTTATTTATCTTTACTACTGTTTCTTTTGTTTCTTTTTCATTTATTTCTGCTCTGATTTTTATGATTTCCCTTCTTCTGCTGGCTTTGGGATGTTTTTGTTCTTCTTTCTCCAGTTGTTTTAAGCGTACGGTTAGGTCATCTGTTTGAGATTTTCCTAGATTCTTGAGGTAGGATTGAACTGCTATAAACTTCCCTCTTAGAACTGCTTTTGCAGTATCCCATAGGTTTTGCACTGTCGTGTGTTCATTGTCGTCTTCTTCTAGGAATTGTTTTATTTCTCCTTTGATTTGCTCGGTAATCAGTTGATTTTTTAGGTACGTGTTGTTTAATCTCCATGTGTTTGTGTTTTTAGTGGTTTTTTTCCTGTAGTTGATCTCTAGTCTCATTGCATTGTGGTCCGAGAAGATGGTTGATATAATTTCAGTTTTCTTGAATTGACTGAGGTTTGGTTTGTGGCCCAAGATGTGGTCTATCCTGGAGAATGTTCTGTGAGCACTTGAGAAGAAGGTGTATTCTGGCATAACTTGATCGTGATGAATGAGCTTTTGATATGTTGTTGAATTCTGTTTGCTAGTTGAGTTTTCATCAGTGAAATTGGCCTATAATTTTCTTTTTTTGTGTTGTCTTTGCCTGGCTTTGGTATCAGGGTGATGGTGGCCTCGTAGAATGTGTTTGGAAGTGTTCCTTCCTGTGCAATTGTTTGGAAGAGTTTTAGAAGGACAGGCATGAGCTCTTAATTAAATGTTTGGTAGAATTTACTTGTGAAACCATCTGGCCCTGGGCTTTTATTTTTGGGTACATTTTTGATCACAACGTCGATTTCTGGGCTTGTGATTGGCTTGTTCATAGTTTCTATTTCTTCCTGGTTGAGTCTTGGGAGATTAATCTTCTCTAAGAAACTGTCCATTTCTTCCAGGTTGTCCAGTTTGTTGCCATAGAGTTGTTCATAATAGTCTCTTAGAATCCTTTGGATTTCTGCATTATCTGTTGTAATCTCTCCTTTTTCATTTTAGATTTTGTTGATCTGGTTCTTCTCTCTTTTTTCTTGATGAGTCTGGCCAGTGGTGTGTCGATTTTATTGACCTTTTCAAAGAACCAGTTTTTTGTTTTATTTATCTTTACTACTGTTTCTTTTGTTTCTTTTTCATTTATTTCTGCTCTGATTTTTATGATTTCCCTTCTTCTGCTGGCTTTGGGATGTTTTTGTTCTTCTTTCTCCAGTTGTTTTAAGCGTACGGTTAGGTCATCTGTTTGAGATTTTCCTAGATTCTTGAGGTAGGATTGAACTGCTATAAACTTCCCTCTTAGAACTGCTTTTGCAGTATCCCATAGGTTTTGCACTGTCGTGTGTTCATTGTCGTCTTCTTCTAGGAATTGTTTTATTTCTCCTTTGATTTGCTCGGTAATCAGTTGATTTTTTAGGTACGTGTTGTTTAATCTCCATGTGTTTGTGTTTTTAGTGGTTTTTTTCCTGTAGTTGATCTCTAGTCTCATTGCATTGTGGTCCGAGAAGATGGTTGATATAATTTCAGTTTTCTTGAATTGACTGAGGTTTGGTTTGTGGCCCAAGATGTGGTCTATCCTGGAGAATGTTCTGTGAGCACTTGAGAAGAAGGTGTATTCTTCTGCTTTTGGATGGAAAGTCCTAAAGATATCAATGATGTCCATTTCTTCTACTGTGGCATTTAAGGCTTGTGTTTCTTTATTAATTTTCTGTTTGGATGATCTGTCCATTGGTGTGAGAGGAGTGTTAAAGTCTCCTACTATGATTGTGTTACTGTCAATGTCTTCTTTTATGTCTGAAAGTGTTTGTCTTATGTATTGGGGTGCTCCTGCGTTCGGTGCATAGATATTTATGATTGTTATGCCTTCTTCTTGGATTGATCCCTTAATCATGATGTAGTGACCTGCCTTGTCTCTTAGAATCTTCTTTACTTTAAAATCTATTTTGTCTGATATGAGGATTGCTACTCCAGCTTTCTTTTGATTTCCATTTGCATGGAATATGTTTTTCCAGCCTCTCACTTTCAGTCTATGAGTGTCTCTAGGTCTGAAATGAGTTTCCTGGAGGCAGCATATGTACGGGTCGTGTTTTTGGATCCATTCAGCCACTCTGTGTCTTTTGGTTGGGGCATTTAGTCCATTGATATTCAAAGTAATTATTGATACAAATGATCCTATTGTCATCTTCTTAGATGTTATGATGGGTTTGTTTTGTGGATCTTCTCCTTTTGTACTTGTTGTCTATATAATTCCCTTTAACACTTGTTGTAAGGCTGGTTTGGTGTGACTAAATTCTTTTAATTTTTGCTTGTTTGTAAAGCTTTTGATTTCTCCATCCATTTTGAATGAGATCCTTGCAGGGTAGAGGATTCGTGGTTGCAGATTATTCTCTTTTAGCCGTTTAAATGTGTCCTGCCATTCCCTCTGGCCTGCAGAGTTTTTGTTGAAAGATCAGCTGTTAAACGTATGGGCTTTCCTTGTATTTCTCCTTTGATTTGCTCGGTAATCAGTTGATTTTTTAGGTACGTGTTGTTTAATCTCCATGTGTTTGTGTTTTTAGTGGTTTTTTTCCTGTAGTTGATCTCTAGTCTCATTGCATTGTGGTCCGAGAAGATGGTTGATATAATTTCAGTTTTCTTGAATTGACTGAGGTTTGGTTTGTGGCCCAAGATGTGGTCTATCCTGGAGAATGTTCTGTGAGCACTTGAGAAGAAGGTGTATTCTTCTGCTTTTGGATGGAAAGTCCTAAAGATATCAATGATGTCCATTTCTTCTACTGTGGCATTTAAGGCTTGTGTTTCTTTATTAATTTTCTGTTTGGATGATCTGTCCATTGGTGTGAGAGGAGTGTTAAAGTCTCCTACTATGATTGTGTTACTGTCAATGTCTTCTTTTATGTCTGAAAGTGTTTGTCTTATGTATTGGGGTGCTCCTGCGTTCGGTGCATAGATATTTATGATTGTTATGCCTTCTTCTTGGATTGATCCCTTAATCATGATGTAGTGACCTGCCTTGTCTCTTAGAATCTTCTTTACTTTAAAATCTATTTTGTCTGATATGAGGATTGCTACTCCAGCTTTCTTTTGATTTCCATTTGCATGGAATATGTTTTTCCAGCCTCTCACTTTCAGTCTATGAGTGTCTCTAGGTCTGAAATGAGTTTCCTGGAGGCAGCATATGTACGGGTCGTGTTTTTGGATCCATTCAGCCACTCTGTGTCTTTTGGTTGGGGCATTTAGTCCATTGATATTCAAAGTAATTATTGATACAAATGATCCTATTGTCATCTTCTTAGATGTTATGATGGGTTTGTTTTGTGGATCTTCTCCTTTTGTACTTGTTGTCTATATAATTCCCTTTAACACTTGTTGTAAGGCTGGTTTGGTGTGACTAAATTCTTTTAATTTTTGCTTGTTTGTAAAGCTTTTGATTTCTCCATCCATTTTGAATGAGATCCTTGCAGGGTAGAGGATTCGTGGTTGCAGATTATTCTCTTTTAGCCGTTTAAATGTGTCCTGCCATTCCCTCTGGCCTGCAGAGTTTTTGTTGAAAGATCAGCTGTTAAACGTATGGGCTTTCCCTTGTATGTCACTAGTTGCTTTTCCCTTGCTGCTTTGAGAATTCTATCTTTGTGTTTAATTTGTGTTAACTTCATTAATATGGGTCTTGGTGTGTTTCTTCTCGGATTGATTCTGTATGGTACTCTTTGTGCTTCTTGGACTTGATTGACTATTTCTTTTCCCATGTTGGGGAAATTTTCAACTATAATCTCTTCAAAAATTTTATCCTAGCCTTTCTTTTTTTCTTCTTCTTCTGGAACCCCTATAATTCGAATATTGGTGCGTTTGATATTATCCCAGAGGTCTCTGAGGCTGTCCTCTGCTCTTTTCATTCTTTGAGCTTGAGTCTGTTTTTCAGCAGTTACTTCCATCATTTTACCTTCCATCTCACTTATCCGGGCTTCTGTCTCAGATACTCTGCTCTTGATTCCTTCTACAGTGTTTTTCAGTTCAGCAATTGAGTTGTTTGTCTCTGTTACTTTTTTGGTAAGTTCTTATTTCTTTATTCAGTGTGTTAGTTGTGTCTTGCAATTTCTCTAACATTCTGTTTTCACTGTCATTGATCATCTTTACTATCATTCTTCTGAAATCACTTTCAGAAAGTTTGTCCAAATTCTCTTCATTAATTTGATCTTGTGTGTTTGTGGATTGTTCCTTCGCTTGTGTGGTATTTCTCTGCCGTTTCATTGTTATTATTAATTTTTTAACTGACTGTTTGGGATTTCCTTTTCCCAGACTTTGAGTTACTTTTTGCTTGTTTGTAAAGCTTTTGATTTCTCCATCCATTTTGAATGAGATCCTTGCAGGGTAGAGGATTCGTGGTTGCAGATTATTCTCTTTTAGCCGTTTAAATGTGTCCTGCCATTCCCTCTGGCCTGCAGAGTTTTTGTTGAAAGATCAGCTGTTAAACGTATGGGCTTTCCCTTGTATGTCACTAGTTGCTTTTCCCTTGCTGCTTTGAGAATTCTATCTTTGTGTTTAATTTGTGTTAACTTCATTAATATGGGTCTTGGTGTGTTTCTTCTCGGATTGATTCTGTATGGTACTCTTTGTGCTTCTTGGACTTGATTGACTATTTCTTTTCCCATGTTGGGGAAATTTTCAACTATAATCTCTTCAAAAATTTTATCCTAGCCTTTCTTTTTTTCTTCTTCTTCTGGAACCCCTATAATTCGAATATTGGTGCGTTTGATATTATCCCAGAGGTCTCTGAGGCTGTCCTCTGCTCTTTTCATTCTTTGAGCTTGAGTCTGTTTTTCAGCAGTTACTTCCATCATTTTACCTTCCATCTCACTTATCCGGGCTTCTGTCTCAGATACTCTGCTCTTGATTCCTTCTACAGTGTTTTTCAGTTCAGCAATTGAGTTGTTTGTCTCTGTTACTTTTTTGGTAAGTTCTTATTTCTTTATTCAGTGTGTTAGTTGTGTCTTGCAATTTCTCTAACATTCTGTTTTCACTGTCATTGATCATCTTTACTATCATTCTTCTGAAATCACTTTCAGAAAGTTTGTCCAAATTCTCTTCATTAATTTGATCTTGTGTGTTTGTGGATTGTTCCTTCGCTTGTGTGGTATTTCTCTGCCGTTTCATTGTTATTATTAATTTTTTAACTGACTGTTTGGGATTTCCTTTTCCCAGACTTTGAGTTACGTCTGTTGGTGTTTGTTGTTTGGATGGGGCTTCTTGTTCTGGGTGATGCTGGTGGTTGGGTGATGTCAGGACTTGCACACAAGTGATTACCTTTGTTGGCGTTCTCGCTTGTATACTGCTCTTTAGTGTTAGGCGTTTTCTAGTATTGTAGAGTTGTGGAGTCAGTGCTCCCTCCCTAAAGCCCCGGGGCTTGTTGCCTGACCAGGGAATGAAGATTTCACGGCTGGTTTGTTATGGCATTAAATGATATTAAAACATATATATGCAAATGAGAAACAGAAGGTATACCTTTGACAAATGGCAATTAAAAAATTATGCAAATACTATCTAGCGTATTGAATTATACACATAAACACATACAGCTGTAACATAACCCAAGCATTCCAACCAAAAATACAGTACAATACGTTAGCACGGCAAATAGAGAAAACCAAGAATGATATCCACCAGTTAATAACCAAACTAAGTAGAGCACCAATTGGAGAATAATGCTAGAGCAGGGTCCCCGTTGGGGTTAAGGCAATGAGGACAGAACAGACTAAGAAATATGGTGGGGAAAGGGAAAAAGAGAAAGGATGGATAGAAGAGAAATATAGAATAATATTGCAAAGTTAAATATAGGGAGATAAAGATTTGTATGTATTAGAGTTTAGTGCTATAGGAAAGGAGCTTCAGAGAAAGCAAAGAATTATAGAGGAAGTAGTAGTACAAATGAAAAATTTTTAAAAATTAAAAGAGCTAATTATATAGAAAAATATAGAAAAACAAAGCAAAAACAATAAAAATAAACAAAACCCCCACAAAACCTTAAAAGGCCAATGGGGAACCAGAAGTTTATACCAAAATAAAATGTGTGGTTTAAAAGGAAAAAGAAAAAAAAAATTATGTAAACTTGAATATATTCAGTCTTACTGATAAGATTAGTAGCTTCAATAGAATTCAGTGAAGGAGATGAACACACCCACTCTCACACACACACAAACACCCCCCCCCCCCCAAAAAAAAAGCAGGGGTACACTGAGTGGGTTTGTTAAAAAGAGAAAAAAAAAAATTGAAACAAAGTGATACAATACAAAAAATTAAATTTTAAAGTCCAGCAGTAACTCCAGCTTCAGCAAAACGTGAAAATAGTGTTTCTGTTCTTCTGTCTCTTGCTGACTATTCAGGAATTATTAGTCTTTTTCTTGCCTCTGGCAGTGGTTGGATCTGAAGACCTCTTTGACTGCTTGTTTATTTGGGCCTATTCCAGAACTAAAAGGCCCGCCCAGGCTGGCCCTGGGAGTTTCTTAATCCAAATCCCTTTTCTTGCTGGGTGGAGCTAAATTCCCTCCCTGTAGCTTGACCAGCAGCCCTGCAGTTTGACCAGCAGCCAAACTATAGTAGGGAAAATGGAGTCTCTCTCACGAAGGATTCACTCCCACACTCTTTATGGGAAGCACCTCCGCAGTGACCCCGACCCTGCTGCTGGCCACCGTCTACCCTCACCACCGCGGGAGACGCCAAGCTCCTCAGAGGTGAGTCTGGCTCAGTCTCATGCAGGATCGCTATTCCCCTCTCCCCATCACAGTGCGCAGAGACTTTCCAGTCCTCCTCGGGGACTCTGTGATCGGGTTAATGGTAACCTCCTCCAAAGGAAACTGAGTGCCGTCCTTCCGAGGCCTGCTCAAGGGCACTTCTAGCTCAGGGGGGCACCTGGACCCTCCAAAGCAGGTCTGGCTCAGTCGCTTGTGGGTGTCACTCCTCCTGTCCTGGGTTTTGATCTGAAGAGTATAAAAATTTTGGGAGATAAAGATTTGTATGTATTAGAGTTTAGTGCTAAAAGAGCTAAAAGCAAAGAATTATAGAGGAAGTAGTAGTACAAATGAAAAATTCAAAAAATTAAAAGAGCTAATTATATAGAAAAATATAGAAACAAAGCAAAAACAATAAAAATAAACAAAACCCCCACAAAACCTTAAAAGGCCAATGGGGAACCAGAAGTTTATACCAAAATAAAATGTGTGGTTTAAAAGGAAAAAGAAAAAAAAAATTATGTAAACTTGAATATATTCAGTCTTACTGATAAGATTAGTAGCTTCAATAGAATTCAGTGAAGGAGATGAACACACCCACTCTCACACACACACAAACACCCCCCCCCCCCAAAAAAAAAGCAGGGGTACACTGAGTGGGTTTGTTAAAAAGAGAAAAAAAAAAATTGAAACAAAGTGATACAATACAAAAAATTAAATTTTAAAGTCCAGCAGTAACTCCAGCTTCAGCAAAACGTGAAAATAGTGTTTCTGTTCTTCTGTCTCTTGCTGACTATTCAGGAATTATTAGTCTTTTTCTTGCCTCTGGCAGTGGTTGGATCTGAAGACCTCTTTGACTGCTTGTTTATTTGGGCCTATTCCAGAACTAAAAGGCCCGCCCAGGCTGGCCCTGGGAGTTTCTTAATCCAAATCCCTTTTCTTGCTGGGTGGAGCTAAATTCCCTCCCTGTAGCTTGACCAGCAGCCCTGCAGTTTGACCAGCAGCCAAACTATAGTAGGGAAAATGGAGTCTCTCTCACGAAGGATTCACTCCCACACTCTTTATGGGAAGCACCTCCGCAGTGACCCCGACCCTGCTGCTGGCCACCGTCTACCCTCACCACCGCGGGAGACGCCAAGCTCCTCAGAGGTGAGTCTGGCTCAGTCTCATGCAGGATCGCTATTCCCCTCTCCCCATCACAGTGCGCAGAGACTTTCCAGTCCTCCTCGGGGACTCTGTGATCGGGTTAATGGTAACCTCCTCCAAAGGAAACTGAGTGCCGTCCTTCCGAGGCCTGCTCAAGGGCACTTCTAGCTCAGGGGGGCACCTGGACCCTCCAAAGCAGGTCTGGCTCAGTCCCTTGTGGGTGTCACTCCTCCTTTCCTGGGTTTTGATCTGCAACAGGCTTTGCGCCTTTGGCCCACCCAGCCTCTCTGGCGGGAATGTGGTTTGACTTTTAAAAGTGCGATTGCGCCCCTCCTACCGTCTTGATGCGGCTTCTCCTTTGTTCTTCGATGTGGGGTATCCTCTCTGTGATCAGATCCAACCTCCTTTCATTGATGGTTTCCCAGGAACTCGTCGCAATTCAGGCGATTTTGCAGGAGAGATGAGTGCACGTCCTTCTACGCCGCCATCTTAGCTCCACCCCTCCAGATGTGGTCTTATTGCCAGTTCTATAACCTAACACCTGAGTGAAATTAACCTTTCTGAACCCTCCTTTCCAAATCTTCTCTATTATGTCCTTTTGAGGTTTAAGTGATACATGCAAAGATTGCACCATTATTATCTGACACATAGCAAAGGTTAATTATTAATAGTTCCAAAAAAACCAAGGGTTTTGGTGTGGAGCGAGTGACTTCTCAGCTATACTGTTCAGAATCTTTGTTTCAGATGTCCAGATAGGGGAAGAGTTTAATGTGTGGATAAACCCAGGAGAGATCTGGAAGCCTGGTTTAGCAGAGGAAAAAAGTGAACTTTTTGCTGGTGGAAATGGTGCCATGCTCTCTTTTGGATCACCTAGGAAAGTGTGACAGAATAAATGGCTTGAGAGCCTGCACATTCTTCAAACCTGGGATTGAGCACACATGAAGGTCTTGGGGGCTGGTCCACCACTGTCGGATTGCAAGAAGGCCTGAGGAGGTTCCTGGGCAAGAACTCTTCCAAGTGTGAGTGACCGGAGGCTGCAGGCCTGGCTCAGTAAGAAGGGTGATACTGAATGCATTAGCTACTCAAAGGTCCTATGGTCTTGACTGTGGATCTCATGTCTAAACTAAGATTAAAAAATAAATGTGAGGTTTCCCTGGTGGTCCAGTGGGTAGAGTCTGCCCTGTAGTGCAAGGGGTGCTGGTTTGATCTCTGCCCCAGGAAGATCCCACCTGCTGAGGAACAGCTGGGCTGGTGTGTCCAATTATGAGCCAGTACTCTGGAGCACATGTGCCCAGAGCCAGTGCTCTGCAACGAGAGAGGCTGGGATGGGAGGCCCACACATGCCAAAGGATAAAGATGGATAAAAAATAAATGATGACTTAGAGGCCAAAAAAAAAATTTCAGTTAAAAAAAAATAATGGCATTATATAAAGCAAGATCTTCTATGACCTGCCCTTTAGAATATTGGAAATGAAAACAAAAATAAACACATGGGACTTAATGAAATTTAAAAGCTTTTGCATAGCAAAGGAAACTACAAACAAGGTAAACAGACACCCACAGAATGGGTGAAGATCATAGCAAATGAAACAACCAACAAAGAATTAATTTCCAAAATATACAAACAACTTAGGCAACTCAATACAAAAAAACAAACCAACCAATAAAAAAATAGGAAAAAGACCTAAAGAGACATTTCTCCAAAGAAGACATAAAAACATGTGGAACCTCATGAAACTTAAAAGCTTTTGTACAGCAAAAGAAATTACAAAAAAGCTCAACAGACACCCCACAGAGTGGGAGAAAATCATAGCAAATGAAACAACAGACAAAGAATTCATCTCCAAAATCTACAAGCAACTCAGACAACTCAGCACAGGGAAAACGAACAACCCAATCAAAAAATGGGAAAAAGACCTAAAGAGACGCCTCTCCAAAGAGGACATACAGATGGCCCCAAAGCACATGAAACGATGCTCAACCTCGCTTATTATTAGAGAAATGCAAATTAAAACTACAATGAGATACCACCTCACACCCGTCAGAATGGCCATCATCCATGAATCAACAGTCAATAAATGCTGGAGAGGGTGCGGAGAAAGCGGAACCCTCTTGCATTGCTGGTGGGAATGTCAATTGGTACAGCCTCTATGGAAGACAATACGGAGATTCCCTAAAAAACTAAAACTAGAAGTACCCTATGACCCAGCAATCCCACTCTTAGGCTTATATCCTGATGAAATCAAAACTGAAAGAAGCACCTGTACCCCAATGTTCATTGCAGCTCTCTATACAATAGCCAGAACATGGAAGCAACCTAGATGTCCATCGACGAACAAATGGATAAAAAAACTCTGGTACATATATACAATGGAATACTACTCAGCTGTTAAAAGAAATGCAGAAGACTCAGTCCTAATGAAGTGGCTGGCTCTAGAACCTATCATCAAAAGTGAAGTAAGTCAAAAAGAGAAAGACAAATACAGTATACTCACACACATATATGGAATCTAGTAGGATGCTCTTGATAACACACGCAGGGAATTCATGGAAAAACAGACAGAGCATAGACATAGGGACATCGTGGCGAAGAAATAGGGAAGGGGAAGCATGGAGGGAGTAACATGGAAACCTATACTGTCATGTGTGGAAAAGATAGCTAGTGTCATTGTGCTAAGGGAATAGGAGTGCTTACAATGGCTTGGGGCAATGAAACAACCAACAAAGAATTAATTTCCAAAATATACAAACAACTTAGGCAACTCAATACAAAAAAACAAACCAACCAATAAAAAAATAGGAAAAAGACCTAAAGAGACATTTCTCCAAAGAAGACATAAAAACATGTGGAACCTCATGAAACTTAAAAGCTTTTGTACAGCAAAAGAAATTACAAAAAAGCTCAACAGACACCCCACAGAGTGGGAGAAAATCATAGCAAATGAAACAACAGACAAAGAATTCATCTCCAAAATCTACAAGCAACTCAGACAACTCAGCACAGGGAAAACGAACAACCCAATCAAAAAATGGGAAAAAGACCTAAAGAGACGCCTCTCCAAAGAGGACATACAGATGGCCCCAAAGCACATGAAACGATGCTCAACCTCGCTTATTATTAGAGAAATGCAAATTAAAACTACAATGAGATACCACCTCACACCCGTCAGAATGGCCATCATCCATGAATCAACAGTCAATAAATGCTGGAGAGGGTGCGGAGAAAGCGGAACCCTCTTGCATTGCTGGTGGGAATGTCAATTGGTACAGCCTCTATGGAAGACAATACGGAGATTCCCTAAAAAACTAAAACTAGAAGTACCCTATGACCCAGCAATCCCACTCTTAGGCTTATATCCTGATGAAATCAAAACTGAAAGAAGCACCTGTACCCCAATGTTCATTGCAGCTCTCTATACAATAGCCAGAACATGGAAGCAACCTAGATGTCCATCGACGAACAAATGGATAAAAAAACTCTGGTACATATATACAATGGAATACTACTCAGCTGTTAAAAGAAATGCAGAAGACTCAGTCCTAATGAAGTGGCTGGCTCTAGAACCTATCATCAAAAGTGAAGTAAGTCAAAAAGAGAAAGACAAATACAGTATACTCACACACATATATGGAATCTAGTAGGATGCTCTTGATAACACACGCAGGGAATTCATGGAAAAACAGACAGAGCATAGACATAGGGACATCGTGGCGAAGAAATAGGGAGGGGGAAGCATGGAGGGAGTAACATGGAAACCTATACTGTCATGTGTGGAAAAGATAGCTAGTGTCATTGTGCTAAGGGAATAGGAGTGCTTACAATGGCTTGGGGCAAAGGTCTGGAGGGGTGGGATGGGGGGAACCGGGGGGGTGGGGACCATGGATATGCATATGACTGATTTGGGAACATATATGTCTGTGAACAACAAAACTCTGTAAAACCTTTAAAATAAAGAATAAAAAAAGAATAAATAAAGACAGGGGGAATAAAAAAGAAGACATAAAGATGGCCAAAAAGCACATAAAAAGATGGTCAAAGTCAGTTATTATTAGAGAAATGCAAATCAAAACTACAATGAGATATCATGTCATACCAGTCAGAATGGCTGCCATTAAAAAAATCTACAGATAATAAAGGCTGGAGAGGGTGCGGAGGAAAGGGAACACTCCTGCATTGTTGGTGGGAATGTAAACTGATACAACTACTATGGAAGACAGTATGGAGATTCCTTAAAAAACTAGAAATAGAAGCACCACACGACCCAGCAACCAACTATTAGGCTTATATCTCAATGAAATCAAAATTCAAAGGTATATCTGTGCCCCAATGTTCACTGCAGCACTCTATACAATAGCTAGAATGTGGAAGCAACCTAGATGTCCATCGATGAATGAATGGATATAGAAACTCTGTTACATATACACAATGGAATACTTCTCAGCCATGAAACGAAATGCAGAGAATCAGCCCTAATGAGGTGGATGAATCTAGAACCCATTATACAAAGTGAAGTAAGTCAAAAAGAAAAGGACAAATACAGTATACTAACACATATATATGGAATCTAGTAAGACGGCACCGATAAATGCACACACTGAACGACAGTGGAGAAACAGACTTAGAGAACAGACCTATGGTCATTGAGGGGAGGGAAGATCAGGAAAGAGGTATGGAAAGAACAACAAGGAAACTTGCACTATGCAATAGAGATTACCACGGTGATTAAGCTGTAAGACTAAGGGAACCTACGTGTGGGGACTAAACCTCACCCTGGGGTGGGGAAGGGGAGAAGGAGGGCTTGGGGAGAGGGGTCAGGGATATACCTATGACTGTTGGGGGATTATGTATACCTGTAAACAAGAAAACTGTAAAAACATATTACAATAACTTTGCTGTACACCTGAGGCTAATGTAACATTGTAAAACAAATATACCCCAATAAAAAAATAATAATGGCATTTTAAAAAATAAATGTGTAAGAACTAAAAAACTTAAAGTCAGCCATTTTCAAGAATAGCTAGCTTTGAGCGACAGCTTGTTGATGCAAATAGCTGATAGCCATAAGGGTTACAAAACTGGAAAATCCGGACAAAGAGAGGGCGGAATGCCTAGGATTTTTGCTTGGATTCTTTCTATTGTGAAACCAAAATGTAAGAACCAAGGATAAGTCCCAGTGTAATGACTCTGGGTGTGCCTGCCAACGGATCTCGGATCATACAAGACCATGGAAAGTAAAGGAATGGCTGCCATTAAAAAAATCTACAGATAATAAAGGCTGGAGAGGGTGCGGAGGAAAGGGAACACTCCTGCATTGTTGGTGGGAATGTAAACTGATACAACTACTATGGAAGACAGTATGGAGATTCCTTAAAAAACTAGAAATAGAAGCACCACACGACCCAGCAACCAACTATTAGGCTTATATCTCAATGAAATCAAAATTCAAAGGTATATCTGTGCCCCAATGTTCACTGCAGCACTCTATACAATAGCTAGAATGTGGAAGCAACCTAGATGTCCATCGATGAATGAATGGATATAGAAACTCTGTTACATATACACAATGGAATACTTCTCAGCCATGAAACGAAATGCAGAGAATCAGCCCTAATGAGGTGGATGAATCTAGAACCCATTATACAAAGTGAAGTAAGTCAAAAAGAAAAGGACAAATACAGTATACTAACACATATATATGGAATCTAGTAAGACGGCACCGATAAATGCACACACTGAACGACAGTGGAGAAACAGACTTAGAGAACAGACCTATGGTCATTGAGGGGAGGGAAGATCAGGAAAGAGGTATGGAAAGAACAACAAGGAAACTTGCACTATGCAATAGAGATTACCACGGTGATTAAGCTGTAAGACTAAGGGAACCTACGTGTGGGGACTAAACCTCACCCTGGGGTGGGGGGAAGGGGGAGAAGGGAGGGGGGCTTGGGGAGAGGGGTCAGGGATATACCTATGACTGTTGGGGGATTATGTATACCTGTAAACAAGAAAACTGTAAAAACATATTACAATAACTTTGCTGTACACCTGAGGCTAATGTAACATTGTAAAACAAATATACCCCAATAAAAAAATAATAATGGCATTTTAAAAAATAAATGTGTAAGAACTAAAAAACTTAAAGTCAGCCATTTTCAAGAATAGCTAGCTTTGAGCGACAGCTTGTTGATGCAAATAGCTGATAGCCATAAGGGTTACAAAACTGGAAAATCCGGACAAAGAGAGGGCGGAATGCCTAGGATTTTTGCTTGGATTCTTTCTATTGTGAAACCAAAATGTAAGAACCAAGGATAAGTCCCAGTGTAATGACTCTGGGTGTGCCTGCCAACGGATCTCGGATCATGCAAGACCATCATAAAAGCCTCGCTTCCCTCTGCACCTTCCCTATCTCCAAGTCCATTCTTTTGAGTTTGGGCTGTTAGGCATGTCTTTCACAAATGACCTTCGTTTACACCTTTGTAGGATATCCAGGGCCCTAGGCCACATGGCTTTGTAACCAGCTTAATATCACAGATCAGGGTGAATTAAACTTTTTCCCTTTGAACTTCTAGAACCTAAACAAGTCAAGGACACAGTGGCCCAAGCAGTACAATTGATCATCAGAAAATGAAACAGAGAAAGAAGAATATGTGAGCCCCTGTGGTAGGGAGGATTAGTTCACAAACAAAGGCAAGACCCTGGGACAGGAGCTGCCTTGGTGAGTGTATGGGCAGAATGAAGGAAATGCCACATGTGGCTTTTGCTGTGAGGCTAACTTTACCCTCTTAAGATGTAGCCTGGGAAATAACTGGAACCTAACGAATGTTTGTGGAATAATTTTTCTACTAATTAAGCAATTTATATGCATCATACTTGTGTACTGTCCTTTTTTTAAAATTTATTTTGCTTCTAGGGATTAGTATTGAAGTTAAAACAGTTCAAAGGAATGTGTGGTGTAAACATGGGCTCTGGCATCTGAAAGGGACTTGGGCAAGTTAGTTCACATTTCCATGCCTTTTTAATTTCATCTATAAAATAGGATTATGGGAGATCTAATTGGATGATGTGTGAATGTGTGCCTGACTCTAATAGTGGAGTTTTCTGCATAGCAATAATCAGCCATAAATTGCTTAGCAAGAATTCATGTATACAACTGCTTTTTCATATTCTCATAGTTGAAGATAGAAACATAAAAAGAAGAATTCAAAATTAGTATACAATTAATGAGGAAAGATATCTGCAACGAGAAGGAATTTGATTCATTCATGGAATAAATTATAATAATTTAATTGTAAAGAACACATCTTATACTTATTTAATACTTTTCAAAGTTTTTTTTTTTTTTTTTTAAGCAGTTCTAGGTTCATTTAGGTAGGTGCTCAGTAAATACATACTCATGTATTGATTTAGGGTGCCTCTCATAACTTAAGATAATAATAATGAAGCAGATAATAGCAACACTGTAAAGTCACTGGACTAGAGACAGGAGACTTGAGTTAAGACCTAGTTTTGCCACTAATTAGCTGTAGGATCTTGGATAAGACTTCAGGTCTTAGCATATTCCTTAAATTAAAGTTTCCTCCAAATTCTTTCTGGGCTGAATATCCTATATTTTTACACAGGCTCTGAAAACCCAGAAGAGTGCTTTTCATGAGGGATAAAAGGAGCATAGAAATAACACATAGGAGTGCCCCAATAAGAAAATTCAGTGTTATGGGCACTATGTGAGAATCAACCGGATTGTCTATCAAATTTCAAGCACTGTACTTAGTGCTTCACATACATTATTTCATTTAATCCTTATGATCGCCCTGTGAAATAAGTACTAAAAGTGCTATAGCTCAGAAAACTGAGTTTCAGATACTAAACCTTTCAGGGACTGCTTGCTTCATTTACTAACCTGATAATCTGGTTTTCCCTTCTTATTAACAAAGAGAACTGAATTCAGTATTGGAATTATGTCCACAGCCTTGGTTTGTTTATCATGGTTTTTAATCTTTACTGATGAATGTTGTATGGATGACAGCAGAGATCAGAGACCCTTTGAACCACATTTATGGTTTAGAACATCTCTCAGACAAAGAGTCAAATTCCACCCACAGTCTCTTAAAAGCCAAAACCTGATTATGGGAGATCTAATTGGATGATGTGTGAATGTGGCCTGATCTAATAGTGGAGTTTTCTGCATAGCAATAATCAGCCATAAATTGCTTAGCAAGAATTCATGTATACAACTGCTTTTTCATATTCTCATAGTTGAAGATAGAAACATAAAAAGAAGAATTCAAAATTAGTATACAATTAATGAGGAAAGATATCTGCAACGAGAAGGAATTTGATTCATTCATGGAATAAATTATAATAATTTAATTGTAAAGAACACATCTTATACTTATTTAATACTTTTCAAAGTTTTTTTTTTTTTTTTTTAAGCAGTTCTAGGTTCATTTAGGTAGGTGCTCAGTAAATACATACTCATGTATTGATTTAGGGTGCCTCTCATAACTTAAGATAATAATAATGAAGCAGATAATAGCAACACTGTAAAGTCACTGGACTAGAGACAGGAGACTTGAGTTAAGACCTAGTTTTGCCACTAATTAGCTGTAGGATCTTGGATAAGACTTCAGGTCTTAGCATATTCCTTAAATTAAAGTTTCCTCCAAATTCTTTCTGGGCTGAATATCCTATATTTTTACACAGGCTCTGAAAACCCAGAAGAGTGCTTTTCATGAGGGATAAAAGGAGCATAGAAATAACACATAGGAGTGCCCCAATAAGAAAATTCAGTGTTATGGGCACTATGTGAGAATCAACCGGATTGTCTATCAAATTTCAAGCACTGTACTTAGTGCTTCACATACATTATTTCATTTAATCCTTATGATCGCCCTGTGAAATAAGTACTAAAAGTGCTATAGCTCAGAAAACTGAGTTTCAGATACTAAACCTTTCAGGGACTGCTTGCTTCATTTACTAACCTGATAATCTGGTTTTCCCTTCTTATTAACAAAGAGAACTGAATTCAGTATTGGAATTATGTCCACAGCCTTGGTTTGTTTATCATGGTTTTTAATCTTTACTGATGAATGTTGTATGGATGACAGCAGAGATCAGAGACCCTTTGAACCACATTTATGGTTTAGAACATCTCTCAGACAAAGAGTCAAATTCCACCCACAGTCTTTAAAAGCAGCCTGAGAGGATCCAAGAACATCTCAAGTAACTGTTCAGAGAGTGCTCCAAAAGTCTGACAAGGTGATAAAAATCCTTGCCACTATTATCCTTTCAAGATAACATGTTTTCTCATTTCTTAAGTATTCTCTCATCCATATATCTATTTCACTGACACTAGAGGGCTTACCTTGGAGCAATGAAAGTTGAATCATTTGTGCTAGATTATTGCACTGCCTTTGATCTACTTCTCTATGGCTTCAGTTCTGGATCTTTACCACATCCCCACTGGATTTGTGGGGTAAAGATGATCATTGAATATCTATGGGTATTTAAGGTCAGCTTGGTGATTGCACTTCAGCCTACTTATTCCAACAACTGTAATCTATCCAGGTTGAATTAGATTACAAGCACCTGCCATTGTGCCATTTAAAGACCTTTCAAACGAAAATTGCCAAGAGCCCGATGATGCAGGACCTTCTTTGCATTAGTCTGAATACACACCAGGGGAAACCACCGGAGAGTTTAAAGCAGGGGAGCTATGTTCTGATCAGGTGTGATTTTCCAAAATGGCACTAGGACTGCAAGAAAAGGCGTGGAGAAGGTTCAGAACTGCCACAGCAAAACTAAGTAGGAGATTTAGGTTATCCTGTTTCCCTTGAGCTCCCTAAAGGAGAGATCTTGTAAATCTTTCTCATAATCGTGTCCACAGCACCCAGTGCAGTGTAGACTGTTGAGTTAATCAGGGACCGAACTAGAAGCTCCTTGAAGGCAAGAAGAGTTCTTTGTCCTTCACTGTGTGAAGGATACTGTTTAAAAAAACTGGTCTTGACAAAAAGCACACCATAGCATGGCATCGATTTCAGTAAATGATAAGCTTCTGAAAGGCAGCAGCTGTGACTATTTTCCTTTGTGTCTCTGCCCACCCTTCCTCCTAGCACCTAACACAGTTATTTGTACACAATAGGCTAGTAACACTGTTTACTGAAAATTCTATTTGTAGACTAGTAGAGTTTTTTTTGATTTAAAGCCAACTGCTGAAACATTATTTTCAAGGATCCAGGGGATCATGGTTTTAATCTTTACTGAATGTTGTATGGAACAGCAGAGATCAGAGACCCTTTGAACCACATTTATGGTTTAGAACATCTCTCAGACAAAGAGTCAAATTCCACCCACAGTCTTTAAAAGCAGCCTGAGAGGATCCAAGAACATCTCAAGTAACTGTTCAGAGAGTGCTCCAAAAGTCTGACAAGGTGATAAAAATCCTTGCCACTATTATCCTTTCAAGATAACATGTTTTCTCATTTCTTAAGTATTCTCTCATCCATATATCTATTTCACTGACACTAGAGGGCTTACCTTGGAGCAATGAAAGTTGAATCATTTGTGCTAGATTATTGCACTGCCTTTGATCTACTTCTCTATGGCTTCAGTTCTGGATCTTTACCACATCCCCACTGGATTTGTGGGGTAAAGATGATCATTGAATATCTATGGGTATTTAAGGTCAGCTTGGTGATTGCACTTCAGCCTACTTATTCCAACAACTGTAATCTATCCAGGTTGAATTAGATTACAAGCACCTGCCATTGTGCCATTTAAAGACCTTTCAAACGAAAATTGCCAAGAGCCCGATGATGCAGGACCTTCTTTGCATTAGTCTGAATACACACCAGGGGAAACCACCGGAGAGTTTAAAGCAGGGGAGCTATGTTCTGATCAGGTGTGATTTTCCAAAATGGCACTAGGACTGCAAGAAAAGGCGTGGAGAAGGTTCAGAACTGCCACAGCAAAACTAAGTAGGAGATTTAGGTTATCCTGTTTCCCTTGAGCTCCCTAAAGGAGAGATCTTGTAAATCTTTCTCATAATCGTGTCCACAGCACCCAGTGCAGTGTAGACTGTTGAGTTAATCAGGGACCGAACTAGAAGCTCCTTGAAGGCAAGAAGAGTTCTTTGTCCTTCACTGTGTGAAGGATACTGTTTAAAAAAACTGGTCTTGACAAAAAGCACACCATAGCATGGCATCGATTTCAGTAAATGATAAGCTTCTGAAAGGCAGCAGCTGTGACTATTTTCCTTTGTGTCTCTGCCCACCCTTCCTCCTAGCACCTAACACAGTTATTTGTACACAATAGGCTAGTAACACTGTTTACTGAAAATTCTATTTGTAGACTAGTAGAGTTTTTTTTGTTTTAAAGCCAACTGCTGAAACATTATTTTCAACATTCTTACATCTTCCTACACTTATCAGTGCCTCTTAGTGGGACTGATTCTAAGAGTTACAACTATGAAAAACTGAAAGAAGTTGACAACAAAGAATGCTCAAATTGGAGAAGGCTTTTGAGGTCTTCTGATCCAACTCCCTGTACTGGGAGCACTAGTATAACTACTACGGCTATTGCTTTCTATTTGGGTCTCATGCTTGACCCTTGCCTGACTTCTCTGAGCTCTGCCCTCATGTCTTTCCAGCTTTGAGTAGTACACATTTGTATGACTCTTAAATCCATCTGAAAATTTTTAAAAAATAGGACAAATTCCTGGGGTGATGCAGTGGCTATCATTCATCTTGGCTCAGATCACCTTCTTTAGCATTACTTGCAGGAGGGCCTCTGGGTCAGGAAGTGCTCTGAGTTGTAGAGGTTAAGAATGGACTATCTGTATGCTGGGGCTTCTTTATGGGATCCTGCAGAGTGTATCACTTGTTCCTTAATTAGCAAAGCAAAGGTAGCTAGGGTGGATGTTGGGATTATGTAAATTCACTAGTGAAAAATGTTATGATAAATATAGCACTCCTGGGCTCTCCAGTAGAATTTTTTATACCTCTTATCTATTTATAAAATGCTTTCATAGATTTATTTCTTTTCGTCAGTGGCTGTTTTTCCCATTTAAGTTCTTTAAAATGTCACTAATGAACACTTACTCTGTGACAAGCACTGTGATTTGTGTGGTGGGCCATTCAAACAAGTAGAGGATTTCCCCCTGAAACAGCATGTTTGGCTTGCCAGCAACAGAAAAAAATGACTAACATGTTGCAAGGCTATTGGATGGTTCAGAACAAAAGCTGGAATATCAGGCTTGACTAGAACAGGGTCTGGAAGATCTAGGGGGCAAGTTAGCAGAAAACAGCTTCTCCAGAACACAGACACTAGAACAAGTTGATTGTTTCCCCCTATGTTTGTGATACTTTATTCAAGTTTCAAAGCCCTAGGTGGGAAAGAATTCCAACTCACTTATGAATGGGCAGGGAAAGGAAGTGAAGAAATCTTTAATAGACCATTCTGTTAAGACCACACACAAGGGAAAAAAAAAAAAAAAAAGACCACACACAAAAGAAGAAAGATAATTTCCCCAAAAGAGAAACAAGCTACGATTTCTAAAGTAGAAAAATGGATACTGAATAGTCAAAAACCAACATATGACTACCATAACTGGTTTTTCTGAAGATTTTACAGTTGGGCTCAGAAGATATCACATAGGTTCAAGAAGAATTAAGGGGATAAGGGTTGAATAGCCAAACACATCAACAACACAAGTACCTCAAGGAAACTGTCCAATGAAATCTTATATATATAGTCATACTGAGTTTAGGCAGCTCTCACAGAGAAGAAACAATTTTTAAGCTGGGTATGGTAGGAGTATGGTAGGATAGGTAGAATTTGATGAGGTGAGGGGTTGTTCCTCATGTATTCACTCCTGGGTAGATTAAAAATAGAAGGTCCAGGGTGTGCCTGGATTCAAAGAGTTCCTGGAATTAAATGTATAAGCTAATTATTGAACAGCAAAAGATAAGACAAATAGCATACTTAGAGTCTTTCCCACAATAAGCACTTCAAAGTGCTAATTATTGTTATTAACATTATTATAATCATTATAGATTTTAAATTATTCTTCCAATTATACATCATATTTAATTTTTATAGGGTTTTCCAGGTGGCATAGTGGTAAAGAATCCACCTGTCAACGCTGGAGACACAAGAGACACAGGTTCAATTCCCCAGTCAGGTAGATCCCCTAGAGTGAGAAATGGGAAGTCACTCTAGTATTCTTGCCTGAAAAATTACATGGACAGAGGAGCCTGATGGGCTACAGTCTATGGAGACACAAAAGAGTCAGACATGACTGAGCACACAGAGACAACACACACAATTTTTATGTCTCCCAAAAGAATATATATCTCTGTCTTATATGTTATAGAGTCTGATATAAAATCTGTTAAAGATTGTGTCCCTGAACTGACTTAACACTGATCTTTGGGACCCAAATTTAAAAGGTCAGTCAGGGCAATCATAACCAGATTTTCACCTAAATTAGCCAGGATATCTTTAGATATATCCAGATTGATATAACCATACCCCCCTCTAACATGCTATTCTACTGTTGTCACTCACCCTGACAAGACATTCTTATTTGTGTCAAATCAGTTATTTTGCTGTAATATTTATGCTTGCTAACCCCTGTAGAAATGGAAAACAACCTGTCAGACTCTTCCTCAAATAATTCTTACATTTGAATGCTATTGTCACTTTTTGGCTTCTTCCTCTCCAAGTTAAAAACACCTTGGCTCCTTTCATCTTACTTTACAGTTTCCAAGCTTTTAAAAATGGCACTATTGTTACTTTTATTTTGAGATCACTTTCAGTTTCTCCACATCATCTTTTATGTTTATTAGAACAAAATTATATAGGGTAGGTGATCAAAGGGAGCTCCCACAATTAGGGCCAAGAGACCTCTCGAGAAATAATAATAATGAACTAATGAACAAATGTGGAGGGCTTATTATACTATACATTCTGTAGTAGTCAAAATAGCTCTATGAATTAACTATTATTATCCTTATTTCACATGTATACAGTTTCAGAGCTAGTAAATGCATAGACAGGACAGTGACTAGGTCTGTTTAATACCAAAGCCTGTGCTGTTAAACTCCATGCTACATTTCTGCCCACTGAGTTTGGGACCATGGTAACAAACAGATGATTGGATGTTTAAACACATAGCATAGAAATATGAAAAAAAAAACAACACAAAGAACATGGAAGAAGCAGATGTTTAATAAGATCATTCAGCATCTGAAACAACAGTGTGAATTTAAAAGATAAGGAAGATGTTTTCTGCTTCATCAACCTACCTTTCATGGTAGTGTTAGTGGGATCAATAGCTCTACATGCGTACAGGCTGTTGAAGCAGGGAGGAAAGCCTGCACTGGGCTCCTAAAGCTTGACCCCAGACAAGGGTGATCCTATAATTTATCATTCAAACTGGGGCACTCTAGAAAAGGGCACTATTAATAATTAGGCCAGCAGTCATAAACTGGGAGTGTTCTGAGCAAACTGGGACACACAGTCACACGACCCATAATCAATTCTTCACATGGAATTAAAGGCCAAGGAGGATTGATTATACTAAAAACCTAAAGTTAGCCTATCTCATGTTAGGTTCCTTTTTTTGACTAATTTTTAAACTTGAATGAGAACTATTGACTTTCAAATTTAAAAAAGCCTTCTGCCTGACCCCTGCCAATTCCTATACCAATGTGACTTTATTCTTCCCATACCTTAGATGTTTGTGTGTTTGTCTATTTACCAATAAATACATCTAAATGAGTAATATCACTGATTTTTTTCATATCCAGTTTATGTTGTCTTGTCCATGAGATTTTCTCTTTTTTTGCAGCAATAAAGTGGTCAGTCACTTTCTCATCTTATACCTCAGTATGTGTGTGTCTGTTCTTAATTGTACTCTGTGTAACTACTGAATTTCCATTTTATTTTTGAAGGATTTTTTTCACAGACAATTTACAGGAAATTTGATTCATGTCTTTAAAATTGTTGGTAAGACAGGAACCATGTCAAGTTAAAGCCAGATGGCATCTTAATTAATAGCTGCTGATATCAATCACAGGATTACTTAGCATGACACCAATGAAAAAGGCGTCCAAGGTCTTTCTAGTTCCCATAACAGATAAACTCTCAAACCTCAGTGATTTAACAAAATAGAGGTTTTTTTTTTTCATTCTGGTCAAAACTGAAATGGTTATTCCTAACCCATAGGCTAACTCTCCTCTGAGCAGTGACTGAGAAATCTAATTTTATTTCATCTTCTTATTCTGAGGCTATGCATGGAAATGGTACACACCAGGTCCAGCTGTTTTTTATTGGCCAGAGTTTAGCTGTATGACCATACCTCCTGAAACAAGTTTTGGGAAGGTAGTCCAACTGAAGTCCCAGAATGAAGAGGAAATGAGTTTGGTGAACACCAAGGCATTCTATGCCACAGAAATTATTTTTCTATACTATTTGCTTGGCACATTGAGCAAGAATTGTACTTAGTAAGATTAAGTTCAGAACCTGGTCTAAACCACAGCCCCTTGGTGTGCAAGTAAGACATATCCTACAGCTTCATTAGAGAAGGGTTCTTTTCATTCAAACTGGGGCACTCTAGAAAAGGGCACTATTAATAATTAGGCCAGCAGTCATAAACTGGGAGTGTTCTGAGCAAACTGGGACACACAGTCACACGACCCATAATCAATTCTTCACATGGAATTAAAGGCCAAGGAGGATTGATTATACTAAAAACCTAAAGTTAGCCTATCTCATGTTAGGTTCCTTTTTGACTAATTTTTAAACTTGAATGAGAACTATTGACTTTCAAATTTAAAAAAGCCTTCTGCCTGACCCCTGCCAATTCCTATACCAATGTGACTTTATTCTTCCCATACCTTAGATGTTTGTGTGTTTGTCTATTTACCAATAAATACATCTAAATGAGTAATATCACTGATTTTTTTCATATCCAGTTTATGTTGTCTTGTCCATGAGATTTTCTCTTTTTTTGCAGCAATAAAGTGGTCAGTCACTTTCTCATCTTATACCTCAGTATGTGTGTGTCTGTTCTTAATTGTACTCTGTGTAACTACTGAATTTCCATTTTATTTTTGAAGGATTTTTTTCACAGACAATTTACAGGAAATTTGATTCATGTCTTTAAAATTGTTGGTAAGACAGGAACCATGTCAAGTTAAAGCCAGATGGCATCTTAATTAATAGCTGCTGATATCAATCACAGGATTACTTAGCATGACACCAATGAAAAAGGCGTCCAAGGTCTTTCTAGTTCCCATAACAGATAAACTCTCAAACCTCAGTGATTTAACAAAATAGAGGTTTTTTTTTTTCATTCTGGTCAAAACTGAAATGGTTATTCCTAACCCATAGGCTAACTCTCCTCTGAGCAGTGACTGAGAAATCTAATTTTATTTCATCTTCTTATTCTGAGGCTATGCATGGAAATGGTACACACCAGGTCCAGCTGTTTTTTATTGGCCAGAGTTTAGCTGTATGACCATACCTCCTGAAACAAGTTTTGGGAAGGTAGTCCAACTGAAGTCCCAGAATGAAGAGGAAATGAGTTTGGTGAACACCAAGGCATTCTATGCCACAGAAATTATTTTTCTATACTATTTGCTTGGCACATTGAGCAAGAATTGTACTTAGTAAGATTAAGTTCAGAACCTGGTCTAAACCACAGCCCCTTGGTGTGCAAGTAACACATATCCTACAGCTTCATTAGAGGCCCTATAGAAGCAGTAGATCAGAGTCAGGTAGTATCTTGAATAATTCACTTAATCTTTATATGCCTCAATTTCTCAATTGTAAAATTTAGACAAAAGTACCAAACACCCTTCCTAGCACATAAAGTTCTGGTATTTAAGGTTATTTCTCATGGTTTCACAAGTTATTATGATATACACCAGTATCTGATTCATTGTAGTTTTTGTTTTGCTCTTATAGTATCTTTCCTAACAAGGAAGCTAAATTGATTGGTATCTAGTGGGCACATCCACCCTAAGGCATAATATTACTTTTCCCAGTGCCCAGGGCTTCCTTTAGTCCTTCAAGCATTATCAAGCAGTAACTGATGGCTCTAATTCCACCTTATGCCTCCAAGGTCCTTATCTATCTAGTTTAAGAATCCATAGTTCAATTATTTCTTTATTCCAATCAGACTTTCAATTTTCTCTTATTAAAAGCATTTTATTCTGGGTTGTCTGAGTTCCTTCATCAGATGCTTTTACAGGATCTTGTAAAAACTGGTAAAAAAATTACTGGTATTAACAGTTGTAAACTGTTTAAAATCAAGAACTATCTTCAGGCCAGATCCCATTAAAGAGTGTTTTCTGGCAATGTACCCACTGTCATTTTTATTTTTGTATTTCCCTTCAGGAAAGAGAGTGTCATGAGCTTATAATGAAGGAGGGAGGGAAAACACAGTTACTTACCTACATTAACTCATTGTTTTTTCCAATTTTATTGAAATAAAATTGATAAATAACATTATATCAATTTAAGGTGTACAACAGGGCTTCCCTGGTGGTCCAGTGGGTAAAAAGAGTCTGCCTTGCAGTGCAACGGGCACCAGTTTGATCTCTGGCCCAGGAAGATCCCACGTACTGCAGAGCAGCTGGAGCAGTGTGTCCAATTATGAACCAGAGCTCTGGAGAGAGGCCACTGCAATGGGAGGCCTACAGAGGCCAAAGAATAAAGATGGATGAAAACAGATAAATAAAAAAACAGTAAAAGAGGCCAAAATTTTAAAAAATAAAGGTGTATAACATAACGACTCAATATTATTTATATATTATGAAATTAACATTAAGTTGCTTTATTCTCACATATGTAATCCTACCAGGTATCAGGACCCTTATTTTAATAAAACGAGTAAGCCAAAATTCAGAGAGATCAGTTGATTTGTCCAGTTTTGAGGGAAGCTTTAGGTTTCACAGAAGTCACATTCTTCTTTCTAATCTGGTGTTTCTCAGTGTGGTCCTAGGTACTATTGACTTTTAGGATTATCAGAACCCCAAACAAGATCGATAGGACCAAAATCTTGGAGGGTGGATCTCAGAAACTTGCATTTTAAACAATCCTCACAGGTCACTGTGGGAGACGAACCAGCTGGTCTCTACTGTTGCTATCCTGACCAAATCTACTGCTCTAGGGAAGTCAGTCTAGCAGAGGGAGCCTATGGCCTGCTGGATGAACTCCAATGGACATTCTCACTCTTAACCTCAGAGTCCATCACCTTCATCTGATGATATGGATCACTTTCTTCCAGAGAATATCACCACCTTGACAACCAAGAGTAGCAATTCCTGCTCATGATTCTACATGCTTTTTTCTCTGTCCTCTACATGAGTCCTTCTGCCTACACTTTAACTGCTAATATTCTCCAGAGTTGGACGGCCTATTGCTCCTCTTGCTCACTGTCTATTCCCACTGGGTTGCTATGAACTCTTTACCTGCTTTTGTTGTTCCTACCCAGAGATTCAGACACACCTGCCCAGTGATGCATTATGTGTCTGATTGTCTACTTCAATATTCAACATACCCCCAGACAGAACTAATCATTCATACACATGGACAATACTACTTTAGTTCTGAAAGAAATCTACAAAACTTTTTATTGAAATATACAACCTGAAAAGAGCACAAGTCTGGATCACAGATTAATGAACTTCCAGAAAGTGAACACACCCATGTAAGCGGCACTCACATCAAAAAATAGGCCACTATGGACTTCCCTGGTGGTTAGGGGTTAAGAGTTTGCCTGCCAGTGCAGGGGATGTGGGTTTGATCTATAGTCTGGGTTTCACATGCTGCAGGGCAACTAAGCCCTTGTGCCACAATGACTGCGCCCCTGAGCAAGAATCACTGAAGCCTGAGGGCTCGAGAGCTCATGTGCCACAACTACAAAGAGCCTGTGAGCAGCAACAAAGACCCAGTGCACTCAAAAATAAATCAATAAAAAGTTTAAAAATGTTTTGGTATCAGGACCTATTTTAATAAAACGAGTAAGCCAAAATTCAGAGATCAGTTGACTTTTAGGATTATTCAGAACCCTCAATCTGGTGTTTCTCAGTGTGGTCCTAGGTACTATTGACTTTTAGGATTATCAGAACCCCAAACAAGATCGATAGGACCAAAATCTTGGAGGGTGGATCTCAGAAACTTGCATTTTAAACAATCCTCACAGGTCACTGTGGGAGACGAACCAGCTGGTCTCTACTGTTGCTATCCTGACCAAATCTACTGCTCTAGGGAAGTCAGTCTAGCAGAGGGAGCCTATGGCCTGCTGGATGAACTCCAATGGACATTCTCACTCTTAACCTCAGAGTCCATCACCTTCATCTGATGATATGGATCACTTTCTTCCAGAGAATATCACCACCTTGACAACCAAGAGTAGCAATTCCTGCTCATGATTCTACATGCTTTTTTCTCTGTCCTCTACATGAGTCCTTCTGCCTACACTTTAACTGCTAATATTCTCCAGAGTTGGACGGCCTATTGCTCCTCTTGCTCACTGTCTATTCCCACTGGGTTGCTATGAACTCTTTACCTGCTTTTGTTGTTCCTACCCAGAGATTCAGACACACCTGCCCAGTGATGCATTATGTGTCTGATTGTCTACTTCAATATTCAACATACCCCCAGACAGAACTAATCATTCATACACATGGACAATACTACTTTAGTTCTGAAAGAAATCTACAAAACTTTTTATTGAAATATACAACCTGAAAAGAGCACAAGTCTGGATCACAGATTAATGAACTTCCAGAAAGTGAACACACCCATGTAAGCGGCACTCACATCAAAAAATAGGCCACTATGGACTTCCCTGGTGGTTAGGGGTTAAGAGTTTGCCTGCCAGTGCAGGGGATGTGGGTTTGATCTATAGTCTGGGTTTCACATGCTGCAGGGCAACTAAGCCCTTGTGCCACAATGACTGCGCCCCTGAGCAAGAATCACTGAAGCCTGAGGGCTCGAGAGCTCATGTGCCACAACTACAAAGAGCCTGTGAGCAGCAACAAAGACCCAGTGCACTCAAAAATAAATCAATAAAAAGTTTAAAAAATATAGACCAGGGCTTCCCTGCCAGTCCGGTGGTGGACAGTCTAACTTGTAGTACAGGGTACACTGGATTGATCCCTGGTCCCAGAGGATCCTACATGCTGAGGAGTGGCTAGGCCTGTGTGCCACTACGGAGGCCACAAGCCTAGAGCCTGTGCTCCATAACAAGAGAAGCCACTGCAATGAGAAGCCCATGCACTGAAACAAAGAGTACTTTCTGCTTGCTGCAACTAGGGAAAGCCTTCATGTATCAACAAAGACTCACCAAAGCCAAAAATAAATTAAATAAATCTTTTTAAAAAGTGGCCAATAAACACCAGCAGTCAGTAGCCCTCCCCTGATCTTTCCTAATCACTATTTTCCCCATTTAAAAACTATCACTATCCTGACCTCATATACCACAGATTAATTTTGCTTATTTTTGAATATTACATAAATGAAATCAAAGAGTACATTCACTTTGTCCTTGGCTTCTTTAACAGTAGGTTCTTGAGACTCACCCGTGTTGTTGTATGTAGCTGTAGCATGTATTAATAAATCACAATTTAGTTCTACTTTACACTACTGATGGGACATTTTTGTTGTTTCAAGTTTGGGGTTATTATGACTGAAATTGTGGTACATGATTTTGGTAAACTTACTACGGATTTATGTTAGGTCTATGTCTAGAAGTTGGATTTCCAAGTCATGGTTGTAAGGTTGAACAGAGTGGATATTTCCAAATACTCTCCCAATTATGCTGAGTTGCAGTACTACCAACTGCATATGAAAGTTCCAATTTTCCCATTTTTTTCATCACACTTGATTTAATCTGATTAATGAACTTCCAGAAAGTGAACACACCCATGTAAGCGGCACTCACATCAAAAATAGGCCACTATGGACTTCCCTGGTGGTTAGGGGTTAAGAGTTTGCCTGCCAGTGCAGGGGATGTGGGTTTGATCTATAGTCTGGGTTTCACATGCTGCAGGGCAACTAAGCCCTTGTGCCACAATGACTGCGCCCCTGAGCAAGAATCACTGAAGCCTGAGGGCTCGAGAGCTCATGTGCCACAACTACAAAGAGCCTGTGAGCAGCAACAAAGACCCAGTGCACTCAAAAATAAATCAATAAAAAGTTTAAAAAATATAGACCAGGGCTTCCCTGCCAGTCCGGTGGTGGACAGTCTAACTTGTAGTACAGGGTACACTGGATTGATCCCTGGTCCCAGAGGATCCTACATGCTGAGGAGTGGCTAGGCCTGTGTGCCACTACGGAGGCCACAAGCCTAGAGCCTGTGCTCCATAACAAGAGAAGCCACTGCAATGAGAAGCCCATGCACTGAAACAAAGAGTACTTTCTGCTTGCTGCAACTAGGGAAAGCCTTCATGTATCAACAAAGACTCACCAAAGCCAAAAATAAATTAAATAAATCTTTTTAAAAAGTGGCCAATAAACACCAGCAGTCAGTAGCCCTCCCCTGATCTTTCCTAATCACTATTTTCCCCATTTAAAAACTATCACTATCCTGACCTCATATACCACAGATTAATTTTGCTTATTTTTGAATATTACATAAATGAAATCAAAGAGTACATTCACTTTGTCCTTGGCTTCTTTAACAGTAGGTTCTTGAGACTCACCCGTGTTGTTGTATGTAGCTGTAGCATGTATTAATAAATCACAATTTAGTTCTACTTTACACTACTGATGGGACATTTTTGTTGTTTCAAGTTTGGGGTTATTATGACTGAAATTGTGGTACATGATTTTTGGTAAACTTACTACGGATTTATGTTAGGTCTATGTCTAGAAGTTGGATTTCCAAGTCATGGTTGTAAGGTTGAACAGAGTGGATATTTCCAAATACTCTCCCAATTATGCTGAGTTGCAGTACTACCAACTGCATATGAAAGTTCCAATTTTCCCATCTTCATCAACACTTGGTATGTTTTTTGTTTCCTTTTTTTCATTTTTCACCACCATTACGGTGGCTATGCATTTAATCTGCATTATCCTGAAGACTAATCACCAATCATTTTTCAAGTTCTGTTTCATTAGATTGGTCCCACTATCTACCCAATTACAAACTAGGAATCTGGGCCTCATCAATGTCTCTCCCCTTCCCTTCTCCTCACATGCTAATTTTACTACATAAATATTTCTCAAGTCCTTCAGTTCACTCCTATCCATTAATTCCAAAATCTTAATTCAGAGCTCAATTACTTCTCAACTTGTTTACTTACCTCCATGGCCTCCTAAGTGGTTTCCCTGGGTCAGAAAGACCCTCTGAGGAGAAAATGGCAACCCATTCCAGTATTCTCATCTGGAAGATTTCATTGACAGAGGAGTTTGGTGGACTACAGCCCATGGGTCACAAAGAGTTGTACACAACTGAGCAACTAACACTCTTCATATATATATATATATATATGTACATGTGTACATATGTACATACATATATATATATATGTTTATGCACACTGAGGACCATGAGAATCTAAGGCCTGAGGACATACACACTATTCTCTTCAGAGCCTGTCACACAGTAGGTATTCAATAAAAGTGTGAGGGAGGAAAAGGGAGGAAAGGAGGAAGGAATGGAAACATTATTTGTCAAGATGTTTACATTGCTTTAGAAGCTTGGGTTGCTTTTACTTTTAACACTGTACTTTCCACAGCTCCATAATATTTTTGAATATTACATAAATGAAATCAAAGAGTACATTCACTTTGTCCTTGGCTTCTTTAACAGTAGGTTCTTGAGACTCACCCGTGTTGTTGTATGTAGCTGTAGCATGTATTAATAAATCACAATTTAGTTCTACTTTACACTACTGATGGGACATTTTTGTTGTTTCAAGTTTGGGGTTATTATGACTGAAATTGTGGTACATGTTTTTTGGTAAACTTACTACGGATTTATGTTAGGTCTATGTCTAGAAGTTGGATTTCCAAGTCATGGTTGTAAGGTTGAACAGAGTGGATATTTCCAAATACTCTCCCAATTATGCTGAGTTGCAGTACTACCAACTGCATATGAAAGTTCCAATTTTCCCATCTTCATCAACACTTGGTATGTTTTTTGTTTCCTTTTTTTCATTTTTCACCACCATTACGGTGGCTATGCATTTAATCTGCATTATCCTGAAGACTAATCACCAATCATTTTTCAAGTTCTGTTTCATTAGATTGGTCCCACTATCTACCCAATTACAAACTAGGAATCTGGGCCTCATCAATGTCTCTCCCCTTCCCTTCTCCTCACATGCTAATTTTACTACATAAATATTTCTCAAGTCCTTCAGTTCACTCCTATCCATTAATTCCAAAATCTTAATTCAGAGCTCAATTACTTCTCAACTTGTTTACTTACCTCCATGGCCTCCTAAGTGGTTTCCCTGGGTCAGAAAGACCCTCTGAGGAGAAAATGGCAACCCATTCCAGTATTCTCATCTGGAAGATTTCATTGACAGAGGAGTTTGGTGGACTACAGCCCATGGGTCACAAAGAGTTGTACACAACTGAGCAACTAACACTCTTCATATATATATATATATATATGTACATGTGTACATATGTACATACATATATATATATATGTTTATGCACACTGAGGACCATGAGAATCTAAGGCCTGAGGACATACACACTATTCTCTTCAGAGCCTGTCACACAGTAGGTATTCAATAAAAGTGTGAGGGAGGAAAAGGGAGGAAAGGAGGAAGGAATGGAAACATTATTTGTCAAGATGTTTACATTGCTTTAGAAGCTTGGGTTGCTTTTACTTTTAACACTGTACTTTCCACAGCTCCATAATATTTTTCCTCCAAGGAACATGTAAAACTAGAAAAACAATAACAAAGCTATTTTTCTTTTTGGCCACTTCTATTGGTCTTTCATTTATCTATTTTCATTCATCTTTGTTCTTTGGCCCATGTGGGCCTCTCATCACAGTGGCCTCTGTTGTTGCAGAGCACCGGCTCTGGGCGCATGCTCTCTAGAGCTCTGGCTCAGTAGTTGCACACATCGGTCCAGCCTCTCTGTGGCACATGGGATCTTCCCAGGCCAGGGATCGAACTGGCACTCCTTGCACTGCAAGGTTGTGTCCTTACCCACTGGATCACCAGGGAAGCCCCAACAAAGCTATTTTTAATAGATAAAAACTTCGTAGCTGGATTAACATTTGTCAGATCTGGGGGATTTGTGAGAGATCCCAGAGTGCTTCAAGCCTGAGCAGGATGGGCTTTCACACAGCCTACCAGCAAGAACTGGTTTCATTTCAACTGTAGTTCAGTGCTCTCTTATCACCAAAAAGGGAACCACTTCATCCTCAGGTGAAAACAAGAGATTCACCCTATACATGGAGGATGGTGCCAATAATTTCCATAGCCTGCTTTCCCGTGCCAATAGAAACCTCTTGAGAAAGCTGGAGCCATCTCGGCCTCCCCACAGAGGTCCCTTGAGGGCATTAGCTCAACCCATGGGACCTGCCTGGCTGAGCTAAAGTCATTTTCAGCCTCCTTCCTCTTTATCCCTTCAATAATCTTCTTCGTGGTTTTTCCCCTCAGTAACTGATTTCCATCTTTTAGTTACCCTAGGCACATGATCCAGTTCTAGTTTCTACAACAGACAAAAAGAAAAATGTCCGCCTGCCAGGAGAGGAAACAGGATGCTAAAGAAGTGGCTCTTTGCCCCACATAAAGTGATTCTGTCTGGATATTCTCCCAGAATTCTTGAGAGAAGAGGCTCCCGCCAGTGGGCTGTGCTTTAATCTCCTGAGGACATACACACTATTCTCTTCAGAGCCTGTCACACAGTAGGTATTCAATAAAAGTGTGAGGGAGGAAAAGGGAGGAAAGGAGGAAGGAATGGAAACATTATTTGTCAAGATGTTTACATTGCTTTAGAAGCTTGGGTTGCTTTTACTTTTAACACTGTACTTTCCACAGCTCCATAATATTTTTCCTCCAAGGAACATGTAAAACTAGAAAAACAATAACAAAGCTATTTTTCTTTTTGGCCACTTCTATTGGTCTTTCATTTATCTATTTTCATTCATCTTTGTTCTTTGGCCCATGTGGGCCTCTCATCACAGTGGCCTCTGTTGTTGCAGAGCACCGGCTCTGGGCGCATGCTCTCTAGAGCTCTGGCTCAGTAGTTGCACACATCGGTCCAGCCTCTCTGTGGCACATGGGATCTTCCCAGGCCAGGGATCGAACTGGCACTCCTTGCACTGCAAGGTTGTGTCCTTACCCACTGGATCACCAGGGAAGCCCCAACAAAGCTATTTTTAATAGATAAAAACTTCGTAGCTGGATTAACATTTGTCAGATCTGGGGGATTTGTGAGAGATCCCAGAGTGCTTCAAGCCTGAGCAGGATGGGCTTTCACACAGCCTACCAGCAAGAACTGGTTTCATTTCAACTGTAGTTCAGTGCTCTCTTATCACCAAAAAGGGAACCACTTCATCCTCAGGTGAAAACAAGAGATTCACCCTATACATGGAGGATGGTGCCAATAATTTCCATAGCCTGCTTTCCCGTGCCAATAGAAACCTCTTGAGAAAGCTGGAGCCATCTCGGCCTCCCCACAGAGGTCCCTTGAGGGCATTAGCTCAACCCATGGGACCTGCCTGGCTGAGCTAAAGTCATTTTCAGCCTCCTTCCTCTTTATCCCTTCAATAATCTTCTTCGTGGTTTTTCCCCTCAGTAACTGATTTCCATCTTTTAGTTACCCTAGGCACATGATCCAGTTCTAGTTTCTACAACAGACAAAAAGAAAAATGTCCGCCTGCCAGGAGAGGAAACAGGATGCTAAAGAAGTGGCTCTTTGCCCCACATAAAGTGATTCTGTCTGGATATTCTCCCAGAATTCTTGAGAGAAGAGGCTCCCGCCAGTGGGCTGTGTCTTTTCAGAGGGATTTTGGCAAGTCCGAGACAGTTCACTTCTGTGCTGTGGGAACACTCAGGCCAGGTTACAGGAATGTGGTCTCTTTGGGGTTTGCCCTTGAGAATCTGAGGCTGGTGCTCTGGTGTGTTATCTGTCCAAGGCTCGAGACAGCCAGGCTCCAGTCAGTTCAGTTGAGTAACTCAGCACTTTGTTTGCAAAGGCTTTTCCAACCTGATGCCTAACGTTGACAGAAACCTATTTCTTTCTAAATGAACAGAAGCCAAGTTGAGTAGCAGGGCACTTTTTCAAGCAATTGGTCTTTAGCATAGGGAACGAATGCATGTTGATTTGACATCTTAATATCTCTGTATTGGTCAGTGTTTTTTGGAAACGAGACTGTTTTTTTTTTTTTTTTTTTCCCTCTATCAGATTATATTATTAATTTTTAAGCCCAGTGTCCCTGTCTGCTTGTTGTTTTGGAGTTACAATTATATTTTCATTTGCTTCTTGTGTGATGGGTCTAGTAGCTTAAGGAAATGATGGTACCCTTACAATAGCTGTTGCTCTTCATTGTTAGTGTTCTAAGTACTCTTTTGACATGAACCTTCTGAACATGCATGTATGAAGACATAGGGGCTTTAGGTAATACTCCTTTTTCCATGAAGAGTGAGGAGTTGTGGGCATTTCAGGTAGAGGAGGGTAAATGGGGACCTCCACACTAGCCAGTGAGTCTGGGAACCCCTGCTAAGATGTATTCAAAGTAGCTCAAGCAATTAGAAGACCTGAGGAAGGGATCTGGGTAATAGATGACACGCAGCAGAAAAAAAATCCCTGAAAAATGAAGTTTCAGGAAGGGGGAAACAAGGCAGCATGGAGACCTCCTAGCTTAGGAGGGCATTAAAAGCTGTCACGATTCTCTTTCTCTCATTGGCTTATGTTTCTGCTTCTTTGTGTGTGCCCAAAACTGTATATTTAATTCTAGATAGAAATGACTTTCTCTACCAGGTAGGGGAATGTCCTCTGGCAGCACAACCCTGTATTCTAAGCGTTCTCTGGAATGAGTAAAGAGCCCCTCATCTAAGCCTGCCTGTATTACTATGCACCAAGGCTCTGGCCCATCATTCTGGCAGTGTAGCCAAAGTTCTGTGATTGATGCATTGTTGGTCCATCCTCCACCTCCACACCAATCGCTGGGGCCAAGGAGGTGGGGTCAAGAAGTCATGTGAGATTCTAAGGACTTGTTTAAGTGGTTCCCAGGAGTAGGGCAGTACTGGATGGAAACCAGGAGTCTTCTGCAGCTCTGCTAAAGAAGACCCTTCAATGGCTCCTTACTCCACAGAATGTTTCTCACCAGTATGTGTGTTCTTCTCTGGGTCTATCTTTGTAGTTTTCATGCTTTCCTCTCCAGGGTTCTCAAAGAATTTCAGCTCCTTGTCAAGTTGTTCTGTTCCCCTCTGCCCTCTCTGTCTCATCTGTTTAGTACACTCCTGTTTTTTTTTTTTTTTTTTAATTTTGGCCTCTTTTTTTAATTATTGGTTTTCTATTTATTTATTATTTTGATCCATATTTATTCTTTGGCCTGTGTGGGCCTCCCATTGCTGTGGCCTCTCTTGGTGCGGAGCACCAGCTCTGGGCACATGTGGTCCAGAGAACAGGCTTGTAATCAGACACACTGGTCCAGTCGCTCCATGGCACATGGATCTTCCCAGGCCAGGGATCGAAGCAGTGCCCCTTGCACTGGAAGGCAAACTCTTTACCCACTGGACCACCAGGGAAGCCCCTGTTTAACTTTCTATATTCCATTCTGATGTCACTTCCTTGGAGAGACATTCCAGCATCATCGTCCTTCCTCAGGCAATTTCTTCATCTTGTGGGTTGCCATGGCTTATTTTCACACTACTGTAATTCTTAGGACTCATAATCGTTTACAGTTTTTACTGTCTGTTTTCCTCTAGCTCATGGGATACATTGAGCTCTATTCATCTTTGTACTCAGGGCCTGTACACAGTCGCTGACATTTTCTAGGTGTTTATAGAATGTGCAGGTAGATAAATTAATGGAAGGTAAGGGAATGTAAAAAGGAAAACCCTTTAAATCTGACCAACTTACAAGTACTTTAGAAAATAATTTATAGAAAGTTCTATATTTCTGAAGTTTACATCATCAAAGCAATTTGTATTGGAGCCTCATGAGTAAACTGGAAGGTAGTAGTTACAGAGCAATCCCCAACATTGTATTTAAATTAAGCCATACCTAGCAACAGGTGTGCTGGGAGTGGCAGGGAAGACAGCTTGGAACAGCTGAGAGATATAAGTGAGGATAAGAAAATCACAGGATTTCAGACACAGGAAAGCATATGTTGTGCATTTTCCAGGGGAGTACTGATTTTAAACATCCTTTCCCATTGTCTCTGGAAGCATACTAATTTCTATTAGATTGTTGTATCTTCTATTTTAAAGCCTTCAATGGCTCCTTACTCCACAGTTTTCCATATGTTTTTTTTTTTTTCTTTCTCAGGGTTCTCAAAGAATTTCAGCTCCTTGTCAAGTTGTTCTGTTCCCTCTGCCCTCTCTGTCTCATCTGTTTAGTACACTCCTGTTTTTTTTTTTTTTAATTTTGGCCTCTTTTTTTAATTATTGGTTTTCTATTTATTTATTATTTTGATCCATATTTATTCTTTGGCCTGTGTGGGCCTCCCATTGCTGTGGCCTCTCTTGGTGCGGAGCACCAGCTCTGGGCACATGTGGTCCAGAGAACAGGCTTGTAATCAGACACACTGGTCCAGTCGCTCCATGGCACATGGATCTTCCCAGGCCAGGGATCGAAGCAGTGCCCCTTGCACTGGAAGGCAAACTCTTTACCCACTGGACCACCAGGGAAGCCCCTGTTTAACTTTCTATATTCCATTCTGATGTCACTTCCTTGGAGAGACATTCCAGCATCATCGTCCTTCCTCAGGCAATTTCTTCATCTTGTGGGTTGCCATGGCTTATTTTCACACTACTGTAATTCTTAGGACTCATAATCGTTTACAGTTTTTACTGTCTGTTTTCCTCTAGCTCATGGGATACATTGAGCTCTATTCATCTTTGTACTCAGGGCCTGTACACAGTCGCTGACATTTTCTAGGTGTTTATAGAATGTGCAGGTAGATAAATTAATGGAAGGTAAGGGAATGTAAAAAGGAAAACCCTTTAAATCTGACCAACTTACAAGTACTTTAGAAAATAATTTATAGAAAGTTCTATATTTCTGAAGTTTACATCATCAAAGCAATTTGTATTGGAGCCTCATGAGTAAACTGGAAGGTAGTAGTTACAGAGCAATCCCCAACATTGTATTTAAATTAAGCCATACCTAGCAACAGGTGTGCTGGGAGTGGCAGGGAAGACAGCTTGGAACAGCTGAGAGATATAAGTGAGGATAAGAAAATCACAGGATTTCAGACACAGGAAAGCATATGTTGTGCATTTTCCAGGGGAGTACTGATTTTAAACATCCTTTCCCATTGTCTCTGGAAGCATACTAATTTCTATTAGATTGTTGTATCTTGTTAGGGAAACATGGCACCGATATGTAAAATTAATCTGTCTAGTTACTAATAAAGAAAGGAGAGGCATGAATATGAAGGCACAAAGGGACTGAAGGGAATGCTACGAGTTGCTCCTAGTGTGAATGTTTTCAGCTAGTAGAACAGTCTGTTGATACAAGGAAGAGAATACAAAACCTATGGAAATTATATTGTATTGGTATACAATAAAGCATCAGGATACTACATTTTACTGAGGTACTTGCTATCTTAAATAAACACTCATTGTCACAAAGAAAAGTTATTGTTTCCTTCCGTTTTACCCCCACATCGAAGAATTAATTCCTTCCTGTTGATAATGATCTTTAATTTGGGGGGGGGGGGAATAAAGCTACAAATGGCTGTTTCTAATCCTACTGCCACCACTCCAGTGCTGCCAGCTAGGGACAAAAGAGCATGGTGCTCCTTGACTCTAATCTGCTCTTCTTTCCACTGTCCCTCTAGCCCCAGGAAAGTGACAGCTTCTATCCGTATCTGTGTGCTAAAATCTTTGTTGCCTAACCACCACTCCTTTGGCATTTTAGTTCTTTCAACACCTGAGTAAAAAGTTTCCTATAAAAGTTCCCCTCTCTGGAACTACCTAGCAAGGACTGTTTTTCTGACCAGATCCTAACTGAGTAGGGTGCTGAAATTACATCTTAGGACCTTTAAAAGCATGCTAAGGAGTTTTCATTTTATGTCTTAATGTTGGGAACCCTCAGTTTAAGGGAAATAAGTGGTCCCCGTGTGGACACTAGACTTGAAAAATAAATGAGAGGACATGGGGAACAATAAATATTACCACAATACAACAGAACTGTTTTAGTATTCAACTTTTTGACAAAATGCTTTACCCATTTCTGGTTCTCTTTTTTTCAGAGAAAATTTGTTTCTAGCATCTTAGAGGAATTCTCCCAAATATCCCTTGGCTACCTTATCCACCCTCCTTTTTCACTTTGACTTTCAAAAGGAGGGGTCAGATGGCACACAGACGGATCCACCATGTTAAAGGAATTCCATGGTAAAGGAGATAAGGATAACTTATCAAAAACAATTTCACTCCTATTATATACTCAAGAAAAATGAAAACACAAATCCACACAAAGACTTACCTGGCAGTTTAACATTATTCATAATAGCTCCAGACACACTACAGAGTCATCAATTGGCGAGTAGAAGAACAAAATAGTGGGTTGGCCAAAAAGTTTGAGTTTTTCTGCTAACATCTTATGGAAAAACCCAAATGAACTTTTTGGCCGACACTATGTTCATTGCATCAGTGATGCCATCTAGCCATCTCATCCTCTGAGACCCACTTCTGCTCTCAACCTTTCCCAACATCAGGGTTATTTCCCATGAGTTGTCTGTTCACATCAGATGACCAAAATACTGGCGCTTCAGCTTCCAGTGAATAATCAGGGTTGATTTCCCTTAAGATTGACTGGTTTGATCTTCTTGTAGTCCAGGGGATTTTCAGGAGTCTTCTCTGGCACCTCAGTTCAAAGGTATCAATTCTTTGATGTTCTGCCTTCTTTATAGTCCAGCTCTCAAAACTGTACATGACCTCTGGAAAGATCATAGCCTTGGCTATATGGACCTTTGTCAGCAGAGTAATGTCTCTGCTTTTCAACACACTATCTAGGTTGGTCAGAGCTTTCCTTTCAAGAATCTGGGCTTCCCTGGTGATCCAGTGGGTAAGGACACCGCCTGGCAGTGCAAGGGGTGCTGGTTCGATCCCTGGCCTGGGAAGATCCCACGTGCCACGAAGTGAGTGGACCAATGTGTCCAATTACCGAGCCAGAGCTCTGGAGCACATGCGCCCAGAGCCAGTGCACTGCAACAAAAGAGGCCACTGCGATGGGAGGCCCATACAGGCCAAAGAACAAAGATGGATGAAAATAGACAAATGAAAGACCAATAGAAGTAGCCTGCCTGCTCCCCTGCCTCCCCACCCCATCCCAGCCCCCACCCCCAAAAGTAAAAGGAATCAATCATCTTCTGCAAACAACACGAGATTGAGGTCTGGTGTGCTGCAGTCCATGGGGTTGCAAAGAGTTGGACATGACTGGCTGAACAACAACAACTATATACTCATGTGCATGCATGCTGCCATATCTCCCTCTTTGTGACCCGATGGACTGTAGCTCACCAGGCTCCTCTGTCCATGGAATTTTCCAGGCAAGAATACTGGAGTGGGTAGCCATGTCCTACTCCAGGGGATCTGCCAGACCCAGGGATGGAATCTGAGTCTCCTACATCTGCTGCATTGGAAGATTTTTTACCACTGAGCCACCTGAGAAGTTTCACAATGGAATACTACTGAGAAGTAATAAGGAATAGATTGCTGATATGTATCATAAAGCTGATGAACTTCAAAAACATTATGCTAGATGAAAGATATCAGACACAAGAGATCACATATTGTATAAATGTCCAAAACAGGCAAATCTACAGAGACAGGAAGTAGGTTTAGGGACTGCCTGGGGTAGGATGGGGATGAGGAATGGTGGAAGGGATTAACCCATAAAATGGTGTGAGCAATTGATTGGGCTGATAGGGATGCCTTAAAATTGACTTATGGTGATTGCTTCCCAACTTGGGAAATGTGTTAAGAACTCACTGAACTGAACACTTGATGTTAATAAATTATCTGATACGTAAAATAGGCCTCATAAACTCGTTTGTTAAAGAAGAAAGGTAATAGGCAGCAGCTCTGTTGTTAATCTAAGCCTTCTAGGTTGGTCAGAGCTTTCCTTTCAAGAATCTGGGCTTCCCTGGTGATCCAGTGGGTAAGGACACCGCCTGGCAGTGCAAGGGGTGCTGGTTCGATCCCTGGCCTGGGAAGATCCCACGTGCCACGAAGTGAGTGGACCAATGTGTCCAATTACCGAGCCAGAGCTCTGGAGCACATGCGCCCAGAGCCAGTGCACTGCAACAAAAGAGGCCACTGCGATGGGAGGCCCATACAGGCCAAAGAACAAAGATGGATGAAAATAGACAAATGAAAGACCAATAGAAGTAGCCTGCCTGCTCCCCGCCTCCCCACCCCATCCCAGCCCCCACCCCCAAAAGTAAAAGGAATCAATCATCTTCTGCAAACAACACGAGATTGAGGTCTGGTGTGCTGCAGTCCATGGGGTTGCAAAGAGTTGGACATGACTGGCTGAACAACAACAACTATATACTCATGTGCATGCATGCTGCCATATCGCCCTCTTTGTGACCCGATGGACTGTAGCTCACCAGGCTCCTCTGTCCATGGAATTTTCCAGGCAAGAATACTGGAGTGGGTAGCCATGTCCTACTCCAGGGGATCTGCCAGACCCAGGGATGGAATCTGAGTCTCCTACATCTGCTGCATTGGAAGATTTTTTACCACTGAGCCACCTGAGAAGTTTCACAATGGAATACTACTGAGAAGTAATAAGGAATAGATTGCTGATATGTATCATAAAGCTGATGAACTTCAAAAACATTATGCTAGATGAAAGATATCAGACACAAGAGATCACATATTGTATAAATGTCCAAAACAGGCAAATCTACAGAGACAGGAAGTAGGTTTAGGGACTGCCTGGGGTAGGATGGGGATGAGGAATGGTGGAAGGGATTAACCCATAAAATGGTGTGAGCAATTGATTGGGCTGATAGGGATGCCTTAAAATTGACTTATGGTGATTGCTTCCCAACTTGGGAAATGTGTTAAGAACTCACTGAACTGAACACTTGATGTTAATAAATTATCTGATACGTAAAATAGGCCTCATAAACTCGTTTGTTAAAGAAGAAAGGTAATAGGCAGCAGCTCTGTTGTTAATCTAAGCCTTCTGAGAACCCAGTTAGTTATTATGTCACTTTCAGCCATGTTAGCCACTTATCTGTGTCATCTTCATCCCCAAATGGTGTCAAGAGTTTTGCTAAAGTCTAAATACATTACTGTTAGTCTTTCCAGTTTCATCAAAAGGAATAAAAAGATCGGACAGATGCTGTTTGGGCTCTTATAAATGTGTACTAATTTTTTTAAGGATCATTTTCTTGGAGGTCTGGCACTTTAAACTCCTACCACCATCTAATCCCCAAATGACTCAGAAGCTGGTAGTCTAATACCAGTTCCCACCAGAAGTTTGGGGAAATACTAATTGGTGCCGAACAGTCTGCACTCAGAGGTGTAGAAGAGAATGCCTGCATTTATTCTCAAAACCCAATAGTTGGGAGATAGGTGATAAACAAATTCTTCAAAAAACAATTTCTGCTTAACATGGTAATAGCTTTAATTCCTATGATCTGGAGAATTAGAAGCCCTGTTTATCTTGCTGTGTCGTGGCAATAAGGTGCTTGCTGTGAAAGTCTGCTGCTCATGGCAAAGCTCAATGACTCACATAATAATCTATTGATTCTTCCCACACTGGGCTTGCCATTACTTTCAGATTAAAGCCCCCTTTCCTCACTTCAGTGTTCACAGATCTGCCATCGACAGCCTAGTGAGTATCGGACCACAATCTTTGAAATGACTGAGCTAGAAATTTAGTTTCTTACTTTTATTATTCTTTCATGCTTTCTCTCTGGGAGAGAAAATAATAGACCTCTGCATGTTCCAAGCCTGTATCTTCTAAGCGTGGCTGAAAGAGGGGGATTTCACCCCACCTAGTTGTGCCATCACTGAGGGGCAAATTTAGAAAATTACCATACCTTAGATTCTGCATCTATAAAACAGCCTTCTTACTGTGATTGGCTCTTTTAAGCATGGTTGTGAGAGGAATGTAATAGATATAAATATCTTTTAAAAATTCTTGCTAGAGGAGAGATTCCTGAGATATTCTGGAAAGCTGAGTTCCAGACTTTGTAAAGAAAATTTAGGCCTCATAAACTCGTTTGTTAAAGAAGAAAGGTAATAGGCAGCAGCTCTGTTGTTAATCTAAGCCTTCTGAGAACCCAGTTAGTTATTATGTCACTTTCAGCCATGTTAGCCACTTATCTGTGTCATCTTCATCCCCAAATGGTGTCAAGAGTTTTGCTAAAGTCTAAATACATTACTGTTAGTCTTTCCAGTTTCATCAAAAGGAATAAAAAGATCGGACAGATGCTGTTTGGGCTCTTATAAATGTGTACTAATTTTTTTAAGGATCATTTTCTTGGAGGTCTGGCACTTTAAACTCCTACCACCATCTAATCCCCAAATGACTCAGAAGCTGGTAGTCTAATACCAGTTCCCACCAGAAGTTTGGGGAAATACTAATTGGTGCCGAACAGTCTGCACTCAGAGGTGTAGAAGAGAATGCCTGCATTTATTCTCAAAACCCAATAGTTGGGAGATAGGTGATAAACAAATTCTTCAAAAAACAATTTCTGCTTAACATGGTAATAGCTTTAATTCCTATGATCTGGAGAATTAGAAGCCCTGTTTATCTTGCTGTGTCGTGGCAATAAGGTGCTTGCTGTGAAAGTCTGCTGCTCATGGCAAAGCTCAATGACTCACATAATAATCTATTGATTCTTCCCACACTGGGCTTGCCATTACTTTCAGATTAAAGCCCCCTTTCCTCACTTCAGTGTTCACAGATCTGCCATCGACAGCCTAGTGAGTATCGGACCACAATCTTTGAAATGACTGAGCTAGAAATTTAGTTTCTTACTTTTATTATTCTTTCATGCTTTCTCTCTGGGAGAGAAAATAATAGACCTCTGCATGTTCCAAGCCTGTATCTTCTAAGCGTGGCTGAAAGAGGGGGATTTCACCCCACCTAGTTGTGCCATCACTGAGGGGCAAATTTAGAAAATTACCATACCTTAGATTCTGCATCTATAAAACAGCCTTCTTACTGTGATTGGCTCTTTTAAGCATGGTTGTGAGAGGAATGTAATAGATATAAATATCTTTTAAAAATTCTTGCTAGAGGAGAGATTCCTGAGATATTCTGAGATGAAATCAAGCTGAGTTCCAGACTTTTAGGGGAATACAGGAGGGAAGCAGACTACAGAATTAACCTGAAATCTGTCAAGTGCTGAGTCACTCTCAGGTTCTGAAAGCTCTCTGCTTGGTGCTCCTCGCGCTGGGATCTTTGCAGCTGATTGCAGGGACAGTGGCAGGTCCTTTGATAATTGAATCTTAAGAGAACTGATAATAGATGCCATTGCATCCCCCTCCAGCCACACATTACTCCCACTAGTGAGATACCTATCTTCGATCAAAATCCTGTCCTCTGCACTCTCCTCTATTACCTCTACTCTGCCCCGCCACATCTAATATTCTTTTCATCTTCCTTTAATAGATGCCTAAATGCCTGACGTGTGACAGCAATGTCTGTTCCCATGGAGCCGCTGCTTCCAAGAAAGCTCACAACAGACAAAGACAAGGTAGAAAATGGCCTCCTTGCTGGAGATCAAAAGAAGCTGTCCTGATTAGTAAATTCAGTCTCAGGTCTTGTCACTAAAATCTCGCTCTTCTACCTCCATCTTTCTTTATTGTGCACCCCCAGAAGCAACTGCTCCCTATAAGGCAACACACACAAAAGAGAAAATATTGATTCTATAACCCAATTTTGATAAATGCAACCGAAGAGAAGAAAATGATCTACACAAAGATAGGACCTCCTGATTACTTCTGTTGTGCTATTATGTTGCTAAGAAGACTCAGAAGGTCTAACTTATACTCTGTAAAACCTGGAAGAAAATAAAAACATGACTTGTACATCAGTTTGTACTGGTGTGTCATACACCTGTGGCTGTGTCTGTATCAGTTTACTAGAATCAATGCATTTTAAAGTACCTAAGATATATTCGATACAATGCTGGGCACTGAGGAAACAAAGATGAATGAGCCCCTGCCTTCCCAAAGCTCACAAGATAGAAAGATAGGGATGTGAAGAACTACTGGTAGGACACCATGTTAAGTTATTTATACCAGTGCAATAGGAGTACAGGTGAAGCAGCAGAAAACTGTGGTGGAGAAGATGAGAGAGTTTGAGAGAAACCTATAGGAGAAATGACATTTTTGCAGGGCTTCGATAGGTGGATTGAAATGTTCCTAGCTGAACCAGAATGGAAAGAGCATTTCAATAAGAGGCAAACTGAATAAAGACCTCAAGACCTGAAAGTATGTGGCATACCCAAAGAACTTACAAACCTGAAGGGTTAGAGCCCTGGGTACTATTTCACCAAGTGTGATCATTAGCATCACCATCATTTGGGATATTTCTTTAATGTTTCAGCTTCTCGAGGCACAGCCAAACCCAGTGAATCAGAGTATCTGAAAGTGGGAACCAGTAATTTGAATTTTAGAAGTGTATCCCACCTCTCCCCAGAGTATAATGAGTAAAGGTTAAGGACCACCTGATTTAGGCTGTTCTAAGTTGGGCGGAAATACAGGGAGGACACACTGATTTATGACTCCAGGTTGTAATGTGGTTATACAAGATTATATACTACCAAACAGCTTGCTCAACTGGGTTCCAAATGTGTTCAATCAAATAAATAGAATTTCACTGTTTGTAAATTTGTTATTGTAAATTGTAAAATTTCTGTAAGCAGAAGCCCACTTACTGTGAATTGAAAGCATCGAAAGGCAAATATCCATCTGAGCCTGTTTGAAAATGGAAAAATCTTTTCCAGACTGTTCTTGGCTCCAAAGAGAACATTCTTCTCAGATACTGGGAATCTTGATTAAATCTCTCCCTGCTCAGCAACACTAAACTCTTTCAAGGAGTCTCAAAAGAGATTCATCTCAGAGTTGCTCAGTCTGCCCATCCCCAAGCTCAGCTGTATCACTCTACAGGCTGAAGTGGCAGCAAAGTCCCTGTGAGGAGGGCAGAGAGCAAACTGGGAAGTTGATGGACTTCCTTGTCAGAGTCTGGACCAGAAGGACTGAATGCTTCAGAGAGAGATGGACCTTTTCTCAGTGGGTGCGGCAGCATCAGGGCTACCTTTTTATCAGTTTACTAGAATCAATGCATTTTAAAGTACCTAAGATATATTCGATACAATGCTGGGCACTGAGGAAACAAAGATGAATGAGCCCCTGCCTTCCCAAAGCTCACAAGATAGAAAGATAGGGATGTGAAGAACTACTGGTAGGACACCATGTTAAGTTATTTATACCAGTGCAATAGGAGTACAGGTGAAGCAGCAGAAAACTGTGGTGGAGAAGATGAGAGAGTTTGAGAGAAACCTATAGGAGAAATGACATTTTTGCAGGGCTTCGATAGGTGGATTGAAATGTTCCTAGCTGAACCAGAATGGAAAGAGCATTTCAATAAGAGGCAAACTGAATAAAGACCTCAAGACCTGAAAGTATGTGGCATACCCAAAGAACTTACAAACCTGAAGGGTTAGAGCCCTGGGTACTATTTCACCAAGTGTGATCATTAGCATCACCATCATTTGGGATATTTCTTTAATGTTTCAGCTTCTCGAGGCACAGCCAAACCCAGTGAATCAGAGTATCTGAAAGTGGGAACCAGTAATTTGAATTTTAGAAGTGTATCCCACCTCTCCCCAGAGTATAATGAGTAAAGGTTAAGGACCACCTGATTTAGGCTGTTCTAAGTTGGGCGGGAAATACAGGGGAGGACACACTGATTTATGACTCCAGGTTGTAATGTGGTTATACAAGATTATATACTACCAAACAGCTTGCTCAACTGGGTTCCAAATGTGTTCAATCAAATAAATAGAATTTCACTGTTTGTAAATTTGTTATTGTAAATTGTAAAATTTCTGTAAGCAGAAGCCCACTTACTGTGAATTGAAAGCATCGAAAGGCAAATATCCATCTGAGCCTGTTTGAAAATGGAAAAATCTTTTCCAGACTGTTCTTGGCTCCAAAGAGAACATTCTTCTCAGATACTGGGAATCTTGATTAAATCTCTCCCTGCTCAGCAACACTAAACTCTTTCAAGGAGTCTCAAAAGAGATTCATCTCAGAGTTGCTCAGTCTGCCCATCCCCAAGCTCAGCTGTATCACTCTACAGGCTGAAGTGGCAGCAAAGTCCCTGTGAGGAGGGCAGAGAGCAAACTGGGAAGTTGATGGACTTCCTTGTCAGAGTCTGGACCAGAAGGACTGAATGCTTCAGAGAGAGATGGACCTTTTCTCAGTGGGTGCGGCAGCATCAGGGCAAGCTGACAATACCAGATAAGAAGCAGATTATGTGAGGCAGGTAGAGCAGCATAATAGAGCCAGAACGAGGCAGACACTGGTAGCCACTTGGAACTCTGTGCTTCCAGAACCTGTTCTCAGAGCGCTTTGCTGAGTTCAGAGTCACATCGTAGTCCTAGCCACCCACAGTCCCAATAATTGTCCACACAAATACCTATAGTTAAGTAGCTACTGGCCTAAAATTGACATGTAATTTAGCCAGTGCTGACAATGTTTCTCAACAAAACCTCCCCCTCCCACCATATAATTGTCAAATAACTCTTCCTGAGCTTGTTCAAATACAGTAAGCATTTGCTGCATTTTAACAGCAAAAATGGGGGCCATCTTCAGAATCAGACTCTCTGAGGGTCAGGAATCTGCATTTTCACAGGCTCACCCAGGTTGATTACTATTCACATGATAGTTAATGAATCCCTACTCGAGTATGTGGTTAAACAGATACCTCTTCAGGTACTGTGGAAGGTAACTGAACCAGGAACCTACCCTGGGAGCAGTCTGATGGGGTAGGACTGATATGAATGTTGAACAGAATTGGGCCCTAAATATTCAGGAAATAAACAGAACCAACCAGCTATAAAAATACCTGAATCTTTGCTTAAATGAATTTTAAAAATCAGGTTATTTAAAAAAAAAAAAAAAGAATCAGGCTATTTGGATATTGTGAAAACACCATCAACATTCAGCTCTTTATAATGACCTTGCATCACTGGAGTTGAGAGTTTTGGGGAGACTTATAAATCAAGCATGGCTCATAAAATCTAAGAAAGAATCATAAAATAAAAGAACTTGAAGAGGCCTTAAAGATGGCCTGTTCTGGTGCTTAATTTTACAAATGAAGAAAACAGAGCCTAGAGAGGCCTAGTGATCAAGGTCATTCAGCTCATTAATGGCTGAAAACTAGTGTCCAGACTTATGGCCAGGGTTCTTTCTATAGCACCTCCTCGGAGACTAGAATAAATTCCCACTATCAATAAGGTAAAATAATCCTTTCTCTCTTTAACAGGTAGGCTCACCTTCTCATTGAAAGAGTTACTAAAATAAAAAGCATAAACAAAGATGGTGACTCAAGGACCCAAAGGAAACTTAAGTGATTTGATGATCCCTGGCTAAAGCAGTCACTGAACCATTTATTCATTCATTCTGTAAGTACTGTGGTATGACAGTTCTCCTTATTCCTACAAAAGCAAGAAATGATCTCAAGAGAGAGGCAGTAACATCTGGGGAAGAGGACACTGCAGAGAGCTTGGTATTTGGATGCCGATGCCTCCTTCCCTGTCTTCATCATCTCCGTCCATTCACCTCTCTTAAATTCTTTCAAACTGTCCATCCCAGGAGGCCATGCCCCTTCTCTTTCTTCACCTTCCCTCCTCTTATGGTCCACCTGGATGCCTTTCCGACATCTCTTTGGTTCTCTAAGTTCTGCCTGTTATTTGAAGACCACACTTGAGAGTGTGCCGCCTTCTTTCAGCCTGTTCTCTTCTTGGATCTCAGGGCTTTCTCTTCAGTGAACTCCTGTCATACTTGGAACTGAATAACATACTGCTATTTATTTTGCCCATTAGTTATAATTTTACTAGTGTGACTTTGGGAGGTAACAGGATGTGGTTGCAAGAGTGACACTGCTGTCTGGCTCCTGGATTCCCTGTGATAAGCCTTACAGGTACCCCCACCCAGAAACGCCCCCACCCTCCATTCACCCCAGACAAACCCACTCCTCTACCTCTGTTTCCTGTCTCACTGAATTATGCGCTACATCTAGCCAAAACTGGGGCCATCTTTTACCATCATCTCTCCTTCAAGCAATGACAATTAGAACAATACTCCTTCCTAAAACCTCCCAAACCTACCCACTTCTCTCACCACGCCCCTGCTACTCTTCTCAGGGCTTCCACCCCTTCTTACCTAAATCATTTTAGTAACTTCCTAGCTACATTCTTTCCTCTTTCAATTCCGCTACATTCCACAACCAGGGAGATCATTCTTAAATTCTCATACTGTCACTGATCATCACACTATAAATTCCCTGCTTAAACTCTTTGGCTCACAGGATAAAATTCAGGTCTGTTCAAAGCCCTTTCATGACCAAGTCCCCTTCCATTCTTCTAACCTTTCAGCCCCATCTCTTTCTTCTTTCCCATTTTGAATTTCATCTGCAGCCAGATTGACCAGCTGATATAGTACATCAGATTCTCAACTGCTACTGGACCTTGACCATGCTGGTTCTTCTGCCTAAAATACTTTTCTTTCATATTTTTGCTTGACTGCCTACTGCTGGTTTAGAGGACTTAGACTTTATTTCTTCTAGAATGTTTCTCTGACCCAGGTGTCACTTCTTTGTATTTTTCTCACATTCCAGGCTTACCCTTTGTTGCAGATTGAATTATATCACCCATCACCACGACCAAAAGATATGCTGAAGTGCTAACCTTTAGTGCCTGTATCAACCTTATTAGGAAATAGGGTCCTTGTAGATATAACCAAGTCAACAGGAGATCATTAGAAAAAAATTAGTCATTCAGTTGTGTCTGACTCTCCTTTATCTGTGGAATTCTCTGTCATGCAAGAATACTGGAGTGGGTTGCCATTCCCTTCTCCAGGGGACATTCCCAACCCAGGGATTGAACCTGGGTCTCCTGCATTGCAGACATGTTCTTTACCATCTGAGCCACCAGGGAAGGCCATTAGGATGGACACTATTCCAACACAATCCATGGTTTCTTTCATAAGAAGAAAAATACTCATGTGAAGACATAGACACACAGGGTGAATGTTATGTGATGACAGAAGCAGAGATTGGATGTGATGATCCAACTCCTCCCCCCCCCCCCTCCTCTACCTCTGTTTCCTGTCTCACTGAATTATGCGCTACATCTAGCCAAAACTGGGGCCATCTTTTACCATCATCTCCTTCAAGCAATGACAATTAGAACAATACTCCTTCCTAAAACCTCCCAAACCTACCCACTTCTCTCACCACGCCCCTGCTACTCTTCTCAGGGCTTCCACCCCTTCTTACCTAAATCATTTTAGTAACTTCCTAGCTACATTCTTTCCTCTTTCAATTCCGCTACATTCCACAACCAGGGAGATCATTCTTAAATTCTCATACTGTCACTGATCATCACACTATAAATTCCCTGCTTAAACTCTTTGGCTCACAGGATAAAATTCAGGTCTGTTCAAAGCCCTTTCATGACCAAGTCCCCTTCCATTCTTCTAACCTTTCAGCCCCATCTCTTTCTTCTTTCCCATTTTGAATTTCATCTGCAGCCAGATTGACCAGCTGATATAGTACATCAGATTCTCAACTGCTACTGGACCTTGACCATGCTGGTTCTTCTGCCTAAAATACTTTTCTTTCATATTTTTGCTTGACTGCCTACTGCTGGTTTAGAGGACTTAGACTTTATTTCTTCTAGAATGTTTCTCTGACCCAGGTGTCACTTCTTTGTATTTTTCTCACATTCCAGGCTTACCCTTTGTTGCAGATTGAATTATATCACCCATCACCACGACCAAAAGATATGCTGAAGTGCTAACCTTTAGTGCCTGTATCAACCTTATTAGGAAATAGGGTCCTTGTAGATATAACCAAGTCAACAGGAGATCATTAGAAAAAAATTAGTCATTCAGTTGTGTCTGACTCTCCTTTATCTGTGGAATTCTCTGTCATGCAAGAATACTGGAGTGGGTTGCCATTCCCTTCTCCAGGGGACATTCCCAACCCAGGGATTGAACCTGGGTCTCCTGCATTGCAGACATGTTCTTTACCATCTGAGCCACCAGGGAAGGCCATTAGGATGGACACTATTCCAACACAATCCATGGTTTCTTTCATAAGAAGAAAAATACTCATGTGAAGACATAGACACACAGGGTGAATGTTATGTGATGACAGAAGCAGAGATTGGAGTGATTCACCTGCAGGTCAAGGAATGCCAAGGACTAATGACCACCATTGGCTGCTACATGGAAGCAAGGAAGGATTCTACCTAGAGTCTCAGAGGGAACATAATTCTGATGACACCCTCATTTCAGAGGTCTGGGCTCTAGAACTGAGAAAGAATACATTTATTTTGTTAAGTCTCCCAGCACTTTGCTGTAACAGCCTTAGGAAACTAGTATATTCCCATTGTGGTACTTACTGCATTATATTATAGTGGCTGGGTATTTTTGCTTATCTCCTGCTTTCCTCATTGAAAGGTGGTATTGAGTCTGAGAAATTTCTGAAATCCTGTGCACATTTCAGCCCTTGGTTGTTGCTCAGTAATTAGTGGGTAAATGATAAGTCCATTAATATAAAAATGAACTAAAGTATTTTAAAACCTCTAGCAAATTATCTGACATGAAAGAATACTTGGTGAATGTCAGCTGCTTTCCTTTTCAACACCCTGACAGTTAAAATCTCCTCAGGGGCAAGGATTTGGTCTTTATCTTCTTCATGTTCCTCCTCAGTACCTGGAACAATTCAACAAAGACCATTGGGACCACAGCCCCACTATCCATGTGCTCCCCAACATTCTCCAGCTCCCCTGGTATTTAGGGTCCGGTACTAGATTCTGGTCATTTTGCTATGCACAGAAGTGATATTAGCCCAATCCCTCCTTCTTAACCTTCCAGGGTCTCTTTACCATGCCATGGTAACCCTGAGAACTTCATGCCAACTTTAGGGGCTCACAGATTAAGTCAGATATGAGAAGAAGGAGGTTGACTCAATCTGCATGAGGTTGTACATGCACTTGAAATAAACTTTTACTATATTAACCACTGAGATTGCATGGGGGTATTTATGACCACAGCAGAGCCAAGCCTATCTTGACTAACATACAAAGTAACATGGATGCAGGGGAGGTACCAAAAAGTCCCTGTTGGCTGGCCAATTAAACCATCACAACAAATAAAAATATCAGCGTTCTGACTCAATAAAGACTATTAAGAGAAAAATAGGCATCTTTATGTCTCCTCTTGGCATGCTTTGCTAGTCTTAAAAAGTGTCTGAAGCTTGAATGTTTTCATTGAGAAGAAGCTGCCCAGCCAAGACAGCTGCTGTTGTGAGGCTGTCGCGCCATGACACTGAACTGGTCCAGGTGCTTGGGCTTTAAAAGAAATTAGTTCTGTGGGACCAAACTTAATTGAATGCTGCCTGCTTCACTGTCCTCCTCTCTCTGTAAGAGAAAGAGGTATATTTTTAATCATGTCTTTATAAGAAATTATTGTTATGCTGCAGCTCTTGCCATAAAGTTAATAAGGATAGTTAATTAAGACATTAAAATCTAAGTCACAGTAATTATCTGGAAGTAAAGTGAATGTCTAGTAAACTACAAAACAGAACATCGCCAATAAAATACACAAATTGAGCAGACATTCTGTAGTAACACAATTAAAATTTCACAATGTAAACTGGATAGCCACTTGTTACTAAAGCTTTATTAGCACAGAGGCATAAGACCCAGAACATTTGGACAAAAGTTCATGGCCTAAGGGGTGAACTGGATGCAATTTACTTGCCTATGTACAGAATACTCCTGGGATGAGAAAGGGAACTTACTGACCACAGTGGTTCACTAATGCCTAGAGAACAAGAACTATCAGCATTCCTTTATTTCAACTGACTCATGAAGAGCAAGCACAAGTATATCCTGCTAAGACTGTAATAATGCTCGTCAACATAACTGCTTTTCTCTTGGCCATTCTTTCTCTACACACATGGATGACTATTTTGTACCCTGCCCCCCATTCATCTAGCTAATGACGATGCTTCTGATTTCACTGAGGAAAAAGGTGACAGCAAGCTCCTACTCCACAGAAGAAGGAGGTTGACTCAATCTGCATGAGGTTGTACATGCACTTGAAATAAACTTTTACTATATTAACCACTGAGATTGCATGGGGGTATTTATGACCACAGCAGAGCCAAGCCTATCTTGACTAACATACAAAGTAACATGGATGCAGGGGAGGTACCAAAAAGTCCCTGTTGGCTGGCCAATTAAACCATCACAACAAATAAAAATATCAGCGTTCTGACTCAATAAAGACTATTAAGAGAAAAATAGGCATCTTTATGTCTCCTCTTGGCATGCTTTGCTAGTCTTAAAAAGTGTCTGAAGCTTGAATGTTTTCATTGAGAAGAAGCTGCCCAGCCAAGACAGCTGCTGTTGTGAGGCTGTCGCGCCATGACACTGAACTGGTCCAGGTGCTTGGGCTTTAAAAGAAATTAGTTCTGTGGGACCAAACTTAATTGAATGCTGCCTGCTTCACTGTCCTCCTCTCTCTGTAAGAGAAAGAGGTATATTTTTTTAATCATGTCTTTATAAGAAATTATTGTTATGCTGCAGCTCTTGCCATAAAGTTAATAAGGATAGTTAATTAAGACATTAAAATCTAAGTCACAGTAATTATCTGGAAGTAAAGTGAATGTCTAGTAAACTACAAAACAGAACATCGCCAATAAAATACACAAATTGAGCAGACATTCTGTAGTAACACAATTAAAATTTCACAATGTAAACTGGATAGCCACTTGTTACTAAAGCTTTATTAGCACAGAGGCATAAGACCCAGAACATTTGGACAAAAGTTCATGGCCTAAGGGGTGAACTGGATGCAATTTACTTGCCTATGTACAGAATACTCCTGGGATGAGAAAGGGAACTTACTGACCACAGTGGTTCACTAATGCCTAGAGAACAAGAACTATCAGCATTCCTTTATTTCAACTGACTCATGAAGAGCAAGCACAAGTATATCCTGCTAAGACTTCTCACTCTTGGAGCTAAGACTGTAATAATGCTCGTCAACATAACTGTTTTTCTCTTGTCCATTCTTTCTCTACACACATGGATGACTATTTTGTACCCTGCCCTTTATCTTTAGCCTCCAATACCTCCTCCCCACTTCATTCTCAGCTAATGACGATGCTTCTGATTTCACTGAGGAAAAAAGGTGACAGCAAGTATCCATACACTCCCATAACCCACTAATTCACCTAACTCCATCAGTTCCCACTTATTCTGCCCTTTCTTCTATTACTATGAAAGAAATGTCTGAGACTCTGCTTGTACACTAGACTCCAGGCCCTCTGGAGGTTATTACTTAAGAAATTTCGGTGGCTTTTTCTTCTCTACTGATTTGTTCTTACCAATACACAAGTGTCAAGACCTATGAAAGTTCTGAGAGTTTACCCTACTTGCCACAGTCTCATGGCTGCTGGCTGGAGCCACAAGACTCTTGGGTCAGAGATGAGGGATTTTATTGCTGACAGCAATAGCAGTAGCCAGAGGATCAGCATTTTATTGTGCTGGTTCCCTGAGTCCCAGTTCCTACAGGGTGAGGTAAAATAATCCAGGTGACCTCTGCACACAGTGAATGGCATGACCGGAGAGGAAGCTTGAGCTTAGGGAACTTGAGTTATTTATTATTCTGGACAGTAAACATGCCTGTCCTTTGTTCTGGAGGGAGACACCCTCTTTGTCTTCAGAAGCTGTTCATTTTACAAGCATCCTTGAAAAGATATTCCAGAAGAGAAGCAACAGTATCTCTGCTCACAAGACACAGAAAAGCAAGAGAGGCATGGAAATTTGCCTTCCAAAAACAGCATGCTTTAATCTCTCCCACCATTAATAAAAACATCTTTTTGGACCTTTCATCTCTCTAACCACCACCCCATTTGTCTGCTCCTCTTTATAGTCACAATCCTCAAATACCTTGTCCATGATTGCTGACTCAAATTGGTCTCCTCCTGTTCTCTCTTGAACACTACTACCATCAGTGTTTCAACCCTAAACTGCTTTGTCAAGGCCATCCATGATGTTCCTTTGCTAAACTCAAAGCTCAATTCTCTTTTCATATTTCTTGACCTATCAGTAGAATTTGACACCATTGATTACTCCCTCCTCACTGAAATTCCAGGACAACATTACTTTCCAATTTTGCTTTCTACCTCACGTACTATACCTTCTCAGTTTTCTAACTCACTTTTTCAAAATGGATGACTATTTTGTACCCTGCCCTTTATCTTTAGCCTCCAATACCTCCTCCCCACTTCATTCTCAGCTAATGACGATGCTTCTGATTTCACTGAGGAAAAAAGGTGACAGCAAGTATCCATACACTCCCATAACCCACTAATTCACCTAACTCCATCAGTTCCCACTTATTCTGCCCTTTCTTCTATTACTATGAAAGAAATGTCTGAGACTCTGCTTGTACACTAGACTCCAGGCCCTCTGGAGGTTATTACTTAAGAAATTTCGGTGGCTTTTTCTTCTCTACTGATTTGTTCTTACCAATACACAAGTGTCAAGACCTATGAAAGTTCTGAGAGTTTACCCTACTTGCCACAGTCTCATGGCTGCTGGCTGGAGCCACAAGACTCTTGGGTCAGAGATGAGGGATTTTATTGCTGACAGCAATAGCAGTAGCCAGAGGATCAGCATTTTATTGTGCTGGTTCCCTGAGTCCCAGTTCCTACAGGGTGAGGTAAAATAATCCAGGTGACCTCTGCACACAGTGAATGGCATGACCGGAGAGGAAGCTTGAGCTTAGGGAACTTGAGTTATTTATTATTCTGGACAGTAAACATGCCTGTCCTTTGTTCTGGAGGGAGACACCCTCTTTGTCTTCAGAAGCTGTTCATTTTACAAGCATCCTTGAAAAGATATTCCAGAAGAGAAGCAACAGTATCTCTGCTCACAAGACACAGAAAAGCAAGAGAGGCATGGAAATTTGCCTTCCAAAAACAGCATGCTTTAATCTCTCCCACCATTAATAAAAACATCTTTTTGGACCTTTCATCTCTCTAACCACCACCCCATTTGTCTGCTCCTCTTTATAGTCACAATCCTCAAATACCTTGTCCATGATTGCTGACTCAAATTGGTCTCCTCCTGTTCTCTCTTGAACACTACTACCATCAGTGTTTCAACCCTAAACTGCTTTGTCAAGGCCATCCATGATGTTCCTTTGCTAAACTCAAAGCTCAATTCTCTTTTCATATTTCTTGACCTATCAGTAGAATTTGACACCATTGATTACTCCCTCCTCACTGAAATTCCAGGACAACATTACTTTCCAATTTTGCTTTCTACCTCACGTACTATACCTTCTCAGTTTTCTAACTCACTTTTTTCCCCATCTTCCAACACGCTGGAGCTTCCACAGTTGAAACTAGAGCCACTTCTCTTTTTTTATCTACCAGGACAGATAAGCATATCTATATTCAGCATATATTACCAGGACTTAATATATATCACCCTTGACTATCCAGAATTATGGCTTTAAAGCCATCAGTGAAGTAATGAATCTCCAGTTTGGGCTTGTCCTCTGAAATCCAGACTAATGTATTTAATGACTTATTCCACATTTCTTCTTGAGTGTCTGAGACATCTCAACCCTAATGGGTGCAATACAGACTCCAGATCATCCTTCACCTAAACCTGCCCCTCCCATAATCTTGCCCATCTCATCAAACAGCAATGGCAACACTATTATTCTAGTTTCTTCGACCAAAATTCTTGGCTCTGTTTTTCCTCCTTCTCTATCATTTATGTATGACGCACTTTATCAGCACCAAATCCCATTGGCTCTGTCATCAAAATACAGCCTGAGTCCACTAACTCTTCAATATTTCCATTGTTACCACCCTGGACAAAAGTCACTTCTTCCCTGGATTATTATGTGAGCCTCTTAAATGTGTACCTGGTTCCACTCTTGTTTTCTTCCAGCTATCTGCTTAACACAGGGGATCTTGTTAAAAATATAAGTCAGATCATATCACTCACCTTATTCAAAACTCTCCACTGGCTTCCTGGAGAGAGAAAATGCCAGCCTTTACAGGATCTTCTGCTCTCATCACATCTCTGGCTCCAGTTTCTATCACTTTCCCTTTACTCCACTAGATTCCCCCCACCCCCACCCCAGCCATGCTCCTCCTACCTGGGCCTCTGAGCTTACTCTTCTCTGCCTAGTGTGTTCTTTCTCGCAGACGTCCTGATAATGACTTCCCTCATCTCTTTTGCATCTTTGTTCACATCACCTGAACATAGACTTGCAAATGGAAAACACACTGCCATCCTGAACACTTCCTATACAATTTGCAACCTTATTTTTATCTGTAATATTAACTAAAATCTTACTAATATATACAGTCGATTCTTGTTATTCATGGTGGTTATGTCACTGTGGATAATGAACTAGCAAATGATGAATTCTCATTCTTTTTTTTTTTTAACTTTTATTTTACTTTTAACTTTTACAGAGCTTTGCTGTTTACAGATATGTATGTTCCCAGATTAGTCATATGTATATCCCCCCCTTCCCACCCCTCCCAACCATCACACAGCACCCCTGAAGGATCCCCTTTTCTCACACAGCAATGACTAGAGCTATTTTCTTCACTTATGATAGTACGGGCCTTCATGCTACTTCCTTTACACCTCCCACCCTCTGTTCCTTCCCCACAATGTCCATATGTTCACTGTCCATGTATGTCTTTCTGTTGCTTCACTGTATGTGCCATCATCATAATCCTACTAGATTCCATATATATGTGTTAATATATTGTATTTGTCCTTCTCTTTTTGACTGACTTCACTTTTTATGAAACGTTCTAGAGTCAGCCACCTCATTAGGGCTGATTCTTCTGCATGTCTCTTTACAGCTGTGTAGTATTCCATTGTATATATGTACCAGAGTTTTTTTATCCATTTGTTCGTCAATGGACATCTAGGTTGCTTCCATGTTCTGGCTACTATATAGAGAGCTGCAATGAACATTTGGGGTACAGGTGCTTCTTTCAGTTTTGATTTCATCAGGATATAAGCCTAATAGTGGGATTGCTGGGTCATAAGGTGCTTCTATTTTTAGTTTTTAAAGAAATCTCCAGACTGTCTTCCATAGAGGCTGTATCAATTGACATTCCCACCAGCAATGCAGGAGTGTTCCCTTTTCCCTGCACCCTCTCCAGAATTTACTGCCTGTTGATTCATGGATGATGGCCATTCTGACGGGTGTGAGGTGATATCTCATTCTAGTTTTGATTTGCATTTCTCTAATAATAAGAGAGGTTGAGCATCGTTTCATGTCCTTTTGGGCCATCTGTATGTCCTCTTTGGAGAGGCGTCTCTTTAGATCTTTTTCCAATTTTTTGATTGGGTTGTTCATTTTTTCCTGTGCTGAGTTGTCTGAGTTGCTTGTAGATTTTGGAGATGAATTCTTTGTCTGTTGTTTCATTTGCTATTATTTTCTCCCATTCTGTGGGGTGTCTGTTCAGCTTTTTTGTAATTTCTTTTGCTGTACAAAAGCTTTTAAGTTTCATGAGGTCCCACATGTTCATTTTTCTTTTCAGTTCTGCTATTCTAGTAGGTGGGTCAGAGAAGATCTTGCTTTGATTTATGTCCCTGAGGGTTTTGCCTACATTCTCCTCTAAGAGTTTGATTGTTTCTGGTCTTACATTTAGGTCTTTAATCTGTTTTGAGTTGATCTTTGTGTATAGTGTCAGGGAATGTTCCAACTTCATTTTTTTGCATGTGGTTGTCCAATATTCCAAGCACTACTTGTTGAAGAGGCTGCCTTTGTCCCATTTTGTAGTTTCGCTTCCTTTGTCAAAAATAAGGTACCCATAGGTGCGTGGGTTTGTCTCTGGGTTCTTGATTCACTGTTACAAAAAGATTCCATATATATGTGTTAATATATTGTATTTGTCCTTCTCTTTTTGACTGACTTCACTTTTTATGAAACGTTCTAGAGTCAGCCACCTCATTAGGGCTGATTCTTCTGCATGTCTCTTTACAGCTGTGTAGTATTCCATTGTATATATGTACCAGAGTTTTTTTATCCATTTGTTCGTCAATGGACATCTAGGTTGCTTCCATGTTCTGGCTACTATATAGAGAGCTGCAATGAACATTTGGGGTACAGGTGCTTCTTTCAGTTTTGATTTCATCAGGATATAAGCCTAATAGTGGGATTGCTGGGTCATAAGGTGCTTCTATTTTTAGTTTTTAAAGAAATCTCCAGACTGTCTTCCATAGAGGCTGTATCAATTGACATTCCCACCAGCAATGCAGGAGTGTTCCCTTTTCCCTGCACCCTCTCCAGAATTTACTGCCTGTTGATTCATGGATGATGGCCATTCTGACGGGTGTGAGGTGATATCTCATTCTAGTTTTGATTTGCATTTCTCTAATAATAAGAGAGGTTGAGCATCGTTTCATGTCCTTTTGGGCCATCTGTATGTCCTCTTTGGAGAGGCGTCTCTTTAGATCTTTTTCCAATTTTTTGATTGGGTTGTTCATTTTTTCCTGTGCTGAGTTGTCTGAGTTGCTTGTAGATTTTGGAGATGAATTCTTTGTCTGTTGTTTCATTTGCTATTATTTTCTCCCATTCTGTGGGGTGTCTGTTCAGCTTTTTTGTAATTTCTTTTGCTGTACAAAAGCTTTTAAGTTTCATGAGGTCCCACATGTTCATTTTTCTTTTCAGTTCTGCTATTCTAGTAGGTGGGTCAGAGAAGATCTTGCTTTGATTTATGTCCCTGAGGGTTTTGCCTACATTCTCCTCTAAGAGTTTGATTGTTTCTGGTCTTACATTTAGGTCTTTAATCTGTTTTGAGTTGATCTTTGTGTATAGTGTCAGGGAATGTTCCAACTTCATTTTTTTGCATGTGGTTGTCCAATATTCCAAGCACTACTTGTTGAAGAGGCTGCCTTTGTCCCATTTTGTAGTTTCGCTTCCTTTGTCAAAAATAAGGTACCCATAGGTGCGTGGGTTTGTCTCTGGGTTCTTGATCTTGTTCCATTGGTCTATAGTTCTGTTTTGTGCCAGTACCATAATGTCTTGAGGACTGTTGCTTTGTAGTAGAGTCTGAAGTTAGGGAGGCTGATCCCTCCAGCTCCGTTTTTCTTTCTCAGGATTGCTTTGGCTATTCGAGGTCTTTTGTGTTTCCATATGAACTGTGTGATTCTTTGGTCTAGTTCTGTGAAAAATGTCAATGGTAGTTGGATAGGTATTGCATTGAATCTGTAGATGATATTTGGTAGTATGGTCATTTTCACAATATTGATTCTTCCGACCCAGGAACATGGAATATCTCGCCATCTGTTTAAGTCTTCTTTAATGTCTTTCATGAGTGTCTTGTAATTTTCTGTGTACAGTTCTTTTGTTTCTTTGGGTAGGTTCATTCCTAGATATTTGATTCTTTTGGTTGCAATGGTGAAGGGGACTGCCTCTTTGATTTCGTTTTCTGATTTTTCATTGTTTGTGTATAGGAATGCCAGTGATTTCTGTGTGTTGACTTTGTATCCTGCGACTTTGCTGAATTCGTTGATTAACTCTAGTAGTTTTGTAATAGTGTCTTTGGGGTTTTCTATGTATAATATCATGTCATCTGCAAAAAGAGAGAGCTTGACTTCTTCCTTTCCAATCTGGATTCCTTTGATTTCTTTCTCTTCTCTTATTGCTGTTGCTAGGACTTCCAGGACTATGTTGAATAGTGGTGGTGAAAGTGGACAGCCCTGTCTTGTTCCTGATCTTAGAGGGAATGCTTTCAGTTTTTCACCATTGAGGATAATGTTCGCTGTAGGCTTCTCATATATGGCTTTCACTATGTTGAGACAGGTTCCTTCTAAGACTACTTTTTGAAGAGTTTTTTTTACCATAAATGGATGCTGTACTTTGTCAAAGGCTTTTTCTGCATCTATTGAGATGATCATGTGATTTTTGTCTCTCAATTTGCTGATATAGTGTATCACATTGATTGATTTGCAGATATTGAAGAATCCTTGCATGTGTGGGATGAACCCGACTTGATCATGATGTATGAGCTTTTTGATATGTTGTTGAATTCTGCTTGCTAGGATTTTGTTGAGGATCTTGGCATCTAAATTCATCAGTGAAACTGGCCTATAATTTTCCTTTTCTGTGTTGTCTTTGCCTGGCTTTGGTATCAGGGTGATGCTGGCCTCGTAGAATGTGTTTGGAAGTGTTCCTTCCTGTGCAGTTTTTTGGAAGAGTTTTAGAAGGACAGGCATTAGCTCTTCTTTAAATGTTTGGTAGAATTCAGCTGTGAAGCCACCTAGCCCTGGGCTTTTATTTTTGGGTAGATTTTTGATCACAACGTTGATTTCTGAGCTTGTGATTGGCTTGTTCATAGTTTCTATTTCTTTCTGGTTCAGTTTTGGTAGATTAATCTTCTCTAAGAAACTGTCTATGTCTATTTTGGTACAGTTCTTTTGTTTCTTTGGGTAGGTTCATTCCTAGATATTTGATTCTTTTGGTTGCAATGGTGAAGGGGACTGCCTCTTTGATTTCGTTTTCTGATTTTTCATTGTTTGTGTATAGGAATGCCAGTGATTTCTGTGTGTTGACTTTGTATCCTGCGACTTTGCTGAATTCGTTGATTAACTCTAGTAGTTTTGTAATAGTGTCTTTGGGGTTTTCTATGTATAATATCATGTCATCTGCAAAAAGAGAGAGCTTGACTTCTTCCTTTCCAATCTGGATTCCTTTGATTTCTTTCTCTTCTCTTATTGCTGTTGCTAGGACTTCCAGGACTATGTTGAATAGTGGTGGTGAAAGTGGACAGCCCTGTCTTGTTCCTGATCTTAGAGGGAATGCTTTCAGTTTTTCACCATTGAGGATAATGTTCGCTGTAGGCTTCTCATATATGGCTTTCACTATGTTGAGACAGGTTCCTTCTAAGACTACTTTTTGAAGAGTTTTTTTTACCATAAATGGATGCTGTACTTTGTCAAAGGCTTTTTCTGCATCTATTGAGATGATCATGTGATTTTTGTCTCTCAATTTGCTGATATAGTGTATCACATTGATTGATTTGCAGATATTGAAGAATCCTTGCATGTGTGGGATGAACCCGACTTGATCATGATGTATGAGCTTTTTGATATGTTGTTGAATTCTGCTTGCTAGGATTTTGTTGAGGATCTTGGCATCTAAATTCATCAGTGAAACTGGCCTATAATTTTCCTTTTCTGTGTTGTCTTTGCCTGGCTTTGGTATCAGGGTGATGCTGGCCTCGTAGAATGTGTTTGGAAGTGTTCCTTCCTGTGCAGTTTTTTGGAAGAGTTTTAGAAGGACAGGCATTAGCTCTTCTTTAAATGTTTGGTAGAATTCAGCTGTGAAGCCACCTAGCCCTGGGCTTTTATTTTTGGGTAGATTTTTGATCACAACGTTGATTTCTGAGCTTGTGATTGGCTTGTTCATAGTTTCTATTTCTTTCTGGTTCAGTTTTGGTAGATTAATCTTCTCTAAGAAACTGTCTATGTCTTCCAGGTTGTCCAGTTTGTTGCCATAGAGTTGTTCATAATAGTCTCTTAGAATCCTTTGGATTTCTGCATTATCTGTTGTAATCTCTCCTTTTTCATTTTCGATTTTGTTGATCTGGTTCTTCTCTCTTTTTTCTTGATGAGTCTGGCCAGTGGTGTGTCGATTTTATTGACCTTTTCAAAGAACCAGCTTTTCGTTTTATATATTTGTACTATTGTTTCTTTCGTTTCTTTTTCATTTATTTCTGCTCTAATCTTTATGATTTCCCTTCTTCTGCTGGCTTTGGGGTGTTTTTGTTCTTCTTTCTCCAGTTGTTTTAAGTGTAAGGTTAGGTTGTCTGTTTGAGATTTTCCTAGATTCTTGAGGTAGGATTGAATTGTTATAAACTTCCCTCTTAGAACTGCTTTTGCAGTATCCCATAGGTTTTGCATTGTCATGTGTTCATTGTCATTTTCTTCTAGGAATTGTCTTATTTCTCCTTTGATTTGCTCAGTGATCAGTTGGTTTTTTAGGTATGTGTTGTTTAATGTCCATGTGTTTGTGTTTTTAGCAGTTTTCCCCCTGTAATTGATCTCTGGTCTCATTGCATTGTGGTCAGAGAAGGTGGTTGATATAATTTCAATTGTCTTGAATTGACTGAGGTTTGGTTTGTGGCCCAAGATGTGGTCTATCCTGGAGAATGTTCCATGAGCACTTAAGAAGAAAGTGTATTCTTCTGCTTTTGGATGGAATGTCCTAAAGATATCAATGAGGTCCATTTCTTCTAGTGTGGCATTCAAGGCTTGTGTTTCTTTATTAATTTTCTGTTTGGATGATCTGTCCATTGGTGTGAGAGGAGTGTCTCCTACTATGATTTTGTTACTGTCATTGTCTTCATTAATTTGGAGGGGCTTGTCAGTTTTGGAAGAGTTTTAGAAGGACAGGCATTAGTTTCTTAATGTTGGTAGATCTGTGAAGCCACCTAGCCCTGGGCTTTTATTTTTGGGTAGATTTTTGATCACAACGTTGATTTCTGAGCTTGTGATTGGCTTGTTCATAGTTTCTATTTCTTTCTGGTTCAGTTTTGGTAGATTAATCTTCTCTAAGAAACTGTCTATGTCTTCCAGGTTGTCCAGTTTGTTGCCATAGAGTTGTTCATAATAGTCTCTTAGAATCCTTTGGATTTCTGCATTATCTGTTGTAATCTCTCCTTTTTCATTTTCGATTTTGTTGATCTGGTTCTTCTCTCTTTTTTCTTGATGAGTCTGGCCAGTGGTGTGTCGATTTTATTGACCTTTTCAAAGAACCAGCTTTTCGTTTTATATATTTGTACTATTGTTTCTTTCGTTTCTTTTTCATTTATTTCTGCTCTAATCTTTATGATTTCCCTTCTTCTGCTGGCTTTGGGGTGTTTTTGTTCTTCTTTCTCCAGTTGTTTTAAGTGTAAGGTTAGGTTGTCTGTTTGAGATTTTCCTAGATTCTTGAGGTAGGATTGAATTGTTATAAACTTCCCTCTTAGAACTGCTTTTGCAGTATCCCATAGGTTTTGCATTGTCATGTGTTCATTGTCATTTTCTTCTAGGAATTGTCTTATTTCTCCTTTGATTTGCTCAGTGATCAGTTGGTTTTTTAGGTATGTGTTGTTTAATGTCCATGTGTTTGTGTTTTTAGCAGTTTTCCCCCTGTAATTGATCTCTGGTCTCATTGCATTGTGGTCAGAGAAGGTGGTTGATATAATTTCAATTGTCTTGAATTGACTGAGGTTTGGTTTGTGGCCCAAGATGTGGTCTATCCTGGAGAATGTTCCATGAGCACTTAAGAAGAAAGTGTATTCTTCTGCTTTTGGATGGAATGTCCTAAAGATATCAATGAGGTCCATTTCTTCTAGTGTGGCATTCAAGGCTTGTGTTTCTTTATTAATTTTCTGTTTGGATGATCTGTCCATTGGTGTGAGAGGAGTGTTAAAGTCTCCTACTATGATTGTGTTACTGTCAATGTCTTCTTTTATGTCTGAAAGTGTTTGTCTTATGTATTGAGGTGCTCCTGAGTTGGATGCATAGATATTTATGATTGTTATGTCTTCTTCTTGAATCGATTCCTTGATCATTATGGAGTGTCCTGCCTTGTCTCTTCTAATCTTCTTTATTTTGAGGTCTATTTTGTCTGATATGAGGATTGCTACTCCAGCGTTCTTGAATACCTTTTTCCATCCTCTCACTTTCAGTCTATGAGTGTCTCTAGGTCTGAAGTGAGTTTCCTGGAGGCAGCATATGTATGGGTCATGTTTTTGAATCCATTCAGTTACTCTGTGTCTTTTGGTTGGGGCAATTAATCCATTTACATTCAAAGTAATTATTGATACAAATGATCCTATTGTCACCTTCTTAGATGCTATGATTGCTTTGTTTTGTGGATCTTCTCCTTCTCTTATACTTGTTGTCTATAGAAGTCCCTTTAACACTTGTTGTAAGGCTGGTTTGGTGTGACTAAATTCTTTTAATTTTTGCTTGTTTGTAAAGCTTTTGATTTCTCCATCCATTTTGAATGAGATCCTTGCAGGGTAGAGGATTCTTGGTTGCAGATTATTCTCTTTTAGCCGTTTAAATGTGTCCTGCCATTCCCTTCTGGCCTGCAGAGTTTCTGTTGAAAGATCAGCTCTTAAACATATGGGCTTTCCCTTGTATGTCACTAGTTGCTTTTCCCTTGCTGCTTTGAGAATTCTATCTTTGTGTTTAATTTGTGTTAGCTTCATTAATATGTGCCTTGGTGTGTTTCTTCTCGGGTTGATTCTGTATGGTACTCTTTGTGCTTCTTGGACTTGATTGACTATTTCTTTTCCCATGGCGGGGAAATGTTCCATGAGCACTTAAGAAGAAAGTGTATTCTTCTGCTTTTGGATGGAATGTCCTAAAGATATCAATGAGGTCCATTTCTTCTAGTGTGGCATTCAAGGCTTGTGTTTCTTTATTAATTTTCTGTTTGGATGATCTGTCCATTGGTGTGAGAGGAGTGTTAAAGTCTCCTACTATGATTGTGTTACTGTCAATGTCTTCTTTTATGTCTGAAAGTGTTTGTCTTATGTATTGAGGTGCTCCTGAGTTGGATGCATAGATATTTATGATTGTTATGTCTTCTTCTTGAATCGATTCCTTGATCATTATGGAGTGTCCTGCCTTGTCTCTTCTAATCTTCTTTATTTTGAGGTCTATTTTGTCTGATATGAGGATTGCTACTCCAGCGTTCTTGAATACCTTTTTCCATCCTCTCACTTTCAGTCTATGAGTGTCTCTAGGTCTGAAGTGAGTTTCCTGGAGGCAGCATATGTATGGGTCATGTTTTTGAATCCATTCAGTTACTCTGTGTCTTTTGGTTGGGGCAATTAATCCATTTACATTCAAAGTAATTATTGATACAAATGATCCTATTGTCACCTTCTTAGATGCTATGATTGCTTTGTTTTGTGGATCTTCTCCTTCTCTTATACTTGTTGTCTATAGAAGTCCCTTTAACACTTGTTGTAAGGCTGGTTTGGTGTGACTAAATTCTTTTAATTTTTGCTTGTTTGTAAAGCTTTTGATTTCTCCATCCATTTTGAATGAGATCCTTGCAGGGTAGAGGATTCTTGGTTGCAGATTATTCTCTTTTAGCCGTTTAAATGTGTCCTGCCATTCCCTTCTGGCCTGCAGAGTTTCTGTTGAAAGATCAGCTCTTAAACATATGGGCTTTCCCTTGTATGTCACTAGTTGCTTTTCCCTTGCTGCTTTGAGAATTCTATCTTTGTGTTTAATTTGTGTTAGCTTCATTAATATGTGCCTTGGTGTGTTTCTTCTCGGGTTGATTCTGTATGGTACTCTTTGTGCTTCTTGGACTTGATTGACTATTTCTTTTCCCATGGCGGGGAAATTTTCAACAATAATCTCTTCAAAAATTTTATCCTAGCCTTTCTTTTTTTCTTCTTCTTCTGGAACCCCTATAATTTGAATATTGGTGCATCTGATATTATCCCAGAGGTCTCTGAAGCTATCCTCTGCTCTTTCATTCTTTTAGCTAGATTCTGTTTTTCAGCAGTTACTTCCACCATTCTATATTCCCACTCACTTATCCGGGCTTCTGTCTCAGATACTCTGCTCTTGAGTTCTTCTACAGTGTTTTTCAGTTCAGCAATTGAGTTGTTTGTCTCTGTTACTTTTTTTGAAGTTCTTGTATTTCCTTACTCATTGTGTTAGTTGTGTCTTGCAATTTCTCTAACATTCTGTTTTCAGTGTTTTTGATCATCTTTACTATCATTCTTCTGAATTCACTTTTGGAAAGTTTGTCTAAATCCTCTTCGTTTATTTGAAATTGTGTGTTAGTAGATTGTTCCTTCACTTGTGTGGTATTTCTCTGCCATTTCATTGTTATTATTAATATTTTAACTTTGGGTTATATCTGTCAGTGTTTGTTGTTTGGATGTGAAAGTGTTGAACCTCAATTTGAGACTTAAACCCAGGGCCCAGAGTTAATCAAACTTGTTTGGGACTTGAACCCATGTGGCCGGGACTCGAACCCCACCTAGACCCTGCCTGGGACTTCGGCCGGGACTCGAACCCAGCCTAGACCCTGCTTGGGACTTCGGCTGGGACTCGAACTCAGCCAAGACCCTGTTTGGGACTTGAACCCACGCGCCGGGACTCAAACCCAGCCTAAACCCTGCTTGGGACTTCGGCCGTGACTCAAACCCAACCTAGACCCTGTTTGGGACTTGAACCCACGTGGCTGGGACTTGAACCCAGCCTAAACCCTGCTTGGGACTTCAGCTGGGACTTGAACCCAGTCTAGACCCTGTTTGGGACTTGAACCCACATGGTCGGAACTCAAATCCAGCCTAGACCCTGTTAATTAAAATCACTCACCCAGTGTCTGGACCCACTGAAGTTCAGGTTTTTCATGTCTCTTTGCAGAGAAGAATTCAGTGAGAGACAAAGTGATAGGTAAGAAAGGGATTTATTCAGATTCAGAGAAAGCACAATCCACAGACAGAGTGTGGGTCATGGCAGAGCAAATCCAGTGGCCCTGAAAGCACTGCGTTCTTAGCTTTTATAGGCTGGGTAATTCCATATGCTAATGAGTGGGAGGGCTATTCCAGCTCTTTTAGGGAGGGGTGGAATTGTCATGGCGCCTCTGGGTGTGTCATTAGCTTTTCCCACGTTCAGCAATCCGAGTTGCTTTGTCTCAAAAAGTTTACTCTGCTCTTGAGTTCTTCTACAGTGTTTTCAGTTCAGCAATTGAGTTGTTTGTCTCTGTTACTTTTTTTGAAGTTCTTGTATTTCCTTACTCATTGTGTTAGTTGTGTCTTGCAATTTCTCTAACATTCTGTTTTCAGTGTTTTTGATCATCTTTACTATCATTCTTCTGAATTCACTTTTGGAAAGTTTGTCTAAATCCTCTTCGTTTATTTGAAATTGTGTGTTAGTAGATTGTTCCTTCACTTGTGTGGTATTTCTCTGCCATTTCATTGTTATTATTAATATTTTAACTTTGGGTTATATCTGTCAGTGTTTGTTGTTTGGATGTGAAAGTGTTGAACCTCAATTTGAGACTTAAACCCAGGGCCCAGAGTTAATCAAACTTGTTTGGGACTTGAACCCATGTGGCCGGGACTCGAACCCCACCTAGACCCTGCCTGGGACTTCGGCCGGGACTCGAACCCAGCCTAGACCCTGCTTGGGACTTCGGCTGGGACTCGAACTCAGCCAAGACCCTGTTTGGGACTTGAACCCACGCGCCGGGACTCAAACCCAGCCTAAACCCTGCTTGGGACTTCGGCCGTGACTCAAACCCAACCTAGACCCTGTTTGGGACTTGAACCCACGTGGCTGGGACTTGAACCCAGCCTAAACCCTGCTTGGGACTTCAGCTGGGACTTGAACCCAGTCTAGACCCTGTTTGGGACTTGAACCCACATGGTCGGAACTCAAATCCAGCCTAGACCCTGTTAATTAAAATCACTCACCCAGTGTCTGGACCCACTGAAGTTCAGGTTTTTCATGTCTCTTTGCAGAGAAGAATTCAGTGAGAGACAAAGTGATAGGTAAGAAAGGGATTTATTCAGATTCAGAGAAAGCACAATCCACAGACAGAGTGTGGGTCATGGCAGAGCAAATCCAGTGGCCCTGAAAGCACTGCGTTCTTAGCTTTTATAGGCTGGGTAATTCCATATGCTAATGAGTGGGAGGGCTATTCCAGCTCTTTTAGGGAGGGGTGGAATTGTCATGGCGCCTCTGGGTGTGTCATTTAGCTTGCTGACTGAGGATCAAGGTTTGGTCTGCCATCTTGGATCCATTTGATTCTAATGGGTTTATGCTGTGCCCTTGCACTGTCATTCTTCTCAAAAATTGTGCCCTACCCCTTTCCCTCTGAATCCTTACAGATGGGGCTTCTTATTCTGGTTGATGCTGGCAGTTGGGTGGCATCAGGACTTGTGTACAAGTGATTACCTTTGTTGGCATTCTCACTTGTATACTGCTCTTTAGTGTTACGCATTCTCTAGTATTGTAGAGTTATGGAGTCAGTGCTCCCTCCCTAAAGCCCCGGGGTTTGTTGCCTGACTAGGGAATGAAGATTTCATGGCTGGTTTGTTATGGCATTAAATGATATTAAAACATATATATGCAAATGAGAAACAGAAGGTATACCTTTGACAAATGGCAATTAAAAAATTATGCAAATACTATCTAGCGTATTGAATTATACACATAAACACATACAGCTGTAACATAACCCAAGCATTCCAACCAAAAATACAGTACAATACATTAGCACGGCGAATACAGAAAACCAAGAATGACACCCACCAGTTAATAATCAAACTAGGTAGAGCCGAATTGGAGAATAATGCTAGAGCAGGGTCCCCGTTGGGGATAAGGCAATGAGGACAGAACAGACTAAGAAATATGGTGGGAAAAGGGAAAAAGAGAAAGGGAGGATAGAAGAGAAATATAGAATAATACTGCAAAGTTAAATATAGGGAGATAAAGATTTGTATGTATTAGAGTTTAGTGCTATAGGAAAGGAGCTTCAGAGAAAGCAAAGAATTATAGAGGAAGTAGTAGTACAAATGAAAAATTTTTAAAAATTAAAAGAGCTAATTATATAGAAAAATATAGAAAAACAAAGCAAGAACAATAAAAGCAAACAAAAACAATAAAAATAAACAAAACCCCCACAGAACCTTAAAAGACCAATGTGGAACCGGAAGTTTATACCAAAATAAAATGTGTGGTTTAAAAGGAAAAAGAAAAAGAAAAAAAATTATGTAAACTTGAATATATTCAGTCTTACTGATAAGATTAATAGCTTCAATAGAATTCATTGGAGAAAATAAACACACCCACACCCACACTCACACACACCCCCTCAAAATGGGGGGGGGGCACTGAGGGGGTTTGGAAAAAAGGGAAAAAAACAATTGAAACAAAACAACAACAACAAAAAGCAATAAAAAAGAGTAAGGAATAAAATGAAATTTTACAAATCCTGCAGTAACTCCAGCTTCAGACAAAACGTGAAAATAGTGTTTATGTTCTTCTGTCTCTTGCTGACTATTCAGGAATTATTAGTCTTTTTCTTGCCTCTGGCAGTGGTTGGATCTGAAGACCTCTTTGACTGCTTGTTTATTTCAGCCTATTCCAGAACTAAAAGGCCCGCCCAGGCTGGCCCTGGGAGTTTCTTAATCCAAATCCCTTTTCTTGCTGGGTGGAGCTAAATTCCCTCCCTGTAGCTTGACCAGCAGCCCTGCAGTTTGACCAGCAGCCAAACTACAGTAGGGAAAATGGAGTCTCTCCCACAAAGGATTTATTCCCACACTCTCTATGGGAAGCACTTTGGCAGTGACCCAGACCCTGCTGCAGGCCACCGTCGACCCGCCACCATGGGAGACTTCAGATAACTCACAGGTGAGTCTGGCTCAGTCTCATGCAGGATCGCTATTCCCCTCTCCAGGATCACAGTGCGCAGAGTTTCCAGTCCTGCTTGGCGGCTCTGTGATCAGGTTAATGGTAACCTTCTCCAAAGGGAATTGAGTGCCGTCCTTCCGAGGACCGCTCAAGGGCACTTCTAGTTCACGGGGGCACTTGGACCCTCCAAAGCAGGTCTGGCTCAGTCCCTTGTGGGCATCACCACTCCTTTCCCAGATCTTGATCTGCAACAGGCTTTGTGCCTTTGGTCCGCCCAGCCTCTCTGGTGGGTATGAGGTCTGACTTTTAAAAGCGCAATTGTGCCCTTCCTACCGTCTTGTTGCAGCTTCTCCTTTGTTCTTCGATGCGAGGTGTCTTTTTTGTGATCAGATCCAACCTCCTCCTCTTAATGGTTTTTTAGGAACTTGTTGCAATTCAGGCGATTTTGCAGGAGAGATGAGTGCAAGTCCTTATACGCTGCCATCTTTGCTCCACCCCCCTGAATCCTCATTCTTACTGTAAGCTTCAGTCATAATATTTTCTTCAACCATCAATATATAATCTTGTTTTATGTGTGCTTCTGTTTATCAGTTACTGTACTCAATATACTGTAGATTCATTAACATTGAACTTAAAATTTACACCTGAACAAAGCTTATTTAACACATGTATTTTCTCTGTGAGGGATATCACAACTTTCTTGCAGCAGCAAACACTAGACAGCACCTTAGCACTGTGACTGTAGGGCCATTTTAAGCAGTGAAATTACTAAGAACACAAAAAGTGAGGAAAATGTGCTAAACAGACTGAGAAAATTACATTTGTTAGTATGAGAAAGTATGAAAGTGGAAACCAGAAGCAGAGTGTTGCCTTGTTTGACCTCACCTAGGAACATGGTTGCCAGGTGACTCAAGCTTTTTACTTCTCTGGCATGTTTACAAGTGACTATGAAATTAGGCAGATCTGCAAACATGAAATTTTCAAATAATGGGAATGGACTATGTTTATTACACATATTTGTTACATGTTATACAAGTACTATGTATAAGTTCATGTATTTATTGTGTTTCCCTCCTGCTAAAATAAAAACTGCATCAGCCTAGGAGTTTTTGTCTGTTTATCTCTCTGATATATTCCCAGTATTTGAGAACAGTACCTGTCATACTCAATACTGTTGAATGAATGAACGAATAAATGTGTCTTTCTCTCCAGGTTATAAAATGCAGTCCTGCTGAAGGTACTGAAGGCCAGGAATGTTCTTGAAAGCCAGAGCTCCAAGACATCAAAGCCATGAGAGCATTTAGAACCAACTATCCAGGGGAAATATGAAGTTAGTGTACCAGAGAAAGAAATTCAAATGGGTCATCAAACCCAAAGGAGGAGATACAAATATGGAGAACTTGGGATGCAGCTGGGAAGCTGAGGATCAACAGAATACCCTGAACATTTGGCTGAAACATATATAGGATAGCAGTCAGAAAATCTATGAGATTCTAGTTAATATTTTTGACTGGGTATTTCACAACTATGATAGTGAAATTTATGAGAGTGCCAGCTGGGTGTAAAAACACAGCAATATGGAATACGTCACTAGCTGTGATCTGCTTGAAATCAGAACATGTGTCTGATCTATCTTTGTACTTCCAGCTCTTGGCAGTATCTAGCATTCTTTAGCATAGGTGCTAAAAATGTTCACTGCTTTGGAATAACCTCTATTACCTATCACAGTCCTCCCAGGCCAAAGAGAAGAGTTTCTGCACACTCTTGGGTCAAGGGTCATGAAAGATAGCCTCCATTCAGACTAGACGCCATGGTCACCAGGGCCTAACTCAGGGATGAGCTTCCTCTTCCCTGTTCTCAGCCCCACCCTTGCTCTCTGAGCCAAACCACCGGTTATTTCCTTAACCCTGCTGTGTCTTGTGACCTCTCAGGAGAAAATGTTTACCAAAGTTGACTCAGTTACCTATTCTAGAACAGCAGCTCTTAATCTGGCATTATATGAACTGGCCTCCTCTATGAACTTCCTGAAAAGTAAAATGTAAATGTGCGTATGTGCCTGTGTAAAGTTCTCTAGGAGAGGATTCATAGAGTTCACTAAAGGGGCTCATTATTCAGTAAAATTTGAGAACAATTCCTGTCATACTCAATACTGTTGAATGAATGAACGAATAAATGTGTCTTTCTCTCCAGGTTATAAAATGCAGTCCTGCTGAAGGTACTGAAGGCCAGGAATGTTCTTGAAAGCCAGAGCTCCAAGACATCAAAGCCATGAGAGCATTTAGAACCAACTATCCAGGGGAAATATGAAGTTAGTGTACCAGAGAAAGAAATTCAAATGGGTCATCAAACCCAAAGGAGGAGATACAAATATGGAGAACTTGGGATGCAGCTGGGAAGCTGAGGATCAACAGAATACCCTGAACATTTGGCTGAAACATATATAGGATAGCAGTCAGAAAATCTATGAGATTCTAGTTAATATTTTTGACTGGGTATTTCACAACTATGATAGTGAAATTTATGAGAGTGCCAGCTGGGTGTAAAAACACAGCAATATGGAATACGTCACTAGCTGTGATCTGCTTGAAATCAGAACATGTGTCTGATCTATCTTTGTACTTCCAGCTCTTGGCAGTATCTAGCATTCTTTAGCATAGGTGCTAAAAAATGTTCACTGCTTTGGAATAACCTCTATTACCTATCACAGTCCTCCCAGGCCAAAGAGAAGAGTTTCTGCACACTCTTGGGTCAAGGGTCATGAAAGATAGCCTCCATTCAGACTAGACGCCATGGTCACCAGGGCCTAACTCAGGGATGAGCTTCCTCTTCCCTGTTCTCAGCCCCACCCTTGCTCTCTGAGCCAAACCACCGGTTATTTCCTTAACCCTGCTGTGTCTTGTGACCTCTCAGGAGAAAATGTTTACCAAAGTTGACTCAGTTACCTATTCTAGAACAGCAGCTCTTAATCTGGCATTATATGAACTGGCCTCCTCTATGAACTTCCTGAAAAGTAAAATGTAAATGTGCGTATGTGCCTGTGTAAAGTTCTCTAGGGAGAGGATTCATAGAGTTCACTAAAGGGGGCTCATTATTCAGTAAAATTTGAGAACAATTCCTTAGAATAATTCTGATAGTTCCTCCAGATCAGGGGTAGAATTAAATATGATCAGAGAACTCTAAAGTAGAGTTTAGCCATCTGGGCAGTTGACTGCTCATTCATTCATATATACAGAGATGTTCTAAAATTCTGGCTTTCATAGAAAACTCTTGGGGACCCTTATACGTAAGATATTTCTAAGACACTGAGATTCAGATTCAGTAAGCTCACGTCAGAGCCGAGAATCAATCTTTTAAATAAGCTTAACATTCCTCAGAGCATCCTTCTGAATTTTTAAAGTGTTTGGTTAAGTATAGGCATGGCTCTCCTCATTTTTTCATCAGCTGAGACCATTTCACTGCTCTGGGCAGTGGATCCCAGTGGGCACAAGACTTGCTCGGAAAGCTGGTGGTTAGTGGTGCTGGTAGTTTTAAGATAGAGATGCTCTGGTTTCAGAGACTCATACTTATATAGCTGTGGTGAAGTATAAAGATCTATACTTTCAAAAATCTCCCAAGATTATCCTACATAGCCATGATTAGAACCGCTGCAACAGAGGTCAGGGTGAAGGCAGCCACGTTTAAATAAAAGAATTCCACACAGTGGGGAAAGCTTTCTTTGTGGATGTAATCCCACAAAGAAACTGTAAGTTAAACATTAGACCCAAGCTTTGTTGAGAAAACATTTTCATTTGATTAACTTTGGACTCCTCTTAGAAAGGCAAGTATACATGTAACAATTTAGTACTTTGTTGAGAAAACATGATTTAATCATCTTGAGCCAAAATCCACCGGGTTCATGAAAGATAGCCTCCATTCAGACTAGACGCCATGGTCACCAGGGCCTAACTCAGGGATGAGCTTCCTCTTCCCTGTTCTCAGCCCCACCCTTGCTCTCTGAGCCAAACCACCGGTTATTTCCTTAACCCTGCTGTGTCTTGTGACCTCTCAGGAGAAAATGTTTACCAAAGTTGACTCAGTTACCTATTCTAGAACAGCAGCTCTTAATCTGGCATTATATGAACTGGCCTCCTCTATGAACGTCCTGAAAAGTAAAATGTAAATGTGCGTATGTGCCTGTGGAAAGTTCGCTATGGAGAGGATTCATAGAGTTCACTAAAGGGGGCTCATTATTCAGTAAAATTTGAGAACAATTCCTTAGAATAATTCTGATAGTTCCTCCAGATCAGGGGTAGAATTAAATATGATCAGAGAACTCTAAAGTAGAGTTTAGCCATCTGGGCAGTTGACTGCTCATTCATTCATATATACAGAGATGTTCTAAAATTCTGGCTTTCATAGAAAACTCTTGGGGACCCTTATACGTAAGATATTTCTAAGACACTGAGATTCAGATTCAGTAAGCTCACGTCAGAGCCGAGAATCAATCTTTTAAATAAGCTTAACATTCCTCAGAGCATCCTTCTGAATTTTTAAAGTGTTTGGTTAAGTATAGGCATGGCTCTCCTCATTTTTTCATCAGCTGAGACCATTTCACTGCTCTGGGCAGTGGATCCCAGTGGGCACAAGACTTGCTCGGAAAGCTGGTGGTTAGTGGTGCTGGTAGTTTTAAGATAGAGATGCTCTGGTTTCAGAGACTCATACTTATATAGCTGTGGTGAAGTATAAAGATCTATACTTTCAAAAATCTCCCAAGATTATCCTACATAGCCATGATTAGAACCGCTGCAACAGAGGTCAGGGTGAAGGCAGCCACGTTTAAATAAAAGAATTCCACACAGTGGGGAAAGCTTTCTTTGTGGATGTAATCCCACAAAGAAACTGTAAGTTAAACATTAGACCCAAGCTTTGTTGAGAAAACATTTTCATTTGATTAACTTTGGACTCCTCTTAGAAAGGCAAGTATACATGTAACAATTTAGTACTTGTTCACAGTAGTCAGTGAAGGGAAACAGAACCCATGGGTTGAATTTCAAAATGGAGCATTAGCCATGTAAAGGCCAAAGTGAGATCCATACTAGGACTTCCTATGGTACTGTCATAGCTCCAAGCAATGGTTTGATTAGAATGAAAATGACTCAATTAAGGAGCTAAGTGAAATCCTAAAAGGTACAACAGCGCCAAGGAGTCTAACTTTTTAAAGCAGTATATTCTCTCAACGCCAAGTAAGAACAATTCAAATGCATCATTAATGCTCAAAACCACCTCCAGTTATAGACAAAGACCCTTTGGTAATTACTTCTGTAATTATTAGACTCAAAATTTTGAAGAGAAGCTAAACAACATTCAATAAAAAAGGAAAGCCACAATTTTTGTACCATTTATGCAAAGGACAAACTAAAACTAAAACCCTGAAGAAACTTTTAGTATTACTTTTATTAACATTCAATGGAATTGAACAGATACTCATTCCATGCTTATTTATTATAATTCATATGAGATCATTTCTATAGAGCCCTTAATAATTTGGTGCCCCTTGTGTAGTGTTTAATAAATTAGCCTAAGTTGGCCTATGGCTAGGTAACAACAGAGGGGGCTCTCGGGCTGACCTGACAGACTGCAGGAGAGCTCAGCAGTCTGTCTCCTGCCTCTCCTTGCTCAGCTGCAGCCATCCCACCTAGTTCACCTCACCCACATCTGTGAGGTTCTTTCAATCAGGGCCACCTTTGAGACTCCATGACTGAGCAAAGGTGACTGGTCTTAGGCAGCCTATCCCCAAGTCCTTGGCCTCAGCACAACTTCTTGTCCCAAAGCAATGTTTCCCCTGGTCCACCTTCCATCTCTCCCAATGGCTCTACTGTCTCCCTTCTCATCCCAGGCTGAGCAGGACAGACATGGACTGGGGGTGGCCTGGGAGTGTGCAAGTCCACTGTCCTTGGCAACAGATGCTCACTAAAGGAGACTCAGCCCAACCTCTTCCTTATTTTTTGCTGGAATATTTTGAAGGTTGAAGTGCAAAAAGGAAACAACAATAAGGTAGGATTCTGGAATCCTAAAACAAATCTGATGCGCATGAAAGCCCCTGGATGACCTGGCACTAAGCTCTGTAACTGATGGTCAGGCTTCTAAATAACACAACTAAAATTCTCAAACCAAAGAAATCTCTACCTCAGAAAGACAGAGATCTTTTCTAAATTATGGGAGAATCAAGGCATATATTCCCCTCTTAGAACACTGCTCTAATGTTGATCAAAAAGGCTCAAGGGGTTTCAGGCTATTAATTCCAAACTTGGTATGAAGTACCTGTACAAAGAGAAATGTAAAATGTACATAGCAAGTCAAATACTGAGCCTGATGGTTTTGTCTGAAAGAATGCCACATTTGGAGGGGAAAATCTCTTGGGAATGTCTCTGGACTAGTTCATTTCTTACTCCTATTTTCCACTGGAGCCCTTTACTGGCTTTTTTTTTTTCCTACCCTGTCCTCCCCAGTCCCCTCCTCAGGGATTTAATGCTTCTTTGATTCCTTAATTTTCATCACCTAAGATCTGGCTATGGCCCTGCTCTGAACACCACTACCCCAGGCCTACTGAATCAGAATCACATTTTGTCAAGATCTGCAGGTAATGAGTATGTGTATTAAAGTTTGAAAAGCACTGGCCGAAGGCACATAATTTAGTTTCCCTTTGCTTCATGGTGTCTGTGGAGAGCTTCCAACTTTACAATAATAAGTTTCTGGTTATTCAGTAAACAGGGAGTCATGGAAAATTTTGGAGCAGTAGAGTAAAAGAGCATGTGCCTGAACTTTGTTCATCCTGAGGACCAAAGGTAATCTTGTTACCTGAGGTTTATAAACTGCTTTTGCTTGAGAGAGAATTTGAATAGAAGCAGAGAATTTTCTACTAGAGCAAATGTCATGAACCATTTAAAAAAATTAACTGACTTAAAATCTTTTCATCAAGAACAGAATACAGTTACATCAAGTTATATGTTCCAGTTAAACCAGCATCCACCCTCCTTCCAGAGGAAGTATCCTTACAAAAGTGTGTTAATCATGCTCAATCACAACCTAAAGAGGTTGTAATAGTTTTTCTGACATACCTATGATTTAGTCTTATGAGTCACCCTTCTTAGCAAAACAGAAATTTGATCTGGAGCCATGGAATTGTATAGAAATAGCTCATGGATCACCTCCCCACATCTCTCACTCTGCTTTGATTTTTTTTTTTTTTTCTTTTGAAAAGCAAACTCTCCTAACTATGACATTTGTCCTGAAAAGCAACAAGTCTTGAGTCACATCATTTGATCCATATCACATTTGCAATGAACTGGCCACTTGATTCAGCAAACAAAAGCCAAAGCAATAGGTGGAAGACAGATATAATATATGAGCAACATACTAAAGTCTAAAAAATAAAAGGTCATCAGAAGACAAAGGGGGGAGGAGCCAAGATGGCGGAGGAATGAGGGGAAGATTTCACCAGCTCCCCAACAGAATCACCAGAACTAATCAAGAGAAGAACCACCACCAACAAACCAGCCGCTAGACTACAGAAGAATTCCATAGGTCCGCGAGAATAGAAGAGTGAATAGCCAGAAATTTCCCGGAGCTAGGGTTCTAAGAAGCCTCTATCCTCACCCCCACGCCGGACTGCACCGACAAAGAGCGCGCCAGCAAGTGCCCTAAAAGGGGGCCTAAGCAGAGCCTCGGGGGAGAGAGGGCAGCGCTCAGCGTGAAAACTCCAAGAATCCGCCCAGATCGCCGGCAGAAATTAAGACACTGCGAAGATAGGATACCGGAGCAGGGCCGAGCAGAACACACTTGCTGCCTAGTGACCTGAGGGCCAGACGGAACTAGACTGGAGGGAGCGAGCGCCCAGTGTGAAGATCTCGCCGCTCGGCCGCTGGGCGAAAATCGCGACTTTCCGCCTGGCACCGGGTGAGTTCAAACACTCCTAGTGGGGGACTGGCTGAAGGGGAAGTCGCCCACAGATTGCTGACCAGGGACCGGGCTCGAGCCGGACGGGAAAGCTCTTGCCTGCCTTTGGGACTTGGAGGCGCAACCGGCAGTGCACGCGCGCCAGTGGCGGAAGAGCCCCTGCACCCCCATAGCTTCACCCCCGTAGCTACACCCCCATAGCTACACCCGCAGCGGAGGAAGTCGGGAGAAGGGCAGGTATCAGAGGCTACCTGCAGGTGCGCTGCAGAGCCAGGACGCTCCCGCCCAAAACGGGATTGTGCGCGCACCACTGCCCCCCGCCCGACGGACTGGGATCAGCCCGCGCCCCCGCCCAACCTGGGACGGCGCTTGCCGCACCCCGCGCCTGACACACTGGGATCAGCCCGCGCTCCTGCCCAACCCGGGACAGCGAGCGCACCGCGGTCCCCCGCCCAACGGACAGAGATCAGCCCGCCGTCCCCGTCAGCATCTGAGCTTGCAGACCGGTGCCATAAGGAAAAGGCTGCATCATCAAGACAACACCATCGAGAGCAGACTGGCTTCCAGACAGATGAGAGGATAAAAACCAGGGACAATATTTAGCTTTTTTGTTTATCTGTTGTGGACGGTTCTGCTTATTCGTTTAATTGGTCAGGTTTGGGTTTTTTTTTTTTTTCTCTCTCTTTGATCTCTTCTTATTAAGTTTCTCCTCCCCTTTTTTTTTGTAATTTTTAATTTTTTTTTATTTTTAATTATTAATTTTTAATTATTAATTTTTTTTTAATTTTAATTCTTGAACTTCCAATTTTCTTTCCCCTTTCCCACTCCTTCCTCCCTCTATGTTCTAAATCTAAAACTTTCTCCTATATACCACTACCCCCTAGATAAATATTTCCTACCTTCCTGTCTCCACTATTCTCTCCCAGCTGCACTAAACAAAACAACACACTAATCTTGGCTACATAACCCTATAAAATCCTTCCAAGTTGAATCTATTCCTTCTCATTACCCATACATTTTCCACCTTCTCACTCCCAACACATGTCTTGTTAAAAATTGCTTTCAATGACGAAATAGTCCAAGCCAGGACCCTACCCAAGATCTATTTTTCCAGGCACTATTCTAATTAACTCAGAGCTTAATGGGCAAGTACCATCTTTGATTGTGTCGTTTGCCAGGAAAATTTCCTATGCTTTATCACTGTAAAACTGGTTAGATGTGGTTATTGCTGTGTATGTATATATATCTTATGACTAGGTTAGAAAACATCTGCATGATTTTATGACTGTCACCCATTAGGGACACACCTCTTGCCCCTCAGTTGCTAGTATTTGAACTAATATCACGGAACACTATAGCAAACCAGGCATAGAGCCTACATTCCCTGACCAATCATCAAACCAAGGATCCTCGAACTAGAAGCCCTGATTCCAAGACCCCACACTATCAAAGAACATACAACACTAGAGATGAAACGACAGAGAAACACTGCACAAATGAAGGACCAAGCTAGAGAATCACAGCCTCAAATGACAGAGGAGGAGATAGACAAATTATCTGAAAGAGAATTCAGAAAAACTATTCTAATGAGGATGCAAAACACCGAAAACAGAATATTAGAGGAAATTAGTGCGTTGAGAAAAGACATGCAGGAAATGAAAAATAAGCAAATAGAGACCACCAACTCAATTGCTGAACTCAAAAATACGATAGAAGGCCTCAACAGTAGACTATCTGAGGCTGAAGAACGGATAAGCGTGCTGGAAGATAGACTGGTGGAAATAACTGGTGAGGAACAGAACAAAGCCAAAAGAATGAAAAGAACTGAGGAAAGCCTCAGGGACCTATGGGACAATATCAAACGCACCAACATTAGAATTATAGGAGTTCCAGAAGAAGAAGAAGGGAAGAAAGGTTACGAAAAAATTCTTGAAGAGGTTATAGTAGAAAACTTCCCCAGCATGGGAAAGGAAATAGTCAGCCATGTCCAAGAAGCACAAAGAGTTCCATACAGGAGAAACCCTAGAAGAAACACACCAAGGCACATTCTAATCAAATTAACACAGACTAAATATAAAGACAGATTACTAAAAGCAGCTAGAAGCAAACAACAAATAACATATAAAGGAAACCCCATACGTCTAACTGCGGATCTCTCAACAGAAACCCTGCAGGCCAGAAGAGAATGGGAAGACACATTTAAATGGCTAAAAGAGAATAATCTACAACCACGAATTCTCTACCCAGCAAAAATCTCATTCAGAATCGATGGAGAAGTCAAAAGCTTCTCAGACAGAAAAAAACTAAAAGAATTCTGTACCACAAAACCAGCCCTACAACAAGTGTTAAAGGGCCTGATATAGCCAATAAATACAAGAATAGAAGAAGTCCTACAAACCAAACCCCAGACTTCCAAGAAGATGACAATAGGAACATTCGTATCAATAATTACTTTGAATGTAAATGGATTAAATGCTCCAACCAAACGACACAGGCTGGCTGAATGGATCCAGAAGCAAGGCCCATATATATGCTGTTTACAAGAGACCCACTTCAGACCTAGAGACACTCATAGACTGAAAGTGAAAGGCTGGAAAAAGATATTCCATGCAAATGGAAATCAAAAGAAAGCTGGAGTGGCAATCCTCATATCAGATAAAATAGATTTTAAAGTAAAGAAGATTCTAAGAGACAAGGCAGGTCATTACATCATGCTTAAAGGATCCATCCAAGAGGAAGACATAACAGTCATGAACATCTACGCACCCAACACAGGGGCACCTCAATACATAAGACAGATACTTTCAGACTTAAAAGAAGAAATCAATAATAACACAGTAATAGTAGGAGACTTTAACACTCCTCTCACACCAATGGATAGATCATCTAAACAGAAAATTAATAAAGAAACACAAGCCTTAAATGCCACACTAGAAAAGATGGACCTCATCGATATCTTTAGGACATTCCATCCAAAAGCAGAAGAATACACTTTCTTCTCAAGTGCTCACGGAACATTCTCCAAGATAGACCACATCTTGGGCCACAAATCTAACCTCAGTCAATTCAAGAAAACTGAAATTATATCAACCATCTTCTCGGACCACAAAGCAATGAGACTAGAGATCAACCACAGGAAAAAAATCACTAAAAATACAAACACATGGCGATTAAACAACACTTACCTAAAAAACCAACTGATCACTGAGGAAATCAAAGGAGAAATTAAACAATTCCTAGAAGAAAATGACAATGAATATACAACCGTGCAAAACTTATGGGACACTGCAAAAGCAGTCCTAAGGGGGAAATTTATAGCAATACAATCCCACCTCAAGAAACTAGGAAAATATGAAGCAGATGACCTAACCCTCCGCTTAAAACAATTGGAAAAAGAAGAACAGAAACATCCCAAAGCCAGCAGAAGAAGAGAAATCATAAAGACTAGAGCAGAAATAAATCAGAAAGAAATGAAAGAAACTATAGTTCAAATAAATAAAACAAAAAGGGCTTTGAAAAAAAAGAAAAAATCGATAACCGAAATCAAAAAAAGAGTAGTAACCAGATAAACAAAATCAAAAATGAAAATGGAGAGGTAACAAAAGACCCACTTCAGACCTAGAGACACTCATAGACTGAAAGTGAAAGGCTGGAAAAAGATATTCCATGCAAATGGAAATCAAAAGAAAGCTGGAGTGGCAATCCTCATATCAGATAAAATAGATTTTAAAGTAAAGAAGATTCTAAGAGACAAGGCAGGTCATTACATCATGCTTAAAGGATCCATCCAAGAGGAAGACATAACAGTCATGAACATCTACGCACCCAACACAGGGGCACCTCAATACATAAGACAGATACTTTCAGACTTAAAAGAAGAAATCAATAATAACACAGTAATAGTAGGAGACTTTAACACTCCTCTCACACCAATGGATAGATCATCTAAACAGAAAATTAATAAAGAAACACAAGCCTTAAATGCCACACTAGAAAAGATGGACCTCATCGATATCTTTAGGACATTCCATCCAAAAGCAGAAGAATACACTTTCTTCTCAAGTGCTCACGGAACATTCTCCAAGATAGACCACATCTTGGGCCACAAATCTAACCTCAGTCAATTCAAGAAAACTGAAATTATATCAACCATCTTCTCGGACCACAAAGCAATGAGACTAGAGATCAACCACAGGAAAAAAATCACTAAAAATACAAACACATGGCGATTAAACAACACTTACCTAAAAAACCAACTGATCACTGAGGAAATCAAAGGAGAAATTAAACAATTCCTAGAAGAAAATGACAATGAATATACAACCGTGCAAAACTTATGGGACACTGCAAAAGCAGTCCTAAGGGGGAAATTTATAGCAATACAATCCCACCTCAAGAAACTAGGAAAATATGAAGCAGATGACCTAACCCTCCGCTTAAAACAATTGGAAAAAGAAGAACAGAAACATCCCAAAGCCAGCAGAAGAAGAGAAATCATAAAGACTAGAGCAGAAATAAATCAGAAAGAAATGAAAGAAACTATAGTTCAAATAAATAAAACAAAAAGCTGGTTCTTTGAAAAGGTAACAAAATCGATAAGCCTCTGGCGAGACTCATCAAGAAAAAGAGGGAGAAGAACCAGATCAACAAAATCAAAAATGAAAATGGAGAGATTACAACAGATAATGCAGAAATCCAAAGGATTCTAAGAGACTATTATGAGCAACTCTATGGCAACAAACTGGACAACCTGGAAGAAATGGACAGTTTCTTGGGGAAGATCAATCTCCCAAGACTGAGCCAGGAAGAAACAGAAACGTTGAACAACCCAATCACAAGCTCAGAAATCGAATCTGTGATTAAAAATCTACCCAAAAATAAAAGCCCAGGACCAGATGGCTTCACAGCCGAATTCTACCAAACATTTAAGGAAGACCTAATGCCTGTTCTTCTAAAACTCTTTCAAAAAATTGCACAGGAAGGAAAACTTCCAAACACATTCTACGAGGCCAGCATCACCCTGATACCCAAGCCAGGCAAAGACAACATAAAAAAGGAAAATTACAGACCAATTTCTCTGATGAACTTAGATGCCAAGATCCTCAACAAAATCCTAGCAAACAGAATTCAACGACACATCAAAAAACTCATACATCATGATCAAGTCGGGTTCATCCCAGGCATGCAAGGCTTCTTTAACATCCGCAAATCAATCAATGTGATACACCATATTAACAAACTGAGAGACAAAAATCACATGATCATCTCAATAGATGCAGAAAAAGCCTTCGACAAAGTACAACACCCATTCATGATAAAAACTCTTCAGAAAATGGGCATAGAAGGAACCTATCTCAACACAGTGAAAGCCATATATGAGAAGCCCACAGCGAACATTGTCCTCAATGGAGAAAAACTGAAAGCATTCCCTCTAAGATCAGGAACAAGACAGGGCTGTCCACTTTCACCACCACTATTCAACATAGTCCTAGAAGTCCTAGCAACAGCAATAAGAGAAGAGAAAGAAATCAAAGGAATCCAGATTGGAAAGGAAGAAGTCAAGCTCTCTCTTTTTGCAGATGACATGATATTATACATAGAAAATCCCAAAGACTCTATTACAAAGCTACTAGAGCTAATCAACGAATTCAGCAAAGTCGCAGGATACAAAGTCAACACACAGAAATCACTGGCATTCCTATACACAAACAATGAAAAATCAGAAAATGAAATCAAAGAGGCAGTCCCCTTCACCATTGCAACCAAAAGAATCAAATATCTGGGAATAAACCTACCCAAAGAAACAAAAGAACTGTACACAGAAAACTACAAGACACTCATGAAAGACATTAAAGAAGACTTAAACAGATGGCGAGATATTCCATGTTCCTGGGTCGGAAGAATCAATATTGTGAAAATGACCATACTACCAAATATCATCTACAGATTCAATGCAATACCTATTCAACTTCCATTGACATTTTTCACAGAACTAGACCAAAGAATCACACAGTTCATATGGAAACACAAAAGACCTCGAATAGCCAAAGCAATCCTGAGAAATAAGAATGTAGCTGGAGGGATCAGCCTCCCTAACTTCAGACTCTACTACAAAGCAACAGTCATCAAGACAGTATGGTACTGGCATAAAAACAGAACTATAGACCAATGGAACAAGATGGAGAACCCAGAGATAAACCCACGCACCTATGGGTACCTTATTTTTGATAAAGGAGGAGAAACTACAAAATGGGACAAAGACAGCCTCTTCAACAAGTGCTGCTGGGAGAATTGGACAGCTACATGCAAAAAAAATTAAAATGGAACATTTCCTGACACCATACACTAAGATCAACTCAAAATGGATTAAAGACCTAAATGTAAGACCAGAAACCATCAAACTCTTAGAGGAGAATATAGGCAAAACCCTCAAGGACATCAATCAAAGCAAGATCTTCTCTGACCCACCAACTAAAATAGCAGAACTGAAAAGAAAAATGAACATATGGGACCTCATGAAACTTAAAAGCTTTTGTACAGCAAAAGAAATTACAAAAAAGCTGAACAGACACCCCACAGAGTGGGAGAAAATCATAGCAAATGAAACAACAGACAAAGAATTCATCTCCAAAATCTACAAGCAACTCAGACAACTCAGCACAGGGAAAACGAACAACCCAATCAAAAAATGGGAAAAAGATCTAAAGAGACGCCTCTCCAGAGAGGACATACAGATGGCCCAAAAGCACATGAAACGATGCTCAACCTCGCTTATTATTAGAGAAATGCAAATTAAAACTACAATGAGATATCACCTCACACCCGTCAGAATGGCCATCTGCAAAAAATCTGCAGACAATAAATGCTGGAGAGGGTGCGGAGAAAAGGGAACCCTCTTGCATTGCTGGTGGGAATGTAAATTGATACAGCCTCTATGGAAGACAGTCTGGAGATTTCTTAAAAAACTAAAAATACAAGCACCCTATGACCCAGCAATCCCACTATTAGGCTTATATCCTGATGAAATCAAAACTGAAAGAAGCACCTGTACCCCAATGTTCATTGCAGCTCTCTATACAATAGCCAAAACATGGAAGCAACCTAGATGTCCATCGATGAATGAATGGATCCAGAAGCTCTGGTACATATATACAATGGAATACTACTCAGCTGTTAAAAGAAATGCAGAAGACTCAGTCCTAATGAAGTGGCTGGCTCTAGAACCTATCATCAAAAGTGAAGTAAGTCAAAAAGAGAAAGACAAATACAGTATACTAACACACATATATGGAATCTAGTAGGACGGTCTTGATATCACACACAGGGAACTCATGAAAAAAAAGACAGAGCATAGACATAGGGACATCGTGGCGAATAAATAGGGAGGGGGAAGCATGGAGGAAGTAACAAGGAAACCTATAGTGTCATGTGTGGAAAAGATAGCTAGTGTCATAGTGCTAAGGGAATAGGAGTGCTTACAATGGCTTGGGGCAAAGTTCTGGAGGGTGGGATGGGGGGATCTGGGTGGGTGGGGACCATGGATATGCATATGACTGATCTGGGAACATACATGTATGTGAACAACAAAACTCTGTAAAACCTTTAAAATAAAGAATAAAAATAAATTAAAAAAAAAAAAAGAAGACAAAGGGGAATAAAAACATTCTCACTTCACTCAAAAATTAAAATAGAAGCAGTGACAATAGTAGAAGCTAAAATTCTGAGCCTCCATAATGTAAAATTAGCAGTTATATTTTGTTGCTTAAATACTGAACACATATATACATCTATGTGTGTGTGTGTATATGTATATATACAAATATGAGTATATATATATATATATATCTTTCCCTAACAATCCTGCAAAGTTAGCACCATTATTTACTCTTCACAAATGAGCATCCTGAGACCCAGAGTTTACCTAACTTGCCCTAATTTATAGAGCAAGGGCAGAATCAGAATACTGTCCCAGATCTGACTGTCTCTGAAGCCCATGATCTGTCCATTTTACGACAGTGGTCTTTTGAGGAAGGGATCTCCTTCCATTTGTCTGTCTGCCAAGAATTATCTCAGGATTTCCAAGTTGTACATGGTCTCAGAATCTACCTGCCAATGCAGGAGATACTGGAGATATGGGTTTGATCCTTGGGTTGGGAAGATCCCCTGGAGAAGAAAATGGCAACCCACTCCAGTATTATTCCCTGAAAAATTTCATGGAGAGAGGAACCTGGTGGATTGCAGTCTATGGGGTTGCAAAGAGTCAGACATAACTAAGCAACTGGTTACCACAGAAAGTTATTTCACTGTGGAGAGGGAAAGCTCCCGGACCTATTAAACCAGCATTTCTCAGTCTGTGATTAATGGAACACTGGTTTGGAGACATCCTGTGTGAAAAAGGGATTCCATAATTGGGTAACTTAGGAAACAGTGTCTTAACAAACTTTTAATAAATTTTGAGAACTTATTTGACCTTGAAACATTTTTCTACCTATATTTAGTATTTTAGAGAATTCTATAGGACACTTTAACTGAAAAGGGTGAATAGGCAGACTTGGTAGGAGGCCAGTTGTTTCCAAGGAGGAGGAAGGGGAACAAACCTTTTCTAGCCTAAATGTTTGCCATGATAATGATCTACTCTGAAAGTAACTATATTTTTATGGATGGAAACTATTTTGCATTGGAATGTCTCATCAAGTCTTGAATTTCCAGAGACCATCCTCTGGCCAATATTATGTTGATGTCTGTGGGAGTGGGTCCAGTAAGACCTTTACAACCTTAAAATATTCTTTTGACTTATTGTTAATAACCAACTGGAAAAGTACAAAATGCCTCGCCTAAACTAGCTTCTGGGGTATTCTTCTATCCCTCTTCCAGTGCCTTTGCTGGAAACTTTCTCTATCTCTTTTTTCTTTAATAAAAATTTTGCTGCACAAAGCTCTGAGTGACCAAAGCCAAGTCTTTTGATCCCAAAGTGAAATCTTCTCCTTTGGAGGTTACAAATCCAACACCGTTCACCATAGGCTATCTACCATCATCTGTCATAACTTAGGAAACTGTCCTAATAAACGTCTAAGAAGACTTTGAGAATCTATTTGACCTTGAAATATTTTTCTACCTATATTTAGTATTTTAAAGAACTCTATAGGAGTCTTCCTTAACTACCTTGAGCTACCTATGTCTAGGTACATAATAATGAAACACCTTAAGCATTATGGGAAAAACGTGGAGAATAACCTTGACAGCCAGATACAAGACTCATGCATTTGTGAAGTATCTTCAGGCTAATAACTAGCCTGAAACTCTACTTCCCCCTTTCCCACTACCTGATCCATCTGAACTCTGGCTTCTGATCTTTCTATGCCTCAAATATGATCTCATTAACAAGAATAGAGTACTCCTGTTGCCATTGCTTTGTTTCAGAATCTTCACTACCACATTGCATTTTCCATGCTTCATTTTTCCAATCAACTTCATTTTCTATACTTCATCTTAAAATCTTTACAGAAAATTAAATCTTAAAAAACACATCTGCTGTGCCAAATTTCATTTTAACACCTCTGCTCTCTCTCTGCTGCTTACGAGATGAAGTTCAACCTTTTAGTTGGCACATGAAGACTTCATACTCTGGTTCCAACATACGTCTTGATACTGTCCAATGAAGCCGAGCTCAACATGGTGCCCAACACATTTCAGGTCCTTCATGATTTCTCAGTGCATGGTGTTCTTTGGCCCAGAATGTTCTGTCCTCCTTCTCTGTATGTCAAACCCCATTTCTCCTTCATACCCAATTTAATTATGACATCCTTATGAACACCTTTTTAGTTCTCTGAAGAAAAGTTTCTACTTTCTTTTTAATTTGTTCCTTTCTGTAAAAACCCTATTTAAAAGGGGTGGGTCCAGTAAGACCTTTACAACCTTAAAATATGCTTTTGATCTATTGTTAATAACCAACTGGAAAAGTACAAAATGCCATCTCGCCTAAACTAGCTTCTGGGGATGTTCTTCTATCCCCCTTCCAGTGCCTTTGCTGGAAGTTTCCTCTATCCCTTTTTTATTTAATAAAACTTTTGCTGTACAAAGCTCTGAGTGACCAAAGCCAAGTCTTTTGATCCCAAAGTGAAATCTTCTCCTTTGGAGGTTACAAATCCAACACCGTTCACCATAGGCTATCTACCATCATCTGTCATAACTTAGGAAACTGTCCTAATAAACGTCTAAGAAGACTTTGAGAATCTATTTGACCTTGAAATATTTTTCTACCTATATTTAGTATTTTAAAGAACTCTATAGGGAGTCTTCCCTTAACTACCTTGAGCTACCTATGTCTAGGTACATAATAATGAAACACCTTAAGCATTATGGGAAAAACATGGAGAATAACCTTGACAGCCAGATAAAAGACTCATGCATTTGTGAAGTATCTTCAGGCTAATAAATAGCCTGAAATTCTACTTCCCTCTTTCCCACTACCTGATCCATCTGAACTCTGGCTTCTGATCTTTCTATGCCTCAAATATGATCTCATTAACAAGAATAGAGTACTCCTGTTGCCATTGCTTTGTTTCAGAATCTTCACTACCACATTGCATTTTCCATGCTTCATTTTTCCAATCAACTTCATTTTCTATACTTCATCTTAAAATCTTTACAGAAAATTAAATCTTAAAAAACACATCTGCTGTGCCAAATTTCATTTTAACACCTCTGCTCTCTCTCTGCTGCTTACGAGATGAAGTTCAACCTTTTAGTTGGCACATGAAGACTTCATACTCTGGTTCCAACATACGTCTTGATACTGTCCAATGAAGCCGAGCTCAACATGGTGCCCAACACATTTCAGGTCCTTCATGATTTCTCAGTGCATGGTGTTCTTTGGCCCAGAATGTTCTGTCCTCCTTCTCTGTATGTCAAACCCCATTTCTCCTTCATACCCAATTTAATTATGACATCCTTATGAACACCTTTTTAGTTCTCTGAAGAAAAGTTTCTACTTTCTTTTTAATGATCTTATAGATTTTTGTTCCTTTCTGTACAGGTTTTCCAGGTAGTTTTTTAATTAATTGCTTTCTTGTTTCTTGATCCTCATTATTGGCTCTTTCAAAGTAAGAACTCTTATTTACTTTTTCACTTATTTAGTCTTGTTTTCCAAAGGTTTTCACTAAATGTAGGAAAAAATGAGAGGTTGCTATGAAGCACCTCAGATAGAAAGATTTACCTGCTGTTTTCTCTCTTATGCACTCTTATTTTGAAGTGAAGCTTCACCATACTCTAAATCTCTTAGCTGTTTGTGACTTACCAAGTTTCACAATTATTTCTTTAGGACTCATGCCTGAAATGTGACTGTCCATCATACTACTTTTTTGACCATCTAGAGCCTCTTGAACCAGGCTAATCACGTCATGTACAAGTGTTTATGATCTAAACCTTGTTTTCATGTAGAAGAGAAATTTTTATTTTGAGAGGCACTGAAGCTATTTCTTAAGAACCTGAAAGTCAGTGAACTGGGGACAGCTTTCCCCCAGGTGATGCATTTCTCTTTGTTTATCTTAGAGACTCTTGGCAAGACAGCATAGTCTATGAATAAGACAGCACTTCTCAAAGTGTGGTCCCTGGAGCAGTGTTGGCAGCATTACCTGAGAACTGAGAAAAATGTAAATTCTCTGGTCCCACCTCAGACTTACTAGAAATGAAACTTCTAGAAGTAGAGCTCTGTAGACTGTACTTCAACAAGCCCTCCAGGTGGGTCTGATACTTTGTAGACATTTAAGAGCTACTTCTGTAAGAGCTTGGCTTTGGAGTCAGATTTACCTAGAGTCAGATCCTCATTCTGCCTCTTCACCTTGGCTGTTTCCTGGCACCTCTGTGCCCCACCACAGATCCTCTTGACCTCTGTTGTAACTCCTGCAATTCCGTGATAACTGTCTTAACCACACTTTGCCTCAGTTGCATTCCTGTCTCTGTTTCTGCTCTGTCATTGCCCCTCATGAGACAACTGTTAGAACTGTTCAACTTTCTAGTGTTTGTGAAAACCTGAAAGTGCAGGAGAATTAAATACCTGTGAAGTGATATTCAACCAATAGGAAGATGGGAGTCAGTTACTAAATAGTCCCTTCTTCTTCTGTATTTTGAGGACAATGGTGTGCCTTCTACTCCTTAGTTCCTCTTCCCACATTAATTTAGGCCTTGCTGCCCATGCGGTGACCACATCAGTTACACAGCTGGGATGGGCTTTCCTTGCATCTTTCTCTCATTTTTCTCAGTCCTCCATTTCTGTTTTGTGGGGCCACTTTCCAAAACAAACTGTGCTACGGAGTAGATCCTTGTTGCTGATCTATCTTATTTTATTCATTTTTAAGTTGGAGGCTAATTGCTTTACAACGTTGTGTTAGTTTCTGCTATACAATAATGTAAATCAGCTATAAATATGCATATAGCTCCTCCCCCTTTCAATATTTATTAGTAATTTGGTACTTTTATATACTGTGAAATGATTGGTGCATGCTAAGTTGCTTCAGTCGTGTCCAACTCTTTGTGACCTTATGAACTGTAGCCTGCAAGGCATCTCCGTCCATTGAGTTTTTCAGGCAAGAGTATGGGAGTGGGTTGCCATGTCCACCTCCAGGAGATCTAACTGATCCAGGGATCAAACCCACATCTCCTGTAGCTCCTGCACTGCAGGCAGATTCTTTACCTCTGAGCATCTAGTTTCTTTCTAGTTTCTTTTTTCTAGTTTCTTTACCTCAGAATACATCTAGTTAACCTCCATCTCCATACATAGCTACAGAAAAGAAATTTCTGTGATAAGAGTTTTAAAAATCTACCCTCACATCCGCAAATCAATCAATGTGATACACTATATTAACAAACTGAGAGACAAAAATCACATGATCATCTCAATAGATGCAGAAAAAGCCATCGACAAAGTACAACACCCATTCATGATAAAAACTCTTCAGAAAATGGGCATAGAAGGAACCTATCTCAACATAGTGAAAGCCATATGAGAGCCCACAGCGAACACCTAAAAAGCTCCCTAGTTGTCTATTCCTGGTCTCTGTTTCTGCTCTGTCATTGCCCCTCATGAGACAACTGTTAGAACTGTTCAACTTTCTAGTGTTTGTGAAAACCTGAAAGTGCAGGAGAATTAAATACCTGTGAAGTGATATTCAACCAATAGGAAGATGGGAGTCAGTTACTAAATAGTCCCTTCTTCTTCTGTATTTTGAGGACAATGGTGTGCCTTCTACTCCTTAGTTCCTCTTCCCACATTAATTTAGGCCTTGCTGCCCATGCGGTGACCACATCAGTTACACAGCTGGGATGGGCTTTCCTTGCATCTTTCTCTCATTTTTCTCAGTCCTCCATTTCTGTTTTGTGGGGCCACTTTCCAAAACAAACTGTGCTACGGAGTAGATCCTTGTTGCTGATCTATCTTATTTTATTCATTTTTAAGTTGGAGGCTAATTGCTTTACAACGTTGTGTTAGTTTCTGCTATACAATAATGTAAATCAGCTATAAATATGCATATAGCTCCTCCCCCTTTCAATATTTATTAGTAATTTGGTACTTTTATATACTGTGAAATGATTGGTGCATGCTAAGTTGCTTCAGTCGTGTCCAACTCTTTGTGACCTTATGAACTGTAGCCTGCAAGGCATCTCCGTCCATTGAGTTTTTCAGGCAAGAGTATGGGAGTGGGTTGCCATGTCCACCTCCAGGAGATCTAACTGATCCAGGGATCAAACCCACATCTCCTGTAGCTCCTGCACTGCAGGCAGATTCTTTACCTCTGAGCATCTAGTTTCTTTCTAGTTTCTTTTTTCTAGTTTCTTTACCTCAGAATACATCTAGTTAACCTCCATCTCCATACATAGCTACAGAAAAGAAATTTCTGTGATAAGAGTTTTAAAAATCTACCCTCACATCCGCAAATCAATCAATGTGATACACTATATTAACAAACTGAGAGACAAAAATCACATGATCATCTCAATAGATGCAGAAAAAGCCATCGACAAAGTACAACACCCATTCATGATAAAAACTCTTCAGAAAATGGGCATAGAAGGAACCTATCTCAACATAGTGAAAGCCATATATGAGAAGCCCACAGCGAACATTGTCCTCAACGGAGAAAAACTGAAAGCATTCCCTCTAAGATCAGGAACAAGACAGGGCTGTCCACTTTCACCACCACTATTCAACATAGTCCTAGAAGTCCTAGCAACAGCAATAAGAGAAGAGAAAGAAATCAAAGGAATCCAGATTGGAAAGGAAGAAGTCAAGCTCTCTCTTTTTGCAGATGACATGATATTATACATAGAAAATCCCAAAGACTCTATTACAAAGCTACTAGAGCTAATCAACGAATTCAGCAAAGTCGCAGGATACAAAGTCAACACACAGAAATCACTGGCATTCCTATACACAAACAATGAAAAATCAGAAAATGAAATCAAAGAGGCAGTCCCCTTCACCATTGCAACCAAAAGAATCAAATATCTGGGAATAAACCTACCCAAAGAAACAAAAGAACTGTACACAGAAAACTACAAGACACTCATGAAAGACATTAAAGAAGACTTAAACAGATGGCGAGATATTCCATGTTCCTGGGTCGGAAGAATCAATATTGTGAAAATGACCATACTACCAAATATCATCTACAGATTCAATGCAATACCTATTCAACTTCCATTGACATTTTTCACAGAACTAGACCAAAGAATCACACAGTTCATATGGAAACACAAAAGACCTCGAATAGCCAAAGCAATCCTGAGAAAGAAAAACGGAGCTGGAGGATCAGCCTCCTAACTTCAGACTCTACTACAAAGCAACAGTCATCAAGACAGTATGGTACTGGCATAAAAACAGAACTATAGACCAATGGAACAAGATGGAGAACCCAGAGATAAACCCACGCACCTATGGGTACCTTATTTTTGATAAAGGAGGAGAAACTACAAAATGGGACAAAGACAGCCTCTTCAACAAGTGCTGCTGGGAGAATTGGACAGCTACATGCAAAAAAAATTAAAATGGAACATTTCCTGACACCATACACTAAGATCAACTCAAAATGGATTAAAGACCTAAATGTAAGACCGGAAACCATCAAACTCTTAGAGGAGAATATAGGCAAAACCCTCAAGGACATCAATCAAAGCAAGATCTTCTCTGACCCACCAACTAAAATAGCAGAACTGAAAAGAAAAATGAACATATGGGACCTCATGAAACTTAAAAGCTTTTGTACAGCAAAAGAAATTACAAAAAAGCTGAACAGACACCCCACAGAGTGGGAGAAAATCATAGCAAATGAAACAACAGACAAAGAATTCATCTCCAAAATCTACAAGCAACTCAGACAACTCAGCACAGGGAAAACGAACAACCCAATCAAAAAATGGGAAAAAGATCTAAAGAGACGCCTCTCCAGAGAGGACATACAGATGGCCCAAAAGCACATGAAACGATGCTCAACCTCGCTTATTATTAGAGAAATGCAAATTAAAACTACAATGAGATATCACCTCACACCCGTCAGAATGGCCATCTTCAAAAAATCTGCAGACAATAAATGCTGGAGAGGGTGTGGAGAAAAGGGAACCCTCTTGCATTGCTGGTGGGAATGTAAATTGATACAGCCTCTATGGAAGACAGTCTGGAGATTTCTTAAAAAACTAAAAATACAAGCACCCTATGACCCAGCAATCCCACTATTAGGCTTATATCCTGATGAAATCAAAACTGAAAGAAGCACCTGTACCCCAATGTTCATTGCAGCTCTCTATACAATAGCCAAAACATGGAAGCAACCTAGATGTCCATCGATGAATGAATGGATCCAGAAGCTCTGGTACATATATACAATGGAATACTACTCAGCTGTTAAAAGAAATGCAGAAGACTCAGTCCTAATGAAGTGGCTGGCTCTAGAACCTATCATCAAAAGTGAAGTAAGTCAAAAAGTGAAAGACAAATACAGTATACTAACACACATATATGGAATCTAGTAGGACGGTCTTGATATCACACACAGGGAACTCATGAAAAAAAAAGACAGAGCATAGACATAGGGACATCGTGGCGAATAAATAGGGAGGGGGAAGCATGGAGGAAGTAACAAGGAAACCTATAGTGTCATGTGTGGAAAAGATAGCTAGTGTCATAGTGCTAAGGGAATAGGAGTGCTTACAATGGCTTGGGGCAAAGTTCTGGAGGGGTGGGATGGGGGGATCTGGGTGGGTGGGGACCATGGATATGCATATGACTGATCTGGGAACATACATGTATGTGAACAACAAAACTCTGTAAAACCTTTAAAATAAAGAATAAAAATAAATTAAAAAAAAAAGAAAACAAAGGGGAATAAAAACATTCTCACTTCACTCAAAATTAAAATAGAAGCAGTGACAATAGTAGAAGCTAAAATTCTGAGCCTCCATAATGTAAAATTAGCAGTTATAGAACATATGGGACCTCAAAACTTAAGCTTTTGTACAGCAAAAGAAATTACAAAAAGCTGAACAGACACCCCACAGAGTGGGAGAAAATCATAGCAAATGAAACAACAGACAAAGAATTCATCTCCAAAATCTACAAGCAACTCAGACAACTCAGCACAGGGAAAACGAACAACCCAATCAAAAAATGGGAAAAAGATCTAAAGAGACGCCTCTCCAGAGAGGACATACAGATGGCCCAAAAGCACATGAAACGATGCTCAACCTCGCTTATTATTAGAGAAATGCAAATTAAAACTACAATGAGATATCACCTCACACCCGTCAGAATGGCCATCTTCAAAAAATCTGCAGACAATAAATGCTGGAGGGGGTGTGGAGAAAAGGGAACCCTCTTGCATTGCTGGTGGGAATGTAAATTGATACAGCCTCTATGGAAGACAGTCTGGAGATTTCTTAAAAAACTAAAAATACAAGCACCCTATGACCCAGCAATCCCACTATTAGGCTTATATCCTGATGAAATCAAAACTGAAAGAAGCACCTGTACCCCAATGTTCATTGCAGCTCTCTATACAATAGCCAAAACATGGAAGCAACCTAGATGTCCATCGATGAATGAATGGATCCAGAAGCTCTGGTACATATATACAATGGAATACTACTCAGCTGTTAAAAGAAATGCAGAAGACTCAGTCCTAATGAAGTGGCTGGCTCTAGAACCTATCATCAAAAGTGAAGTAAGTCAAAAAGAGAAAGACAAATACAGTATACTAACACACATATATGGAATCTAGTAGGACGGTCTTGATATCACACACAGGGAACTCATGAAAAAAAAAGACAGAGCATAGACATAGGGACATCGTGGCGAATAAATAGGGAGGGGGAAGCATGGAGGAAGTAACAAGGAAACCTATAGTGTCATGTGTGGAAAAGATAGCTAGTGTCATAGTGCTAAGGGAATAGGAGTGCTTACAATGGCTTGGGGCAAAGTTCTGGAGGGGTGGGATGGGGGATCTGGGTGGGTGGGGACCATGGATATGCATATGACTGATCTGGGAACATACATGTATGTGAACAACAAAACTCTGTAAAACCTTTAAAATAAAGAATAAAAATAAATTAAAAAAAAAAAAAGAAGACAAAGGGGAATAAAAACATTCTCACTTCACTCAAAATTAAAATAGAAGCAGTGACAATAGTAGAAGCTAAAATTCTGAGCCTCCATAATGTAAAATTAGCAGTTATATTTTGTTGCTTAAATACTGAACACATATATACATCTATGTGTGTGTGTATATGTATATATACAAATATGAGTATATATATATATATATATCTTTCCCTAACAATCCTGCAAAGTTAGCACCATTATTTACTCTTCACAAATGAGCATCCTGAGACCCAGAGTTTACCTAACTTGCCCTAATTTATAGAGCAAGGGCAGAATCAGAATACTGTCCCAGATCTGACTGTCTCTGAAGCCCATGATCTGTCCATTTTACGACAGTGGTCTTTTGAGGAAGGGATCTCCTTCCATTTGTCTGTCTGCCAAGAATTATCTCAGGATTTCCAAGTTGTACAGGGTCTCAGAATCTACCTGCCAATGCAGGAGATACTGGAGATATGGGTTTGATCCTTGGGTTGGGAAGATCCCCTGGAGAAGAAAATGGCAACCCACTCCAGTATTATTCCCTGAAAAATTTCATGGAGAGAGGAACCTGGTGGATTGCAGTCTATGGGGTTGCAAAGAGTCAGACATAACTAAGCAACTGGTTACCACAGAAAGTTATTTCACTGTGGAGAGGGAAAGCTCCCGGACCTATTAAACCAGCATTTCTCAGTCTGTGATTAATGGAACACTGGTTTGGAGACATCCTGTGTGAAAAAGGGATTCCATAATTGGGTAACTTAGGAAACAGTGTCTTAACAAACTTTTAATAAATTTTGAGAACTTATTTGACCTTGAAACATTTTTCTACCTATATTTAGTATTTTAGAGAATTCTATAGGACACTTTAACTGAAAAGGGTGAATAGGCAGACTTGGTAGGAGGCCAGTTGTTTCCAAGGAGGAGGAAGGGGAACAAACCTTTTCTAGCCTAAATGTTTGCCATGATAATGATCTACTCTGAAAGTAACTATATTTTTATGGATGGAAACTATTTTGCATTGAATAGGCAAGACCCTTTTTTGGTGGGAGTGGGTCATATGACTGATCTGGGAACATACATGTATGTGAACAACAAAACTCTGTAAAACCTTTAAAATAAAGAATAAAAATAAATTAAAAAAAAAAAAAGAAGACAAAGGGGAATAAAAACATTCTCACTTCACTCAAAAATTAAAATAGAAGCAGTGACAATAGTAGAAGCTAAAATTCTGAGCCTCCATAATGTAAAATTAGCAGTTATATTTTGTTGCTTAAATACTGAACACATATATACATCTATGTGTGTGTGTGTATATGTATATATACAAATATGAGTATATATATATATATATATATCTTTCCCTAACAATCCTGCAAAGTTAGCACCATTATTTACTCTTCACAAATGAGCATCCTGAGACCCAGAGTTTACCTAACTTGCCCTAATTTATAGAGCAAGGGCAGAATCAGAATACTGTCCCAGATCTGACTGTCTCTGAAGCCCATGATCTGTCCATTTTACGACAGTGGTCTTTTGAGGAAGGGATCTCCTTCCATTTGTCTGTCTGCCAAGAATTATCTCAGGATTTCCAAGTTGTACAGGGTCTCAGAATCTACCTGCCAATGCAGGAGATACTGGAGATATGGGTTTGATCCTTGGGTTGGGAAGATCCCCTGGAGAAGAAAATGGCAACCCACTCCAGTATTATTCCCTGAAAAATTTCATGGAGAGAGGAACCTGGTGGATTGCAGTCTATGGGGTTGCAAAGAGTCAGACATAACTAAGCAACTGGTTACCACAGAAAGTTATTTCACTGTGGAGAGGGAAAGCTCCCGGACCTATTAAACCAGCATTTCTCAGTCTGTGATTAATGGAACACTGGTTTGGAGACATCCTGTGTGAAAAAGGGATTCCATAATTGGGTAACTTAGGAAACAGTGTCTTAACAAACTTTTAATAAATTTTGAGAACTTATTTGACCTTGAAACATTTTTCTACCTATATTTAGTATTTTAGAGAATTCTATAGGACACTTTAACTGAAAAGGGTGAATAGGCAGACTTGGTAGGAGGCCAGTTGTTTCCAAGGAGGAGGAAGGGGAACAAACCTTTTCTAGCCTAAATGTTTGCCATGATAATGATCTACTCTGAAAGTAACTATATTTTTATGGATGGAAACTATTTTGCATTGGAATGTCTCATCAAGTCTTGAATTTCCAGAGACCATCCTCTGGCCAATATTATGTTGATGTCTGTGGGAGTGGGTCCAGTAAGACCTTTACAACCTTAAAATATTCTTTTGACTTATTGTTAATAACCAACTGGAAAAGTACAAAATGCCTCGCCTAAACTAGTTTCTGGGGGTATTCTTCTATCCCTCTTCCAGTGCCTTTGCTGGAAACTTTCTCTATCTCTTTTTTCTTTAATAAAAATTTTGCTGCACAAAGCTCTGAGTGACCAAAGCCAAGTCTTTTGATCCCAAAGTGAAATCTTCTCCTTTGGAGGTTACAAATCCAACACCGTTCACCATAGGCTATCTACCATCATCTGTCATAACTTAGGAAACTGTCCTAATAAACGTCTAAGAAGACTTTGAGAATCTATTTGACCTTGAAATATTTTTCTACCTATATTTAGTATTTTAAAGAACTCTATAGGGAGTCTTCCCTTAACTACCTTGAGCTACCTATGTCTAGGTACATAATAATGAAACACCTTAAGCATTATGGGAAAAACATGGAGAATAACCTTGACAGCCAGATAAAAGACTCATGCATTTGTGAAGTATCTTCAGGCTAATAAATAGCCTGAAATTCTACTCCCCTCTTTCCCCCTACCTCATCCATCTGAACTCTGGCTTCTG